>WOVY01000246.1:0-600000 GCA_013436015.1 Rhipicephalus annulatus
CTTTTTTTTTGAAGCGCTTATTCCTGTTCGGTTGTGTGTAGTAGCTCATATGTATACTTTTTATTATCAGTCTTTTATTACTGGTGCATCTTTTTTTTTTGTAAATTGACACTATTTGCACTTTTGTATGTTTCAGTATTGCCTCGTCGTTTCTCTTTTTTTTGTTTGTAGCATTCCCATGTTTTTCGAATACAATATTGTTTCTTTGTTTAGTTTTAGCGTGCATATATTTTTTACTTGCATATTTTTGTTATCGCAATAGAATTGCGATACTTTGGTGTGTTGTGTTTATTACTGTAAATTTCTACAGCATGCATATCTGCCGTCTGCTGCTGACGTTTGAAATGGGCTGACGGGCCTGTCAAGCTGCTTGTATGCAGCTTTTGTCGTCAGCCTTTCAATGTATTCACGATAAATAAATAAATAAAGATAACTGACCATAAAAAAACATAGGTAACTGGGTGATAACAAAACTTCAGGAACAGAACGTGGCAATACAGTGTACCATAATAAACTTCCGAGAACATGTGAACTCCAACAAGAAATGCCAGCACATGCAACGCGACGTTACCTACACTGTATTCTGTGCACCATCCGTGCCAGTCAGTTGCTGTTTCGGCACTGTGATGCAATTTGCTTAAGTTTGACAGCTGGCATGAACACATTAGCGTTCATTTACGTTTGTAGTATCACATCGCAGCGCAACAGAACCTACCAGCCTTCTGTAGGGCCAGAGTCACTAACGTCAGACTGTTTTGCATTGCACAGCAAGATATTGGGTGAGCGTACCCTTATCGGCACCCGAAAGGAAGAAGGATTGTATACCGCTAATCGTTCTGGCAGGGGAGCAACGTGCGCTTGTACATAAAATTGAAATTTCAGTAGCCGACATGTATCAACTCGCTGATGTTGTAGTTTCTAGCATTCTGTTCCACTGCCCGAACTTGCTGTGCGCATTGCTCCTAGCAATGTGAAGTCACCCCTTCAAATATGTTACCTACATGTATCCGTGCGTGTAGTTCGTGTTCTGTGCCAATCAGCGCACTCTAGAGACTCAATGGCTGCTCCGGAGTGCCATAAGCCAGTGCTTGATGATTCTTTCTCGGAAGGCTGCGCTGCTCCTAGTGCACACTCGACAAAAAGCGGAAAAGCTACGGTAGCCAAAAGACTGTTGCCAGCCAATACCCTAACGAAAATCGCATTATATTGACCCTATATAGAAATTTCCATACATGAGAAGTTGTGCATATTAGGCCTATATCGATGCCTCAATATGTGCTGTATATTACAATACATGCCCGTTTCCTTATGTGGCCATATAGGGCAATTTACAGCCTGATGTACTCAATGCCTGATATATTCATATATGAAACATGCTATGTCCGTTCGATTTAACCTGCGCCAATTAGAACCTGTTTACGGCTGTGCACGGCGAAGTTCAGAAATTGTGCAGCGCGAGTTCAGCGGTTGCAGGCACAATGCGACCCCCGGAAAACGAGTGACAATGTGCCAAAAAGGTGCAGGCCTTATTTCTGTTTTCCTAATTTACACCGTTCAGCTAACACTTAAACGATGGCAAACTGCACATCGGACAGTTTATGAGGTGCAAGCATCTTGGAAAAACACACTGCTTTAGTAGAGGCAGGTATGGCGCCTACGCCTTTGTGCTGCGTCGTCTGCTCAGCTGCACGCGCGGGCTGCACCAAGCCGGCACCATCAGCGTAGGAGGTGCACTAAAACCATGAACCAATGCTGCATCATTTTCGCAACTTTTGAAACAAATGGCAGGGTTAAAGGTCGTCAATGCTGCACCACTGAAACGGATGGCTAAGTGGCAGCACCCCGTGAACTGGTTCTCGTGGTGCAGGCGAATCGAACGGACCCTGCGATATATTGCCGCAAACCATGCATTGGGTTTGTTTATTTGTGTTTTTGTTTTTTCGGCCTGGCTGCGCCGGGCCTGTGCTATCACTGTTTTCACAGCGTTTCGATCTCAAACGCTTCACAGCGTTTCGAACAAACGCTATCGAACACGCGTGGTTCGAGCGTTTCCGAACAGCGTTTCGAAAAACGCTATCACAGCGTTCTCGATACAATTCGACTATTCGAGAAACCCTCGTGCCCAGTAATATAAATTCCCCGCACAGCCGATCGCCGCGACTTTCGATCGCCGACGCTCACTAGCGTGCACGTCGTTTTACCGACCACTGCTTTCGCCGCCTGTGTATTCTTTCAGTTGTTAGGGGAGCACAAGTTCGCTCCAATAAACTTGTGTTCCTTATAGACAAACTGCGTCGTCCTTTGCTGCGTGGACATCTGGTGGAGGTGCGGGGTACATGAACCCTAAGCCATTGCCAAGCCGACAAGCAAGCGCAGCACGGCAAGCACGCCCAACTCGTGTCAGCCGCCGACAGCAAGGCCTTCAGCCAGAGTTTGGACTGCTCCTGGATAAAAGGAGGAAAGAAGACGTAAAACACCACGATGATCGACGCAGGCACCCTGACCAGCGGCTACCAACCCTCCCGTCGTTCTGCAAACAACCTCGTGAGCCCCCATTATTCCGAGGATCTGCTGGTGAAGACCCGGAAGAGTGGCTGGAGAAGCTGGAGCGCATCCGCATCTTTAACAGGTGGGATGACAAATAAACATTCGTCGTGTCTCTTCTCTATTTAGAGATGCAGCTCGAACGTGGTATTTTGAGAACCATGAAGGCTCCCTAACCGACTGGACTGTCTTTAAGAGCGAATTCCTCAAAACATTCGCTACGGTTGTGCGGAAAGAACGAGCCGCCCTTTTGTTGGAGACGCGAATGCAACACCCTAACGAAGTGTTGTACTGTTCGCTGAGGAGATGAAGATGTTTCCCGAGAGGCTGACCCCGAAATGGCAGAAGAGAAGGTGCGCTTTCTGATGCGGGGAGTGAAACAAGAGCTCTTCGCTGGACTCATCCGCAACCCCCCCTAAGACCGTCGCTGAGTTCGTCACCGAGGCTTCGATGATCGAGAAGACCTGGGGATATGCGTTACGCGGCAATACGAGTAGACCACTCAACACCCTTTCCGTGAACCCGGTAAACGCCTCTGGATTGGCGACGAAAGACTTGCGGGAGAGACCTTCCGCGCCGTTCGTTCGCGAGGAGAGGAACTGAGGGAAATTGTTCCCAGCAACGCCGCAGCCCCAAGTCGCCTCCCTCACTGACGTCGTCCGCGAGGAGGTTCAGCAAGCACTGGGGAATTCTACGCCGTCGGAAGCATCTACGAACCACAAGCGATGACCTACTCCGCTGCTTGCTCGTCGACCCGGACCCGTCCCCACCCGTTGTCCAGAGGCCCCGCCGTACCGCCGCCCAATGTCGCCCCGCCGACCCCCTGTTAACCCAAAACCAGGCGCCCAGGAAGGAACCGAGGGTGTGGCGAACGCCAGATAATCGTCCGCTGTGCTACCACTGCGGAGAGGGCCGACCACGTCTTACCGCCGCTGCCCGTACAAGAGGCTGAGTTTGCGTGGGTTTTTCGTCGACGCATCCCGCCCGCGAGCCGGCCAGCGCCCATTTGAGATCGAAGAATACCTGTCGAACACCAGCCGTGGACCGTCCCCGTTTCAACCATTCGCCGTCGCCCTACCCGTACCGATCCCCCCAACCGTCGCAAGCAATGCTGACTTCGCCCGTGGAAGGTCCCCCCAGCCCACGAGGGGGAAACTAAAAGCAGCAACTTCTGGAGGTGAAGTTGCACCAACGACGAAAAAATAAAAACCCCTCAACGACGCAAGACCGTGATTCACGAATGCCCTCATCCCGACGACTCGACGACATCCTGACGAGACCTCGAAAACGACGACAGCTACGCTGCGTGACGCGTACCCGAAAGGACGAAGCCTGCCTCTGAGAAGACGACAATGACGACGCATAGTGCCCGACCATCAACACGCGCAAGCCGCGATGCGACGCCCCGACGCACCCTAAATTCGAGCAAAGCGGCATCCGACGTCCAGTTGTCCATTGACGGCCTTGACGTAGTCGCCCTTATCGACACGGAGCTGACTACTCGGTCATGAGCGGGTCATTTGCGTCCAAGCTAAAGAAAGTTACGACCAGATGGGACGGTCCCGCACATACGCACAGCAGGAGGCCACCTCGTGACCCCAAGTGGAATGTGCACATCGCGCGTCACCATAGACGGCACTACGTACCCTGCGGAGTTCGTAATTTTGCCTAACTGCTCAAACGACGTAATTCTCGCAATGGACTTTTTGACGGACAGTGGCGCAATAATTTATCTGCAGACCAGGTCGATAACGTTTTCTTCCGATCACTCCACGACGTCGCAAGCCGAACCTCGGACACCGTGCTGCTGTAAGGATCGCCGACGATCACATCACCCTGCCACCCCGCGCAAGCTTGATGATCGCTGTCTATTATGAAGGTGCTGCCCAGACGTCGACGCTATCGTGGAGGACTGACCAAAAGTTTGCTTCTAGACTGCGGTGTGGTCTGTCGCAAAGAGGCATTGCACGGTTTTAAGCAACGCAGATCCCACGTTTTGGTCACCAATTTCATCGAGGAGTACCAGCATCTAAACAAGGGCGCTACAATTGCGTTCCTCGAAGAAACGCAAGAAGTTAAAAGTCAAGTGATCGCGGTCGCCACCTTTGAACACGCATGCGCAGATGCTTCCAGGCTGCCACATTCTTTCGACGTGAACCCCGCACTGTCGCAAGAAAATCGGGACAGATTACTGGAGCTGCTCCGTCGCTACAGCGAGTGTTTTTCCTCGAACTCGAAGTTACGTCAGACACCTTTGGCGAAGCATTCGGATAATAACCGAAGATGGAGCCCCGACCTACCAGACAGTCACCGTACCGCGTTTCTTCAAACGAGCGCGAAGCCATCCGGACTCAAGTAGATGACATGCTCAGCGATGACATAATACAGCCATCAAAAGTCCGTGGGCTGCGCCGGTTACTCGTGAAGAAAAAAGATGGCACTTTAAGATTCTGCGTTGACTACCGGAGACTAAACAAATCACCAAAAAGGACGTGTACCCCCTGCCACGAATCGACGACGCCCTCGACCACCTCTGCCACGCCAAGTACTTCTCATCCATGATCTGAAGGCGGCTACTGGCAAATTGAAGTGGGACGAGAGAGACCGAGAGAAGACTGCATTTATAACCGCGGACGGTCTATACGAGTTCAAGGTGATGCCGTTTGGGCTGTGCACGGCGCCCGCAACGTTCTGAGAGTCATGGACACTGTGCTAGCAGGCCTGAAGTGGCACACTTGTCTCGTATACCTCGACGACGTTGTCGTATTCGCCCGGACTTTCGACGAACACCTCACAAGGTTGGAATCTGTACTCGAGGCCATTCGTACGTCGGGGTTTAACGCTGAAGCCTGAGAAGTGCCGTTTCGCATACGAGGAACTCAAGTTCTTGGGTCACGTCGTGAACGCCGCAGGAGTCCTACCGCCGCAGGAGTCCCTACCAAGTTCTTTTACGGAAATAAACTAGTTGAGAGTGCAGCGGTGTCCCTTTCGTCTCTCTTTTGTAAAACGTCGTGCGCTGCTTATTTGTAATCATGAACTATCACCAACTCGCCCAACTTTCGGTTTTACTGAGTCCCTACCTGACCCCGCAAAAAACATCAGCCATTCCGAACTTCCCAAGGCCGAAAGATAAGAAGTGTGTGCGAAGGTTTCTCGGAATGTGCGCATACTACCGGCGCTTCATTGCAAACTTCGCACGCATTGCAGAGCCACTCACGCACCTGACGAAAGAAAGCATCCCTTTCAGCTGGGAAAATGACCAAGAAAAGGCATTCTGCGAGCTGCAACAACACCCGCGAAACCCCGCCCACGCTCGCTCATTTCGACGAAAACGCCGAAACGGAAATGCACACGGACGCCAGTGATATCGGTTTGGGTGCCGTCCTCTTCCAAAAGCAAAACGGTTACGAAAAGTAATCGCCTATGCAAGCCGTGGTCTGTCGAAGGAGGAGAGAGAAACTACTTTGCCTCCGAGAAAGAGTGCCTGGCTATCAATATGGGCCATTTCAAAATTTCGCCCATACATCTATGGTAGACCGTTTAAGGTTGTGAAAGACCATCATGCGCTGTGTTGGCTCGCCATTTGAAGGACCCCTCTGGCCGTCTTGGGCGGTTAGAGCTTGCGCCTGCAAGAGTTCGACGTTACAATATTCTACAAATCCGGCAGGAAACACTCTGACGCTGACTGCCTGTCCCGCGCCGCCCGTCGACCCACCACACAGGACTCCAATGAAGACAGCGCGTTCTTCGGAGTCGTGACAGAGGAGCGACCTAGCCGCCCAGCAGCGTGCCGACTCTGACCTCCGCGTCATGATCGACTACCTCGAAGGACGCCCCCGCAGGGGCGCCTGCGCAAGTAGGCGTTTGGTGTTGTAGCGACACCACGGACCCGAGCTAACGGGGGAGTTTTGGCTCCCTCCCACGCCTAGCCGTGCGTGGCTTTGCCGTGTCCGGGGAAAAGGGGGATCCTGGGGTTGAGCCGACGCTGGGTGATTGGACCTTTAAGCCCCCCGGCAGAGGCAACACACCCCTTGGCCCGGCTTCACGTAGACGGCCACCCCTGGGCTGACCCACCCAGGGGAAATCGGGCAGTCGCCTTTTCCTGTCTCCCCCTCACATCTTCGTCTTTTCTCTTACTTTAAATCTTTCCTGTCCTCTACTCTCTTCCGTTGACTTCCGTGTTTCCTGGCGGCAAGGGTTAACCCTGTGTGGCCTATCCTACCTTGGATACACCATATTCGGTTATAGTGGTTGGTGTACAGCTGGCGTCTGTTAGGGCCTGTGCTTCCAGACTCTGCAGCGTCCCCTTGTAGGACTCCATGGTGGGTGGCTGGCACCGCTGCCGAAAAGAAACCTTTTCTTATGGCTAGTTCCTTCCCCCCACTCCCTGATCGCCCTCAGAAAAGAGGGCGCACCGATGAAGTCTTCCAGTTTTATGGTCACCAGAGAGTATCTTTTCCTCGATTTTCACGTTGTCCCACGCTGACACACCCGGCAAATCAGTGCGAACACTTCACCTTTTCTAGTATCAAAGTCTTTGATGGAAATCTTCGGCCCAGGGTATAAAGCAACGAGAATGGCAAGTGGTGACCTCCTGTTGGAGCTCCGCGACCAGAAAACAATATGAGAAACTGCCTAATCTAGTAAAATTTGGAGATACCAAAATAATAGTAACCCCACACCGAACCATGAACACCACCCGTGGTGTTGTTTCAGATGATGACCTATTAGGGCTGACTGAGGCTGAACTCCTAGAGGTTTTCAGCGAACAGAATGTCATCAACGTGAAACGAATTAGGATGAGGCGTGATGGCAAAGAAATCCAGACTAAGCACCTGATACTTACTTTAATTCAAGTGTACTGCCCGACTCCGTTGAGGCTGGGTACATCAAGCTCCGAGTGAGGCCATATATACCGAACCCTCTCCGATGTTTTAAATGCCAGCGATTCGGCCACAGTTCTCAGGAACTGCCGAGGCCGCCTAACTTGTGCGAAATGCAGTGCTGACGAACACACATCTGATGCTGTGAAAACTCTCCTCACTGTGCAAATTGTAACGGGGAACATGCCGCATACTCATGGTCATGCCCAAGCTGGAAGAAAGAAAAAGAAATTGTCACGATTAAGGTAACACAAAACATTTCATTTAGAGAGGCACGAAGGCAGGTGTCCTACCTGCCAGAAACCAGCTTTGCCGAAGTGGCGCGACAGGGGGCAGCGCCACGACGGCCCCCGGCGCCTGTCTGGCACACGCGTAGTGCGCCGGCGGTGACGCCTTCTGCCCCCTCGGCGGTTGCAGCCAGTGCTGCTCCGCCATTGAAGAAGGACCCACCAGCCTCCGGGCTGGGGGCCGCGAAGGCCTTGTCTTTAGAGGCGAGGCCCTCAAAACAAATGCAGCGCTCGCAAGAGCGCGTGTCTAGCGCCTCGCAAGAGGCAATGGACACAACACCGAGCGTGAGGGCGCAGCCAGCGCCTAGGGATCGGCGCGACTCTGTCGACCGATCCAAAAAAGAAAAATCTCGTGTCACGGCCCCTGGAAAGGGTCTGTGAGCTTACTTTCCACCCTTGAGCACAGAACACAAAATACACCTAAAATGGACACACAAATACTACAGTGGAATGCCAGAGGCCTATTTAAAAACCTAGATGATATCAAGGACTTGCTTAATGACTATCAGCCAAAAGTGTTCTGTGTTCAAGAAACTCATTTAAAGTCGACTCATGTGAATTTCTTGAATCAATATGTGGTTTTTCGTAAAGATCGAAATGGTGGCAATTTCTCTTCTGGAGGTGTGGCCATCATTGCACAAAGAAGCGTAGCATGCCAGCACATTGTGCTACAAAGCTCTCTTGAGGTTGTGGCTGTTTGCGCTATTCTATTCAACCGTCTTATATCTATCTGCTCGATCTACATAGCCCCTGACGAACCATTCAATAAAACAGAGTTCGAAAAGCTTATTGATCAGCTTCCAGAACCATATGTGTTAATTGGAGATTTTAATGCTCACAGTTCGCTATGGGGTGATACCAAATGTGATGCGAGAGGTCGTGCAATAGAAAACTTTCTTCTCGCATCCGGAGCCTGCCTGCTCAATAAGGCAGAGCCAACCTACTTCAGTACCACACACAATACATATTCATGCATAGATTTAGCCATTGGATCACCGTCACTCCTACCTTACTTAGATTGGAAAGTTATTAATAATCCATACGGAAGTGACCATTTTCCAACTCTTTTAGCAACAAAACAATGGGATGACCGGCCGTCTTATCCCAAAAAGTGGAACTTTCATGTTGCAAACTGGGTCAAATTCAGAGAGCTATGTACACTACGCCTCGAAGAGGTAGACCATTTGGAAGTAGAAGAGATGGCCAACTATATTTCGGAATATGTTCTTACTTGTGCAAAAAAGTGCATACCGCAGTCCAGGAATGATAAGGTCCTGATAATGATAAGGTAAAGCCATGGTGGAATCGGGAGTGTGAAATTGCTAAAAACGGCAAAACAAAGCATGGAGGGTTTTTTCTCGCTACCCAACAGCAGAAAACTTGATAACCTTTAAACGTTGCAAAGCGAATGGCAGGCGTGTTCGCCGTATAGCCAAACGGGAAAGCTGGACACGCTATATATCCTCAATAAACTCCTACACAGACGCCAGCAAGGTTTATAATAGGGTGCATAAACTCAAAGGACAAGGCCCAAATCCCTTCCCTTTGGTGAATGACTGCGGTGATACAATAGAAGAACAGGCAAACGCTCTTGGCGTACACTTCGAGAAAATGTCAAGCTCAGAAAACTATACCACTAAGTTCTTACGCCACAAAAGCATAGCTGAAAGTGTACCTCTGTGCCGGAACAAGCCTCGATCAGACGGATACAATAAACCACTAACAGTATATGAACTGAAGCTCGCCCTTGGTTCCTGTGGGAGTTCTGCTCCTGGTTCTGATGCAATTACTTATGAAATGATCGGAAATCTCCCTGATGAAACCCTAAACTGCCTTTTAGCTCTTTACAACAAGATTTTCAGTACCGGCAAAATACCCTCTGCTTGGAAAGAGGCAATAGTACTACCAATCCTTAAACAGGGCAAAGATCCCTCTTCGGTAAATAGTTACAGGCCTATTGCCCTCACGAGCTGCCTACTCAAAGTGTTTGAAAAAATGATTAACCGCCGCTTGGTCTATTACTTGGAGTACAATGGCATATTGGACCCGTGCCAGTCTGGTTTCCGTACAGCTAGATCCACAACCGACAATCTTGTCCTCCTCGAGTCGTATATACGTGACGCGTTTGTACACAATCAATACTGTCTGTCTGTTTTTTTCGATCTTGAGAAGGCATATGATACTGCCTGGCGATATGGAATCTTGCAAGATCTACTGTCTTTCGGAATATGTGGCAGGTTGTTTACCATCTTAAAAGATACCTGTCTGAAAGGAAGTTCCGTGTAAGAATAGGTACTGTGTTATCGCGCACATTTCTTCAAGAAAATGGAGTGCCGCAGGGAGGAGTATTAAGCTGCACACTGTTTATAGTCAAAATGAACTCTCTTCGCTCTGTTATTCCACCTGCGATATCGTACTCTCTATACGTGGACGACATTCAAATCAGTTTCAAATCGTGTAACTTGACTGTATGTGAACGCCAGATACAGTTAGGTGTTAACCGACTTGCAAAATGGGCTGACGAGAATGGTTTTAAGTTTAACACTGACAAGACTACTAGTGTGCTGTTCTCGAGACGACGAGGTGTGCATCCTGACCCCTGCATACTAATGAATGGACAAAACATAGTCATCGCGAAAGAACAAAAATTCCTCGGTGTAATTTTCGATTCCAAACTCACCTTCATCCAGCACATAAAACAGCTGAAGTTAAAATGTCTCAAGACCATGAACCTTTTAAAGATTTTATCGCATCAGTCGTGGGGGACAGACAGGCACTGCCTCATATCTCTGTTTCGAAGCCTGGTTCTGTCACGCATAGACTATGGATGCATAGTATATCAGTCAGCTTCAAGAACAGCACTGAAAATGTTGGACCCTGTATACCACCTAGGTATCCGGTTGGCACTTGGTGCCTTTCGTACCAGCCCTATTCAAAGCCTATATGCAGAGTCAGATCAGTGGCCACTAGACTATCAGCGCACGTATCTAGGAGTCAACTATGCAGTTAAGATCATGTCTTTGAAGCAGCACCCATGTAAAACACTTATGAACGATGTGTCTACTACCCAGTTATACCTAAACCGTCCTTCTATCGCCCCACCGTTTCCATTGGCAATACGACCTGCATTAAAACAACTTGCAATTTTTTTCAATGACTTGGAGGAAAGTGACCTTGTCGAACACATCCCTCCCTGGCAGCAAAGTCCAGTCACTTGTGACTGGTCTTTCAAAGACATCATGAAGGAAAACTGTCCAAGTGCACTCATTGAGCAACATTTCTTAGCCCTTGAACACAAATATCGTTCAACCGCGTTCTTCTCTGATGGCTCAAAATCTCAAACATCTGTATCTTGTGCAGCCTATGGACAAAAGCTCTCGGACACCAGAACCATGCATACACATACCAGCATTTTCACAGCGGAAGCCTATGGTATCCTGCTCACTATACAACATATTAAACAACACAAGATACAAAAGTCTATAGTGTACACAGATTCATTAAGTGTTGTCAGGGCCCTGTCTTGTGGCAAGTACAGCAAGAACCCTACTTTTAATAAGCTCCTTAACGAAATCTATGCAGCCTACAACCTAAAACTTTCTATTGTTATTTGCTGGGTTCCAGGTCATTCTGTAATTGCGGGCAATGAAATAGTGGACAAGAATGCACGAGAAGCCGCTGGTCGGCAAACCATAGATATAACCTCTGTTCCGGGTGTAGATCTAAAACCTGTTGTACGTAGAGGTCTACGCAACCACTGGCAAGCTGAATGGGACAGAGAAGTCGACAACAAACTCCACCTAGTAAAACCCCAGCTGAGAAAAGTTATCCCCCAAAAACTCAACAGGTTCGCTGAAGTCACTCTAACACGGCTCAGAATAGGCCACACTTATGCCACACATAAACACCTTTTGACAGGCACTGATCCACCTACATGTATACACTGTGGAGAGAGTCTAACTGTTGTGCATGTTCTCATACAATGTCCTGTTCTTCACCAAGCACGACTGACCCATTTCAGGGAGCTCTATCGACATCATGTCCCACTTCATCCAGCGTTGTTTTTATCACTTGATGCAGTGGTTGACCTTAAGAGACTTCTCCATTATCTTGCGAAAGTGCAATTTTTAACAATAATATCATTCCATCCTAGGCACCAGCTGCGCCTCAAGTGTGAGGTACTGCCTGGTGCATAAAAAGTATGTCTTAGCCTTCGCAGTTCTTGCTCAGGCAAGGACTTCAGCTGCGAGGGTCTTGGGCCTTGCAGACTAATTTATTAGCACAGATTTCAGCCAACAAAATGAAGGTTTTAGCAAAGTGACATTCCTTTTTAAACAAAGTGACATTCTTTTAAATATACTGCATTTTAAATGGTTCGTAGATATTTGTTCTAATATTTAATCATGTTTTAATCATTTGTTTTAATTTTTAAACTAATAACCGAATTGAAAGAACACTTGTACTGGCGCTCTTTGGCCTTAGATGCCCTTGCGCCAATAAAACTTAACGTAATAATAATACCTCGAAGGACGCAACGTCGCCGTGCCTAGGGCGTTCAAGCGCAACTTAGCAGCGTTCAGCCTCAAAAACTTCATCCTAGTGAAGAAGAATTTCAACCCCGGAACGAGAACCAATTATCTACTTGTCATTTCCGCAGACCTTCATGACGAAAGTTTGGAAGCGTGCCACGACGACCCGTCTTCCGGACATCTCGAAACAGCTCGCACGATTACAAAAATCAAGGCAAAATACTTCTGGCCCCGCCTTACATCCGATGTCACCCACTACGTCCGGAGCTGCCGTGACTTCCAGCGACAAAAAACACCACCGACGAGACCCGCCGGACTTCTGCAGTCGATCGCCGTCCCAACAAGGCCCTTCCAACAGATCGAAATGGACCTTTTGGGCCCATTCCCTACATCTCGATCCGCGAACAAATGGATTGTCGTAGCGACAGACTACATGACGCGCTACGCAAAGACCACCGCTCTTCCGAGGGGAACTGCACAAGAAGTTGCAAAGTTCTATATTAACCAAGTTGTGCTGCGACATGGGGCCCCTGAGGTCCTAATCACGGACCTCAAAATGACCTTCACTGCGAAGCTCATGCAACGAATCTTACGCTACAGCAACACGAATCACCGAAGAACGACGGCATACCACCCCCAAACGAACGGACTAACGGAACGGCTGAATCAGACAATCGCGGTTATGCTGTCTATGTACGTCGACGTTGAACATAAGACGTGGGACGAAGTCCTCCCGTACGTCACGTTTGCGTACAACACGGCTATCCAAGAAACCACGCAGATGACACCGTTCGAGCTCGTCTACGGAAGACGGCCGACTACGATGCTCGACGCCATGTTTCCGCACGTAGAAGACGACGACCTGAACGCCGACGTCCAAGGATACCTCCAACGTGCGAAGGAGGCCCGCCAGCTCGCTCGAGTTCGTATAACGGACCAGCAACTGGTGGATTCCGGACGCTACAATCTCCGACGCAGAGACGCCGAGTACCATCCTGGAGATCGTGTGTGGGTTTGGACTCCCATTCGACGACGTGGACTCAGTGAGAAACTTCTGCGACGCTATTTCGGACCCTACCGGATTCTACGACGTGGTGGCGAACTAACGTACGAAGTGATCCCCGATGGTGACTCCCGTACATCACGAAGACGCACGCGGCCCGAAGTCGTCCATGTGGTTCACTTAAAACCTTTCTACGGACGATGACGAACTCTTATTTTAATCTGTTTGGACTGTCCCTTATGCTAGCATCGGGTCGATGCTAGCATAAGGGGGTAATGCCGCGAACCATGCATTGGGTTTGTTTATTTGTGTTTTGTTTTTTCGGCCTGGCTGCGCCGGCCTGTGCTATTACTGTTTTCACAGCGTTTTGAACAAACGCTATCACAGCGCTTCGAACAAACGCTATCACAGCGTTTCGAACAAACGCTATCGAACAGCGTTTCGAGCGTTCCGAACAAACAGCGTTTCGAACAAACGCTATCACAGCGTTCTCGATACAATTGGACTATTCGAGAAACCCTCGCGCCGAGGGATATGAATTCCCGCACAGCCGATGCCGCGACTTTCGATCGCCGACGCTCACTAGCGTGCACGTCGTTTTGCCGACCACTGCTTTGCCGCCTGTGTATTCTTTCAGTTGTTAGGGGAGTGCAAGTTCGCTCCAATAAACTTGTTTTCCTTATTGACAATTGCGTCGTCCTTTGCTGCGTGACAATATAGTAATCTATGGCAGACATCCATATATTGCTATATATTAAAGCACCCGTAGAAGGTTATATATGGCTATAAATTGATACCTTTATATAAGGCTATTCAGGTTAATCATCTATATCAATTAAGCTTGTGTCGTCGGCATGAACTATACCTCCACAAATAATATTATAGCGGCAACTATTTCTATTTGTTAAAATGTGTGCAGCTACCATCGTTTTAAAAACGAAGGTTTTGCGCTGAGCTGTTACTGTTACAGCTATTTCAGGGTAAGATATTTTGCCCATCTCAGTTGTAATATTTTTGAATCACGGGTAAGTGGTCCAAAGAGGATCGACAGTTGCATGTACCTACCAGCATCTTCTACCCGTCAATGCTTCACAAAATACCAAGTCTCTCTGATGCCAACTTTCTTGATTTGTTATATTTTTGATATTCCACTCTCATTTTTTATCAGTGAGATTTGCCCTGTCCTATTATAGTTTTGCACATTATAGTTTTACATGTACAGATTCTTTTCTTTAACGTATATCACGAAGCCCTCTGCACAGTTGTGTATGTTCGACATTATATTTAGTCTCATTCTACAACTATTTTCATATGTTCTTCCCATTGTGCGTTCGTTTCTTTTTGCTGCACGTCTTCCTCTTCCTATCGGTTTACTTTTCCGAAGACCATCTGTAATGTATTGTTTCTTATTATTGCTTTATTTTGCGTGCGCCACCACGAAAGGCCCTAGGCTAGTTGCTGGACACTTTAATAAATGATTGATTGACGATGTGTTCATTGATATTATTAATAATAATATAATAATAATAATAACAATTATTAATATTATTAATTTTATTATTGTTGTTGTTGTTGTTGTTATACATTCATAAGAGTAAGATGAAAATCTGATTTTATCGCGTCGTGGTAGCTAGCCAGCGTACACGAAGCAGTGATTACAACTTCGCTGTATGCCTCTTTCAGAGATCATGCACATGCAGCTTTCCGGGCCCACGGAGACAAATTGAGATTCATTGTCCCTTGAAACCGCCTGAATACACGGTGCCGTTTGCAGGCCGTGCGCATTGCAAAAAATTTAAAAGCACGTCAGTCAGAGGGTTGAAATATTCGGGGAACGTTTTCTGCACACAGCAGTAGTTCGACACAACAGGCAAGAAAGCGCCGCTGCCCATTTCCTGTAAAGATACAGAAAATATTTTGCAATAACGTTCAGTCGTGAAGTAATCATATTGCGTCAATAATTGTGAAAAAATATAACTCTGCTTGCCATTACGATTAGGAAAATTCAGTCGCAGTGAGACGCGCGTAAATCATTGGTCTCTTAGATAATGTACGTTACACTGTCAAGCCTGCAGTTTGTCCATTCGCGCCATCGCTGCTTATTTGCTCGCCGAAGTCACAGGTGCGGATCGTGTTTGTCACTTTTTCCCCTTGTTCCAGCTTCGTTTTCAACAACAACTACAGGTATACGTGCCCTGAATCACAGAGCGTGAATCAGCAAAACAAATGTACTGGCAGGGCTCGAAAGAACCTGGCAACGCGTTTCTAAATCTCAAAATCTCCGGCACACAAAGCTTTCAGTAAGATGTTCTTTTGCATGTGACTCTAAGAATACGTTCCAAACGATTACGTGGCGTTTCATACAGTAGCACAATCTCAACTCGCGTGAGGGAAACTACTCGTAGCTGAAGCTCATCGGCAAATACAATCTGCCTGTGCCTTCTGCTTGCGTGAACCGGCGAGAATCAGGGTTTCAATTATTCTTACCCCTGCCCCGCCGCGGTGGTCTAGTGGCTAAGGTACTCGGCTGCTGACCCGCAGGGCGCGGGTTCGAATCCCGGCTGCGGCGGCTGCATTTCCGATGGAGGCAGAAATGTTGTAGGCCCGTGTGCTCAGATTTGGGTGCACGTTAAAGAACCCCAGGTGGTCTAAATTTCCGGAGCCCTCCACTACGGCGTCTCTCATAATCATATAGTGGTTTTGGGACGTTAAGCCCCACATATCAATCAATTATTCTTACCCGGGCTTAGGAATCATATTCCACGCATAAATGACTAAGGCACAACGTCCAAACTGCTTCTCATCTTGCAACGTGACTGCTGACAGTAACACTACATTTGCGCATAAAAATAACCGTCTTTTCCCTAAATATAGAGTGTGGAAAACAGGCTGCTGAATTTTCTTTGATATCACTGCGCAATACACTACCAGCAATAAATGGACCACATTTAAAATACTTTCGGAGGCAACAAAGAGCACGCATTATGCATACAAACTAACGCTGTTCCTTTTAATTTTTTTATTTTGTTTCGATTGGCAAAATAGGTTTGTTATTGCTTTATTTTGTGCTTTTCTTTTATTTCTATTGCAAATGGGCTTAACATTGTTCATAACGTGAATTTGGTCATTTTTATTTTATATATTTATATTTATTCTTCTGCTGAAATTGTGTTTTGTCCAAGTGTAACTAACCAAGAGTGCTGCCGCCACTACAAACACTCTGTATCACCCTCAACAGGGCAGCCTGTTATATTATTCGACTTAGAACATACTTATGCATACACTTACCATATGTAGTTTTTCTATACTTTGTAGGGGGCCCGTCGTATGTACGGCTGACGCAGGAGCCTAGCTAGTGTTTGTTGTGCCTGCGAGTTGACAGCGAACGTCCGTGTCCTCTGAAAAAAGGCAATCATTGTCAAGGCCAGCCCGCGTGCCCCGCCTGACGCGAACAACTCAACGGCGTCAACAGGCGGACGGCGCCTTTCTGTCGCCCACGTGCAGTGAGTCACAACGGCAAGCGACCCGTCGAGTAAACAACCGGCGTCTTCCTGTCTGGGGGTCTGACGCAATGCGCGGCGACGTCACTTGTCCTTGGGCGCAGTCACCTGCAGCGCAGCCTCTCCATATTCGGTGGGAAAGAATGACGCGGCCCAGCGGCGAGCCCCCATTGGAGGAGTCTGTCCTGACGACCAGCGGCGCTTCTGGTTGGACATTTAGGTTGGACCCGGTGCATATAAAAGAAGCCGTGCGGCGCGTCGCGATCGGCGGTCCTAGGTGAAGGGAGACCTATTGGGGAGGCGACATGTGTGTCGCAGCGGACCCGTTTGAGAGCAGACCTATGTGTTAGAGAGGAGAGCTCGGCTCTTCGAGTCTCTGTCGGCCCCAGTGCCGAATTTGTAGCGCCTCTGTATATATGCTGTACAAAAACCTTGTTTAACTCACCGTCGTCTCGTCCTCCCGTCTATCAGCTCTGCGCAGAAGCAGTCGCTAGCTGATAAACCTACGCTACCAAACGGCTGGTGATCTTCCCTGCGGAGTTCGAAGCAGTGGCGCTTTCGGGACCGTGTTGGCGTCGCCGTCTTTCGCAACAGTGGCTGCAGCGGTGAGATTTCGAGGCGCCCTTCGTAACGTCGTCGGAGGCGCGCTTCGCAACAGTGGTGGCAGCGGTAGGATCGGCCGGCGTCAGCGACATCGATGCGGTGAGTGCCTGATGTTTTCCTCTCAGTTCACCAGACTACTCTAGCTCAGGTTCTAAAAGTTTAGGGAAGGGCTGTGTGAAGCATTGAAGTGAGCTTTGATCGTTTCAAGCCAAGTCGAAGCGCTTTGAAACCAAATTTATTGCGGAGGGGGTAAACACGGGAGTGTGAAAAATTGCTTGCGCGTCTTGCTAGTTGACCTATAGTGGATACGGCAAGTAAATTGTTAACAGGGGCAAACAGCAAGAGGCTAGTGTGAACGAAGGACAACCTTAAAGTGACGGAACTCATCGAAATTTGCGAGGAACTCGGCATTTCTTTGGGCCGTGCGAAACGAAAGCAATTGATCCTTGAGATTATGAAGGATGAGGGAGTGTCGGCTGAGGAAGTCGATGAGGCCTGGGTGGATATCAAAGCACGCCGCGAGGAGGCTGAAAGGCGAGAAGCTCGCGAACGTGAAGAAGCTGAAAGGCGAGAAGCTCTTGAAGAAGCTGAAAGGCGCGAAGCTCGCGAACGTGATGAAGCTGAAAGGCGACAACACCGCGAGGAGGCCGAGAAACAGGAGCGCCTCGAGTTGAAACGAATATAATTGGCAATCCTACAGTGTTCGCAGGCGCCTAGCGTGGCTTCTCCAACGATTCAGGTCAGCGGTTTTAGAATTCGGGACCAACTGCCACCGTTCGTAGTAGGCGAGGACATGGCGAAGTATCTCGTCAAGTTTGAACACGTCTGTGAGCGAAACGCTTTGGAGCGGTCTCTTTGGGCGCGGAACCTGTTAGCTCTTCTTTCCGGCGAAGTGTCCGACGCGATAACTTGCTTGTTGAGGAAAGCGTTTGAGAGCTATGACGAGGTTAAGGAAGTGCTCTTGAGACGTTATAAGTTATCACCCGAGGCTTTCAGGCAAAGGTTCCGGTATGCTAAAAAGGGAAATGAGTCACACGTTGACTTCGCGTTTCGTCTCAAAGCCAATTTAATTGAATGGCTCAAGGGCGATGGTGTTTATGACGACGGCGATAAAGTGGTGGAATGCTTTGCATTGGAGCAATTCTACCACTGCATCGAGGAGGATGTCAAACTTTGGCTGCAGGACAAACTTGGTGAAGTAGAGCTAAACAAGGCAGCAGAGTTAGCTGAGGAGTATCATACTCGCCGAAAGTTGCACAGCAGGGCAGTGCGCGTTCAAAAAGATGAGAGAAAAGAGGGCTTTTCAAAGAAACTTTATCAACGGAGACCCGCTCCGCACCATAATTTCAAGAAGGATCCGTCTCTTACGAAGAACAGTGTAGGGAAAGGGCAAACAGAAGCGGAGAAATCGAATGGGGTTCCAAAACAACGCACTGATACCACACGGGCATTTGAATCACGGAAGCCGCTAATCTGCTACAACTGCAAAAAGGAAGGGCACATCGCGATAAACTGTAAGCAAAAGTTTGCTTTTGCAACAATACGAGAATCGGAAAAGAACATGCGGCTGTTAGAGCCGCCTCTCCAAGAAATTAGTGTGAATGGGAAAACGTGCCGAGCACTTAGAGACTCAGCGGCAACCATGGATGTTGTCCATCCTTCATTGGTGTCTCCGGATGACTTTACAGGAGAATGCGCGTGGATCAGGCAAGTCGCCGAGGAGCAGAGTGTTTGCTTACCAATCGCCACGGTTGTCATTGAAGGCCAGTTCGGTAAGCTTCGCACCGAAGCGGCTGTGTCTGCCGCGCTAAACGATCCCTTTCCTTATTTTTTCTTCAACAACTCAGAGCAGCGTCTCAAAGAGCAGGGTAAGTCGTTCTTCCCCAACTTAGCGTACATGGCCCTCACGCGATCGCAAGCGTGGATGCTTTCGCAGAAGCTTGATCTTGTTCAATGCGGTGATCTCTCAAGTGACCTTGTCGGCGGGTCGACAGAACCCCAGAAAGGAAATTTTCCGTGTGAGTCATGTGAGCAGTCACGCAAGCGGCCCGTCGCCGAAGCGACCGGCGCGGTATGCATAGGGGGAGACGACATGGCGCCATGGAGCCAGAGCGAAAGGGTTGCAACGCTCTCACCTGTAGCGGAAAGTTGGAGCGAGCTGTCGAAGGCTGATCGAGAGACGCCCATTCAAGAGCAGCGTGAGGACCTCTCGATTAAAGCGCCAGTGGAAAGCCACATGAAAGCTTCACAAATGTTGTCGAAGGAGTACTACGACAAATCGGTGAAGAAGCGTGCTTTTGAAGTAGGAAGTCAGGTAATGCTGCTGCAGACGTCCAAAAGAAACAAGCTTGAGGTTGATTAAAAGGGCCTGCCATTGTAATATTGAAGCTTCCCGATCCTAATTATAAAGTGAAATAGGAAGGCGGCAGAACAAAATTTACAACATGATAAAACCCTACGTTCAACATCAAGCGGTCGTAAATCAGCTGTTGAACGCGTCAGAGGAAGAGGAAGCAGACATTTTCAGTTCTTGTGAGGTAATCGAAGGGGGATCGAAAGTAATCCGGGAGCAGATAAACCTAGAGCCTAGGTTAAGTGAAATCCGCAAGGAGGACCTGAGAAGGATTGTTTCCGAGTTTGGAGACGTGTTTTCGGACTGCCTCAGAAACACGAGGGTGATCGAACACGATATCGAGCTAAGCGGTGAGGAGTCAATCCGTAGCAAGCCGTATGGTTGTTCCCCTGTGCAACGTCGCAAGTGTGAGCCGCTCTTGGTACCGCATAGGTATCGTCGCCTAAAAGTGGCCGGTTACTGAGATGGAGCGTGATACTCCGACAGCGCAACTTTGACGTTCGCTACAAAAAAAAGCTATACGCTAATGCAGGTGCATTGAGCAGTGCGTTCTAGCTAGTACCTTCTCAACCTTTCGGTTTCTCGCTGGCGATTCGGGGCAAAATTTTGACCTCATCACTGCCTTAGCTGAGCGTTCTCGTCCAGAGTGGTCTCAAGAGGCCAAATTTACGTTACAATCTATTTCCTTACGTTGTTGTACATGTAAAAGTTTGAGATTTCATTTTAAAAGTCTTGTGTCCCACATATGCCTCTTGATGTAGAGGAAACGAAATTCCGATAGACATGTACCTAGGTATATGTTGTACTATACTTTGTCTGGTGTTCTGTCGGGTGACCGAGGGCACTTGCTTGTGTCGTGTGTTGTCTGTTGTCGAACCGTTCTTGACAAGTTGCAGAACCATCGACAAGTGCTGAAACCAAGGATCCTCAGAAGAGACGAGCAAAGCTGGCCGGCAAGTTGTGGCGACAAGCCAGTGGAGCTGGGATCCGTCCTCAAGAATGGTATGTGTTCCCGGAACGGAGTCTGAAGCTGCGTTCTCACCATGGCCCTGGAGGCGAACCTGGAGGGACCTGGCGGACAAGCGCCTGACATACGAGCCCCGTGGAAGCAGCTCGTCTTTTCGGCGCATTGTCTGGCGGCGGGGGTGCTGTTATGCCTGCGAGTCGACAGCGAACGTCAGTGCCTCTGAAAAAGGCAACCTGTGTAAAAGCCAGCCCGCGAGCCGCGCCTGACGCGAACAACTCAACGGCGTCAACAGGCGGACGGCGCCTTTCTGTCGCCCACGTGCAGTGAGTCGCAACGGCAAGCGACCCGTCGAGTAAACAACCGGCGTCTTCCTGTCTGGGGGTCTGACGCAATGCGCGGCGACGTCACTCGTCCTTGGGTGCAGCCACCTGCAGCGCAGCCTCTCCGGATTCGGTGAGAAAGAATGACGTGGCCCAGCGGCGACTCCCCTTTGGAGGAGTCTGACCTGACGACCAGCGGCGCTTCTGGTTGGACATTTGGGTTGGACCCGGTGCATATAAAAGAAGCCCTGCGGCGCGTCGTGATCGGCGGTCCTAGGTGAAGGTAGACCTATTGGGGAGGCGACATGTGTGTCGCAGTGGACCCGTTTGAGAGCAGACCTATGTGTTAGAGAGGAGAGCTCGGCTCTTCGAGTCTCTGTCGGCGTCAGTGCCGAATTTGTAACGCCTCTGTATATATGCTGTACATAAACCTTGTTTAACTCACCGTGTCTTGTCCGTTCGTCTATCAGCTCTCCGCAGAAGCAGTCGCGAGCTGAGAAACCTACGCTACCAAACGGCTGGTGACCTTCCTGTGCGGAGTTCGAAGCAGTGGCGCCTTCGGGATCGTGTTGGCGTCGCCGTCTTTCGCAACAGTGGTAGCAGCGGTGAGATTTCGAGGCGCCCTTCGTAACGTCGTCGGAGGCGCGCTTCGCAACATGTTGCAGCAGCACACAATCGTACAGTCCACGGTAAACATCCCCTATCCTTGGCTTGAGTCATTTCAGCTACACGGTTTTGGGTCATTAAGGCAACAAGCTAGGTGACCAAACAGCACTTTATTGCTTTGCGTTAGCAATAGTGCGTAAATGTCGCGTAGAGTCTTGAGACGCTTACACCTCGTTCGATGTCGTCCTTGGCTCACAAAGGGTTCCGGGTTCGCCTGTCTTCTTTCGTTGCCGATGCCAAAGAACGTCTTCCTGTCGGCACGCAAGTTTTCTTTACCGTACCGGTTTCGCTTCCTTATCGAAAATGCGTTCCTTCACTGAGAGAGGGGAACCCGTTCGCGCACCGGAAAAAGAGAATTTCGAGCGCCTGCTGTGAGGTGTTCTATGCCTTCGTGTGAACTTTTATTTACACGTGTCTCGAAGGGACAGTGATGTCCTCGTAACTAGGTTTTGACGGTGCCGTAAAGATGAGAGGGCGGCTCGGCGCACGTACTCCCCCCACATCGTCCTCTCCTTAAGAAGGCCCCCAAACGACAGAGACTGAAACATGACAATATTGGGATGCAATTGTTAAGGCGATATTTATAAGGCCCAGAAGACACTATGAAGCGACCACACCTGAGGCACAGAACCCAGTCAAGCCAAGTTCCCACAGCAGATGAAGATGACGATCCCTCATAATGATGAACATGTGTGAAGAAAGTAGATGTGCTTAATAAATGTCCACACTAACTCCCCCCCCACGTGAAAGTGCTCATCCTTACCGCAGTTGATGGCCGCAGTTTAAAGTGAAGAGGAACGCCGTGTGAAAGACTTCATGCGCGATACATGGACTATTTCTGCTGCCTAGCTGCGGTAATTCGTTGGAAGAAGGACGGGTGCCGCGCGATAGTTGAGAGGACGCGTTTTCTTCAAGACAGTGTAGGGGCCAATGAAGCGTACTTGAAAATTCTCGCACAGGCCAGGAGTGCGAATGGGTGTAAGAAGAACTTCGTCGCCAGGGCTGAAAGACACGGCACGATGAGAGGCATCACATTCAAGCTGATGAACCTGTTGCTTGGCTTCAGTGTTGACGAGGGTCAGCTGGTGGCAATGAAGTAGACGAGACACGTATTCTTCACTTGAGAATGAACATGGTTTAACAGACGTTGACAAGAACGAAACGTCGAGGAAAGAAGACAGGAAGCGACCGTAGACGAGATAGAATGGCGAGTAACTGGTTGTGCGCTGTACAAAGCTAATATAGGCAATAGAGAAAAATGGCAAGCTTGTGTTTCAGTTT
This sequence comes from Rhipicephalus annulatus, assembly GCA_013436015.1. Taxonomy (NCBI): domain Eukaryota; kingdom Metazoa; phylum Arthropoda; class Arachnida; order Ixodida; family Ixodidae; genus Rhipicephalus; species Rhipicephalus annulatus. Next base: position 22,937 of record WOVY01000246.1, read on the forward strand.
TTGTGGTGCATTTCGATATACATGGTTATCATATCTGACAGTGTGCGATGAAAGTGCTCAGTCATTCCGTCCGTCAGAGGATGATAACTGGAACTTGTTTTGTGTGTAGTGCCTGATGCCTTGAGCTCTTCTTCTACGAGTCTTAAAAAAATACTCTTCCATGGTCGTTCAGGATTACACGAGGAGCTCCGTGACGAAGGGATATAGCTCAAAGGATTAAGTGAGCCACTTCCGAAGCGGATGCAGAAGGCACGGAAGCTGTTTCGGCGTAGCGGGTCAGGTGGTCGACAGCTGTCTCTATCCACCGATTGCCTGTGACAGTAATAGGAAGTGGACAATACAAGTACACGCCAACTACCTCAAATGGTTGCAGGGGACACGGGTGTGGTCATAATTGTCCGCTTCAAGTTGATGTAAGGAGCTTGCGACGTTGAAAAAGGGCGCATGAGGGAACGTACTTCGCGACAATGGTGACAAGCCCATCTAGTAGTAGCGACATATTATGCGGGCGAAGGTTTTTGGAAGCCCGCGTATCCAGCAGACATGTCGCCATGATATGTCTTGAGGACTTGAGCCCGAAGAGAGCGAGGTAGAACGGACACCCAGCGTTGATCATCAGGGAGATAGATATGATGGAACAGGACGTGGTTGTCGAGCTTGAATGGCGTCAGCTGTCAGCGAAGACGGGCGTTAAGGAGCCATCAAGTCCTATCAAGACGTTCTATGATGCAGCGACAGTGAGGGTCAGCACGTTGGTGGGATAACAACAAACCACACTCGTTTGGAGAAGTTGACACCAGAGTAGCTAAGGGCAAAACATGTGGGGAAAGCACGGCTAAAAGCTTCTCGAGTGCGGCAGTTGCATTTGTGTTAGGTGGCTAGGATGGAAGCGGGCAACGCGAAAGTGCGTCGGCGTTTGGATGTTGGTTTCTCGACTTGAATGAGAAGGATGAAGTCATTCTTGTAAGTGAATAATTCAGCGACCAAGGCGGTCGAATAAGTTCTTGATTGTCGAGAGCCAGCACAAGGCATGATGGTCCATAACCACAGTTATGTGATGGCCTTGGAGATAAGGTTGAACCTTTTTGTATAGACCATACGACCACTAGGCACTCTGTTCGGTGATGGTATCAGTCTTTTTGGCAAAAGTCAGTGCACGGCTAACGTAAGCGACGACCTTCTCACGTGAAAATTTGTCACGCTGTAGGTGAATACCACCAATGCCTTGACTACTAGCGTGTGTAGGGAGAAGCGTAGGCGCGGTTTCGCCGAAATCACAGGGAACTGGTTGGGATTTTAATGCACACTTCAGTTGAACCAACGCCGCTTCACATTCAGGAGACCACACAAAGGCGACGCCTGATCCGAGCAACTTCTGCAATGGCGAAGCTATTGAGGTGAAGTCTCAAATGAATTGGCGCAAATAAGAAGTGAGGGCGCGAAAAGTGCGCAAATCTCCGGCTTTTTCAGGACGCGGCAAGTTTTCGAAAGCATAAATCTTGTCTTGGTCGGGACGAATGCCGTCCTTGCTTATGATCTGTCCTTACACTTTAGTTGTCTTGCTTTCAAAACTGCATTTCATGGGGTTTACCGGAAGGCCTGCGTTTGCAAGGCATGTGAAAACTTCGTCAAGTCGTAAATGTGTTGAGGGATGGTTGACGAGAAAATAACGATATTGTCTGAATAGCACAAGCAGTCTTCTATTTCAAGCCTCGTAAAACTGCGTCGATCATCCGCTTAAATGTTTCTGGAGAATTGCAAAGGCCGAATGGCATGACGTAAAATTCATACAGCCCATTTTGTGTTGGAAACGCTGTCTTTTCTTCGTAATCCTCGTGCTTGGGTATTTGCCAGTAACCCGAACGCAGGTCTAGGCTTGAGAAGTTCTCGGCACCCTGAAGTGAATCCAACGCATCGCCTAGGCATGGCATGAAGTAAACGTCCTTGAGAGTAATGGTAATAGGTGTCATGTTGTCTACGCAAAATCGCACGGAGCAATCTTTTTTCCTTACTAAAACAAGACGATATAATCGAGGACTCGCGGAGGGGCGTATGATGTTTCGTTGCAGCATATCGGCTTCATTTTCTTCATTTACCTCACGCTCAAAAGAATAAACGTGATATGGTCGACAGCGTACGATGATAGTGCCATCGGTCTAGATACGATGCGTGATAATAGGCGTCTGTCCCAGAGATGAGGAATGGGCATCAAACACTCTCCTGTGCTTTTGTAGCGAGGCAAGCAACTCATTTATGGAGAGGACAGCTGTGGACTAATAGTCGCAGCAAGATCAGAAACGCACGATGAACGTCAAATAGAAGGAAGGTCAGAACACGCTGGAATAAACAGGACAACAGATACAGGCTGTGATTTGGTAACGGAAGCCGTTGTGGTGCCTTTAAAATTGAGAATTTTCTCAGAATTTCGGCCCGTCGTCTAGCTTAGAGAAGTCCGGAGCCATTTTGGAACCGCACTAGTCCTGAAGCAAGGACTATACCTCTTGCGAGACAGCGTGCAGATTGTTGGACAAACATATCACTAGAGTCAATCACGCTAGAAGCGATGGTAACTATCCGCTCATGACCAGGTGCTAGGCCGGTATCTTCCGCAGTGAGCAAGTGAACGGGCTTGTCATCCGCATAAAGGGCTTAGTCAGTTTCCATCATATGAACAACAATTTTTCGACAGCACATGGAAGCGTTCTCCGTGGACAGAAAATCGCAGCCTAATATAAGCTGGTAAGCACACAAACTCAGAATGACGACTAGTACAATTGGAGAAGACCAGCAATTAAAACACGAGCGGTGCACATAGCGGCAGGCCTAATGACATCCCCTTGAGGAGCGAGCAGTGCAGGTCGATCGGAAGGGTTGGTGACTTTTTGCAGACGTAAGGAAAAGGAACGATCATTCACAGACAAACAAACACCAGTGTCTAATAAAGCGTCCATGTAAACACCCTCTATTAAAACAGATATCATACTATATGGACGCACAGGAAGGATTTCCGTCTTTTCGTTCGATGCAGCTTTTCCTGCAAAAGCTGCAGAGGTTAGTTTTCTGGGCGTTGGTTGGTGAATTGCGAGACAAGTCGCAATGGAAAGGTGGAGTGGCGAAGGGGTAATGTAAGCGGCGTCTAGTAGAGCGGTAAAGAAAGGTTAGCTCAGAATTCACAGTTGGGGACGGTGAGTGACGTAGCGCCGGATCATAAGAACAACGTGGGAAAGTGGACCCGCTTGTCCCATTATCCAGTCAATTGGGGTTCTTACGCCTGGGAGCCCAAACCGAACAGCAATGCCTCTGCAAAGGCAATCTGTGTCAATGTCAGCGATCGAGCCTGCCTGACGCGATCAACTCAACGACGTCATCAAGTGGCGGCGCCGGCCTGTCGCGCGACGCACAGTGAGCTCCCTCACCCCACAAGTCCGAAAAAGCAACCGGCGCTTTCCAGTCTGGCGAGTCTTACGCAATGCGTGGCAACATTTCTCGTCTTTGGGTGCAACCATGCACAGCGGCGGGTCCCCGTTGTAGGATTCTGACATCACGGCCAGCGGGGTTTCTGGTTAGACGTTGGTGACGCAAAGATCCACCTGGTGGCTAGAAAAAAACAAAGCGGCGCGTCACCTACAGTTTACCTATGAGTTAGAGAGTTGCTTCGAGCCTTTTTGCTGTCGGCGTGGCCGGTGTCCTTGTAAGCGGCGAGTTTCATGGCGCCCATCGTAACCTCATCGGTGGTGCGCTTCGTAACAGTGGATGGCAGCTGCGGGATAGGCTGGCGTCAGCGACATTGATGCGGTGAGTGCCTGATGTTCTCCGCGTAGTTCACCAGACTACTTTAGCATAGGTTATAGTAGTTTAGAGAAGGGTTATGTGAAGCATCAGAGTGAGGTTTGATTGTTTCAAGCCAAGTTGGAGCGGTTTGAAACCAAAGTTAATGCGGAGGGGGTTAGCATGGCACAGTTTAAGATTGCTTGCGCGTCTTGCTAGTTGCTAGGAGTGGGTGTGGGAACAGCGCAGAAATGCGGCACCGTAACTTTGCTCTCTTGTTCACACAGGTTCCTTCACTTCTTCACTTCTGCTCGTGGCTATCACCGACTGCTGGGCATGAGCCACGGACAGTGCTTCTGCCTGATAGCGACCAGTTTTCGGCCAGTCCAGGACTTGGCCGGGAACACCCCTGCAACATCTTCCCGAGCCAGGCGGCCACTTTATCGGTTGCTCGCTTGTTCACACAGGTTGCTTCACTTCTTCACTTCTGCTCGTGGCTATCACCGACTGCTGGCCATGAGCCACGGACAGTGCTTCTGCCTGATAGCGACCAGTTTTCGGCCAGTCCAGGACTTGGCCGGGAACACCCCTGCAACATCTTCCCGAGCCAGGCGGCCACTTTATCGGTCGTGACGTCTTCGCAAGCCCAGGATAAAAACGGATGGCACGAACCTGGCCTCTCCAGTGGGCGTGGGAACAGCGCAGAAATGCGGCACCGTAACTTTGCTCGCTTGTTCACACAGGTTAGTAACAATACTTCTTTATATGCAAAGAAGTCCAACAATGTGTGCTTGATGCTGCTCCCACGCCCGGGAGTCTTTTTGTCTCTGTTAAGTGAATGTGTAGATGTTATATCTATGCTTGTTTTGCTATCTGGCGACGTTGAAGAAAACCCAGGGCCCAATAAAAAGGTTCCTGAGTCTGACGTATCGAACAGGGCTCATGAGCCAAAATTTAGCGACATGTTTGCTCTTCTGCAGAGCGTGAACTTTCGAACCGAAAAAATGGAACAGGACCAAGTGAAGTTAATATCTAGCGTGAATGAAATTAAAAACAACCAGGAAGCAATCGAGCGCAAAGTTAACGACATCGACCGTAGGCTCGCCGCTGTCGAAGCAAAAGCGTGTGACAACGCCGAGGTCGGGGATGAACTTTTGCAGCTAAGGCAGCTAACCGACCATCTGAGCAGAGAAAGCGCTAGGTTACACGATGAACATTCTCAGCTTGAGGATAGAATGAGACGCAGTAACCTCTTGTTTTACGGTTTGACAGACTGTCCGCAGGAGAAACGGAACCAAACTGAAGAAAAACTGGTTGAAGAGATCAGTACCGTTTTTAAGTCACCAGTGCCGAGCGAAGCTCTTGAGCGAGTACACAGGCTAGGAACGTACAGGCCCAACCAAAATACACCAGTTATTGCTAAGTTTGCATCTTTTAAGTTAAAGCAGGAATTACTATCGCGCAGCCGAAAATTCAAAGGGAATGGCATCACTGTAAGTGAGCATTATTCCCTTCAAACACGGCAGGCGCGAAATAAGCTTGTAGAATTTGCCAAACAACGGGACGTTTCTTTCAAGCTTCGGTACAATAAGTTGCACATATGTGATAAACGTTACAGTTACAATTTTTCTGACGACAGTGTGTACGAACTTGGCGGCGCCTCTGGGGAATTCGTTAATCGGCAGCTTTCAGGCGAACCCTCAGTATCCAGAGCACCGTTATCAGCTGCAAACTCGCCGCAGTAGCGACACGCGAGGGGTGGAGGGCGGTGCCCAAAAAATTTGCTTTCTTTTCTTTTCACGAACATCAGGAGTGTCTTATCGAAACGCGATGAACTAAATGCGGCGGTCGACTCATGTGACGCTGACGTTGTATTGTTAACTGAAGCGTGGCTTACTTCAAAAATAACAGCAGTGAATTGTTTGATTCTGCAAAGCGTTTCAATGTGTATCGTCGTGATAGAGGTGATAGATGCGGCGGTGGTGTACTTGTTGCTGTAGCGGATCGTATTTCTTCGTCTTTTGTGCCTGTTGTAAGCAATTTAGAGATCATATTTGTTGAAATTTGCACATGTTATAAAAAGATTATCTTGGGTATCTGCTACTGTCCACCGTCCTGCGATCCGAGCTTTGTTAATAGCCTTCATGATGCGGTTAACTTAGTTATGGAACGTTTTCCTAATGTACCAGTTCTTTTAGCCGGATACTTTAACTACCCAAATATATTTTGGTCCAGTGATGTACCTTAGTTAAATCCGTTCTCTACTGACAGTTATAATTTTTTGAGCTTTTGTTCTGATTTGAATTTACGCAAATTGTCACCCAACCAACCCGCATTACACATACTACTTCGAGCGTTTTAGATCTCGTGTTAACCAAAGTGCCTGACCTGTTCATGTCTCCACTTTGTTTGCTTCAATTAAGTGATCATTCTTTGCTCCATTTCACTATGCATGTTTGCGTTCCTCACCATGAAAATTATACTAAGCGCGAAAGAGATTACGCTGCTGCCGATTTTGATGCCATCAATAGAGAACTTTGTTTATTTCTGCACAGCTATCTTGATGAATTCGAGGCTCGTTCCGTTAATTCGAACTGGATTTTGTTCAAAGAAAAAGTAGCATACCTGACTGAAACGTTTGTTCCCCTGAGGCCAGTCACCACCAACAAGCATACTCCCTGGCATAGCCAATCTTTGAAAAGGTTGGCTAATAAGAAAAAAAAGGCTGTTTCGGTCCGCTAAAGTTTCTAACTCGCAGGCCAGATGGGATTCTTACTACGTTGTTATGGGGAATATAGGAGGGACACAAAAGCAGCAAAGGAAACCTACTTTAATAACACACTCCCCAATATGTTAGCCAACAACCCGAGACAATTTTGGAGGGTGGTGAATAAAAAAGATACTCGCGAAATAACACTTAAAACTTCGGACGGGGTAATCCACAAAGATGACTGCGCTGTTATTCTCTGTGACACCTTCGTGGCGGCAGTGTCAGGTCTCCTCAACAAAGGTTAAAACACTGTTTGTCAAGCTAGTGGTTATATCCCGATGGAAGCAATTAGTTTTGACACAGTAGGTGTACAAAAAATAATAGAAAATCTTGAAGTCTCGTCTTCTGCCGGAATTGACAACATTACTTCCAAGTTTTTAATCAACACTAAAGTCTACAGCGCCATAATCTTAACAAAAATATTTGAGCAATCTCTGGAAGCGGGCTGTCTTCCGGACGATTGGAGTGTGGGAAGAATTATTCCATTCTTTAAGTCAGGTGATAAACTTTGTCCGGAAAATTACAGACCAGTATCAATCACTTTGATACCATGCAAAATATTGGAACACGTAATTTATTCGCAGCTTGTAAAATTTTTAGAGGGCAATTCTTTCTTTACTGATTCGCAGCATAGATTTCGTAAAAACGTTTCCTGTGAAACACAACTAATATGTTTTATACATAATTTGCATTCTATTCTCGACAACGACACACCCATTGACTGTATCTTTTTAGATTGCTCAAAAGCGTTTGACAAAGTACCTCATGATTTACTCATTTTAAAATTACGGAGCCTCAATATAGATGATAACGTCCTCGCGTGGGTGATTGCTTTTCTCAGTAACCGTTCCCAATTTGTAACTGTTAATAACTTTAATTCGCCCAGGGTCCCGGTTGGCTCTGAGGTCCCACAGGGCTCCGTGATGGGATCATTGCTCTTTCTGGTCTATATAAATGATTTGCCTCTAAACATTACTTTTTCAGTGAGTCTTTTCGCAGATGACTGCGTAATTTATCGGGCAATTAAGGGTCATTCAGACGTTCTAGAATTGCAGGCTGATATAGATCGGGTTCAGGAATGGTGTGAGACTTGGGGCATGGCGTTAAACGTTAACAAATACAAGTACATGCATGTTAACCGACACAGCACTAGTATCAGGTCGTATCATATTAATAATGTTCTTCTCGAAGTAGTAAATTCTTATAAGTATCTGGGTATCCACATAACTTCTACATTGTCTTGGAAGACACACATTGAATATATTGCAGGTAAAGCTAATAGCACGTTGGGTTACCTTCGAAGAAATTTTAACCAGGCACCCGTTTCCTTGAAACTCTTATTCTACAAAGTATTGGTACGTAGCAGATTAGAATATGCAGCACCTGTTTGGGACCCTGATCATGACTCGCTTATCTATGAATTAGAACGAGTGCAGAATCGGGCAGTGCGCTTCATCCTTTCAAATTACCATCGCACCTCGAGCGTCACATCAATGAAAACTACACTAGCATTTCCCCTACTGTCTCTTCGCAGGAAAGTGTCTCGGCTGTGTATATTCCATAAAATTTACTTCACCAATCCGTTACTCAGAAGCAGATTATTGGCCAAACCAACTTACGTTTCCACTCGCATTGATCATCGCCATAAAGTAGGACTTCCTTTAGCACACACCAAGTGTTTTTATGATTCATTTGTGCCAAAAACATCTGTACGTTGGAATCACCTTCCTTGTGATATTGTTGGTATAAAAGATGCCGCTTTATTCAAAATTGCTGTCACTAATTTTATTTGTACGTAGCCTCAGTTCAACCCTGAAGCAAGCGATGATTGCAATTTTTCTGTTGTTGTAATTGTCTTTGTATGCTGTACATGTATGTATGTACCCACTCCCCTCTGTAATGCTCTCGGGCCTTGAGGGTAACTGAATGAATAAATAAATAAATAAATAAATAGTGACTTATAGTGGGTATGGCATGTACATTCTTTACAGGGGCAAACAGCAACAGGCTAGTGTGAACGATGAAGAACCCTAAAGTGAAGGAACTCATTGAAATTTGTGAGGAACTTGGCATTACTTCGGGCCGTGCAAAACAAATGCAAACGGTCTTTGAAATCTCGAAGGATGAAGGAGTGTCCGCTGAGGAAGTCGATAAGGCCTGGGCAGATATCAAAGCATGCCACGAGGAGGCTGAAAGGCGAGAAGTTCACAAACGTGAAGAAGCTGAAAAGCGCGAACGACGGGAGCGTGAGGAGGCTGAGAGACAAGAGCGCCTCCAGTTGAAATGAACAGAATTGGCAATTCTACAGTGTTCGAAGGCACCTAGCGTAGCTTCTCCGATGGTTCAGGTCAGCGGTCATAGAATTCGGGACCAACTGCCACCGTTCGTAGTCGGCGAGGACATGGCGAAGTATCTCGTCAAGTTTGAACACGTCTGCGAGCGAAATGCTTTGAAGCGGCCACCTTCGGTGCAGAAGCTGTTAGCTCTTCTTCCAGGTGAAGTGTCCGACGTGATAACTTGCTTGTCGAGGCAAGCATTTGAGAGCTTTGACGAGGTTATGGAAGTGCTCTTGAGACGTTATAGGTTGTCACCCGAGGCTTTTCGGCAGCGGGTACCGGTACGCAAAAAAAGGGGAATGAGACATACGTTGACTTTCAATCAATCAATCAATCATGATTTATTTCAGCTTCAAAGACATTCAGTGGAGCTTGGTGGGTACGGACAAAAAGCCATAGATGAGGCTTGACAGGGTCCGTACCCCCGGGCTTGGCAAACGTGGCGTACAGAGTGGCGTACAATCGTAGCGTACAAAGGCAAAAACGGGCACATAACAGTTATCTTCAGTGCAACAACATAAAAAAAAAAAAGTCACTGGTACAGTATACTGAGATGCACTCGTTCAAAATGAAGGGGGAGAGAGAGATTCACAGGTACATTTATCATCATACACATGCGAATTGAGTACGCGGAAGTGTTACTTATGTTTTTCGGATATGTTAAGTAGTAGCGGTAGCTGATATTTCAACATCTGTGTTGCGTAATTGGTTCGTGGTCTTGGTAATCTCCAGACTTCACGAGTCCTCAAAATTCGCACATGTTCAGCGCGAGTTAGCGCCGACAATTCTGTGAAAAATGTGTCGTTATTTTTTGTAGCCGACTTATAGCGATTGTTTAAAATTGTGTGATAGAGCTCATGTACTGGAAATAAGTGCAGAGCCTTGAAAATCGGTTCCGTGTGGGCATCGTATGCGGCACTAACGATGTTACGAATGGCTTTCTTTTGAAGTTTGTGTAATTTCTGAACGTTGGTTTTGGTGGTCGTGCCCCAGACTAAGTGACAATAAGATAAGTTAGACAAAAATAGTGATTTATAAATTAACAATTTTATGTTTTGAGGCAGGACGTAACGGAACTTTGACAATATACCTACAGTTTTTGAAAGTTTATTTAAGGTGGCATTCACTTGATCTGTCCACGTCATATGCTCTTCAAAAATGACTCCCAGGCTTTTAGCAACGCGTGATAATTCTATAGTTGATGTACCTAACTTTAGACTGTTTGTGATGCCCAGTGTTTTGTTTTGAGGCCGAAATATAACAGCTTTCGTTTTAGCCGCGTTTAGGTTCAAAGAGTTGGCGATACTCCAAGTGTGAATTTTATTTAGGACGACATTGCCTTTTTCAATGAGGTTTGAAGGGTCACGTCCTGTAGTAAAAACACTTGTATCATCTGCGTAAATGATAAATTTAGTATTAGCACAAATATTTACTATATCATTCACATATAAATTAAAGAGCAATGGGCCCAAAATGCTACCCTGAGGTACACCAGCCTTAATTGGTTTGAATTCGGATACAAAACCATTAATAGTGACTTGCTGGTGGCGATGATTAAAGTAAGAAATTATAAGTTTTAAGAAAGTGCCTCTAAAGCCATAATGCTGCAGTTTCTTAAACAAGGAATCGTGGTTAATTGAGTCAAATGCTTTTGAGTAGTCAATGAATATGCCTAGTGTACAGAGATGATCTTCGAAAGATTGTAAGATAAGCTCCTTTTGGCGCAATAGAGCCATCTCAGTGGAGCATCCCTTCCGGAAGCCAAACTGGCAAGGCGTAATAATGCTATGCTTCGTTGAAAAACTGGACATGCGTTTATATATCAATTTCTCAATGCATTTAGAAAAGACTGGAATAATTGAAATTGGCCTGTAATTGGAGAAATTATTGATGTCACCACCCTTGAATATTACAGTTACCTTTGACATCTGTAGTTGTTTGGGAAATGTGCCAACAGAAAACATGAGGTTAATAACATGTTCCAGAATTGGTGCGATAATATCGATTACAAATTTTATAGGTCTGATTTGGAAGTCATGAACATCCGTACACATACTGTTTTTTAGTGACAAAACAGATGTTATAATTTCATGCACAGTAGTCGGACACAAGAATGCGCTTTTCTGTATCGGTGCTGTTAAATATTGAATGCAATTCGGATCGTGCTTACTATTCACAAGTGATGTGAAAAAGTCGTTGAAGGAATTCGCCAAGCGTGCATTCGTTAATGCTTCGCCGTTACTATTAATTGATAAAGTGGATTGTTCTTGGGGGTCACCGTGTAGCACAGTGTTCAATCGTTTCCACATAAGGTGTGGCTTTTTAAGGACTTCTGGGGTGAAAAGATTGCTTAAGTAAATTTGTTTCGCTTCTCGGAGCTGTTTGTTCAGTTGGTTCCTGAAGCGCTTAAAAGCGTGTAAATCTGTTAGAGCTCTTGTTTTCATAAAGATCTGATACAGTTTGTCTTTTTCTTTCATGCTCTTGAGGTGTTCCCCCGTGACCCATGGCTTACGGGCTTTCCGAGCTCGTTTCGCTAATTTACGTGGAAAACATTGTTCATACGCTGCCTTAAAAACATTTATGAACTCATTGTACGCTGTCTCGGGTTCATCAACTTCTAATACTTTGCCCCAATCTGTTACACGCAAATGAGAGCGAAAGTTTTTCAGCGTGAAAGAGTTTACCTGTCTGTAAGATTTAGTGGACGGGTGTCGTGACGCAGTGGAGGGTTTTGTTTGCGCCGATAGTAGATAAATGGGTAGGTGGTCGCTCACAGAAGAACTGATGACGCCAGAACTAAGATGCTCGGGTGAAATATTTGTAATAAAGACGTCTAGTAGTGTCGAAGAAGTTGGTTGTATTCGTGTAGGTAGACTGATTGCATTAATATAACTGTTCGCGTCCAAGATCCTAGAAAGTTCATCATGACTTGTTGATTGTTGCAAGCAGTCTATGTTTATGTCACCTCCTAGAATGACAGTGCTGGCATCATCATTAAAATAACTAAGGTAACTATCTAAAAATGTGAAGAAATTAGACACACTCGCATGAGGTGGACGGTACATAACGCTGTACACTTTAGCACCATTTTTGACAGTGAGAACCTCAAAATCAGCAGTGGCTCTTGAAAATTCTTCCACAATAACACAATTCATGCCATTTTTCACTAACATCGTGACCCCGCCTCCTTTTTTAAAGCTGCGGTTTACGAAGAAAGAAGTATATCCTGGAATTTTGATCACTTCTGTAGCATCGCGATACCATGTCTCGGTAAACATCACGATCTCGAACTGAAAATCCATGCGCGATAACAAACATTGTATTTCTTCCTCTTTATTTCTAGCAGACTGGGTGTTAATATGCAGTGCAGAAAATGAATATTTGTTTTGTGACAACCTGCAAATTTCCGAGACCGACAAAACTCGGTTTTCCATATTTTATATCGGAAACGGTATGTACGTACTCGACTTACTCTATCTTATCAAGGTCGCTGAGCTTCGTGACGCGTAGGACACGTGACGACTCATTTTTCCTTGCAAAGATTTTGCCCTCTTTCGTCCAGCAGAAACGCCAGTTTTTGTCATTTTTCTTGCAAATTGTTTTTCCGAGAAGCACTTTCAATGCGGGGCACAGGTGCTCGTTTATGAAGATAGGATGGCGTTCCTGGTGTCCGATGTCGGCCGTGGTCAAACGTTTCTGTCGTGTTTTTTCAAGCAAGGCATTTCGTTTTGAGCGGCTATGAAACTGCACTACAATATTTTGTCGTGAAGCGTCCCGTGTTGGTACACGGTGGCAAGCCTCAATGTCACTTTCGGAAACAGGTTCATTTACTGAATTTCCAATAGCTGCAAGTACGCTTTTCAGGTTTTCGTTTTGTGTCATGGGAACACCCTTAATCTCAATGTTCCTATTTCTAGAGTACTGTTCTAGTTGAGTGATCCTAAGTTCATTCTCAATCACTTTGTTTCTTAGAAGCGCGCATTCATCCGTGAGGGAGCTGTTGGCTGCCTTCAATTCGGCATTTTCAGTTTCAATTTTTTTCAGCTGGTTTGCCATATCCTCAAAAGCATTATTCATGAAATCAAGGGAAGTTTTGATCTCACGTTGCCTTTCATCTTAAAGCTGATTTATTTTAATGGCTCAAGGCGAAGGGGTTTATGATGATCGCTATAAAGTGGTAGAAAGCATTGCATTGGAGCAATTCTACTGCTGCATCGAGGAGGACGTTAAGCTTAGGCTGCAGGACAAACTTGGTGAAGTACAGCTAAACAAGGCAGCAGAGTTAGCTGAGGAGTATTACACTCGCTGAAAGTTGCATAGTAGTACAGTGCACGTTGAAAAGGTTGAAAGGATTAAGGGCTTTTCAAAGAAACCTGATCAGCGGAAGCCAACTCCGCACCGTAAATTTAGGAAGGACCCGTCTCTTACGAAGTACACTGTAGGGGAAGGGCAAACGTAAGCGCCGAAATTGAGTGAGGTTCCTAAACAACGCACTGATACCACACGGGCGTTTGAATTATGGAAGCCGCTAATCTGCTACAACTGCAAAAAGGAAGGGCACATCGCGATAAACTGTAAGCAAAAGTTTGCTTTTGCAACAATCCGAGAATCGGAAAAGAACATGCGGCTGTTAGAGCCGCCTCTCCAAGAAATTAGTGTGAATGGGAAAACGTGCCGAGCACTTAGAGACTCAGCGGCAACCATGGATGTTGTCCATCCTTCGTTGGTGTCTCCGGATGACTTTACAGGAGAATGCGCGTGGATCAGGCAAGTCGCCGAGGAGCAGAATACTTGCTTACTAATCGCAACGGTTTTCATTGAAGGCCCGTTCGCTAAGCTTCGCACCGAACGGCTGTGTCTTCCGCGCTTCCCGATCATATTGCTTATTTTTTTTTGTAATAACTCAGAGCAGCTTCTCAAAGAGCAGGGTAAATCGTTCTTCTCCAACTTAGCGCACATGGCCCTCACGCGATCGCAAGCGCAAAAGCTTTCACGGAAACTTGATCTTGTTCATTGTGGTCAAACACGACCTGCAAAAGCTGCTGATATGCGTGACCTTGGCAGCGAGTTGACAGAATCTCAGACAGAAAATTCTCCGTGTGAGTAATATGAGCAGTCACTCGAGCGGCCCGTCGCCGACGCGACTGGCACGGTCGCTGTCGGCGGAGGAGACGACAAAGCGCCATTGAGTCAGAGCGAAAGAGGGGCGACGCTCTCGCCTGTAGCGAAAGGACGGAATGAGCTGTCGAGGTTTGATCGAGAAACGGTCATTCTAGAGCAGCGCGAGCACCTGTCGAATTAAGCGCTAATGGAAAGCGTAAACTTGGGAAAAAAGAAAAGGGACGTTTCTGTTTTTGAGAAGGCAAGGCTCCTGTATCGGAGCTAATCCAATGTGCAAGGTCGCGGGTATGAGCAGCTCTTGGTGCCACAAAAGTATCATCGCCAACTATTGGAACTGGTACAAGAAAATGCGTGGCAGGGCATCTCGGCGTAAAAAAGACTAAGGCTAGAGTTTCCATTCAGTTTTATTGGCCAAAATGCAGGAAGGATATCAAAGACTTTGTACGCTCTAGCGACACTGCTCAGAGAGCGGGGAAGTCCATGGACAAGTGGAAGGCACCCATGAGGCTTGTGCCAATGGTCACACATCTTTTCGGCGCCTAGTAATTGAGATCGTTGGGCTGTTGCCAGAGTCAAGGCAAGGTTTTCAGTACATCTTGACGGCCCTCTGTGTAGCCACAAAATTTCCGGGAGCGATACCACTTAAGGAGCTCCATTCCCCTCATGTCGTGGTTGCACTGCTATCTATATTTGCGCGCGTTAGATTTCCTTCTGAGATCCACTGCGACAATGGTGGCATCTTCACCAGCTTACCTTACTTTCACCTTTTTGGATAAATGTGAAATAAAGGAGTGCACAGCTCGATCCTTCAGCAGCAATCTAATCCGGTAGAGCGTATGCATTTCGTTCTGAAACGGATACTGAGAGCTGTTTTCTACGAACACAAATGCAGCTGGGAAGCGTGTATTCCTGTCAATATGTTCGCTTTGAGGTCAGCTCCTCATGAGAGCATAGGTTTTAGCCCTGCAGAGTTTGGCAGAAGTTTGAGAACACCATTGCGAATGCTACGCGAGTCCTGGGAGGGATTAGATGAAGACCCTTATGTAGTTGCGTATGTTCTAGACCTCCTTCAGAGGCTTGGAAAAACGAAAGATCTTGTGGAAAGCCACATGAAGGCTGCACAATTGTTGTAGAAGGCGTACATCAACAGATCGGTGAAATGCGTACATTTGAAGAAGAAAGTCAGGTGATGCAGCGGCCATACAAAAAGAACAAGCTTCAGGCTCTGTGGAAAGGGTCCGCCAAAGTAATATCGAAGCTTTCTAGCACCAATTATTAAGTGAAATTAGGAAGGCGGCCGAACACAATTTACCACAGCAACTTGATGAAACCATCCGTTCAACCTCAAGCGGTCGTAAATCTGCTTTTGAATGCTTCAGAGGAAGAGGGAGCAGAAATTTTGACCTCTAGTGATGAAATCGAAAGGGGATCGGAGGTAATCTAGAAGCAGTTGAACGTAGAGCCTAGGTCAAGTGAATTCTATAAGAAGGACCTGAAAAGGGTTGTTTCTGGGTTTGAATACGCGTTTTCGGACCGTCCAGGAAACACGACGTTGATTGAACTTGACATCTAGCTAACTTGTGAAGAGCCAATCTGTAGCAAGCCGTATCGATCTTCCATTGAGCAAAAGCAGATCATGAAAAAAAGATCAATAAAATGCTAGAGTTGGGAGTCATAGTACCGGGCGAAAGTGACTATACATCCCCTCTATCATTAGTTTAAATGCCGTGAAAAGATCCAAGGCCATTCATAGCTTTTCGGCGTCTTAACGCCATAAATCTAGACCAAAGTTACCCGATAACAAACCTAGAGGAGAGGTAGAAACTGTGTCGCAGTTTAGCTATATTTCCACGTTAGACCTCGTGCGAGGGTATTGGTAAGTCCACCTTACGGAGCATGGAATGCGCTGTGCCGCATTCGTTTCTCTGTTCAGAACGTGTCGTCCACCTAAGGTGAGCTTCGTATTGTAAAATGTGCCTTTTTTTGTTTTTCAGCCCTATTTAACTGCCTTCCTAAAGGCCTCTTTGAATTCGCTCTGCCGTATCTTGACGATGTCGCCATCTTCTCAAACAACTGGGAAGAACATGTCGAGGATTTACGCGTCATCCTGGATAGGTTGAAAGAAGCTGGTTTTACCGTGAAACCGACTAAATCTCACCTAAGGTGCGGCATGGTGTCTTACCTGGGACACGTTGCGGGCGTGACCGGCGTAGACCTTTAGAAATCAAGGTAGCCGCTGTCGTGAACTATACTAGACGAACCTCCAAATCTGAGATAAGGGAATTCTCGGGCCTAGCTGGATACTATCAGCATTACGTGCAAAACTACTCTAGCATTGCCAGCCTTCCAACTGACGCTCTTCTAAAGTCCGAGCCGGTTAGAGTGGTATGGGACTCAGAAAAGGAGAATGCGTTTTGATCCCCTCAGTGTGTCCTCACACTTTGAAAATATGCACATACCGGTCTCCAATCTTCAACTAACCTCTCTGAAGGACACTTGGGTGCCATGGGGAATGCAGGTTATCGATTGTGACTTGTCATTTCTAGAGGTAGGAAAAAATGGCCTCCCAGTCCCAATCGATCAACACTTCAAGTACCTGCAGGCCAAATACAGGTGTGCTGAGTATTATACTGATGCCTACAAGTCCTCCACAGTCGCATGTGCGGCACATGGTCCCACTTTCTCTGAATCTAGAACAATGAACGAACATACAAGCATAATTACTGAAGAATTCTATGCCATACTTTTAGCGGTAAGGCACACTTTAAAGGAGAAAGAACCAGCCTCAATCATACACACAGATTCTCTCAGTGCAGTGACTGCGCTGTCCTCCACTAAGGCACTCAAAAACCCAGTTACTAATACACCTATAAAAGGCATCATGTCAGCCCGCAAACCCCGATCAAAATCACGTTACGCTGGATTCCGGCACACTGCAACATAGCTGGGAATGAGATAGTGGACAAACTCGCGAAGTAAGCTTCACTCCGCCGATCAGTGGACGTAGACAGCATCCCGCATGAGGACCTGAGGCCACTCATCAGAAGTCCAAGGCGTAGACAATGGCAAAAATAATAAAACGCAGCAAATGCAAACAAACTGCACTTAGTAAAGCCAAGAATAGGAAGAAATATGACTGAAAAACGTAACAGGCACCAAGAGGTTGAACTGTGCAGACTCAGGATCGGTCATACACATGCAACACACTCGCCCCTTTTGAGCAACTCTGCAGCACCACAATGTGCAAGATGTGTTGATGTGCTGTCTGTAGTTCACGTTCTAATTATCTGTCCGTACCTCGAACCAGAAGGACTGTGTCACTTTCCAAAGCTGTACAAATGCCACAATCCGCCACACCCGCAATTTTTTGGAGATGATTCCTTGTTCCCCCCAAGAGTGGTCTCAAAGTGTTTAGCTAGTGTAGGCTTCCTACATTCCATAACATATTCTCACTAATCTTAGCCTCCTCTCAATCTTGAGGGAACCACTGAGACATTTTTAATTAATGTCACGCAGCACGCACTCTTTGTCCTGAAAGGACTGTTGCTGACACAGCATGGCTCTTTACAATTCATAAGCATAGCCCGTTTTAAACCCATCACACATAGTCACTACACCAAAGTTTAAACCCTATGCTCCACTCTTTTATTTTTGCAAACTTGAGTAGACTTTCTATAATCAAATCGACCAAAAAACCGTGTGTTTGGCGTTCTTTGGCCTGAGTTCCCCATGCGCCAATAAAATATACCATCACCATCAGCTGAGAGAGGCTCTAAGCGAAAAGCCCATTCTCATGGCACCCAATTTCTTTAAGAAATGTTTCATTCATTGCGACGCGAGGGATCGCGGCGTGGGAGCTATATTGTGCCAGGAAGCCAGTGCTGGGAACGAAATGCCAGTTTTGTTTTTAAGTCGAAAACTCAGCTGCAGAGAAGAGTCATACAGTACCTCTGAAAAGAAATACGCTTGACTCATGCGGGCCGTTCAAAAGCTAGCCTGTTATGCCTGCGGTTCGAGATTTGTGGTCGAAACGAACCATTGTCCGCTAACCTGGTTAAATAACATGTCACCTAGAAGTGGTTGGTTACTTAGGTGGAGAATGATACTTCAACAGCACAACTTTGAAGTTCGCTACAAAAAGGAAAGCTAAACGCTAATGCAGACGTATTGAGCCGTGCGCTTTAGTATGCACCTCCTCCACCTTTCGGCCTCTCGCTGGCGATTTGGGGCAAAATGTTGTCCTCATCACTGCCTTAGCTGAGCGTTCTCGTCCAGAGAGATCTCAAGAGGCCAACATTATGTTGCAATCTATTTCCTTACGTTGTTGTACATGTAAAAATTTGAGTTTTCATTTTAAAAGTCTGGTGTCCCACATGTGCCTCTTGGTGTAGAGGGAACGAAATTCCGATAGACACGTAGCTAGGTATATGTTGTACTATACTTAGTCTGGTGTTCTGTCGGCTAACCGAGGGCACTTGCTTGTGTCATGTGTTGTCTGTTTTCCAATCGTTCTTGAAAAGTCACAGAACCATCGACAAAAGCTGAGGCCAAAATGGTCAGAAGACACGAGTGAAGCTGGCCGACAGGTTCTGGCGACAAGCCAGTGGAGCTAGGATCCGTCCTCAAGAAGGGGATGTGTTCACGGAATTGAACCAACCACAGCTACATTTTTCCCGTGGCGCTGGAGGCAAAACTGGAGGGACCTGGCCAACAAACGCGCCCGACATCCGAGCCACGTGGAAGCAGTTCGTCTTTCCGGCGCATTATCTGTCAGTGGGGGTGCTGTTACGCCTGGGAGTCCACACCGAACGTCAATCCCTCTGCAAAGGCAATCAGTGTCAAGGCCAGCGATCGAGCCCGCCTGACGCGATCAACTCAACGACGTCATCAAGCAGCGGCGCCGGTCTTTTATGCAACGCACAGCGAGCTCGCTCACCCCACGAGCCCGATGAAGCAATCGGTGCCTTTCAGTCTGGCGAGTCTTACGCATTGCACGGGAAAAATCCTCTTCCTTGGGTGCAACCACGCGCAGCGGTTGGTCTCCGTTGGAGGATTTTGACATCACGGCCAGCGGCGCTTCTGGCTGGAGTTTGGTGACGGAAAGATCCACCCGGTGCCTATAAACAAGCCAAGCAGCGCGTCGTTAGCAGTTGGCCTATGCGTGCAAAAGAAGCCGACGTATGCGTGCGAGAGAAGACATATCGACTCTTAGAGTCCCTAGGCTGTCGGCCTCAGTGCCGAATATGCAACCCCTCTATTTCTATGCTGTACATAAACCTTGCTATAACTCACCGTCTTCTCGTCCGTTCGTCCATCAGTTCTGCGCAGAAGCATTCGCGAGCTGAGTAACACACGCTACCATACGGCTGGTGACCCTGGTGGAGTTCAAAACAGTGGCATCTTCGAGACCGTGTTGGCGTTGCGACTTTCTATCAAGGTCGAATCTACGACGCTCGTCCTGCTGCAGCTTCCGACAGAAGCGTGCATTGTGGCCCCGATAGCTGCAGTAATAACAGAAGAGACGAGGTGGCTGCAATGGTTGGTGAAAGGGCTGGCTAGGCACACTCGGAATCATCAAAGCTAAGGGGACAGGTGTTTAGTGTGCAGTCATCGGTTGTACTATGTGTGGTGAACCAGTGAGAACTTGTGCATATGTCGGCTTGAGTCGAGGTACCGGAGAGTCTACATACGTTGGCGCGGTCATAGACGCCAACTCCCCTTTGATAACGTCGCACGAAAAATTGTTGGAGGGGGGGAGTTTTGGTCGGTGTCACCAAGAGGCCGAAAGATTGCAGCTATTCCCGTATAATCGCCCGGATCATAACACGTAATTGGGCATCAGTCGTGGTGGCGTTTTGAGGGCTGTCCGGCAGTAACCACGGCGACTCACGTTTCTCTAGGCCTTGGCATGTGGAAACAACGTCAGCGACTGTGGTCGGGTTTTGTATGACCAAAGCATATACGACCGTGCTGATCCCTTTCAATAGATTCCGAACCTCTTGGCTGCTGACCCGCAGGCCGCGGGATCGAATCCCGGCTGCGGCGGCTTCATTTCTGATGGTGGCGGAAATGTTGTAGGCCAGTGTGCTCAGATTTGGGTGCACGTTAGAGAACCCCAGGTGGTCGAATTTTCGGAGCCGTCCACTACGGCGTCTCTCACAATCATATGGTGGTTTTCGGACGTCAAACCCCACATATCAATCAATGAGATGCCGAAGCCTCTCGAATTCGGACATGGACGTGCTGAAATGGTGACACAGAGCAAGCATATTCTCTATGTACGTCGTATAACACTCGCCGTATTGTTGCTTGCAAGCGTCCAGTGTCTTCTTCGCGAGGGCTGAACGAACAGCCGGGGTGCCGAAGATTTGGCGAAGCTGTTCCTTGAAATGTGTTCACTCTGTGATGTCCATTTTATGATTGAAAAACTAGGTTTTTGCAATGCCTGCATGATGCAAAGAAACACGGCGAAGCTTGGCATGATCATCCCAGTTGTTAGTGGAACTCGCTTGAATGATTTGGTCTAACCAATCCTTCACATGTGCACCTCAAAGTCCGGCGAACGTACGCGGATCACGATGGTGCGTGGCCATAATCCACGATGCATAGGCCACGGTAGCCGGGACCGTAGAGGTAGGCGAAGGAGCTCTGGTTGGCTCTTCTTGAGGCATGTTACCGAACACCTGGCACAGACAACGACCTGAGTGGAACTCCAGTAGGTATAGCGGGTTGGGAGAGCTCGCAAGATTGCAGAGCACACTCCGCCACTTGTGATACAACAGTGAAGACAACCTTTATTAAGCCCAGAAGACACGATGAAGCGACCACACCCGAGGCACAGAACCCAGGCAAGCCAAAATCCCAAAGCAGATGAAGAACACGAACACTCATGACGATAAACACTTGTGAAGGAAGTATACGTGCTTAATGAATGGCCACAGTATTTTGTTATTCATCATAGAGGAAGGCTAGGATGGAGGGTCCAAATCCGCGCTCTCCTGTGGTTGGCTTTGGGCCGTGAGTGCCGCCGGTACCGCTCCTCTTTACCGCTGCATCTAAAGTACCCACCACAACTACGGCCGGGCCAACTTCCATCATGGCCAGTTATCACCACCACTGTCACCTTCTCCGCCATTACTGTCACTGCTGTCGCTTTCACTGCTGTTACTGCTGCAGTAGATTTGGTGCTTTGGTCCGGACCACGCCCCGTTGATCCCCGCCACTCATGTAGTTGGTGGCGACTGAGAGTAGTCAGTTTATGACGGGTATGGCTCAGCACCGGCCCAGGCCACCCTCTCCAGCATGATCTGGGCTGCAGCATCGGTCACAGGTACCCCGGCCTGGCAGGCTCTAGATTCTTATCTCCGGCGCGCCACGCCATGGCCTCGAGGTAACAGAGGCCATAAGGGTGCCCGGACAAACATGAGTCGGCTACATAGCTTTGTCCTTGTAATAGAGACTCCGAGGCAGCTTGCTCCACAAGCTGCGCTAGCGCTTGATCACCCTAGTGCCTCTTGCATGAAAGACCAATGATAAAGGTGATGGGGTAGCTTGGAAGTGGCGCTGCTTGGTTGGGTGGGGCCGTGATGATGACATGAATGAATTTTGGGGGTGATTTGATAGGAGGAGCGGTCACTTTTCTGAGATGTTCCAGCGGCAACTCTTTCCCTCTCGAATCGTCATGTGCTCGTTGAATGCCGACACAAAAAAAGGACAGGTTAACAATTGCACATGGGTTGCGCGTGAACCCTTGAACTTTGCGTAGAACAAATGAAGCGGCTTGCCGCGCAGAGTTGTCTCCGCCTGTTACACAGGAAGTAACGCGGTTCTGGGCTCCTCATTCGGTGTCGAGTGATTTCACCCGCCACTGTGGCTTGAAGAGGGACTGGCCGTAGTCTTCATGTGCCTCCTGTGACACGTAGCGCTTCAAGCCCAATACGTGCACCAACCCACTGCTCGGTCTGTCTCTCATGTTCGCGAGCCGATAAACGAGTTAGGAAACTTTCTCTCGCAGTCGGTAGGGCCCGGGATATTTCGGTGTTATCGAGGCAGCAAAATCTTTGCTAGCATCGCTGAGAACGTGATGGCGCCGCAGTACCAGATCGCCAAATTCGTAGTGTACGTTCCGATGTGGGCGGTTGTACTACGCCTCCTGCTGTATCCTAGCGGTGCTGAGATTATGCCAAGATTTACGTAAAGCTTCCGCAAGCTTTTCGTGCAGCTGCGTTGCGTATTCAGCGCGTGCTGTTGTCGCCACTGGCACTCCACTGCGATCCGCGAGAACTGTTTTCATCGGATTCCGCAGTTCTCTCTCCAGGTTCATAGACGAAGGCGCATACCCCGTCGATCAGTTCCCAGTCGGTCGCCATGCAAAAGCGATCTCTTTAAGGTAGGTGCCCCAGTCCCTATGTCTTTCACAGAACGCAAAAAGCATATGCTTGATGTTATGACTGACTTGCTACGTGGGGTCTGACTGAGCATGGTAGGTGGTTGTTTTCTCGTCCTTAAGGCCCAACGCGGTGCGCGTGTCAAAAAACACCCTCGCAGTTATGTTAGACGCGTTGTCTGTAATCCAATTCACAGGCAACCCAAACCTGGTGAAAACCTCCATCAGCTTCTCTACGATCACGCGATCCGTCAGCTTCTTAAGGGAGAAAAGTCCAACCATTTAGTGAACTGATCCATGATCACCAGCAACAACTTGTTTCTGCTAGGAGTTGTGGGGTACTGAACCATTGCGTCACATGCAGGGGTTTGCCAGGGAGTGTGGCTGTTAATCGGCTGCATGAGGCCACGTGGATGTCCACCGCGCAGCTTCGATCTTTGCCAGGTAGCGAGGTAACAGAACTTAGCATAAGTCTCAGGGCCACTTGCATGCCCAGCAATGCACGAGTCGTAAAAGTACCGAAACACTACTCGTCTCCACGTGCGCGTTGTCACGACATTGAATGAGTCACTTGGGTCATCGTCGGAAGAAATTTACCTCGGAAGACGCCACCACAACCCAGAAGATCTGAATCCAGCGTGCTCACAGCACTTCCAACTGTTGCCAAGTGCTTCGCACCGACATCAATACCAGCTGCCCTGATTCGCGTGGTGGCCTCACTGCCAACACGCCTCCTTAAAGCCGGCGAACACCTTTCGACAAAATGAATTTTTCTGCTGAGCTTCTAACAGTTCCCTTATGCTGAACGCAATGCCTGAGCTATTGACAGCCTCTACGTGGTTCACGCTTTCGCCTTGAACTAACGTTTGCAGCGCTGTTTTCGTTAGCGCGAGTGTCTCGCTCTCAATTCGTTCCAAGATAGTCGCGCGATTTGCCTCGTGTCAAACTGGAGCACGCGATAGTGCGTCAGCCGCGGCATTGTTCTTACCCTTGCGGTAGCGAACGGTGAAGTCGTAACGCTGCAGCAGCAATGTTCAACGTGCCAGGCGGCCACTTGTTTCGTTCAAGCTCCTCAACCACGTGAGTCATGTGGTCAGTCTTGACGACAAACGCAACTCTGTATATGTAAAAGTCAAGCTTACGGAGAGTGAAAACTATCGACAGACATTCTTTCTCGGTTACCAAGTAGTTCCTCGCCACCAGCGCCAAAGAACGGCTCGCGAACAAAATCAGTAGGAGAGAACCTCCATGCTTCCAAAGCAAAATTGTTCCTAAGCCCAGGTCGCTTGCATCTGTGTGAATTATAAACTCCCTGTTCGAATTGAGTAGCTGCACCTCAGCCGCGTTGGTCAGCAACTTTTTGATGCGACGCAGTGCGGCCGCTTGCTCGTGGCTCACAGCCCAAAGCTTGCCATTCTGTATGAGCTCCGTTAAAGGCGCCTGCACTGCCATGCAATCTGGAATGAACTGGCGATAAAAGTTCAGCTTCGCCAGCAATCGCCTCCGCTCACCAATATTGTTCGGCGATTGGTAGAGCCGACTATAGCTTCAAGCTTACCTTTGTCTTGCAAAATTCAACGCTCGTCAAGCGGGAAGTCGAATAATGTTCTTCGGGTGACCGCTATCTGAGCTTTGTATGGGTTCACAGTGGCGCCCGCAGACCTCAGATTTTTTAGAACGTCTGTCAAGTGGTGCAAGTGCACCCCGAACGTTCTCGAGTAAGCCACTAGTTCGTCTAGATACTCGAGTGCGTGCTGCCAATTTGGATCTTCCAAAACATGGCTCATTAGCCTCTGATACGTAGAGGAAACTTCCATCGAGCGAAATGACATTCAGTTGAAATAGAAAAGTCATCTGTGGATTGTGAAAACCAATTTTTTTTATACCACTCGTCATCCCGCCGCGGTAGTCTAGTGGCTAAGGTACTCGGATGCTGACCCGCCGGTCGCGGGATCAAATCCGAGCTGCGGCGGCTGCATTTCCGATGGAGGCGGAAATGTTGTAGGCCCGTGTGCTCAGATTCGAGTGAACGTTAAAGAAACCCGGGTGGTCGAAATTTCCGGAACCCTCAACTACAGCGTCTCTCATAATCATAAGGTGGTTTTGGGACGTTAAATTCCACATATCAATCAAATCAATGAATCAATTTATACCACTCGTCCATCTCAACCTGAAAGTATCCACGGCTAGCATCGAGCGTAGTGAAGTACTTCGCCTCGCCTAGACTGGATGCTAACGATGAAATGGAGGGAGGAAGGTACGCGTCCTTTTTTGTAACCTTATTCAGCTTGCGGTAGTCTACAAGAAGGCGATACATACCATCTTTCTTTGGAACTAGAACTACTAAGAAACCCTCCGGGCTATTTGACCTCTCAACTACGCCTGTGACGCCTGTGTCGATGAGTTCGTTTAAGGTGGCGTCAAGTGCTTTCCGCTTAGCGAAGCTGCTCGGTCGGAAATTGCACTTCTAAGGTCATGCATCACCCGTGTCAATAGATCACGGTTAGATGAATGGATGTGTCTGGCTGTGCCCTTTAGATAGGGCGGTGGCTCACGCCACCTAACGATACAGTTAAGTACTATCACTGTGTGTTTAATGATTGAATTACACTCGCGCCTCGACTGTAGCCACCAATCAGTTAGCCTCCTCCTGGGTATTTCGATTCATTTAAAGTTTATTTTACCTTCACTGTCTCTAAACCCCAACGCTTTGAAAAGTTCGGTGACTTGATCGTTGACAAAAAGGTGGAGCCCTTTACAGAACTATATCAAATGTTCAGCTGTTTCCTCCTTCTCTCCACACACACTACATACCGTGTCTGGTCCTTCGCATTTTGCTCGCTACTTCTTGGTCCGCAATACTCTCGTTCTAGCCTCGAAGCGCAGGTAACTACCGCGAGCATTATCGTAGCATTATCGATAACTTTTCTTTGCAATTTTCTGCTTAAAAGTTCGGTAGGTTTCTAGCGATGATTTTGTAAGCATTTCCATCTTCCATATGTCCCTTTCTATTTCCTTCACCTTCTTCTTAACCGATGTTTTGTTTTGGCTTGGTATTCTCCTGTTGTCTAAAAACTTGCTTGACAATTTTCGAGTTCGTTTCCTTCGTTTAGTATTGACATTCTTGATGTACAAGTAACTGAAAGCTTTCCTAGCGCAACGTTCCTCTTCCATTTTTCTCAATTGCTCCTCAAATTCTATCTTGCTGCTAGCTTCCCTGCACTCTAACGGTGTCCATCCCATGTCTCCCTATACCGCAGATTGGAGTATTTCCGTGTGCTCCCAAAGCAAGTCTAGCTATGCCACGTTGTTGATTTCTAATCTTGCTTGAACTTCTTATTTCATGCTCAAGGCCACATTGCCGAACGTCAAACCCGGAACCATGACACCTTTCTAAATCTCTCTCATAATGTCATACATATTGTAATTCCACAGTGCCCTATTTTTCATTACAGCTGTATTTCTGGTGCCCTTAGTCATTACGTATCTTTAGTGCTCCCGTAAATACTCAGCCACGTTTTTATTCCACACGCCCAAGTATTTGTATTTATCCACTATTTCTAGCGTAACTTTCTATATCTTATTATCACTGCTTTTATTACTAATAAAAATCATAATTACCAATTGTTCCCCGCTGAACTTCAAATTTAATCTATCTCCATTACCACAGATGTCTCTCAATTCTTGCCAATCTTCCTTGTTGTCACCTATTAATACTATATCATCTGCATACATCAATGCTGGTGATGACTGTTCAATGTGTTTTCCTTGCTTGGAAAAAAAGAGGCTGAATCCGAGTCGACTCCCCTCCTATTTGGCTTCTACTCCCTGGAGGTACAGCATAAATAACAAATGTGACAAGGGACATCCCTGTCGAAGCCTGCATTGTATCTCTATAGGTTCAGATACCTGTTATTCCTATTAGGTATTACCTTGTCACTATTAGGTATTACCTTGTCAAAGATAAAATATGCCATCTTCCACATTCGGTCTGTCCAGTATTCCCAAGACGTCTTCTTGAATCATACTATCGTAAGCTCCCGTGATATGTACAAATTCCAGCCACAACGGCTTGTGTTCTTTTTTGGCTGTTTAAACACACTGTATCAATGAAAGCAGACTGTCCTCTAACCTCCTTCGTTTACGGTACACGCTTTGTAGTTCTCGCAGCAATCCCTCATTCTCCACCCATGTCTGTAGACTTTACTATCTGCATCACCAGCCTGAAAAAAAACTGATGTCACTGTTATAGTATAGTAGTTTTTTTATATCGGCTTTGTCCCCCTTTCCTTTATAGATCATGCTCATCCTGCTTATTTTCCACTCATTGCGAGCTTCACCATACTTCATGCTCGCTGCCTCTCCTAACGTTTGCTGAGAGTTTGGTCCTAGTTTCGCAGATGCATTTCGCAGATGCATTTGTAACCATTGTCCATCGGCATTGTCGAGGAGTAGAACTTGAGGTTCTGATTTTCGAAGAGTACTGTAGAAAGTGTAGTCGGCATTTAATAAAATAAGACCCATTCAAAATTGTTCGCGCGTTGCTCACACCATATCTCACACCATGCTCACACCATATCTGTAATGATGATAAGTGTCTAATAACCTGCATTGACAGTAGTTGAAATAGTAGTTAGGGTGAAAAAAAAGAAAAGCAGGACATTGAAGTCCATCAATACACGTACCATCTAGTGCTCCCTTACAACTGAAGATTACACGCGTGAAAAAAAAATCTGCAAAAAGGGGGGTGCAGCGTGCGTGTCATAAAGAGGCATAAAAAGTCAAACAATGGCCTGTTCACAGTCGATTAATACAGTCGAATTACTTGTCTTGTAACAGCTGCAAAGGCAAACTTGCACAAAGTGTGGTGTTGTTTGTGCCATTATACGCTACCACAATTTCTCAATTGCATACGGTTGATGGTACGAAACTGCTGTGGTTTCAAAGACGGACTCACATGTGCATGACTGTCATAGCGGAGCGAGATAAGACGACCATATTAAAGACGACTCCAATGCGGACAAAAAAAAGAGAGAGAAACTTGTGTTTACCTGCTACACAACAACTGACAAAACAACTGACAATACTGTGATAGAATTTTTGTTGAGTTACAGCAGACTAGTGATGCTAACATTATCTGGCATTCCAAAGTTTCAAATCATAGTTGAGGGCTCCGGACCATCTGGTGTTTTTTAACGTGTAGCGACACCGACATTTCTGTATACCTCTCCCTAGATGTACTCCCCACCCAATTACGCTCAATAAACTGAAACTGAAACTGAAACAGTACACGAGCTTCTACCGTGTCGTCTCCACCGAAATGCGACTGCCATGGCAGGTATAAGACCCGTTACCTTCGGGTCAGCAGCTGAACACCATTGCCCACAGTACCACTGTACCACTGCACCACAGTAGACCTCACTGATGACCTTTGTGATCTGTTGTGCAAAAGGGAACAAATGCGACTAAACTAATTTGTGGTAGATAACCTAAACCCCCCTCTTCATTATTCACGGGTGCAGTGCGTCGATAATCATCTATTTTTCTTTGCCATGTGAACCAATTTTTGCAAACCAATGCAACAATATGCCGGATCCCGGCCTCTTTCAGGCGATCGATTTGCAGCTAAGTCTACTACTCGTCTCGTGTGAGCAAGTTTTTTTTTACCGAAAGCCATGCGTTGCATAACATCACAATTCCTCGTTTGCCAATATTTGAATAATGCACCAACGCAAGATTAAAGCACCGATTTCGGTTCACCAACAGGGCAACTTTAGAGCATGTACCAAGAAACTCCAAATTATCTTAGCAAAGAACATCACAAGGTAATTCTAGTCCCATTTCTTTTTGTTTAAACGTGTCTAGAATGTGCTCACTTTTTGTGAAGCACGTGACTTGTGTAAGAAAATATTAATCACTGTACTTGTATACGGTAAAACTTCTCTACAGTTCGGCTACACCCAACACGGACATTTAAATAATTGTCCAACTTAGTAGCAAGTTATCATTGAATAATTATTAATTTAACGTTCCAGCTTTCATTGCTCACGATGACACGTTTTGACTGCATGTATCGGCACGTCATCATTTATTCGAATGCAGATAAACTGTTTCATCCTGTATACGTCTGCTTGGTTATAGCGACACTGACTGCATCATTTATTTCCTATTTCATGCGATGATATACATGCAGGTGTGTTCAGACATGTATAGTATTTTTGATGCAATAATAGTCAACATGTGGTATGCCTTTCATTTTTTTCGTTTGGTGCTCCCGTCGACGCCAACAAGCAGCAGGCGAAGGAAAAGAGCCATCGCGCTTGACCGGTTTCGACGTCCACTAAAGACCTCTCCTTGTTTATAAACAGTGGCACGTCACTGCGGGCACCCGCTCACCATACCATCTCTCGGAGTAGGGGCTGGTTGGCAAAAAACTTCCGCCGGTGGCATTTTTCTGCATAGCATAGCTGCATGTCTGCAATCCTTTGACAGAAAGTTCGACAATGCTATGTTCTAAATTCACAGCTTTTGAAAGTAGGGGGTCGCAGATGGGTCACTGCTCATAGAGTGGACATTTGCTTGTAGTAGATAGATGGTTGGAGAAACTTTATTTAGAGTAAGACGCGACTAGCATGCAGTGGGCTTCACCCAAGTAGATGGCAGCAATAAAAAAATCTGATCTTTTTCGAAAGCAAACGCTTTGAATGTACACGGTGACTGGCACTTTCACTCCACTTCACTTCACCTTATTACCTTAAAGACCCGTGGGAGGGGGTATTACATGAGAGGTGGGTTAAAAAATGTTGGTTGCAGAGTGATCTTCTGACAAACAATATGCATTTATGTTTTGCGCAAACGTTGATGAACACGTGATGGCTGCAATGTCACGGGAAAGGCCATTTCAGTCCTCCGCTGTGCGAAAAAAAAATGAGGCAGCAAAAGCAGTAGTGCGAGTGCGTGCGCGTGCGATTGAATAAAGATGGATCGTGCGGGGCGATATGCACGTTGGTGGGATGATGTAAGGTGCTTGATTGAGAGAACTGTGAAAAAATTTGTGAATCAAACAAAGGCTGGCGATGCGGCAACGCAGAGAAAGATTAGAACATCAATGTCACGTTTTAGAGAGGATATGCTTATGTCGTATGAATATGAAGAGTGAATGAACCTAATCACACGATTTTGTAGGTATTCCATTTCGTTTATTAGGTATATGTGGTGCGGGCTCCAGACGGGCGCTGCATATTCTAGTTTAGGTCTGATGAGCGATTTGTAAGCAAGAAGTTTTATGTCTAGTGGTGCGTGACGCTAATGACACTTCAGGAAACCGGGGGATCTGTTCGCGGATGGTATGTTGTTGTTGATGTGAGTGTTCCAGGAAAGCTGAGAATATAAGGTGACGCCTAGGTATTTATATGACTGAACTTGTTCAATGGCGGAATTAGAGATTAGGTATGAGAATGATGAAGGATTACGCTGGCGTTGAAATGAGACGAGTTTTCATTTATTAGGATTAAGCTTTAATAACCAAAGATCACACCACTGTTGCACGAGATCAAGATCCTGTTGTAGTGCAGTTTGATCAGAAATATTAGTAACTGTGGGATAGATGACACAGTCGTCGGCAAATCAGCGGATATGGAAAGATACATGAACGGGAAGATCGTTAATTTATATTGGGAACAAGAGCGGGGCGAGTTACAGATCCTTGGGGGACGCTGGATGTTACTGGAAGGGAGCTAGAATAAGTATTTTTAATGGAGACAAACTGGGAGCAGTTGGTAAAAAATTGTGTGATCCATACAAAAATGGGGGGGTGCAGGTTCAGCTGAGAAAGTTTTAACTGTACGCGTTTGTGTGGTACCTTATCAAAGGCTTTTGCGAAGTTGAGAAAGATTTCCTCGCCCCGCCGTGGTGGTCCAGTGGCTAAGGTACTCGGCTGCTGACCCGCAGGTCGAGGGTTCGAATCTCGGCTGCGACGGATGCATTTCTGATGAAAGAGGAAATGTTTTAGGCCCGTTTTCTCAGATTTGGGTGCATGTTAATTAACCCCAGGTAGTTGAAATTTCTGGAGCCCTCCACTACGGCGTCTCTCATAATCGTTTGGTTGTTTTGGGACGCCAAACCCCATATATCAATCAATCAATCAATCAATCATGAGAAAGGTTGCATTGGTCTGTAAGTGATGGTCGAGAGAAGAGTGTAGATCATGAATAAATATAGCAAGTTGGGTTTCACAAGATAATGATTTACAAAATCCGTCGTGGGAAGAAGAAAAAAATTGTTGGTGTGAAGGAAGCGCATGATGTGAGAGTATATGACATGTTCCATGATTTTGCAAGGGAAGCTTGTTAGAGAAATGGGTTAATAAATTGGGGGGACTGTCTGTTACCTGATTTGTGGACTAAAAGAACCTTTCCCTCCCTCCAGTCGTCTGGTAAAATTCCTGTTGTGGGTGACAATAAGAACATCATCGAAAAGTACACTGCAATAGTATCCTGAGTATTTTTCAATAATTAGAGGTATTATTGTCTATGCCAGCCGATGATAAAATTTTTATTTTGTCAATGAGTAATGAAATGACACCAACGGATAACAAAACAGAGGCCATCACTGGTAATGTCGTAGTAGGTGGCGTAGAAAACGGTACGCTGGCCTCTTTAGTGAACACAGATGAGAACGCGATGTTAAAGGTATTGGCACAAACAGTGTCGCTTACGTCTTCAGTTTTATCATTTGTAAGCGTGATGTCTCGTGTTAGTTGTGGGTTTATGCTTTTCCAGAATTTTCTAGGGTTATATTTCAGAATTTTAGATAAATCATTGTGATAGAATGTCTGATTTGCTTTTCTAATTTCAGCATTATAAGCGTCTTCCACAGCATAGTACTTGCCACATGCGCACGCATTACCATTATACTTTGCAGTTCGGAAGAGGCGCTTTCTTATGTTCAAGTGTTTTCAAGCTTTTGGAAAACCATCGTTTACTTTTATTGGCAGTAAAGCTCACTGTGGGGATTACTTTATTAGTCAAGTCAGTTAACTGACTTGAACAATGACCAAGTCAGTTATCTGACTTGGTCATTATATCCAGTGACTACATGTGGCCGCAGCGACATGTAGTCACTGGATATAAGGACCACTCTTTATTAGGTTCGAGTTATTTATTTATACAATACTGCAGGCCACAAATGGGCCCAAGCAGGAGTGGGGGTGTTACAGAGCCTTAGAACAATTATACAATCTTTAGCGAGGTAAAAACAATAAACAGGACAATACAAAATATTTTGAAAACACTGTAAAGTATTAATACAAAATTTTACAAGTAAATTATTTGATCAATAGATTTCAGCAAATTGTCAGATGAAAGAATTTCATGCGGGAGGTTATTCCAGTCGGTTATAGTGCGGGGAAAAAAAGAATACTTAAAGTTGTTAGTGCGCGCTGTGATAGGCGAGAACTTTGCAGAATGGTAATTTCTGGTGGGACGCGATGATAACGGAGTCAGGAAGGCCGATGTTTCGAGTCTGATATTACCGTGTGATAATTGGAAAAGAAATTTTAGCCTATTCATTTTGCGTCGAGATTCCAAAGTAGGGATTTTATTCATCTGCATTAGTTTTGTCGGGGAGTCATAACGGCTAAAGAAAACTAACGGCTAAAGAACAGTTCACTAGTTAAAGCTGGTGCCTCACCTAGGAAGAATAAATCTGCTTGGCCGCTTGTTGTTTCTTCACGGGCGACACCATCCTACCGTGCTCCTACAGTATACTTGGACTGTTTGGACCTCAATACACAGCTTTTCTATGTTGTCGCCATGTGGCGCATGAATTGCGCGAGTCGCGAATTCGGAGCTTGACCAGCGCAGAGCGGCCGGGGCGGTCAGTGAACATCGCGTCGTCCTCGTAGAGCGACGGTGGATTTCATGCCGACCGGTTGTGCCCCCACGATCTCCGACGACAGCGCAGCTCTGGCTGACTGCGCTACTACCCCTACGCCATCTTCTGACGCCGACAAGAGCTCTCGCTGTGTGGCGCCCCGTCCTCGGACTTCTGAGACCGTGTCCATCTTTCCTATCTCCTCTTCCGTCGTTTTCTGTCGTTCGCTGTCCCTGCGCCTCCATCTCTCCTTCCTTTATCTATATACCTCTTAATCCTAACCTTTCAATTCCTCCATACCCCTTCCACTCGTGAGCTACTGTCGAGATGTCGCACTCTGATGCAGACAGTTACGGGGCTCACATTCCTCTTCTTTTCTTTTTAAAAATCACATATAAAAAGCAGCGCTCTTTCTCTTTCTGGCAGGCTCTGTGCCTCTACCAAAAGCGGGTGCTCTGAACTTTTCTGCAGCGTGGCACATTATTCCGGTGGTGTGGTTACTCGCTTTCTCGGCGCGCTTTCTTCCTTGCGTACTCATGCTTCTCCCTACAATTGGCATGTCTTTCTCAATGCGGGGTCCTTCAAAAAGGCCTTAGCGCGCCTCCGTCGTGCTCTGGGTAACCGCTGTTTGCAATGTCAATGACAATAACCAACTTCGCGAGAAGGTCTCGACCCCGGATTGGGGACATGACAGCCCTGAAAGTTGCACGAAACGTTGTCGCCTCTTGCATTTTTCCCAGTGGATTACTAGCCAAGCCAGTGCCGCTCGATTGTGCTGCGCTCGTAGCAGAGCGGAAGATGGTGTTTCTTTGTCTTAAGTGGATATTAATACAATAGTGTTAAAGAGCTCGTGTCGCAGAAATTCCACCATTGGCGTCAGCTTCATTCGTTGTGAGCACAAAATCGTCCGTGAGCGAAAAATCAAGAAAGAAGCAAATAAAATAAAGAACAAATTTTTTCGTCCCATTAGGGATCGAACTCGGGACGTTCGCGTGGCCAGCAGGTGTCCTACCATGAATCTACGATGTTAGTTGTAGCTGCCTCGGTGGAAAAAAAAACACTACATATTATAGATGTAGTGGAAGGAGTTTTCTTGACGCAATTTGTTCTACAGGTGTCACGACGAAAATGAGCCCTTTCGGCGATTTGCAGGCCCAATGGCGAGGCCTTGATGCTACGTTTAAAAAGGCCAGAATAGTTCTACAATCACCCTTAAAACACACAGGAACTTTCAAACAACTCTAAAACTGGACGACTATGTCTTTCTAGCGGAAAACAAAGCATTCTTTTGCAGAGGCGTCGATCAAGCAAACAGCAAACGCTTAATAATGTGCTACCATCTGTGAGGCATTGTGAGACTCTTTATGCCCCTTCAAGGAAATGCCATTTCAACAAACTGCAACGCTTGCAGAGATTTAGCTTTTGTTTTAGCGACGCCATTAAAAAGTAAAGTACTGCCCTTGCCATTTCTCCGACCGTAAGACGATGCTTGTGGCGATTGGCCGGAAGAGGTCTCCAGAAGAACAATTGAAACAATTGCCAGATAACTAATGCAAGACGGAGGACAGAATGTGACCATTTACGAATACAAGTGTCATGCCTACGCGCAGTTTATAATACAGGACCATGTGACTATACCACTGTACAGTATTTTCACGAAGCCCCGCCGCGGTGGTCTAGTGGCTAAGGCACTCGGCTGCTGACTCGCAGGTCGCGGGTTCAAATCCCAGCTGCGGCGGCTGCATTTACGATGGAGGCGGAAATGTTGTAGGCCCGTGTGCTCAGATTTGGGCGCACGTTAGAGAACCCCTGGTGGTCGAAATTTCCGGAGCCCTTCACTACGGCGTCTCTCATAATCATATAGTGGTTTTGGGACGTTACACCCCACATATCAATCAATTAATTTTCACAAATTTGTTACAAAGGTGCTGTTACATAAATAAAAAACCTCTACTATTACTATAGGTACGTCACAATTGCGCACGCGCGCGTTTGTGTGCGTAATGAAGCATAATAATAAATATGCACTCAGCGGTTGAAGGCCCCACTAGGGGTCGAATTTCGCTTTCGCGCGCAACCCTTAAAGGTGTTTCTTAAGGGTCCACCAATTTTTGTTCTCGTGGATATGGTGCAACACATCGTCGCAGAACAAAGAAGCGCTTGCTCCAGTATCCCAAAATGCTCTGAACTTCTTTTGAGCTATCGTCAACTCGATTAGCGGTGTGGGCAAGTCTACGGCATCATTTGTCTGACAGACTAAGGGTACAAGTAATCCGAATTCATCGGTAGAATTATTGATCACGGGTGTGTTCAGAGACCGGGTGCCTGATGTGGATCACCGGCGGCGCTTTGCGTTTCCCGAACAGCGCGTTTGCTCATGACCCAGTGTGCGATTACACTCACGGGCGATGTGCTCCGGCGCGCCTCACTGATAGCAAGGACCACAGAAACCACGCCGGCTCGATCGTAAGTCACCTCGATCAGGTGGTTCTCACTCCGGGTTGTGCCGCTCGTAAGGCCTTGTGTCGACCACGTGCTCCTGCCGCGGAATGCTCCGCGCGAGGGTGGCGTGGGAGGTACGAAGCGCGGTCTGACAGCTCCCAACTGCGCTGTACATGCGCATCAGCAAACGATCCCTACACGCTGCTGATGCTACCGCACCGTTATTCCACGCAGAGCCAGACTCGATTGACAGCGCTGCGGGTGGAAGTGGGTGGTACGTTCGCGCTGGGAGGATGTCGCCTTGTATTCGCTTCGCCTCGGTGGCAAGCTCTTCAAAGTCTGCGAACATGCATTCCCTGAAGTGCACCGAAAAAGTAGGGTGCCCTTGTCGCGTAATGCGGTCGACTTTTTCTGCATTGGTCACGTGAAAATTAACGAGACAATACAGTTCTTTCATTGCCTGTACATATTCCAGCGAAAAGTCTTCCGGATGCTGAGTGCGTAGCTCTTCTTTCCTCCGCAAACGCCACTCATAATTAGCTGGTAGGCATTCACCGCAGAAGCTGTCACGGAACTCTTATACCGTGTGGGCACGATATCCGGTAAGTCGAAACCATCGAGCCGCTTCCTCCGTGAGTGACACCGGGACCACGTGCTCGAGAAGTTCGGCGTCAGACAGCCCCGTCGTTTGCTGATAGTGAAGCAGTCGTTCGAGATGCTCGTTGGCGCTCCTGCAGTCGCGATAATCCCGTGTATGTAGGCATGTCTACCTACACACGTGGTCGCACAGTCTGCATGGGGGCCTGCGCTGTGTTCTGCAGGGCGCTCGCCGGGCTTTGCATAACTGACAGCGCATTCTGTAAGAGTACGTCGCTCGAGCGCAAACTGGTACCCGCAGACTCACCTACAGCTGCGGCGGGTGTCGGGGCGACTTGTGCCGCCACTCTCTGTTCGCGTCGAGAGGTGACAGAGCGCCATGCGTGACGCTTCCCGTCGTAGGCCTAACCTCTGCTAACGCGGTCTCTGCACCCTCCTGGTCGTCCCGCGTGGAACGACCAAAATCTACGCTGTCGGAAAGTCCTAACAGTGGCCCCGCGTTAGCCGAAGAATCGCCACTCTGCGACGCAACATCAGACAACATTGAGAAATCTTAAAATTCCAACATTCGTATTATTCTACGCTTGGAGGACCATCGTAGTCACTTGCATCCACAAAACTAGCGACGTTGCCAAATTGTTACGTTGTACGCTACGTGTAATAGGTCCGTCCTATGAACAGCTGACGCAAAAGCCTAGCGAATGTTCCAGCCGCACACAGTGGTACTGTGCACGATTAACGTCCCCTATCTGTGGCATAAGTCATCACAGCTACACGGGTTCGGGCGAATTAGGCAATGGGCTAGGTCAATTAGCAGCACTTGCTATCCGTTAGCAATAGCGCGTAAATGTAGCGTAGAGACTTCGGATAAAAGTGTAGACGCTTTCACCTCGGTCGATGTCGTCCTTGGCTCTCACGGGGTTTTGGGTTCGCTTTCGTTTTTCGTCCTCGGTGCCAGATATCAACCGCAAGTCGGCACGCTAGCCTTCTTTGTCGTCCTGATTTACCTTCCCTGAAGAGAATGCGTTTCCTCGGTGAGGGAAGAGAAACCCGTTCCGCACGCCGGAGAGAACAATCGCGAGCGCCGACTGCGGGGTGTTCCATCCCTTCACAAGAGGCTTTATTGACCCGTGTTCCGAAGGGGCAGTCATGCATGTCCTCGCAACTAGTCCTTCGTGCTGCCGTTAAATGGAAAGGGTGGCTGGGCGCACGTTCTCCCCCTCAGCTTGTATTCCATATTTTGATTTTGATTCTAGTTTTGATTGATAGGTTGGTTGCTGGACGAGATGGTACGTAGCTACATCGCACAAAAACTACTAAAGCTTCGAAATAAGAAAAAAAGTGAGAGGCACAACCGGATATTGTGCGAAAGACATGACTTCTAAGACTTCATAGTTATTAGTGAAAAAAAACGAACACCTAAGATCAAGTTTGTAAGGAAATATACACAAAAGCATCTTGGTAAATCAGCGTACAAACTTATCGAAACTATTTACTGCTGTTGCAGAAAAAAAAACTTGGCAGATCCCCAATACCTTGGGAATCAATGTTGGTAGCCACTTCTCGTTCAATCTGAAATGTACGCTGTATGGCGGTACTTGTACATGATGAATATATGATAGAAAGATGCGAAAATGGCGGTATTTGGAGTGTTCATAAGATGGACGAGCAGACGAACAGGCAGACAAGTAGACGAACGGACGGACGCGCCTACGCACAGACGGACAGACAGACACACACCAGACGCACGGATGGGTGTACGTACGTACGGACGAACGAACGAACGGACGCACAGACAGAAGGACGGACTGACGCACGGTCAGACGGACGTACAATCGCACGGACGAACGGACGAAAAAGTGAGAGGCACAACCAGATATTGTGAGAAAGACAACACTTCTAAGACTTCATAGTTAATATTGAAAAAAAAAACGAACACATAAGATCAAGTTTGTCAGAAAATATACACAAAAGCGTCTTGGTAAATCAGCGTACAAACTTATCGAAACTATTTGCTGCTGTTGCAGAAAAAAATCTCAGCAGATCCCCAATACCTTGGGAATCAATGTTGGTAGCCACTTCTCGTTCAATCTGAAATGTACGCTGTATGGCGGTACTTGTACATGATGAATATATGATAGAAAGATGTGAAATGGCGGTATTTGGAGTGTTCACTAGATGGACATGCAGACGGACAGGCAGAGAAGTAGACGAACGGACGGACGCGCCTACGGACAGGCAGCACACACCAGACGCACGGATGGGTGTACGTACGGACGGACGACCGAACGGACGCACAGACAGACGGACGGACTGACGCGTGGCCGGGCGGACGTACAATCGCACAGATGAACGGACGATGGCACGGACGAACAAACGATCTCACGGACCAACGGATGGTCGCACGAACGGACGGAAGCAAGAAAGAACGGACGGACAGAAGCACGAACAGACTGATAGACGCTTCGCCCTACTCATGATAATTCACTTCTTGAATTTGCTGTGATTTTTTATTGAGTGAAACATTACGAGGTGACGCTATTTATATGTACCAACGCACGTACAGACGTTAACCAGCCGCATCTGTTTTACATTAGCAGAAGTTTATACTTGCGTGAAGATGCCTGCAGCAACATGGATATTACGAGCACCAGAACTGGTTGGCTCCCAATAATCGCTCGTGCTTGTGCTGGTGTTCACGAAAATAGTATACCTAAACACTACTACATGAAGCAGCTTTAGCGCATGGCACCTAACTACAATTGCCGTCACCCCGACATTATGGCTGTATGATAGGAGTACATAGGAAAAAACTTTTATATAGAGTAGCGGGTACTGCAGGAACAACTGACGTTTCACGAACATTACGTGTCTATTTGAAAAGTTATTCCGGGTCCTGACTTGTCTGTGTTGTTGACTAGTCCATTGTTACCGTATAATACTGGTGTTTGACGCCTGCTGGGACCCTGACATATATTTTTTCAATTCCTTTGTTTAACACTGCCTATATCAACTTTCTTAATGCTGATGCGTTAAAATTACCCATGTGTATTCTCACAGTTCTTGGATAGATATAAACTGTCACTCACCTGTGGCACATTTCACTGGCACATACTTACACACGGTTATGTGCCAGTGATACACCCACACATACCCATACACGGTTATGTGCCACTATCTGGCAAAAGTGTTCGACAATGTACGCGATTGGATTGGAACATTATTTGTGTCGTGGCCAGCCAATCGCATTCGTCGAATTATCTTATCCTCTCAAACTGATTTTAGTTTACCTTAAGTGAAGGTGGTAACCACAAGAACACTCACACACTCACACCCTCATACGTAAGGGGCTATTGAATAGATAGATAGATAGATAGATAGATAAATAGATAGACAGACATGCACCCATAGGGCCCCCAGTACGCAATCAAATGCATTGTATTAATTAACCCTTTCTTGGTCATACCAGTGAAGGAGAAAATACATGTTTTACACTGTACACAAAAATATATCTGGCCGGGAGGAATTGGAGGAAGATGCTCCCAATCAAACCGGATAAAGTACCTTCGTCTTTCACCACGTTTCTCGGGTGGACGACGGACGACGAAAACCG
The DNA here is from genome assembly GCA_013436015.1 of Rhipicephalus annulatus. Lineage (NCBI taxonomy): Eukaryota > Metazoa > Arthropoda > Arachnida > Ixodida > Ixodidae > Rhipicephalus > Rhipicephalus annulatus. Next base: position 61,843 of record WOVY01000246.1, read on the forward strand.
GAAGAAAACGGGGCCGATTCCCTGATTATGTTTTGGTTGTTACTCCGCATATCTTCTGGCGCCGCTTTTTTTGCTTCAGTGGATGCTCTGAAAATGCTCCAGCACATCAATCAGCGGGTTTTATTTCCTGTTGGAGGAGTGAAGTAGGCAGCGTTGCCGTGCGATCGTTCCCCACAAACAAACATGTCTCCGGCCCAGCCGGTACAGTGAGGATTGTGCGAAGCGTTCGGCCGTGTTCTAGAAAACCATATTGTTCTGTACACTTTCTGGATATCACAAGCGGCTGCAATGAGCAACGAAGGCTCTCATCAAGTGCAGGAAGTTGTGGGAACCTTTATCATTTGATGATTCTGGGCAGCAAACGACACATATTGATCTCGCGAGTGTTGAGCGATCACTGGTGTGGTCGCTGGTGTGGTGGAAAACGGGTGAGTGAGGTCTTCTTGATTTATCTGCGTTATCCTTGTCATGTAGTGCTCAAACTATGTGCTGTTGCACTATAGACCAAATTGATTATCAATACTTGACTAATTTCACAGAATCTCAGTAAAAAGTGAGTTTAAATTTTGATAATGCGCTTTTTGCACCACGTGTTATCCTTTCTTAAATAACTTCGGTAACTTTTCACTGCACTACTGTAATATTTGGAGCGCTTATTAGAGATGCTATAATAAAAAATATTGTGGGTTGTGAATGAGCCAATAAAGTTGTGGGTTGATTCTATAGAAAGGTAATACTTCCTTACGGTAAACTTGTTAAAGTATTTTCGATTTTGTCAGATAGATAAACGTTCATATTTGTCCACTTACGATATTAACAAACGCCATGTCGAGGTCTATCACTGCATATAAATTATTTAGGTCTATGGTATAAGCTCAAGTTATAATAACTTGAATAACTGAAATCAGCGATGATTTTTATACATGCAGTGAATTGAGCTAGGCAAGTGTGTTAGTACAGGATTAAAAACATACAACCAATAAATTTAGAGAAAACAATAGTAGCATAAGTGCTCTCTTAGATATAAGCATAGTAGTGGAAATGTGAGGTTTTACGTCCTAAAACCACCATGTGATTATGAGAGATGCCGTGGTAGAGGGCTCCGGAAATTTCGACCACCTGGGGTTCTTTAACGTGCACCCAAATCTGAGCACAGGGGCTCTAAATCTAGAAGTATTTGGGTGACATGATGCTTTCAGGACAAAAAAGAGGGGCAGAGGAGCTGACGAGAACAGTGACGAAGAATGTCGAAAGAATGGGGGGGGGGGGGGCGTTTGGGAGGACGGGTTGTGGGGTGTGGCAGCTTGGGCTAGTTGGTATGACATGGCATTAGTTATAGCGCGAGAACAGAATGACGATGCAGAGACAAGAAGGACACGAAGGACGCGAGCGCTAACTTCCAACTGAGTTTATTACGCACAGTGTGAAAATTAATAGAGGAGACAGTAAACCATGTGACAAAAACCTTATGACACCAAGAGCAAAACTTGAGTAAGGGAAAAAACACAAGCATAGAAAAAGCTAAGTCTATAAGGAAACGAAACAGAAAACTAAATGTGATACTACTACTTGTGCGCTCCGAAACCTTCGAGGAACCTTAGTTTCTTCTCGAACAGAAATACGGAGGGCTTGGTAATGCAAGACACCTGTTCGCGTGCCATCTGCACGGCCTCGACGATGATTTGGTGCGCTCATCGCTGTGCTCGTACACCGTTGCTGTGTTCTTGAAAAAAGGCACACAGTTCCACTCAGTGCAGTGCTGAGCAAGAAAGCCATCTTTCCCGCTTCTAACGTTGTTAGCGTGTTCTTTCAGTCGATCGTTCAGACACCTTCCAGTCGTTCCGACATAACAAGCACCGCATGGAAATGCGGTGCTTGTTTCTATGAGTACCTAATTCCATGCTAAATTCTACATTCCTTTTATGACTGCGTCTTTAGGGGGTTTGTATATTTTGTGAGGCTGAATAAATTAAACGGTGCAGATAACAGGACACGAACTTCAACTCGTTTTCCAATTTTCTTGAGCCTGCATGATATCTGGTGTTTGTATGAAATCACGGCTATCCTTTCGCGCTCTGTATCCACGTGGCTCAGGAGGTTACCACGCCTCTATCGGCCATGGTATACGGGTGTGCGAAATTCTTTGGTCTGAATGGCAGCGACAAGGGCCACGTACCACGACGCCCAGTATGCCCAGCTTCAACAAACTGACCTTACACCGGAAGTGAAGAAAAGAAGATGGCGAGAGTAGTGCGATCGAATCGAAGACACTGCAAACAACTTGTGGTCACGTGACCTAACTAGCCTTCGTGCGCAGTGCCCAACCAAGTCCCGGCAATCGGGTTTGGTCCAATCCTGCAGTGATGTCGTCCTCCCAGACTACTGTCACAACACCCTCGCCCAAGGTCCAAAGTTCACCGTCGACAGAGTGAGGTCCGTACTCGAGCTTCTTTCAACGGTGCACTCTGCTGCTGGCCACGCCTCACCACAGGATCCAGACGGATGCATCTCAGAAGGCGTCGACGTGCTCCTGCGGATAAGCGTACCAGCACCAGCCTTCCGTTGCAGAAGACGGTCAAGTTTCTGAGAAAATATAAACTTTGTGTCGAGCCGTCAGATAAGGTGGAGGGTTTCGCTGTTCTTCCTAATTGCTTGTACCTAGAACAGATGGTCACAGCTATTGGCTCTGTTTTCAGATGTTGTGCTGACATTCGTGTGAATAGAGTAAAAACGCAAGCCAAGAAAATATGTCAATAAAACTAGAGTCGAAACAGTTAGCACAGCATACAAACAAAAGCGACAAAAATGGGCTCAGCATGTTTTTCTGCCAAAACACATAATGTCGACATGCGCTTCCGAGTCATTGTGAGAGAACATGGAGCGCGCCAAATCGACTTGGCTTGTTTGTTCGGACCCATCTAAAGTGTCTAAAGATTGGTGACCCATTTCTGATCAAAAAGTCGCAGGCACTGATAGAACTTTTCAAACAGTCAAATCAATCTGATGTTTTCGGTTTTTCAATTGACATAAAGCACCTATACTACCCTCTGCATTACGATGAGGTATTATAATGTATAAGAGATAACATAGAAGTCTTCGGGGAATTGAACTTCCAATTGAAAGCTGACATGAGTGTGCGAGATTTTCTTGACCTTGTTTTTCTGTACCTTACCTCCGCTTTCGTTCAATGGAATGATTGCATTTATCTGCAGAAAAAAGGTGTTTGAATCGGCTCGTGCACAATACCTCCACTCAGTGATCCACAATTGGCAAAAACAGGCAATAAATCACAGAAAAAGTTAGAGGGCACGCATGTCGTCAAAATATGCAGATACGTGGCTGATTTCTTGGTTATTCTAATGTTTAACCCTTCTACGTTTCACTCGATGCACTTCAAACAATGGGTGTGTTCGAAGATTGAAGGCTCTTGTGTTGATACATGAAATGCCCGAGAATGACAAATTACGCTTTTTGATTTAAGACTGTTTTTAGCGCACAGCACATCTGTTGGTGTTATGAAACACGCGCGCGAAAACCTTTACTTCCTTTTTCTTCCGCTCACAGCAAGTTATTCAGGCGAATCAAAGCACGAACCTGTCTTGAGAATGCCTTAAATAGCTCATGCGTGCACAACATCTTTGCGAGCTTCAGAGTTCAAGTTTCCTGGCTTAAGGCTTCGGGTTTCCCTGAGGCGCTTATCGCTTCTATTGCTGAGACTATCCTGCGAACTACTACGGCAGAGCAGAGGCAGCGACAGGATCTGAGCAACACGAATACAGAGCCTGAAAGCATAGCCGTGGTTCCATACAAACACCAGATACACATACTCCAAAAAATTGGCAAACAAGTTGGAGTTCGTGTCCTGATCTATGAACTGTTCAAATTATTAAGCCTCACCAAATCTACAAGCTCCCTGAAAACGCAGTCATCAAAGGAATGTAGATTTCAGCATAAAAACAGGTACACGGAATGCTCCCGGGAAGTTGTCTATACGACCCCCCTGTCAAATGGTGCTTATTGTGTCATAATGACTGGAAGGTGTCTGAACGATCGACCGAGAGAACACGCTAACATTGTCAGAAACAGGAATTATTGTTTTCTGGCGCAGCACTGCCCTGATTGAAACTGTGTGCCCCTTTTTAAGGACACAGCGACGCTGTACAAGCACAGGTATGAGCGCACTCGAGTCATCGTCGAGGTCGCGCAGATGGCACGCGAACAGGTGTCTTGAATTAGCAAGCCCTCTGTGTCTATGTCCGAGAAGGAACCAAGGTTCCTCGAAGGTGTCGGTGTGGGCCAGTAGTTATGTTATCTTTACTTTTCTGTTTCAATTTCTTATAAACTTTTCTCTATTTCTGTGCTTTTGTTTTTTCCCTTACTCATATTTTGCTCTTTGTGCCATATGGTTTTATCACATGGTTTACTGTCTCCTCTATAAATTTTCGCGCTCTGCGCAATAAACTTAGTTGCAAGTTAGCGCTCGTATCATTCGTGTCCATCTTGTCTCTGTGTCGTCGTTCTGTTCTCGCGCTATAACTATGGTCATGGGGCCCTCGACGTGTCTGCAACCTATTTGACCTCCCGGCTAAACATCGTTTGACGCAGGGAACATGGTAGTGAAAGGGAAAAAAAGAGAAGATAACCTCTGGAGAAACTAGGCGTGTTGTGTCAATAACGAAAGACAGTACTACTGTATATTTTCTCTGTGCAGTCCTGCTGCCATAGCCGTGAAATAATTTTTTACAGGGGGGGGGGGTAACAAGGACGGATGGTAATTTCCAAATGTTCGCCTTCATGCCCCCTTTCTCTTTGAGCAGAGAACGCTTCTTATTATATGTCTCTGACAAAAAGGGCTCAAATACAAGACATAGTTTTGACCTGAAGAATGCAGGAACGCTGGCTCGCGAACAGGGCCGGGAAAAGAGAATTCCTGGAATCCTGGCGGACACGTCGTGACGTCACTAGGTGACTCTCCTTTCTTGACCTGCGGACGCTTGCACGAACCACTGTGTTGACTAAAATGGTTGACTTCCCCTATTTCTTTCACTGTATGATAAAAAAGCAGCTTGGGCATAGTTGACTTAAACTTTGTATAGTTAATTGCTAATTCATTTTGTTGTAGTAAAACATTTTTTTGTAGTTGTCAACTTTCTCTTGTGCTTTAGGCTGTTCGCTATAAAGCATACAAGCCCATGCAATGGCCACATTGAAAAATGTTCACTATGACAAGTATCAGAACACAGTGGGCAGTGAATATTAAAAAAAGACAGCTTCTTTCGACCACTTTTTCACACAGGAGAATGAAGATACAGGCCACAACGATACAAACTGTAAGGGCCTTGTTTGCTAGAATTCTTACGATGAGCACATACTAAGTAAGAGTGTGTGATTTGGGAATAGTACTTCAGAAAATGAAAAAATGAGTGGTAGATGCAATCCTGATGCTGATTTAGTGTGTAACAAAACTCGTTCATTTTAGTGAAAGAAGATTTTGAGTGTTTCAGCAAAATTGAATCTATCAATTTAGAGATATATAGGAAACATTCGCCCGTTTTTCTCGTTCATAGAGTCACGGAGGTGAGTTTCTATCATGTAGCGGCTGTCTGATACCGGATCAAATGAGATCAGCTTGTTGATATCGAACGCTCTTTATGTCGTATTTTATGGGGAAACCTACTTAGGGTGGAACCTTGGCCCTTCGATGTTCATTTTTCTAGATTGCACGCGTTCGGAAAGGCGGCCGCAAGTGCACCGATCGTAGGTAGAAGAGGAAAACCATAATCACGGGTGCGCTCGTGGCATGCTTTTTCTTTCGATGAGGCACCCCAAGAGTTTAAAAACGCACTCACTCCCAGCTTTCTCGCTCTCATGGCCATAGAGCTCACTTCATTAGGAAAAAAAAGAAAGAAAGAAAGAAAGAAGGAAATTGTACGGAGGCTAATGAGTCCTCGGGACTTCACCCACTCACCATCATTCAATTCGCGGATATGCTGTCGTTTCTTTATGTGTGGTCGATTTAGGAACCTCCTTTCTTTTATGTACTCACAGGCTGTAAAGTATTTAACGAATATCCGTGGCTTCAGCATCCTCAATATTCACGCCTCGCGCGGTATTTGCAGTTTTCTGGTATAATCGTTTTTACTAAACCACGCTGAAAGCAATCAGCTTAACCCTTGCATCATCAATAAATCTGACGTATAGTCGGTCTATTGGAGATAATGAGCAGTTTTTCTCGGTGGCAACGTTTTCTTCGTTGGTCGCGCATCATTTTACAGCATTCTGGGCTTCATTTCGAAGCGCGGCGCTTAAACCTCAAGTGCAGTCGATTTTATGGGGCCTGCTTGTGTGTCTTTCGTTTTTGGTGACATTTTGCATGGTTCTGTCTTCTTATATTTATTTTCAAAATGCAGGACCATAAACTAAAAGCGGCTGCTTAGTTTTAATAAATCAAGACTAAAACTCTATTGTTTTTTTCAAATTTCATCTGCTGGAGCTCCGACAAAAATATGCACAATAACAATTCAGTGCTTGCTTGAGAATTGACAATTCCATCATGTAGGCAACGCGCGAAACAATCAGCATTGAATAATAAACAGCGCAGCAACAGTAAAAGGTCGCAGGGTTGAAATTACCTGATGCATTCTCAAAGAAACTTTTCAGCATGAACGAGGCGGAGCACAAACAAGAAGACACAAACAATCGCTTGTTCGTGTCCTCCTTTTTGTGCTCTGTCTCTCTCACGCTAGAAAGTTTTCAAGAAGCAAGCACTTCTCAAAAATACTGACCCGTCTTACTTAAAGTTCACCCAGGCGAAGTACGACAACTTGTGAAATATCCTGGAGGTGCCCCGCATAAGCTCCGGATAGGTGGAGTGAAAAAAATGCTCCAGGGGTGCCACGCAATCCCCCCAGCCAGCCCGAGTGAAATTCCAGCAAAAAAGCACCCCGGCTCCACAAAAAATTCCTCCGGTGAGCTGGAGTAAAAGCTTTGGTCCCGATGTTGAAAGCAAAACATTCTTTTGGAAAAGGGGGAACGCTAGAAGACAGAGAGACTTCCTTGTCGAAGTAATTTAATTTACAGCGTAACGTGCAAGAAAAAGCGGGCTTTTCTCGAACACTGGTCAATAGTTGGCTATCACTCAGATCCTCTTTTGTTTTGAGATGCAATGACACTTGTGGCGAAAAAAAATAGCAGCGTATCCACGGGGTGAATTATGGAGAGTGGGGCGAAGCATGCGTCCGTCCATTCGTTCTTGCTTTCCTACGTCCATGCGTCCGTCTGTGTGACCGTCCGTGCGTCCATTCGCCTTACGAAGTGTGCGTCTGTTTGTGCGTCCGCACGTCCATCCATGCGCCCGTCCCTGCGTTCGTCCGTGCATCTGCTCCTGCGTCCATTCATGCACCCATCCGTCCGTGCAACCATCCACGCATCCGTCCATGCATCTGTATGTGTGTCCGTTCGTCCACCTAGTCAACACTACAAGTACCACCATCTCTCATTCTTTCTTTATATATTGGATGGATGGATGGATAGATGGATATGGCTGTACCTTTATATCGGGCGGGGGCTAGCACCACCAGGCCGTAATATCTAAAGAACAAAAAACAAGATTTATTTTTTTTCTTTTAAGTAGTGAGGTCGAGGTTTTGTACTTTGCAGTGAAGGGTTTTTTTCACTCGTGCCTTGACATAAGCCACCAATCAGATAACCTTTTTTCTAGTTGAGCCTACCCACTTAAAGCCTATTTTGCCCTCCCTGTCCCTAAACCCCAGTGCTTTGAAAACCTCTGCGCCAGAATCCTGAACTATAGCTTGAAGTCCTTTACAGAAAAATATCAAGTGTTTAGCAGCTTCGTTTTCCTCTCCACAAGCACTGCATATCTTGTCTACCTCTTAGTATTTGGCCCGATATCTCTTGGTTCGCAATACTCCCGTCCTGGCCTCAAACAGTAGAGAACTACCCCGAGTATTAGCATAGATCATTTCCTTGGCAATTTCCTGCTTAAAAGTTCGATAGATCTCTAGTGCGGACTTCTTAATTCATGCCAATTCTCCACATATCGGTCTCAGCTTCCTTCACCTTCTTCTTAACCGATATTTTTTTTGGTTTGGCCCCCTGTTTTCCAAGTATATACCAGTGAAATTTCTGGTTCACTTCCTCCATTTTGTGTCGACAGTTTTCATGTACAAGTAGCTTAATACCTTCCTAGCCCAACCCTCCTCCCCCATTTCTCTCAATCGCTTCTCAAATTTTATCTTGCTGCTAGCTTCCCTGCCCTCAAATGATGTCCATCCCATATCACCTAGTACTCCCTGATTTAGTGTATTCCCGTGAGCTCCTAAGGCAGGCCTACCTATTCCACGTTGCTTATTTTTTAATCTTGCTTGAACTTCTGATCTCATGCACTAGACCACATTGCCGCAGATTCCGCATATAGAAGCGCCGCCATCCAGCAGGCATTCCAAGGACTAAACGACAGGTGGCACACGCACACTTTCTTACGGCTTGTGCTTTGTGTCTACTTCCTCTACTTCCCACCTTTAACCACCTCGAATTCATGATATATACTAGTTCACTGTACTCGTGGCACTGCGGCCCAAGGCTCGCTAAACCTTTTTAAAACCAAGGAGGTTACGCCCAGCAAGTATAATGTAGCAACCCTTTCTCGTCAAGTAGTGCTCAATGTACATGCATTGCTGCTCATGGGAAATGAGAGACAGGAAAATTCGGCTTTTACGTAACGCGTGCGCTGCGAATTTTTTATTGTTCAACAACGCACAGAAGAAATCTCACACCAGCACCACCTTGCAGGTCAAAACGTAAGACTGGTTACGCACTACGACGAGGGATGAATGGGTGCCTCTTCAAAAAGCTTAGCTCCTAAAAGACACGCACAATAAAAGCGACGAGAGAACAATGCACTTCCTCCGAAAAATTTCACGAGAACCACTAGGCCCCACTGTCGACAAAGAGAAGAAAGTGAGTTTCTCATTATTTTCTTTCGACATGCTGTATGTAGAAGCCAGGACAGCTCTGAACGAATGTTCCAGGTGCAGAAAATAGGTGACATGTGTTGAAGTCAGTGATGAAGCCAAAAAATCACACCATCTACTCAAAGAGGACACTGATGCGATGCGAAGCAGCAGCGTTGCGCACGTTGGCGTCATTAGTTGGAAGGCGCTAACGTGGGTGCTACAGTGAGTGCTGACCGACGCCAGCCATCGTTGGAAACGATGGCTGGCGTAGGTCGTGTCATTTATTAGACACGGGGGCTAGGCAGACACGGGCGCGTCAGAGACACGGGGGTTAGGCAGACACGGGCCTGTCGGAGAAGACATGGGCGCTCGGCTGCAGCTGGCGCACATTTCGCCTTTTATGGACTTGTGATCGGTGAAGAGCACGCTGAGAGAGTTATGTGGACATTCGACGTCGAAGTCGAGGAGTCGTCGGTGTAGAGAGTCGTGGTTGGGGCAGCAGAGCGAGCTGTGGTAGTGGCCGATGTTGCGGAAGAACGGACGAGGTGGCAGCTGCGGTGAGCGCACGGCAGGCCAGAGAGAATTCGACGTCAGCGCGTACTGCGAGGGAAGCGTGACGTCAACGCGCAGCAGTGGCGAGACCTATTTGGCAGCGCCACAACACCTGAAGTGAGGGGAGCGTGTTGCAGTGTTGCGAATGTACGGCGAGACTGCGTTAGGGCTGGTTCCCGCCAGCGACAAGCATGCCTCGCCGTTTGACGTTTCCCGTTCTCAGGCAGCCGTGAGCCGCGCTATCCTTCGCGCACGTGTGCCGTTCTTTGCCTTTCGAAGAATGGGTTCCAGACACATTTTCGTGGTGTTTCCTGGAGAGCGACGTAGCCAATCAGGGACGGAGGAGCGACATAATTGAGCCACATGATCTGCTTTCGCCTCTCCGCATAGTCTGCGTCTGCCGCGGGACACTTCGAGCTGCCAGCTTCTTGCTCCGTAATTTTCACGCTATGTCGCACGTGTTGTTTGAAAACTACGTTTCAGCAATGAATAGAGCATTTAGCCAGTCCGATATTAAGAAAAACGCACAGCGACGCAAAACTATGCCCTCCGAAGCAGCCGTTTGGAGAAGTGGCGCCAGCTACCCAGGATCAGCAACAGCTAGGAAACATGAAACATATGCCCTGCAAGATTCGCGAAGCCATCTTTCAGCCTACAACGTCATTTATTCCAGTATAGCTCTCAAAAACGGGCCAAATCAATTCGAGTACTTTGTTGTCAAAGCTAAAGGACATGAGTCTAAAGCGAACGGATGAATCAGTTCGGAGCTTGTGAGCTAGAGCGCATGGCAGCCGCTTGATGGATTCGAGGTGGTTGACAACTACATTCGCAAGGGCAGCCATGTTTGTCGGAGGCTGAAATGCCTCGCCGGCGAAGCTTGCTGTGCACTTTGAACAGCTCTCCCGTATCAGGGAGTGGCCAATGGTCTACGACACTGCGCCGTTACCGCAGGCTTGCCGCTAGCGTGAACAGGCGAGTGAAAAAGCTGCCTCGCATCTGAAAACCATCAGGCCTGCGCAAGACGAGCAGCACTGTCGCAACGAAAGCTGGAACGTCAACGGGCCAGCGTCATGCAAGTTACTTTGGTGAGCGACTGTACAGTAAACGTAGAACCTTTTTTTTTGCGATGATAGGTTTTATTTCTTTGTTATACCAATATCTATTACAAAAGAAGCATCTTTTTTGTTGTTGCAATTTTCCAGTTTTTGACCTGGCAGCCTTGCACCGCTTTCCTTTTCATCCTTTGTGTTTTTATTGCTAAAACTGCTAGACTAACAGGTGTGCTGTGGTACATTATTATATGTACAAGGGGCTAATACGTGTAAGCTTTTTGGGTATTAGACTCATCACTTGCAGTTTAGGCTGTATGGAGGTTTAAATATTTGTGAAGAAATTTTTTATAACATAATGTAACAAAGTTCCCTCTTTCAATAATTTTCATTCGAGAAGGCTTCAGATTTTTTAAAGAATAATACCAGCCTTTTAAGAATATTTTCCCTCATACATAAATACAGGCATAGAAAAACACCTGTTTAATTTGATCCACTGGTTTCGAGTAACAAATACGTTTAAAATAATTGATACCTGCAAGCAGCCAAGAACATATGCAATTATTTATGTATGATTTCATGCGAAAGAAACACCTTCCAACTCAAACTGAACATCCACTATGAAGTGGTTTGTCAGAAGCGACTAAAAAAACAACGTAGCCTCACGTGAGGCAAACGAAGTCGCTCATAATGCCGAAATACGTTGACTCCGGGCTTCTGATCTTATACATTGTCAATTACGTTTATATATCGTTGAATCGTATGACTCACATGCTGAGTTCACTACATGCACCTACAGCAGCGCTATTGTAAATATTGAAAGGCGCAACCTGGCATTGCCTTATTCAGGCACACACACGAAGACAGGCGAAAACAGGCAGTGCCGGGTGTGTTCATCTTGCGTGAATGCATGCGTAAACGAGGGAATGCCAGAGTGTTACACCTTTCTACCTGATAACGAGTCAGCAACAAATTCAACATTAACGTGCAATATTTGCAAGTGTAGTCGCATCAGAGGGGCTTTATTATATCAATTACCTACTCACCACCGTCATCATTGCCAGCCTGAGCATTCACGCACTGCCTGGCATGTACAGAGAATATTCGACCCACGCCGCACAGCCGTTGTCTAAGTGCTCCACTAGAGCATGCCATATAGTAGGCCCCACCACGAGGATGCAAGAAGTCCTGGCCTTCGTCGCATCTCGAACGAAGCCTTGACAGGATTTTTTCAAAAGTCTGCTCCTCATACGGCATACCTGCGAGGTAAAATGACTCGGTAAGGCGATAACAAAGAAGTCTGGCAGTGTGCTAGTTGGTAAGACATGACGATAGTTATAGCGCGAGAACAGAACATCGACAAAGAGACAAGAAGTTACAAGAAGTAGGAAGTATGCTCTCGTGTCCTTCTTGTCTCTTTTTCATTGTTCTGTTCTCGCGATATAACTATCGTCAAGCGATAAAAAAACAACAAAACGAATCAGGCAGGTCCCACGGCTTGAATTTATCTGTTCGCTGAGCGAAGCAGTGGGTGTCACAAGTACCGTTAATTAGGAAGGCGATCGCCGGGCTAATTCCTAGAACCGAAGTATCGGCCCCCCGAACTGCACCACGAAAGCGTGGACAATTTAAAAGTGGTCCGTTTTGGCGCGCCAGCGGACGCCGGCTGTGGCCCAAAGAACAAGTCAGAGCCGAGAGTTGATAAGCAAACAAAATTATATTCTCAATAATGGCAGATCGAAAACAATACACAAGTATGCACACTCCACAATAGATGAGTACAATATGTCACCAATCGAACAACGTATTACACAGTACAATCAGCCACACTCAAAACAACGGACACAGACAACAATACGCACTACAATGCAGTCGCATGCATTGAACAACCAAAACACTTAAAGATGAAAGAGATAGAAAATCTATACAGTCAAAAGTTCTTGGAACATAAGTCTGGATGGTACTCTTCCGAGAATCACTCACTCAAAGTCCAGCGTTGCTGTCGTTCCGCTGCCCCTGAAGTTTCTCTTCCAGGAAACCTCGCCGAAGTTTCTCTTCCAGGAAACCTCGCGTTTTCAATTGGCCACTCTCCAAGCTTCAAACTTCTTCGCCGGAAACACGTCGGCTTCCCACACGCAGCTGTTGCCACGCGTCTTCGCTCAATAGCGGGAAACACACACTCTTGCCTGCAGCTCGAGTCGTCACCCCTCAGGTGGAAATCCTCTACTTCTCCTGCTTTGTGTCTACGGACAAAACTTTCGCCGACTACACGGCGGACTCCCTACGCGCTCTGGCGCTAACTTCCGTCTTCTCCTAATATCTCATCTCGGCTGCTCGATTAAATACCTTCCGCGCGAGATTCCAGAAAGTTCTCATCATTTCGTCGTCGCGATACGCAGCGAAGGCTGGGGAGAGGGCGAGACGGTTCGAAGGCCGTCCGCGACGGATGACTCAACTCGGCATCACCACGCCCTTTTCCATCTAGAATCTTCTAGGGCCTGCTCGGCCGCCGACACGAGGAGGCCCGCCGGTGAAACCACGCTTCCGAGGGGCGAGGAACGCGCGCCCGGGGAGGGGGGTCTCTGGATGCTTGTTTTCTTTGTTTTTTTCTATCGCTGACCTCTCGGCGTGCCCTTTTTTGAGCGCTCGTTTTGTGACACTGCCCCTCACTTTTAGAATATTATCTCATAATATTCAAAACCACACAAACGTGCGCGAACAGTCCCCACACTTAAAGACCATAACATAGTCCGTTGCTCATGGCACGTCACATTCTAGTAGATCACTCAATACAGATGTACATTGCAATTCAATCTCACAACAAATGAAATATAACCACAGGTGCCTGAGTACAACACTCCATCACATATTCCAGACGATACAAATGTACAAAGTTCTCTCATTACAACAATTACTATACTCACATCATTACTATACATCACATCGCCGTAAGAAACATTTTGACTCACTCGACACACAGTTGTGGCACAGGAAAACAATCACACTAACTTAACATATAGCACTGTCAAACACATTCCAAATCGACTTCGACACCTATCCGGTGCATTTCGAGCGGCGCTTGCGCCGTTTTTTGCGGTGCTCTCTCGATCTCTTCTTATTGTTTTTGCTCGTTTTGTTCCGGCGAGCCCCTCCCAACGACGGTATCTGAGGCGGCGTCTCAGCCATCAGTGTCACTTCCGACACTGCTAGCGGGTCATGATGCTCAACCGATCATGTCCGGTTATTCAACCGCTTGTTCATGTTCCGACATTTGGCCTGGCTGGCCGACTCCGTCATCTTTACATTGTCGGTCAGTTGAGGTAGAGCCGACGTAAGCCCAGCTGCCCAGCACGTGAACTCATCCGATACGATGATGTTCTCATTCACTGTCTCTTGCGCCCAGGCTTCACCTTGGGCTCGAATGAAATCCTTCGCGGGATTGTTCTCCGCTCTATCTCGCGGTCTCTGTGTCGGCGGGGGCTCCATCTTCGGGTCTTCCCCAAATATTCTGGATCATTCGGCCCTCGCGCCCCGTCGATGTTTCCGATGACGAGGTCGTACAGGGGGGTCGTCATGCATAGAGCCGTAACCTTCCCGCTGAAGTACGGGATTTCAACCTCAATCTCTGCTTTGGGAAGCATCCGAACCGTACGGTCAATTACACAAACCGGTTTCGTTCTGCCTGTCAACTCACTTTCCTGTACCAAATTTCTCCGCACGATAACCGTGGAGCTACCGGTGTCTCTTAGAACCGTAATCTTCTTGCCCGAAACCTTTCCAGGCAGCGTTGGCATTCCCTTCGTAACACCGGTTGACTGTTTTGACATTACAGCATCCACAATAGAAATTTTCTCCCCATTTTTCAACTCTACGAATCCATCGGTGACGTCGTCAACGGTTTTTGGTGCCACTTGTGCACAGGATACCTGGTGAGTTTGACTCGCTCCGTTACAACATGCGTCTGCCTTGTGCCCAGTCTGACCACATTTGAAACATTTTACAACCGTGGGGCTCGTGAAGTTAGTTCGGCAGTTGTTAGCACGGTGACCCACTCGGTTACACAGAAAACATCACGGAATGCTCTCCGGTGTACGCTTCTTTTCTTCGGGAGCCGATTTCTTCGAATCTTCCGGACACTCCTCCTTGACCTTGGCCAAATTAGTGCCACCTTGCGCTTTCAAGAATTGATCAGCTAATTCAAGCATGTCTTCAAGTGACTTAGCCCTCCTCTCTTTCAAGTACAGCGACAGGCTTGGGTGGCAACTGGTAAGAAATTGTTCTCTAACTAGGAGCTCTCTAAGCTCATCGTACTCCTGCGCCGTCCCTGAAGGTTCAATCCATCTGTCGAAATAATGGCAAAGTCAGGCGGCATACTGCGTAGCCGTCTCACCATCAGCTGGCTTTCCTGCCCGAAATCTGTCCGGGAATCCTTTCACAGTAAATTTAAATCGCTTCAGCAAAGCAGCTTTCACCTTTGCGTAGTTGGCTGCATCGGTCGGCGTCAGCCTGGCGTACACATTGAGCGCTTCACCACTCAAGCAAGTACTCAAAGCAGTTGCCCATTCATGTTCCGGCCAATTCTGGCACCTTGCAATCGTCTCAAATCTGTGCAGGTACACGTCAAGGTCGTCCTTCCTTTCATCAAACGCTATGAGCAGCTTGCTTGGGTTCAAGCGGAAGCCATGATCTTCCCGTTCGCTGCTTTCAACTCTAGCTTGGACGGGAGTTTTACTTCGCTGTTGCAAACGGAGCCGCTCGAGTTCCATCTCGTGCTGCCGCTGCCGTTCCCTTTCCTCTCTTTCTTCTTTCAGCTGTCGCTCCTTTGCCTCTCTTTCTTCTCTCAGCTGTCGCTCCTTTGCTTCTCTTTCTTCTCTCGCCCTTTTAGCTGCCAATTTTTTTCTCTCCAACTCAGCTTCTCTTCCCGCTTTGGCTCTTTCGACCGCCGACCTTTCTTTTTCCAGCTCAGCTGCCTTTTCTTCATTGGCTCTCTCTTTTTCTTCTTTTTCCTTTTGGGTGACCCACTTCCGTAGTTCGGCGCCAGAAAGACCGATCTTCTCACCAAGAGCGTCTTATTTTTTGAGATCCATGGTGTCTCGCAAATGAAGTCTTGCTGCGTGTAAAAAGTATCTGCCTAAATCAGTCTATCGGAACACTCACCTGCACTCGTTAACGAGAACACTAAGCAACACACAAAATCGTTCCGATAGCACTATCAACAACTGGAGGCTCTTTCTCACTACTTTGGGCACACTGTGCACCAAAAGGTCCTCGTCGCAGACGCCAGAATACTTGTCACAGGTGCGGTAATTAGGGAGGCGATCCCCGGGCTAATTCCAAGGGCCGAAGTTTTAGCCCCCCGAACCGCACTATGAAAGCGTGGACAATTTAGAAGTGGTCCTTTCTGGGGCGCCAGCGGACGCCGGCTCTGGCCCAAAGAACAAGTCAGAGCCGAGAGTTGATAAACAAACAAAATTATATCCTCAATAATGGGAGATCGAAAACAATACACAAGTATGCGCACTCCACAATAGTTGAGTACAATATGTCACCAATTGAACAACGTACTACACAGTACAATCAGCCACACTCAAAGCAACGGACACAGACAACAATGCGCACTACAATGCAGACGCATGCATTGAACAACCAAGACACTCAAAGACTAAAGAGATAGAAAACCTATTCAGTACAAAGTTGTTTGAACAAAAGTCTGGATGATACTCTTCCGAGAATCACTCACTCAAAGTCCAGCGTTATTGTCGTTCCGCTGCCCCTGAAGTTTCTCTTCCAGGAAACCTCGCCGAAGTTTCTCTTGCAGGAAACCTTTTGTTTTCAATTGGCCACTCTCTAAGCTTCAAACTTCTTCGCCGGAAACACGTTGGCTTCCCACACGCAGCTGTTGCCACGCGTCTTTGCTCAATAGCGGGAAACACACACTCTTGCCTGTACCTCGAGTCGTCACCCCTCAGGTGGAAATCATCTACTTCTCCTGCTTTGTCTCTACGGACGAAACCTTCGCCGACTACGCGGCGGAATCCCTACGCGCTCTGGCGCTAACTTCCGTCTTCTCCTGATCTCTCATCTCGGCTGCTCAATTAAATACCTTCCGCGCGAGATTCCAGAAAGTTCTCATCATTTCGTCGGCGCGATGCGCAGCGAAAGCTGGGGAGAGGGTAGAGACGATTCGAAGGTCGTCCGTGACGGATGACTCAACCCGGCATCACCTCGCCCCTTTCCCTGTAGAATATTCTAGGGCTTGCTCGGCCGCCGACACGAGGAGGCCCGTCGGTGAATCCACGCTTCCGAGGGGCGAGGGACGCGCGCCCGGGTGGGGGGGGGTCTCTGGGTGCTTGTTTTCTTTCTTTTTTTTATCGTTGACCTCTCGGCACTTCGTCGCAAGAATTTGGCGGCGCGCCCTTTTTTGAGCGCTCGTTTTGTGACAGTGGGCAAGTAGTTTGCCGTACTGCATGTTTTTTTGTTTTCGAGCCAAGCGTTCCATAATGGAATCAGAGCATATTTGTACATCATAAGCTTACCATACATGCCGATTGCACTGATGTTTAAAGTGTTACCCATGATCGGCCTTCACTCACGCTAAAAACAGAGATGATGACGATGCTTCGACGATTGGCAGATTCGGAAGGAAAATACAGACGCAGTCAGCAGCACTGCCAATGCTTGGCTCACTCACCCCACATCTCTCTTACAAGACGCTGTTCCGCCCTAGCTCAATGTATTGTGTTGTATCGTAGTCACTACAGAAACGTATTGTCAAAGTTTTTTGAAACATTTAAAATTCAGATTGAAAGATTGGCAGGCCGGTGTACAGCGAACAGGGTAAACCAAGTAAACTGTTTTGAAGGCTTGTAAAAGATGGGCAACCCTCAAGTTCCGCCTTTAAGAAATCAACGCGAGTGCGTACGTGAACTTCTGAGGGCATATTTTTTATCGTGTGATGTTACTCCACAAGATAAAATTTTTGACTACTACAACGCAGTCGATAAAATTGAAAGTGGCTTGTGTCAGTAAAGTTTTCGCACATGGCTGCATTCTGTGTTGTGTGTAGCATGCCTGAAACTATGGGCAATGCGCGTGATCTGTATTCGAGCTTGCTATGTAAGTGATCACAAGGGAATAGGCGCAGTAACTTCTGTGCCTTTCTTAGTGGCTGGCCATCTTAAGAAGACGTTACGATATACACATACTCTGATGCGCAATGGTAACGTGCGCTTGTAGAAGCAGTGATACTGTGGTAATACGCGTGAAGCCTCTATACAGAAGTTTGTGTTTGCTAATTTCACTGGATTTCCAGCTAAATTCAGCTAATCCAGCTAATTTCACTGGATTTCCAAGCTGAAGCTATTTCCACTGTATTTGTTAGCCGGCCTCTTTCAACCAGGTTTACTGTTTTCTTCCGCGCCACCCACGCCTCCCTCTTTCTAGCCTTGTTCACCTTGTATATTTTTACGTATATCCTAAGTTTGTGGCTCACACCCGCCCTGGGGAATCAGCAAAGAGTCGGGTAGCTAAAAAAGTAATATATATACTTAAATACTAGCGAAAAGAATACTAACAAAAATATTTATTTTTGGCAAATTACTCTCGAGGAAACAATTCGATGAATTTGTTCCTACTTAAGAAGAAATAAATGAGTGATATCAAACAAAGTTTTTGTGCAGCCTACACGGATTAACTCAGAACCGTTTGGTATTGAGGTTATGGGGTAAATAGTTTTTCATAACTTGGAAATCTTAGAGCCAAAACATACAGGGACAAAAGGACGGGACGTGGACAACATGAGTGCATACTTCAAAGCACGTTTATTTGGGAACATACTTGAACATATATCAGCTCAATTCATAGTGCGGGAACGTTTATGTGGGCTCAACTGGGCGACGTCTTAATATCTACCTACGCGAGCACTTGGAGCAGGTAATAACCAGGAAGCCGAACCACGAGATTGAAGTAACCAGAAGAATAAGAATGGGCTGGAGGTCATTTGGCAAGCACTCTCAAATTATGACAGGTAGATTGCCACTATCCCTCAAGAGAAAGATATATAACAGCTATAACTTGCCGGTACTTAGCTACGGAGCAGAAACCTGGAGACTTATAAAGAGGGTTCAGCTTATATTGAGGACGACGCAGCGAGCAATGGAAAGAAAAGTGGTAGTTGTAACCTTAAGAGACAAGAAGAGAGCAGAGTGGATTAGGGAACAAACGGGGGTTAAGGATATCATAGCTGAAATCAAGAAGAAGAAATGGACATGGGCCGGGCATGTAGCGCGTAGACAAGATAACCGCTGGTCGTTAAGGGTAACGAACTGGATTCCCAGAGAAGGAAAGCGGGCTAGGGGAAGACAGAAGGTTAGGTGGGCAGATGTGATTAGGAAGTTTGCGGGTATAAATTGGCAGCAGCAACCACAGGACCGGGTTAACTGGTGGAACATGAAAGAGGCATTTGTCCTACAGTGGACGTAGTCAGGCTGATGATGATAATGATTCTGATGACGCGAGCACCACAGCTCATTGTAAGGTACACCATCGTCCCACTTGCCATTGTATTGCCGTCAGTGGGGCTGCACTCCACTGTTTGAACAAGCAGCTGTACTATTTCGTCACAGAGAGAAAGTAATCCATGAAATAATTGAGGCCTGCATCATCCAAAAACATGGCACTACATGCGTGAGTCAATGGACTGTGCTTCACCATGATAATGGATTTTCATTTGCATTTTCACATGTTTTCTTAGTTTTACCAGGATACGCCCACGCAATGGATGTTTCAGTTTTCACATGTAGCGTATTTTCGGAGGGACTTCTAAAAGTTCTTTTGTAAGCTTTTTTTTCGAATTACGCATGCGTGTTTCCCTGTTTAGTCCCTGACTATACGTTTCTTGTTTTTGTATGATGTTTGATAGTACTCTATCTGTAACACTGGAAGGCGTAAGAATGCTGTGATTTGAGTTGATATATATTCATGTGTGTTCCCTAACAAACCTGCTTTGATGTTTGCGCTCATGTGGTATACGTCTCTTCCTTTTGTCTCCGTATTTTTTGGTGCTAAGATTTCTAAGTTATGCATCTTCACCAATCCGCACCGTTCGCCGCACGCACAACTCGCCACACGCACAACTCACCACACTCTTTGACTGCTCAATGAAATCTCGCTCGGCCTCGTGCACTTTCTCATTGCTGTGCCGGCATCTCGACGCGTAACGGCTTTCATGCGATACCTTTCTTAATGCTGAAAACTTTGGACAAAAGATCAAGAAGTGGCCCAGTTTTCTCTTCTCCACTAAAAAAAGCCAGTGGGAATTGATCGATTGATTTGTGGGATTTAACTTCCCAAACCACCATATGACTATGAGAGACGCCGTAGTGGAGGGCTCCGGAAATTTTGACCACTTGGGGTTCTTTCACGTGCACCCAAACCTGAGCACACGGGCCTACAACATTTCCGCCTCCATCGGAAATGCAGCCGCCGCAGCCGGGATTCGAGCCCGCGACCTGTGGGTCAGCAGCCGAGTACCTTAGCCACTAGACCACCGCGGCAGGGCCAGAACACAGTGGGAAGGCAGTCAAACCTGCTCTAAACAAAATAAAAATAGTAAAGTAATACGACGGCGTGATCGAGGGGTTGAAACTTCCAGACACCGGTTATGACATGAGTAAGTTTTCCAGGGTGTCATAGATGGTTTAAATCCGGGGAACTTTTTAAAGATAGCGGAGATAATTTTCGCACCACCACTTGCCCCCGAAATCTAGCCGCTACTATAAAAGCTGTTGCAGGGGTAATATTCATAGCTTATTTTTGAAAAGCCGCTTTCGCTAGTGCATCAGCTGTTTCATAAAGAGTTATGCCTCTATGCCCAGGCACCTATACTATTCACCCCTGAGTTAAGTGATTCGGAACTACGAAGTTGAATTCGCCTAATGCTTTCGAATCATCGGAAGCCCGGAGCGTAGTGCAGACTGACGAGAAATCCAATAGTATTACGGCGGAATTTATTGATGTTGGCAGTTTTCGAAGGGCCCATAAAACAGCCAAAAATTTTGCGATAAATATAGGTGTGAAATCAGGAATCCGGAGCGAAAAGGACCAGTATAGAACAGGGCTGAATATACCGATGCCCCCTTTTCACCTCTCTGTGAACCGTCCATCGCAATGATGACCTCTGCTTGTATTCCTAGCAGGTAGTCCTGTAAAATAGCTCTGAACATATTACTCGGTAGGTGTTTAGCACTATTGGAGAAAATGTCATCAAAGTATATTTGGAGAAAACTTGTCGAGCTACCAATTGGGAGAACCTCCATAACTAGCGCGAAAAGTGGGTCGAACAGAGAGAGTAGAAACTTTAGTTGAGGTGTGGGAAATCTAAGCTGATGACAATAAAAAAAACAGGTTGCGCAATGAAAACTGTTTCTTTACCCATGGAATGATATTTATCAATACCATCATCAGTCTGACTACGTCCACTGCAGGAAAAAGACTTCTCTCACGCTTCAATAGTAAACTCAGTGAAAGAAGATTAACGCCCTTAAATATGTTTGTACAGCCAATATTTTGAATCTGGTCAGGAGTCAGCGAATTCAAGCTTCTATATATAAAACGCTATTCGCTACAAACTTAGGTAGCCCTAAGCACATGCGCAGTGCCTGTTTCTCCTGAAGAACAAAAAAACGAAGCTTATAGGCAGGTGCCCCGGAGTATAAGACATGTGCACATCCAAATTACAGAATCAGCATTACATGCATGTGCCATAATAATAATAACGTGACTCTGCGCACTCCTGATTCCCGTTCCTTGTCCTCCGTCATATACCGACTGCCTGAACACCTTTTGCTGCAATATATTTGATGTGGTTTCGACATACTAGAGAGCTTTCATATATCACTCCTACATAGTTGACGCTTTGAACTTGTGGAATGCTATCAGTTTTGTATGAGATGATGATGTTTGATGTTTTATGGCGCAAGGGCCATTTCACGGCCAAAGAGCGCCAGTTCATCTTACTAAAAAAGTGGACAATGATTGTGATAAGCGGCTGTATAAGGGCCATAAAATTCCTCGCGGTAAGGCGGGTAAAAACATACAAGTAATAAAATCATGACCATGCCGTGAAATGTGTGTGTGGTGTGAATAGATGACAAAAGTTGGTGATAATAAAAGACGATGGTGGATATGTATGGCATTAGCACAAGTGCCTCACTCGTTCATACCCTTGCGTCCAAGGGCCGTGAGGCAAGTGCTTTCTTGTGTAACCACCGCAGCAAAAACCTCTCTAGAGAGGTCATGCTACGGGATGCCTGGGTATATGATATGAAAACTATGAATTTCTTTAATAAACGCTAACAATGATTTGTGACTAAAAAGCGGTTCCCTACCGACGAACATTGCAGGGTGTAAAGGTATATGTTGTCGGTAGGGTAATGGAAAGTGTTGTTTTCTTACAGTGTCCAATTGTTTGCACTCAATTAAAATGTGAAGGACTGTCAATGCTTCACCACATCTGTCACACAATGGTGGATTGCCACCAGACAAAAGGTGTGTGTGTGTCGTGAATGTGTGTCCTATCCTGAGTCTCGTTAGTATTACCTCTGTATGACGCGATTTGGATACGGGCAGCCAATGACCAAGGTGTGGCTTAATAACGTGTAGTTTGTTTTGTGTGTGTGTATCCCACTTGCTCTGCCAGTAGTCCCTGAGGTTTCGTTTGAGAGACGGCTTAAGATCAAGGACCGTGATTGATATGGATGTAATGGCGGTGCTCTCATGGACGGATGCAGCGAGCTGATCCGCCCTCACGTTGCCTTGGATCTCACGGTGCCCTGGCACCCAGCACACTACAACATGTTGTTTGAGTGTGTAGAGTGTGCACAAAATGGAGTAAAGTGAGACAAGGACCGGGTTTTTTTGTTTTTTAAGACTGTGCAGAGCCGTTACCTCACTGAGGGAGTCTGTATAAATTACTGCTTTTTGTATTTTTAAGTGTTTGATGTGTTTAGCTGCCACAAGTATCGCGTAAGCTTCCGCTGTGAAGATACTTGTGCGTGGATGTAGAGGGCCAGCATCCGAAAAGGATGGGCCGACAACAGCGTAGGACACAGAGGAGTTAGTGTTGGAGGCATCTGTGAAGAACTCAGGACGTGTGTATTTGTGTTGAAGTTCCAAAAAGTATGTTCGGATGTGGGCAAGAGGTGCATGTTTTGTAACTTCTAGGAAAGACATATCGCAGTCTATAGTCTGCCACTGCCACGGTGGCGGGTATGCTACAGGAGCCATTAAATTGTGTTCAAGTGATACTGCAGTTTCTTCAGCTAGACACTTCAGGCGAACTGAGAAGGGCTGCCTCACCGAAGGCCTGTTTTGAAACAGAGTTGAGCTCGACAAATCGTTAATTGTAGAGTATGAGGGGTGCTCCTTGTCTGCTTTCACCTTAAGGAAATAAACAAAGGAACTGTAAGTTCTTTGCAGATGAAGCGACCACTCATTTGACTCAACGTAAAGGGGTTTCTACGGGGCTGGTGCGAAAAGCACCCGTAGAAAGGCGGATGTCAAATGGTGCACGGGGTCCAGCATCTTCAAGGCACTTTGAGTAGCAGACTGATAGACAACGGCTCCATAATCTAAGCGGGTGCGAATGAGGCTTCTATAGAGGTTCATGAGACATTGCCTGTCACTACCCCACGTAGTATGTGACAACACTTTTAAAGCATTCATGGCTTTTAAACATTTTGTTTTTAGATACTTGATGTGCGGTACGAAGGTCAACTTGTTGTCCAAGATTAATCCTAAGAATTTATACTCCGCATTGACAGACAGACGCTGACCGTTCAACTCAATGTCGGGTTCTGAGTGCATGCCTCTCTTTCGGGAGAACAAGACACACGTGCTCTTTTGTGGGTTCAGTCGGAATCCGTTTTCCTCTGCCCATTTGGAGACCTTCTTTAAACCTAGCTTAACCTGTCGCTGACACATTACCAGATTGCAAGATCTAAAGCCAAGCTGGACGTCGTCGACATATGTACAATAAAACATATTGCGAGGGATGGACAAGTGCAAGGAATTCATCTTGATGAGAAAAAGTATGCAGCTAAGTACACCACCTTGTGGCACGCCTGTTTCCTGAACGAAGGTTTGGGAAAGAACCGTGCCTACTCGGACACGGAATGTCCGGTTTGACAGTAAACTTTCGATTATGTGAAACATTCTTCCGCGCACGCCAAGGTGGGACAGGTCTCTTAGAATTCCGAAACGCCAAGTTGTATCATAAGCCTTTTCGATATCGAGGAATACAGAGAGAAAATATTGTTTATGGACGAAAGCGTCTCTGATCTGTGCCTCGATACGAACAAGGTGGTCTGTCGTGGATCTACTCTCTCAAAACCCGCACTGAAATGGGTCGAGTAAATTGTTTGTTTCAAGAAAGTGTAAAAGTCGGCCGTTTATCATTTTTTCGAAGACTTTGCACAAGCAGCTTGTAAGTGCAATCGACCTGTAACTCGCAGATAAAAATGGGTCCTTGCCTTCTTTCAAAATGGGAATAACAATCGCCTCTTTCCAGGAGGTAGCAATAGTGCCAGAAGACCAAATAGCATTGTACGAACAAAGTAAGGTTTTTCGGGTTTCGTTTGGTAGATTTTTTAACATTTCATACATCACACGGTCTGAACCTGGGGCGGAAGTACTGCAGGAGTTTAGAGATGTTTGGAGCTCAGCTAGACTGAAAGCTTGGTTATATGCCTCGTATCTAGTGGATTTGTGTTCGAGTTTCTGCTTTTCTATTCTTGTTCTGTATTTTCGGAAAGTGTCAGTATAGTGGCACGAGCTGGATACCTGTTCGAAGTGTGCACCGAGGAAGTTTGCCTGATCTTCCAAGGTATCACCCTGAGTGTTTACGAGGGGAAGTGTGTGTACTTGTTTTCCTGCTATCCTACCGACCATGTTCCAGACTTTAGCCTCCTGTGTGTATGAGTTAACCCCTGATAAAAACTTCTGCCAGCTTTCTCTTCTGGCCTGCCGACGCGTTCTCCTGCCTTGAGACTTTATTTTCTTGAAGGTTTCAAGATTTTCAGCTGTCGGTGAGTTCCGAAGCAGCCTCCAAGCTCTGTTTTGCTGTTTGCGCGCGTTTCGGCATTCAGAGTTCCACCATGGCACACGTCGTTCTCCAGGTTGTCCATTTGTTTGTGGGATGCATTTTGTTGCAGCATCAATCAAAAACGCTGTGAAGTAGTTCACAGCAACATCAATGTTCAAAGTACAGATGTCATTCCAACCTAGACTAGCGATAGTATAAAACTGTTCCCAGTCGGCTCTGTTTATTAGCCACTTGGGAACACGTGGTGGGCACTCGGTTACTGTAGTTGTGCTCAAAACTACGGGGAAGTGGTCACTTCCGTACAGATTACTGACGACATTCCACTGGAGTAGAGGGACAAGGGATGGAGATGCTATGCTTAGGTCTATGGAGGAGTAGGTGTTATTAGCGAGATTATAATAGGTTTGTTCTTTTCGGTTTAGGAGACACGCGCTCGACGATAGAAGGAACTGTTCGATCAGTCGACCTCACGCGTCATACCGAGAGTCACCCCATAGCCTGCTATGCGCATTAAAGTATCCAAGGAGAACATAAGGTTCCGGAAGTTCATCAATTAAAGAGTGTAAATCACGTTTTTGTAGCTGATAACTAGGAGGAATGTAAATCGTGCAGATTGTGATCAGTTTATCAAAAAGAACCGCTCGAACAGCCACTGCCTCAAGGGATGTTTGGAGTTGTAAGTGTGTGCATGCAATTATTTGATTCACTATGATGGCAACACCTCCGGATGATGTCATGGCATCATCACGGTCCTTTCGAAAAATAACGTATTTGCGAAGAAAATTTGTGTGTTTTGAATTAAGGTGTGTTTCTTGTACACACAGCGCTTTTGGTGAGTGTTTGTGTAGGAGTTCTTGGATGTCGTCAAGGTTTCTGAGAAGGCCCCTGACGTTCCATTGTATAATTTGAGTGTTCATGGTAAATGTAAAATAATGCTGTGTGTACGAAAAGCGAGTGGCTGTTTAGACGGGAAGTTTGAGTTCACTTAACAGGGCCGTCACCAGGCCCTGTTATTTGCTTTTTTGTTTTCTTGGCGCGCTCCAAGGAGCCACGCCGCTCTTTCGGCACCAAGGGTGCCGACGTATCCATTGCCTCCTCAGAGGCACTGGGTGCCCGCACATGCGAGCTTGTGGTTCGGAGTTTAGGCCTCACCTGGTGAGGGGAGGCCTTGAGACCCGAAGACCCTGGAGTCTCCGGCCTCAATTCGCTAGGAGGCGGAGTAGACTGAACTACTGCCGCCTTGGGGTAGGTGCCACAGCCGTCGGCTCGCTCTGCGCTGGCCGAAGGAGTGGCGAGGGCTGGTGCGGCGTTGCCCCCTGACGCGCCGCATCAGCATATGTAGCGCCATAAAATGGCGACACTCTTCGTCTTGCTTCCTTAAATGTGATATTTTCTTTAATTTTTAATGTGATGGTTTCCTTTTCTTTTTTCCAAAATGAGCAAGACCGTGAGTATGCGGCATGATTTCCGCCACAGTTCACACAGTGTGATGATTCTTCGCAATTGTCAGAATTGTGGCCTGACAATCCACATTGTGCTCAAGTTTGGTGACCACGACAGCTTTGTGAGCCGCGGCCATACTTCTGGCATTTAAAACAACGACGTGGGTTAGGTATGTATGGTCTGATCGACGTTTTAGTGTACCCTGTTTGAATACTTTCTGGCAGATTACTGGAAGCGAACGTGAGTATTAGGTGTTTTGTTGGTGTTACCTTGTTGTCTCTTCTAATGGTGATCCTTCATACATTGGTCACATTCTGACTCGTCCACCCCTCCAGAAGTTCCTCTTCAGTCAAGCCGAGCAAATCAGCATCAGATACTACTCCACGGGTTGTGTTCATTGATCTGTGTGGCGTTACAGTAATGGGAGTGTCACCAAAAGTTGAAAGATTCTGTAGCTTTTCAAACTGTTCTTTTTCTCGAACTTCAAGGAGGAGGTCTCCGCTGGCCATTTTGGTAACTTTGTACCCGGCTCCTAGAGTTTCTGTGAGACATCTGGCTACTACAAAGGGCGATACAGTTCTGGCTTGCTTGCTGCTGATCTCACTATGTATAACATGAAAATGGGGGAAGTTTTCAGTTGAACGGTTGAAAAATCTTATGTCTTCGGTGCGTACGCGCTTTAAGGCGGTACGATCACTTAATAATGGAAATGCTCTATGCATGCCAGTTTAATTTTCTTCAGAAGCGTTGGCGGCCACCCACCACGGAGCCCAACGAGGGAACGCTACAAGTTTGCGGGTGCTAAAACCTGCAGACGCCAGCCGTACAACGCTACTATAACCCAATGCGCCTAGACCAAGGTAGGCTATTTGCACAGGGTTAACCCTAGCCGACAGGAAGTTTGGAAGTAAACAGAAGAGAGGAGAAGACAGGACAGATAAAAAGTGAGAGATAAAGACGAGGATGTAGGAAGAGAGAGATAGGAAAAGGCGACTGCCGATTTCCCCTGGGTGGGTCAGCCCAGGGGTGCCGTCTACGTGAAACCGGGGCCAAAGGGGTGTGTTGCCTCTGCCGGGCGGCCTTAATGGTCCAATCAACCAGCGTCGGCTCAACCCCCAGGATCCCCTTTTCCCCGGACACGGCGAAGCCACGCACGGCTAGGCGTAGGAGGGAGTAGAAACTACCCCGTTAGCTCGGGTCCGTGGTGTCGCTACACACCAAACGCGTACTTGCGCAGGCGCCCCTGCGGGGAGTTTTGTATGAGAGAAATATGCGTACTGGGTCTTTATAGGAAATACTAATAATGCACACATTTTCACGTTTATATAAATATGAATAACGTCAAGCCAATGCTATATTTCCGATAAGTACTTTTGGACTATCTGATAGAGAACGGAAATGTCATAAGCTGAAGTAAAATATGCGATTTCATCAACATAGACATGCGTCTGAACATTCTCTTTACATGGGATCGAGAAAATAAAATATTGAATAGTACCGGAGGCAAAACAGCGCCTTGGGAAAATTCCTTTTTCTCTTTATCAGAAATTTACGAAACACAATGCTGTGAACAGTAAAGTTTTCTATTTCCCTAAATTTCCGTAATCCGCACTTCCTAGTAATCCTGCAAATCGATTTCTTTCAGACGACTGACTAGTACACTAAGTTCAACACTATCATACGTCTTTGTGATGTCCAGGGTAACTTTACGCTAAGCCAGATGTACGCGACTCTCTAGATCAATAAGGGCTTGCCATATAGAACATTCAAGCCTCCAATGCATACAATTTGACATCGGCGAAAATTCCTTTCTCTGCCTGCAAATTTCATTACACAAACATGCACTACTCTTTCTTTTGCCTTGACAAAATTGGAGGTTATTGCAATTGGCCTGATATTGTCTAAAACGTAACTTTCGCCTGCTTTTTTGGAATATGTATAATTTTCGCGATTTTCCATACAAATAGCATCCAAGCTTCTCTTATCGAACACTTTATTACATTAACCTTAAGCACATCTTCCCGTTCCACAGAATAAATTTTTCAACATTGCTCAAGTGACTTCATCTGGGCCTGGACCCACCATAGGAAGTTTTCTTGTAACTCCTGATACTTCCTCCATTTTTATTTTGGAGAAACTGTCACCTGATTGTGAGAGAACTGAAGAGGAATAGATATTAGTGGAAAATTGCTTTTACAAATCTTGAGCTATGCTCGCTAATGACTGCTTCAATTCCTGAGGCTATATAACTATAATTTCAGTATTTACTGCTTGATGAATCAGTTTCTTATGTCTCAGTAATCTAAAGACATTTCTTTTGTTATTTGATTTCGAATAAAATTCAAAATGCTTTTCATCATTCTCTGGATTTGCTTTAGTTACGGTACTTTTAAATGTAACAGCAATGTATACATATTGTGACCAGTTTCAGGACACTGATTGTGTTATAGCTTCTCCGAGGCAGCTTTTTTTCGCCTAAAATTTCTAGTGCTGTCATCATTTCACCATCGCGACACAAGTTTTTGTTCAATTGAGTGAACCTCAAATTCCGCTTTGCTACGTCACTCATGTAAAACTTAACAAATCCTCGATGCATTTTGCTTCACCGTTACTCCTGACAGAGAACCCATGAAGCATCACAAGCTCCTATTAAAAATACTGTAATTTTTATGCACGTGAGTCGTCAACAAGAAACTGATATTAGTGGTCATACAATGTCAAATATTACTGGAATGTGATTACTGTTAGTCACAGAGTCAACAGTCGATCAACATGAGATGAGAAGGCCTGATTTCGAAAATGTCAAATCTGAGTATGACATCCGTCTGGTGACATCCGTCTGGAGTATGGAGTATGACATCCGTCTGGAGTATGGCATCCGAATGACATCCGTCTGCTAAAAGCGAGAATGCCGGAGTTATTGCAAGTGGGAATATTACCCTGAGACCAGTTCCATAACTGAGTACCACATGAGTCGGCCCTTAAGCCCAAAGTTATATGATGGGAGTTGAAGTCTCTCGCCAATAGGACATAATTATCCCTAATGGAAATACACAATCCAAAGGATTTGTGCCATGAACGCCTGGCGTATTATATACATTTGCTATGTAAAATGGTATACATGAAGGAAGACACAAAACAATAGTTAAAATTTTGTACTCCTGCGACAGAAGCTGATTGGTTTCATTGATACGTGAGGTTTAACGTGCCCAAACAACCATATGATATTGAAAGACGCCGTAGGGGAGCGCTTTGGAAATATTGTCCACCTGGGGTACTTTAACGTGCACCAAAATCTGAGCACACGGGCCTACCACACTCCCGCATCCATCAGAAATGCAGATGTTGCAGCCGGAATTTGATCCCGCGGCCTGCGAATCAGCAGCCGTGTACTTTAGCCACTAGACCACCACGGTGGGGTGGTGACAGAAGTTGAAGTGTTATTTTCGGCTTGTGGCAAAATCTGGGAGAGACTAGAGAAAGTAACCCGCCCCCTCTTGATGAATAGTTTACATGAAATTTTTATTAATTTTAAATGAAAATACTGATACAGAAAAACCAAGGTTCTTGTAACAATATTATATGAAATTTTTTAAACGTTGAGACAAGATAAATCTAAAGAATCTGTAAAAATAGAACGTTAACGTTACTGCGAGACATTTAACGGGTCAATGGTGGGTATACAAGCAGTCGAAATAACCTTCTCAACTATGCTGGCCTTTACGAACTTGCTAGGCGAAATTTTGATTGCTTTTGATTGTGACGACATGGAAGATGAGTTCAAAATATATTGACTACATTTCCGGGCACACGGAGTGATTTCAACATCAGTATTGACACACAGATCTATAGTAGGGAGGCGACCTTCTTTCTCTATAGGTTTATTAGAATCCGGAGCGTCTGCTGCGGCAACCGATTGTGACTCGTGCTGCATCCTGCCTCCTACTTTTATGTCAGCGTAGAACTTATCTGAGGAGAAGCTGCTGGGTCGTTCATAAGCTAAGTTAACTGAGCGCTCATTATCTGGTACAGACATTCTGAGAGTCTGGTAAATAACATCTCCATTGCTTTTGATACAGACTTTTCTATGGCGGCTTTAATTGTTTGGGCGAAGCTAGCATTTGTCATTCCATTTTGTCGAGCGGTAACACCAGCATACCCTTGTGTGTTTTCCTTTATGACAGCCATCGCCTCTCTTTTGAGCATCGTCGCCTGTTCATTACTTCCAACAGTTGCTTATCTTGAAAGTGAACAGGACAACTGGATTAATCTGCTTTTTGAGCACGCTCAGAGTGGCAGCACTTCTCAGCTTTAATCGTGCAATCAGCGTGTGAGTGACCCTGACCACAAATGCAACACCGTGTTCCAGGTGTACACCCACCAGCACTATGGCCAAGACGCCAACAATTTCTACAGTGCAGGAGACGCGATGCTGATGATTGCACCCTGATGATTAGTGGCCAAGCTTTTATTTCAGACGGGCACGATGTTCCGGCAAAAGCTGCGATGACTGACTCGGTGGGTATTCTTTCACCTTGTCTACTACTCTATTACACCGCTAGATAGCTATAACCCCGGCCAAAGGCACTTTCTCAAGCGTCTCCGGTGGGCTTAGTTGCGAGTCAACTCCACGTACAATTTCATTGGTGCATGCAAGATGAGGTGGGATATTTGCACTCCAAAAGAATAAAAGGGTGGGCAAGTTTTTAATTAATGATTGTTCAGCGAACTGGGAGCACGGGAGGAACATAGACACGGAGCAAATAGGAGGCACACAGCAGAGCGCTCGTGCTGCGTGCGTCCTCTTTGCTTTGTGTCTGTGTTCCTCCCGTGCTCCCAGTTCGTTGAATAATTATATATGCATCACCGGGATAGAGGCGAATGACGAGTAATTAAAAATAATTGCTACATAATCTTTGCCTGGTGATCTGCACAAGATGCCTCCGTTGCCAAACTGTCGTATCTCGGTTATGCTTTCATACTCGAAGGTTATGCCTCGAAGTTGCTCCTAAATTAAGGCTCTTTTCACGAAAATATCAAGGAAGAATGTTTCTTATACTTCACGAGTGGCACCAAAACCACAAGCTACTGCCATAAGTACTAATTGAATGTTGCCGTCATATTTTAGGTCAAGACGAGGCACTGCTTACACAAGAGGTGTTTACTCAAGGTGTAGCAGAGTTCCAACATGCCCCCTTTTGACTTGATATACATAAAGCATGGACAACATAAACCGCACTGCTTCATTAGGGAAGGTGTATGAAACTTAATTAGGGTGGTACCTCGCACACTACATTCGCCACTCTCTCAGCTACCGACAACTCAGCTAGCTAAGACAAATTCCACTACAACAAAGCATGCACTAGGATCAGGAACACCGCAAAGGGCAATACCTTCTCTTTAACTTGTTACTCTTGCACTAAAAGATCTTCAAAACGAATTTAACTTAATTCCAGAACTTTGACACATCATCTGTGTCTGTGTTAGCATGCTTGGTACACGGTAGGTAACACTGGTGAGCAAGAAAACACACTTCAGCAAGAAATAAACAATGTTTCACACTAACTCGCCAGTGTCTGGCTTGAGTGCTCCACTGATAAATTCGAATACATAGTAGTGCTGAGGGACCATATTAAAACAGCAGAAGAACGACGACACCCAATCTAGCTTTACGTGTGTGGCTAACCGATCCTAAGAAAAAATATTGTGGGATTTTATTGGCAGCACGTTAGCAAGTCAGACATGTGTATGCAACAAAGAGCAGTAGTAGCATACCTATGCCCAAAAGAATAGCCAAAGAACAATAGGGACACAGAAGCTGAGCTGCGGCGGATCGCAGAAGTTTTAGTGTACACCAGGATTATTTATGAATTTCCATACATGCGCTGCACCACAACCAAATTACGCAACCTCATCAACCTCCTTCAAGGTACCACGCGCATAACCATTGGGGTACCAAACTATGCACCACGTGCCTTTGTGTATGCGACAGCCATATTGTCCTGAGGGAACCATTAGCTATGCATAAAATAAGTCAAACACGCCATCTGACAACTTCGTTTGAAGTGACCAATAGTCAAACAGTTTTTGGTTTCGCTAATTTAGTACTGTGACTCGTGTGACAGTTGCTACTCCGTGAACATTCGACTTAAATATCACAAATGTTGAAAACACGGTACAAGCGGGAACACCAGCATTAGGTATAAGTGATCACTGTCCTATATTTGCTCCATTTCACTCTATGATTACTGACAAAAAACACCAGTTACTCAGCACATATCTCAAAGCGCCTTGCAGTGATTCGGGGACAAAATCTGTAGGCGCGATAGGTCCCATGTTGCGTGAACGTCAGACGCAAATAAGGTCTACTGCAGATTTCTTAAAACCTTCATACGCAGCTGTGCTAACCACTTTTAATTCAAAACCAGTAAGATCAGAAATGATGGGCGCACCTAATTACGACCAAAAACAAAAATAAACTCTATGATCTATTTCTGCGCACGTGATGACCGTCACAGCTGACAGAATTGAAGCCAATACAAAATAAGTTCAACAGTGAGCCTAAACGTGCTGAAATTGGTCACTATCATTTTTTTAGATATCACAAAGAAACGCCCATACGCCGGAGGAAGTTAATACCATCCGGTTCGGGTCACGCCAAGAAGCATACACTGTAAAAAATGGGGACCCTCCTTCACGGAGAATGCTGAAGGTATAGCATTGCCGACCAATTCCGTGAGCAATCATACAACTATCTCCCTAAGACGTAGCCCATTTACGGAAGCCATACTTCAGCACAGTTACCACAGAACCCGTCACTCTATTAAAGCGACGAATATGATTCTGTGATAAAAATACGTTGACTTCCTTAGAACAAGGCAATGTTATCTTTTAGATACGTTATTGCAACATATACAAAATTGCTTCTCTTGTTCCACACAACAGTCTGCTGTATTGTTCTACACAACAGTCTCCTGTATTGTTCCGCACAACAGTATGCCGCACCACAGCTGTGCCATGCAGCCTGCTTGCAAAATATAGCAATGGAGAATGTCAATTGTGTTCTTCGTGCCTGCGAATGTGAAATATTTGTGTTGTTTGACGGAGATTTTCGTTGGCTGGACACGCTGTTAATTTAGTTTCTGGACACACCTTCATCCGCAAGTGAACACGAGGTTTTTGGAATGATTACAACGTACTATATGTTTTGCACAGGTAGCTTATTTTTTGTAATGAATGCTGTAATTCACGGCTAGCTCGTTAAAGTATCTGTTTGTTTCGTACACAGCACAAAATCGAACAAGAGATTCAGTTGAACTGAACTCTACACAAAAAACACAAGAATGCGGTGTGTAGCAAACAAAGACACAAAGAGCGCATGACAAGTTCATAGACGTAATTGCAGGCACTGAAATGACGAAGATACGACAGGCTGAACATACACAAACCTGTCCCATCCTTGTGGTTTGAAGTGGTACGCTGAATTTTATCAAATTGTTACACCAACAAGACCAAAAATTTCCAAACTTTGCAGATTCTCTTTCCCTTTCCCTTTCCAAACTTTGCAGATTTCTTTCTGTTGAGCCAATCTGTACATGCAAAGGTGTTGCAAACTACGTGTGAAATAATGAGTGTAAAAAGTTTACTTGGACTTGCAATTAAAAAAATGCACAAAAGTGCTCCCACCTAAGCAGATGGCAGCATATGTTGGCAACAAATCAGTGAAGGTTGACAAGTTCTTTAGCAATATATATCCTCGTGAACATCTTCTTGGAAGTTAATGGTTGACAACAAATAAACCAATATTCCATGGCCCCCCCCCCCCCGATCTGTCTCCAAGCCACTTTCCAGCGCTGCTTATATAGACGCTAAGCCAGCAGTTAAGCTCAGTCTCGAAACAAGCTGCACTTGTGGCAATAGCAGCATCACCCCTTTGCAGTCTCTAAACCTCTGAAATCTTTCTGCCCGATTCACTAATAGGAGTGCTGTTGTAATGCCTCAGGGTACTTTGGAGAAGAAATTCTTTCGATCATGCGCAGGTGTGCGGTCCAGGAATGTATATCCCAAGGTACACCGAAAAGCACTCGAGATTTGAGTGAGATCATCGGTAAAGTAGAAAGCGAAAATTGCGATGCAACTTCCATGGGCAAAACAAATGAAGAATGGTCACGAAACTTACAGATTGTAAAGAAGATGTTGCTTAAGTTTTCCATGCAACATGTTCTGACACAGCTTGTTAAACGCTGCCGAGTCGCAAGACATAGCTGCAGCCTGAACAATTTGACTATGCCACCTCGTGTACCAAGGTGAGAAAACAGAAAACTTCTATAGTCGCGGTCAATTTGTGACCATGTATCAGCTTTCAAAAACCCTGGCCTTCTATATAAAAACGTTTACAAGAAAATATGTGACCAGTGGACTGGTTGAACTTTGCACACCTGTTGCTATCATATACTGAGAATGCTACCTGTATGGATGGCAAAGCTATCATGTCATTTTTTATTATTTGTTGTAGAAGGTCAGAGTATATAATTTACAGTTAAGCCACAAATCCAGAGTGTATGTGAGGGTAGTTTGTGTGTATGCACTGTGCTGCGTTATCTTGCAGATGTGTCAGTCATACCTGCTGCAGCATGCTAAATGATCAATGAAATGCACTACTACACGCTTCTTTGAACACAACTTTGGCAGATATATTCAGAAACATATATGTCTAAAGTGCTGAAAGCCCTCTTATGAAACTGTGTGCATGGCCCATGAACAGCTCCACTTGGCTTCTTTCTGTATGTGTGAAATGAAGTACAAAAAAACTATTGTAGCAG
Source organism: Rhipicephalus annulatus (assembly GCA_013436015.1). NCBI lineage: Eukaryota > Metazoa > Arthropoda > Arachnida > Ixodida > Ixodidae > Rhipicephalus > Rhipicephalus annulatus. The sequence goes on from WOVY01000246.1 coordinate 96,785, forward strand.
CAGCAATGTTCAGAGTTTAAACCGCTATGTTGTCTACTACATACATCACCTCTGTTCACACCACAATTTCATCAATCACAAAAGCAGACGGTATTTCTGGACAAGAAATGATCACATGCAGAACAAGCAACAGGATGCTACGAAGACTTTTTGCAATAGTAGACAAGAACTCAACGTTAAACACACTATACTCTAACTGCAAAAGAATTCAAAGATTAGCATAACACACTACGTTTAATTAGTGCCCTGGTGGGGCAGGTATAATTTCTGTAACTACCAAAAGCATGGACAGTTATGGGGGGTGAACAGAGAAATTTTGCATTAAATTATAAAATTTTACACAAAACAAAGCATATTGTAGCCCACTGCAAAGGCCTACGTGCGGCAGGGAATATATTGTAACGGCACCTTTGAAGCGAGAAACAGTAGCTGTGAGATAAGAGGATCAAGACTTCGTTGTCGTTTCCTACCCTCAAACTATCCAGCACTCTGTCACAACGCATGACAGGGTGCTGGATGGGTACACATCGCCTTATTTACAACATCAAAGTGGAGGTATTAGCCTGATAAAGACAATGAATAACGCATTAGCACAAATGGTGAGCTATAAATAAAGTAGCAAGGCTTGCATATATAGTTTTTTAAAATTCCAATAAACACTACATGACAGCTGTACGCCTCATTATGGCAGCAGCTAACATGAAGTTGGGGGCTTAAATGAATGTGATTTTGCTAAATTAATTATGTTGTTCGAGCCAATGTTTGAATAGGACAATATGTCTAAGTTGTGGCAGCAACGTTGATGCAGTTTGCTACCTCGGTAAAGAAAAGTTCTGTTGTCGAATAAGAAGCTCTAACATTCGTTCAATGGTTTTTATTTATCAGGTATGCATCTCAACTCATTCATTACAAATCATCAACTTTAACAAACGCTTCTATAGTAACAATACTGGGTGCAAAATGTAAGCTGTAGAGGACAAGACACTTAGCAGGGGTCTGGTTGCTCAACAGTTTTAAAACACTAAGCCCATGATGATAAAAAAGAATGATTCAATAAGAAGACATCCATTTACCAGAGTAGCAAACCGTATCAAGATTACTGCCATGACTTAGACGAACGATTTTTGTCCAAATATTCAAAACAACCTGATCTTTAAAAATCTTGAGTGGCTCCAAAAACAAACTTTAATAATTTGACCCTCATTCAAGCCCCCCCCCCTATCATCATCTTATTTTCTGCCATAATAAGACAACTGTCATGTAGTGTTTCAGAGACTTTCAAGATATACACAGTAAGCCTTGCTTTTCAATTTATTGCTCACCGTTTACCTTTGTGGTTTATTGACTGCCTTATCAGCCGAAGAACCCAGGGTAAAAGTGTGTGAAGATATCTTCAATTTTTAGGGTCAGAAGTTTTTTTACCTTCCGGTAAATGCCCTTAAAACAAACAATGTAATTTTATTCTACAAGAAAGAACAACTGTCGTAAAAATATACAAAAACACAACATTTTGTCATGTTTGATTTGATTGATATGTGGGATTTAACGTCCCGAAACCACCATATGATTATGAGACGCTGTGGTGGAGGGCCCCGGAAATTTCTACCACTTAAAACATATCCACCTCCATCGAAAATGCAGCCGCTGCTGCCGGGACTCAAACCCTCGACCTGCTGGTCTTGAGCGAGTACCAAATTGCCATGTTTCCTCACGACCAACATTAGCATAAATTGAAACAAAAATTATGTCGATACCATAGCCAATAAATTTTGCTGACAAAGAAACAATGACTGTGGTAAAAGCAAAAAGCAACAATCATGTGTCAGTTATTTTTCTCCCATAACTCAATTTGTGAGCACACGGTTTCCAAGAACTCTGATGTATTACAAAGTATTTTCCGAAAACTAGTGCTGGAACAACTGCTTTCCACATTGAGGCGTCAAAGCATTCGTTTTGGAAAATATTGCAAATGCTCAAGAAACCACTTAACAGACTAACATGACAAGGCCATGAACTCGCAAATACTTACAGAATAATGCTCAGTCACAAATTCTGAGGCAGCCTGATGGTTTTTGTGTGTCTAGCTGTACAGCCTTATGTTCCGCCTTTTGGCCAGTTTTTGTAGAATGTCTGCCAAAAACAAAACGAAAACATTAGAAACAATTCACTTTTTCTAGCACGCCCTATGTAAAACAGCTTGTTTTTGTCGGCCTCATGAAAAAGCAGCCTCGAAAGCATGCTAACAGCTGCCACTTTATGTATGTACATCTCAAACCCCATTAGCAGGCTCCAAAATAATGCCCAGTCATTGTTAAGCAAGACGTCTAACAGAAGAAAACAGAAGCCTTTTACACTAGACATAAATTTAACTTCCCAATACTCACTCAATAATCTGTTTTCCTAACGCATTATATGCATACATGTTGAAAAGACTGGGCACGCAAACATGGCTGCAGGTGAGTCAGGACATTTCAAATGCCAACTATCAATTAGAAGGCAGACTAACGGAACATATAAGACAGTTAACAAAAGGCCCATCATGAAGCCTATCTTCATAACACGACGTAAATGCATACCAAAATTAGCATCATGCAGTTTTGTACAAGCACAGAAATGAAGAAATGCATCTAATGGTTGAGGCTTGGCACAGCAACATGTGGTAGTGCGTGTGTGAGACAACCATGGAATACCCCAACGAAGAAATCAAGCGCGGAGCAATTATCTTTCACATAGACCAACAGACATGCCGCCTTGATTGACATCTCCACTTGCCTTGTTTCGTTTCTAGCCTAATTTCAACTTTTTCAGTGGGTGTTTGTGGTGTCTTGACTACTCTCTCGAGTCCAAGTTTCCAAGCCCTGCCTTTCTAACATAAATACCAATCTACTAAGCAGCTCACCTCTCCTAATTGAAATATGTATACAGTCTACAAAATATGTATACAATCTAGAATTACCACTTTGTTCACTTGATGTAACCATAATAATGAGGTTTCGAGTGTGAATGTTAATTCAAAAGCACTAAGGCCTCTAGCATTTTTGCTTCCTTCAAAAGTGCAACTGCTGCCCTAAAAATCAAATCCATTCATGCGCAGGCCATGAACCTCGACAACTGTTCAGCTTTTATTTCTGATACAAAGCTTAGTAGAGTCAATATTGATATGTACAGATTGCTCTGAAAACAGCAGTTTAGTTGCGAGAAAGTAAAAGCCAAAAGACCAAAAAAAGCTCCATGACTAATATAATATTAAACACTTATTGATGCAAGTGCACCCAAAACACCGTATTGATGTGCTGGTTGAATAAACATTAAGTAAACGAAGCAGCAAAGCAATGAACTACCAGCTATGTAGCTGCAAAAGCAGAAAAATGAGGTGGATCTAGGGCCACGAAAAATCCATGAAAGTACTATGAACAGGAAAAGCTTTGTAGATGTTGGATCCACAATAAATGCGAATTTCCGCTACGTCGGTACTTGACGCTTGTAATTAGACTGGTGACGGCATAGGCCAGAATGCGAAGTGCAGTATGCAATATTTCTTTCAAAATTACATTCTTAGGCAAAGTGAGAATTTAGCTTCTCCGAACACTTCGTGTCCCGCAAACTTTTGTTGTTTATGGTACATATTGTCACGTGATTACGGAAAGACCACAACGTCTGTTCACAGGAGCAGCAGCACTGGACTTCGAGCCGAATCGCACGTTACAGCACAAGCACACGAACAGTCCTCTTTTTTTCACACCATGGCACATACTTGCATTGCCATGGCTAAACCTCGTTCTATGCCTGTGGCATTACCCCCCCCCCTCTCTTTCCGAAGGAAAGTACCGCCCTGATGATCAATGCCGATTAAATATTAAAGTAATAGCGTACACGCTAAAAGACGCATGATGAGGCAGTTTCAGGTGGCTCGTGGGTATTGTTGCTTCATCCGTGGCACATGAAAAATGTCGACCTGCTGGGAACATTGAGATTGCCGAGCTGTGTCTTCAAGCATAATTTCGTAGTTGACATCTCTTAGGCACCGTAGTACTCTATAAGGACCAAAGTAGCGGTGAAGTAACTTTTCTGAGCGGCCCCTTTGGCGAAAGGGGATCCACAGACACGCTAGATCACCGGGTTGGTAAATAACATGGTGATGACGGGAGTTGTATCTCTGCGAGTCGATGCGTTGTTGTTTTCGGATCCGCTTGAGTGCAAACTGGCGCGCCGCGTCCGCGAGCCGGATAAAGGCGTTCGCATCCGTAGGAATATTGGTCATGTCAGGCAAGAGCATGGAATCCAGCATCGTAATTGCTTCTCGGCCGTGAAGCAACTACAAGGAAGTGAAACCCGTAGTCTCTTCAACGTCAGTGTTCTGAGCGAACGTTACGTATGGCAAAATTTCGTCCCAGTTTTGTGATCGCGGTTGACGTACATAGATAGCATGTCAGCGAGCGTCTTGTTTATTCTCTCCGTCAGAACATTGGTTTGTGGATAGTATGCGGTCGTTTTGCGATGAGCTGTTCCACTAAGTCTCGTGACGTCTTGCATCAATTGGGCTGTAAAGGCTGTTCCACGGTCAGTGATAAGAACTGCTGGCGCTTCATGGCGAAGGACGATGTTGTTGATGAAAAACTACGCCATCTCATTGGCAGTGCCTCGTTGTCGGGCTTTCGTTTCGCAGTACCTTGTTAAATAGTCAGTAGTGACTACGATCCAGCGGTTGCCATCATGTGACTTCGGGAAGGGCGCAAGCAAGTCCATGCCGATTCGTTCAAACGGTTGCGACAGGGGATGCAACAGCCTGCAATAAACCAGCAGGGCGCACAGGTAGGGCTTTACGGCGCTGGCAATGATTGCACGTTAACGTAATGCTTGACATCCTGGGTGAGTTTTGGCCAGCAGTAGCGAGTCCGAATCCGGGCAAGGGTACGTGCAAATCCTAGGTGGCCGGAGGAAGGCTCGTCGTGGCAGACAGATAAAATGTCAGCACCTAGCCCTGGTGGAACGACGAGGAGGTGTTCAGTCGCTTAAGGTTCGAAGTTCTTTTTGTAGACGATGTCGTTGCGGAGAGAAAATGACCCTGAACGTGCGAATGCCAATGGTGGACTCGAGTTAAGACCTTGAAGGTATTTGATAAGTTGTCGGATCTCTGAATCATTCCACTGGTGTTAGGCCAAGTCAGATTCTCTGACTGCACGAAAAAAATGGCTATCGCTATCATCGTCACTCGACGTAGTCGCGAGGGGAGCGCGCGAAAGGCAATCAGCATCAGTGTGCCTGCGGTTCGACTTGTAGACGACTGTAACCTCAAATTCTTGACGGGGCAAGCTCCACCTCGCGAGGCAGCCCTGAAGGGTCCTTGAGATTGGCCAGCCAACAGAGGGCATGATGGTCCGTAACTACTCTGAATGGACGGCTATACAAATACGGTTGGAACTTTGTTATCACCCAAATAACAGCAAGGCATTCCTTCTCCTTGTTCGAGTAGTTAGTTTTCACAGATGACAGAATGCGACTAGCATAAGCGATGAGACGTTCAGCGCCGTCTTGCCACTCGACGAGCACTGCACCAAGACTACGATGTTGCTTGCGTCAGTGTGAATTTCATTGGCGGCATCTTCATCAAAGTAACATAGTAAGGGTTCACTCTGAAGGCACTGTTGAAACTTGGAAAAAGCGGCTCTCTGCTCTGGACCTCACACAAAAGGAGTATCTTTCTTCGTTAAGCAGGTAAGGGGTTCAGCGATGTTGGCGAAGCTCTAGACAAAGCGTCTGTAGTAGGCGCAGAGAACCAAAAATCGACGCAAATCCCGTTTGTTCGACGGGGGAGAAATGCAACAACGGCCATGGTCTTTTCAGGGTCTGGTCGAATGCCACTGTGACTGACAAGGTGGCCGAGGAACTTTAGTTCTTCTTAGCCAAAATGACACTTTTCCGGTTTTAGCGATATGCCTGCGGATCGAATAGCAAACAAGACGAACTGAAGTCATTGTAAATGTTGCTCAAATGTTTTGGAAAAAATAACGACGTAGTCTAAATAGACGAGGCAGGTTTTCGACTTCAGACCGGACAGGACGGTGTCCATCATCCTTTGGAACGGTGCCGGTGCAGCGCACAATCCAAATGGCAACACTTTGAATTTGTAGATGCCATCGGGAGTTAAGAATGCTGCTTTTTCCCGGTCGCGTTCATAGACCTCGATCTGCCGGTAGCCGATGCGTAAATCCATTGATGAAAATTATCGGGCATGTCGAAGTCGATCAAGTGAGTCATCTCTGCGTGGGCAGGGGTAAGTGTCGCTCTTCGTGACTTTGTTGAGCTTCCGGTAATTGATGCAAAATCTAAGAGTGGCGTCTTCCTTTTTAATAAGTACGACAGATGACACTTATGGACTGTTAGAGGGTTGGGAAACGTCGTCGTCGAGCATCTGTTTCACCTGAAAACGTATTGCCTCTTACTAATGTTGCATGGTGGGATTGTTGGTTATTCATGTTGTTCGAGGTATAGCGCATCCAGGATGGGACAGAAAAAAAGAAACAGAATACATACACGGCGCTAACTTTCAACAATGCGGTTTAATCCGAGAAACAGCAATACTTAGATCAAAACCAGAATAATGTGCAAAGGCACCGCCTGAGCTTTTCCTTGCAATTCACTGCAAAAAATGCGGGTGTCAACCCCTTTTTATTAGCACCAGCATATTTGGAAGAAGGACTAACCAAATAACAAGGCTCATTATAGAGGCGAATTTCATTGCTAAGTTTGGGGACGCAAGAATAAGCAAGCCATCGGTATCAATATCATTGAAGGAATTGCATTATTCCAATATTGCATGAGTTGCAGTGGATCACAATTTTCTAGTTCTAGCACGTGGTTGTGACACGCCATGTTTTCGTATAAGTATTGCTATTTCTGTGGTTAAACCGCATTGTTGAAAGCCAGCGCTGTGTATGTGCTCTGCGTCTTCTTATCTGTCCCGTCCTGGGTGCACTATACCTCGATAAGTATTGCCTCTTGCTCTTTTTGCGACACGCGGTAGGCGTGCTGTCGTATAGGCCGTTCGGTAGGGTGCGTTATAATGCGTTGCTTCACGGTTAGGGTCTGCTTGATTTTGGAGGTGGACGCAAAGCAGTCACTATACGTACGCAAAATCATTCGAATCTGCTGCTGCTGCGCAGAGGATAGCTGGCAATTCAACGTCAACTGTACTCGTTAATGCAGTGTCACCCTCGGCAGCAATGGCAATCGGAGCAATAGTGGAACATTTTTCATCGTCAATGGCTTCAAAATTCGTGATCGCTGTTCGCTTTGCCAAGTGTTGGTACTGGTCGCCGAAATTCGTGATCAGAAGCTGGGTCCTCCGATGTTTCAGTTGGACGATAGCGCGCGGCACAAATCTGCCGAGCCAAGAGCACCGAGAGGTTAGTTTCCGCGATGTCATTACTCTTGTTGTCACAGTCTCTCTCCACAGTTACCAACATACTGGCTCGCGGCGGAAGTGCAATGGTGTCGTCAGCAATTCGAAGTGTTGTGGTCTGCGCAACTGCATCCTTTTGTAGGGCTGTATGGTCGTTAGAGAACGTTATGAGCAGGTGGTGAAGGTTAATAAAGGCTCCATGCTCGCGGAGAAAATCCAGTCTGAGAATAAGGTTTTGGGAGCATTCGCGCAATACGATGAAGGAAGCAATGTATGTCGTCTCACAAATTCGGAGGCGGGCAGTGCATAGTCCCAGTGGGGTCAATAGGTGACCTCCCGCAGTCCGGAGGTTGGTATCATGTCCCCAAGGTGTCTTTACCTTTCTTAGCTGTGCAGCGAGGTCACCGCTTATAATGAAATAATCGGCACCCGTATCTAGCAAAGCGGTTAGCGGGTGGTTGTCGACAAGCACAGAGATGTGAGCAGAGACACGTTTGTCGTCGATGGCACACGGCGGTGAAAGGATGTCGTCGGATGTCGGCAGGACAGTTCGTGGGAGGGTCTTGTAACGGTCGATCAACAGCGGCCTCACCCACAGAGGTCGCTGCTCTTATTTTCCCTGCGCGGGCTTGTGAATCTTGGCGATCTTCCTGCAAGGACGTCCGCAAAGGTCGATTGTTGGCCAGGTGATGTGCAACGCCGTGGAGACGGTGAGCGGGATTGGCGACGCGAAAGGGCTGAGGATTGCTGGCTTGCCAAGTATTCGGCGATAGCACGGGGCCGCTCACTATCTCTGAGTCGACGAGCATCCGGACGAAAGCCAGCAAGACCCATGTGCCTGTATGCGCACTCACAGTAGGTGTGACCTAGTTCACCACAGTGATAACATAGAGGCCAGTTGTAGGGAGCACGCCATACACTGGATTTCCATGTAAGGGGTGAGTTGCTGTACTGCGGTGGTCCTGAGTAGAATGACGGCGCCGTCTGCAGGGTGTACGAACGGAACGGATAGCCAACAGCCGAGTGCAGGAGTACGCATTGCTTCCGCGTACGTTAATAGCGGAGCTTCGGCTGGACGCGGGGCCGTCAGGGGTTGGACCTCGGCTGCACGCAGAGCCGTCATGGGGTGCACAAGCTGCTGAACCACTTCGCGAACGACATTCGTTAGAGCAGCAACATGGGGCGAAGAAGACACCGCGTGCCGCTTATGCAGCTCCTCGCACACAATAGTGCGCACGAGTTCCGTCAGGTCTCTTATAGTCGTGAGTTCAGGTGTTGGCAGGGCCGGCGACGCTGTCAAAAGGCTGCCAGGACGCTCATACTGATACGAATGCTGCCTTAGCATTCTCTTCATTGTCGTGGCTTCGCGGAGGAAATCCTCTACAGTGCTGGAAGGGTTTCGCCCTAGTCCAGCGAACAGCTGCTCCTTCAGCTCTCCGCTATAGGAGGCGCACCTTCTTTTCTTCCGTCATTGAGGAGTCAAGTCGCCTAAACAGCCACGACATGCCCTGAACGAACATGGCAACACTCTCGTTCGGACGCTGATTTCGGGAATCGAGAAGCCTTTCAGTTTGCTCCGTCGGTCAGAGCTTCGGAAGGTATTTCGCAACTAGTTGCAAAACTCTGGCCAGATTGTCATAGTGGCTGTATGGTTTTCGAATTAAGTGCGCGCAGAGCCCTCCAGGTAAAAGTAGACATACCGAAGCTTTCGCTGCTTGTTCCACTCGTTAATGCTGCTACAACGGTATCAGTCGTCAAGCCAGTCATTGACGTCCTCGTAACGGTTACCGTGGAATGGCTTCGGGGTTCGCGGGGCATTGAAGAACCATGGAGCAGGCAGCATTGATGTCTCCTGGGTTTGTGTTTTCACATTAGCCATAATACTGCCGAGTTGTGGAAATGGTCCGAAATGAGAAAGTAGGCCTAGTTGTCTTCTGCACACCGTATTTCAGCTGCTTCTTCCAAGTCGCGACTAATGTCTGGACCTTTTTGCTGATTGCAGTGCATTGAACACTACCCAGCACTTCCACCAGAAAATGTCACATGATTACAGAAAGACCACAACGTCTGTTCACAAGAGCAGCAGCACTGGACGTGGAGCCGAAGCGAAATATACAGCGCGAGCGAACAAACAGTCCTCTTCTTTTTCACACCATGGTCCATACTCGCATTCGCAAGGCTAAACATCGTTTCATGCCTGTGGCAATAGTGAACATACAGAATGTTTCGTATAATGAACACATAAATATTGACAGAAGCTGCAGACTAGTTCACAGACGAGCATCGCAAAATATAAATCAATAAAGCCATGCAATGCATAAATTGACCTCTCTTGATTTAAGCGTAAAAAGCTACTAAACAACCCCCGGTGACCATCAGAAATTTCTGATAACTGCAAAATTGTAAAATGTGAGCACGTTGCCACAAACTTTGTGTTCACATGATGAAATGATGAAGTCACAGCAAATAAAACACACATTGTAGTTGTTTTCAGTTCCTCACTCGGCTTCTCCATTGTTCTCATTTTGAAGAGGGGTACGCATATGTTACCATCATGACTGCAGTCTTACGGCAACAAAGCACGACGTCAGTGATTGTGCAATAACATGCAGCCATCAACTAAGCAAAGCCTCGTTAATGTTCCACTGGGCTACATCGGCATGGTGAGGAAGTACTGTGCAAGGCATAGGTGAGATAAATAAATATGCAGCACAACTCACAACGACACAATGTATACGGCGTCATTTTAGAGCCAAAACACTATTTCATATTGCAGAGAAAACCAACCGACAGTCAGTGCAAAATCACATCACTTCACTAGCGAAGAGTATACACTGTTCAGGCATGAAGGGTTAACCATAATTGTTTTACGAAATGAAGTTTCTGTAATAATCACACAATGCGATTGCTTCAGCACACTGTATGAATTAGCAAGGTGGTCTGGAAGGTGATGAAAAAGAAAGACAAAGCCAGAGCTGTTTAATGGCACTTTGAGAGAATGTAAGACACACTGTGTAGGAAATTACTTTCGCAGGCATATCCCTATGAGCTATAAAACTGACAATGAAGATAGTCACTCTATGCAACATAGGAATGTCTCACACCTTTGTAAGAGCTTTACTGTGGTGGCTGCACTGTTTGTGTAGGCTACAAGCAGCCGGCCCATGGCTCTCAGGCATCTGATTCGTTCGTTGAAAAGAACTTGTGGGTCACCTTCTTGTAGCAATGCTTTTGGGAGGTGCTTCCTGTGATAACAAAAGTAGCACAACACAATTATGCTCTGTAAACACTCATATGAAATCCACGTTGGTGCCTTTAAAGAACTTTCAGCTACAAAATGAACCACAGCAATATTCTCTTCTGTAATAGTTTAGCACCTTATTGCTTTTTCTGGCCTCTTTTTTTGTTTTCCCCCTTGGGGCAATCCAGCAGAAGCTAAGCTTTAGTTGGGAAGGAAGCAGTTGAAAAGCATAAATTTAATATGCAATATAAAAATCAATATAATAATTTTGCATGATATTTGAAATTATCATGATTGTAATGTCACACCACCAAGAAATGAGTGAGCAAGCTGTGATGTTAGTATGTCCCAAAATAATGGAGTTTATGGAAATGCAATACACAGCTAGGTAATTCTGCTATTGAAATGTGCTGTTACTACTGACTCTGTAGCTGCAAGTGCCTGCTTAATCTACTCAAGTGCATTTAGCAAACCTGTGTATTGATACTGACAGACAGAGAAAACCCAGTTCTCACTTAGCTGCCCCTATTACAGCATCACGTTGCTTCACATAAGGGTCCCTGGTACGTAGGATGCAGAAACATGAACTTTGTAACTATGTCGTACCACAGTGAACTTTATCGACATCTGCTCAAACTACGCAACCAGATGAAAATTTTTTCATCGTGCAATTAGCCGTAACAATGCAGTATTGCTAGTTACCAGTCGCTTCACTGTGCACCCACAACAAATTTTGGCACTAGCAAGGTTTCGCATTGTATACAAGCGTCTGAACACAGTATTTATTGCTACCAGCTGCATTCCCTGTTTTTATTTCTAGATGCATAGAACGTCTACACAGTATCAATAATTGCGCCAAGTAGAAGAGTCAATTTTAGGTATTCTATAAAATTCACAGAGAAGAATCAGGCACATCACTCAAGACTGTTGTTTAGCATAATAGGTGAAAGTGTGCTTGCAAAAGTACACAGGAAATTAGCAATTGTCTTTGAAAAATGGTGAACTCTAGGTTTATGTTTGGCAGAAACAAATCACATACAGTAAAGACAGTCCAAGACACTTCAATGATAAGGTTGTAAATTTGAAAGTGGGTCACTATTCTTCACACTATGCAGTCATACTACATTATACCATGAAGTGCTAGCGATATTGCTTCAAATATTGAGAGCAATTACGACGGAATATCTCAAAGACCTTCACAGTCTTTCATTGACCTGCAGTTAATGGCGGCAGCCGCTAAATGAACTTTGAACCCCTTCTTTCAGAAAGCGAGTGACCTGCTTTCTTCAAAAAAGTTGTGGGCGCAAGGTGCAGACATTGGCGGAAGTAGATATAGCCCCAGCAACGGAGACTATATTGCTCGGAGTTGATGTGCCGGCACTCTTGCGAAATCGCTACAGAGAAGGCAGCTTCTTCGTTTATTTTTGCCCTATGAGCTTGTGAAGCGCCCTAGCTAATGCGCTGTGCATCCCTCGAGGTCGCTCCAATCAGGCGATCGCTTTCGTATAGTGCTTCCATTTCGTTCTTCTTTAGTGCATTTTTTTCTTATAGCCAAATAGCGAGAGCCACGAGGCACCACAGCTTAGTTTACTGGCGCCTAACCGAGAAGAGAAAATTACTAACCGACACTGTGAAAATAGCGAGAGCCAAAAGGACAACAAGCTGGACGTATCTTAAGCAACTACTGGCGGCAGCCGACCTGCAAACGGTAAAATACACGCTGCAGGCAGAATATGCCGCGCTAATATCCATAAGTGCATTATTGATGTCAAATACAGTACAGCTGTCACACCCTTGCTAATCAGAGTGGCTTGTAATAACGCAACTGCAACGTAAAAGATGGGATGCGCAGTTTTGTCAGTCCCTCACACGGGACGTAGAGGAAGTTTCGTCAACTCTAGCGAAATGCGTACCGTAACACGACACTTGACAGCAGCTATCAAGCCCACGCCACTAAACTTCAGGTAACCAACTTCACGATCAGGGGCACGCGACACCATTGCACAGAACTCGCAAGTACGCGAAGCCACCCGCGCAAAAAAAAGCCGAATTCAAGTAAGCATCCGTGCGACTTCGAAGCAACGTAAAGCGTTCAAGGCATGAGGCAGTCGAACAGGCTGCAGATGGGGAAAATTCGCGAGAGCCGTAAGATAGTACTTACCTGATAGCGAAATCCACAAAACTTGGTTCGCTGGTCAGCTTGGCGGGAAAGCTCCGACACAATGGTGACTCGAAGCAGTGATGTTAACGACACCTTGCGCAAATTTCTGGTGGCATATTGTCCGACTTCACGCAACCACAGGTTAGCCGATCATAATAAGACAACGAATACACGTCTTGAGGTAGCAAATCACCGTTGAACATGGTCGTTTCTAACGAGTCCTCGACCGCGACGTTCCGTTGTGTTGCGCGGTGACAAGCGTCCATGTTGTCTGGCGAGCGCCACGCATGCGCGACCTTGCATCCATCGCGTCAAGGAGGAAGGAAATTTTCCTTCCTCCATGCGCCGCGTACATACATCACGTGACCACGTCGGAAAGATGTTATTGCGAGCCGGCCCGCCAACGCACGACCACCTGGATCGGCGCTGATGATGTTCTGGTGTTGCGAAGGGGCCCACGCTCTGAGGAGTTTCTTGTTGAAAAAATATTGAAATCATGCTTTGCGGTCGTGGTATAAGCTCGCTGTAGTCGCTACGCTTCCAATGCTGTACAATATTTTGTGCACTTAAGAATAAGACAGTTCGTGAAAATAGTGAGCCGGTCGTAGTTAACTTTCGCATGCAAAAATATTATATGTACACCATGAAATTATACGTACACGCTGTTTGACAGAAGAGATAAACTCACGCATTCAGTTGTACAAAGCACGTATACGCAATTTTTTTGCCTGCAATTCCGACTACTTTTTTATTGTGAAGCGAGTAAAACAGAAAAAAAACTGTTTATTCAGAATAAAAAAAGATTGTGCACCAGCTCTGATAATTTCAACGCACTTAGTTTTTTATTTATTGTTGTACGTGCAATCTGCAACCCTGAAATGCTTGATGATAGGACACAAATTTTCATATCAGAGGAATCACAATAATTCGAAATATTCCCGCAAGCTCATAACAACGTGTGGAACCCACCATTACCTCAATACTGGTTTCAACGACATATCAGTGATTATAATGAGATGGAAGCACCAATGTTTATATGCTCTCTATGGCAAAACAAACCGCTTACAACAATACCGACGGAAGCAGCAATCGTCCGATAACCAGATGATATGCCCAGTCACTTATCAAGACCTAAAAGGACATTCTACTATTTTTTCGTGGGTGTAGCTAGCAAGAACGACGAGACAGCATGATGGCCAGAACAAGAAGTGATATTGGTTTATTCAGCCACTGATTATTTAGGCGCACGATAGCGCGCCGTGAGTATCTGTGCAGGTCCGCTGCGCAGTCAAGATGCAAATAGCCTTGCCGGATACATCCTTTCCGTTAACAATGAAATTACATACCCACCGAAACGGTGGTCAGTACATGGCATTTCAAAAAATGATATACACTTGGTTAAAGTCCTTGTCATAATGAAGACGCTGTGGTGGCTTCACGGTTCAAGTCGACCTTCTCAAAGCTGGCGTCGGTGGTCAAGTTGACTGACGCACCACAGGTGGCGAAGGGTCGTCCGACGTCGGAACTTCGCGACGTCGGCCATTGGCTGGCGAGGTTGAAGTTACCACTGTCGGATGGCCACCAACGTTGTTGTCCGCTGAGCTGGTATCAATGTCGTCGTCGCTTTCCTCGATGAACCGTTCGCCAGTTTGAAGTAGGCTACGACGGTTGCGCCTTAACAGCTTCTGGTCCTCCGTTTTGACAAGGTAAGACCTTGAATATGGCAAACCCACCACTTGAGCTTTCCGGGACCATGCAGCGTCTCTGAGCCTCACGACGTCACCCTTCTGCAGAGGAGGCAAAGGTCTTCCCCCTTGGGCCTGGCTGTGCTTTTTGACGTCGGTTGCGGTTACCGTACTGAAGTCCGAGAGGTTGGCGCGAAGGCGCCTTCCTTGCAGTAGTTCACCAGGGGATCGCCCGTCCTCCAGTGGGGTAGAGCGGTAGGCCAGCAGGCCCAGCCAGAAGTCGTCGCCCGAATCTGCAGTTTTTTTTTAAGATGCGCTTCACAACCTGCACACCTTTTTCCCCAAGCCCGTTTGACTGCGGATAATGAGGGCTTGAAGTGACGTGCGTGAAGTCGTATCTCCTTGAAAACAAAAAAATTCATGGCTGGAAAATTGTGGGCCGTTATCGGTGCATACTACGACGGGCACGCCAAATCTGGCAAAGATAGCGCTCAGTGTTGCGATGGTTGATTGCGCCGACAAGTCAGGTAGTTTCTGAACTTCCGGAAAGTTTGATAAGGCGTCAAAGACAACGATGTACGAGTCCCCCGCAAACGAAAAATTATCAGCTCCAACTCTATGCCATGCACAACCTGGCACGGGCTGCATTTGAAGCGGTTGCTTGAGCTGTTTGTAAGCATGCTTGCGGCATGTAGGACAAAGTTGCACCATGGAAGCAATCTCATCGTAAGCCCCAGGCCAAAACACCAGGTGTCTGGCTCTTTTTTTTGCATTTTTGCATGCCGAGGTGACCTGCATGGATTTTTTCAAGCATAGTTTTTCGCATGCTTTTCGGAACAACAACCTTCGACGCCTTTAAAAGTATTCCGTTGACAAATGAGAGTTCTTGCTCAAAATGCTTTAGTTCACCCTGTACTGGAAGCCCCGCGGACAAACTTGCGATCACCGACGGTAGGTAGCGGTCACGAGCCGTTGCCGCTTGCAGTTCTTTCTGCGTTGCTTTTGTGACACGGTAACCTAGAAGCTGAATTGCGTGAACTGCCACGTCGGTAGTAGCACCAGCGGCGTCTTGGTTGTCAGTAGTTGACCGGGACAACATGCCAGCAAGAACAAGGTGCTTCCCAGGAATATACTGCAAAACAAAATCATACTTGAACAACCTCAAAAAGAACCGTTGAAGGCGAGGTGGCATGTCACTAATTTACTTTTGAGCAATTGACAAGAGTGGCTTGTGGTCCGTTTCAATTGTGACTTTCTGGCCGTAGACGAACTGATGAAATATTTAGCATCCAAAGCAAATTCCTAGGGCCTCCTTTTCTATCTGTGCGTACAGTTTTTCTGCCTTAGTCAGTACTCGAGATGCGTAAGCTACGGGCCGCCACTCGTTATTGTGACATTGCAGAAGGGCGGCACCGACGCCGTCCTTCGATGCATCGCAAGATAACCTTGTTTCCCATCGTGGGTCAAATATTGCGAGCACGGGAGCGGTGGTCAGAATTTGCGTGACGCTTTTCCACTCTTTGGCGTGGTTATCTGTCCACTCTAACTCAGAACTGGCCTTGATAAGAGTTCCTAACAGGGCCGTTCTTTCAGATAGCTGTGGCGCGAACTTTCCAAAGTAGCTCAAGACACCCAGCATACGTTGAACATCGGCCTTGCATGTTGGCACTGGCATTTGAACCAAACTTTTTACAAGCCCTGGATTTGGGGATATGCCGTTTGCACTTATATCACCCAGAAACCGTAGCTCTTTTACGCCAAACTTGCACTTGTGCAGATTATACGTTAATCCAGCTATTTCCGCAGTTTTGAGGACTGCAACCAGGCGCTCATCATGCTCTTCCTTCGTTGAGCCCCAGACCAGGATATCATCTAAATATATGAGCACGCCTGGCAGACCGTCAAATATCTGACAAAGTGCCTGCTGAAACACCTCGGGTGCAGATGAGATGCCAAAGGGTAGCCTTAGAAAATGGTATCTGCCAAAAGGCGACGAGAACGTACAGATTTTTGATGTCTCGTCTAAGGGCACCTGATGAAAGCCGGCGTTTGCATCCAAACAGCTAAAATAAGTAGCACCGGTTAGCCCTGCTTCCAAGTCCTCGCGTCTGGGTAAAGGGAAATGCTGCCTCTTGATATACTTGTTCACTTTTCTGGGGTCTATGCAAAACCCTTAGAGCACCGCCTTTTTTTTACCAGTACCAGAGGGCTTACCCAGTCGGTTGGCTCATTTTCTTTGACAATGATGCCCCCATGGATCATTCGCTGTAGTTACTTCTTCAGAGGTTCCTGAAGTGCAAGTGGAACCTGGCGAGCAGGCTGAACGACCGGAACCGCGTCTGGATCCAGGACCATTCTGTACTGCGTTTTCAAGCAGCCGAGCCCTTGGAAAAGGTGCCCGAAATCTTTCAAAAGTTCATACTCAGACGAGGCATTGACAGCGTCCACCGTACGTCGAACCAATCCAAGCGCTTCACTGGCATCGAGCCCAAGGATGGCTTGGCACCCATTCTTTACGACGAAGAATTTCACGCTTATCTCGGTGGTTCCGACAGACACTTTCTGTGACGTTGTTCCATAGCTTGAAATAACGCCCCCGTTGTAGGCGCGCAACACTGACCCGGTAGGTTGCAACGCTTCTTTGGCTCCAAGCTTACGGTACGTTGTAAATGGAAGTAAGCTTGCCTGCGAACCAGTGTCCACTTTGAACGTCACTTCTCTGCCATTTACTCGAGCCTTGATTGTCCAGTCTTTCTTGCGACAATTTTCCGAGCCGATTTCGAGAATCGCAAAGTCGTTCTCAACGAGATTAGCTACTTCGCTAACAGCGGTAGACTTCTGGCAACAACTTGCAAAGTGGTTGTATTTGCAGCAAGAATGACACAATTTACCATACGCGGGGCATTGCTTAGGTTTATGTTTGCGGTTGCACTTCCTGCAGCAATTATCTTGATTATCGCGACTCTGCTTTTTTTTCCGCTGCTTCCGTTTTTTCGTCACCGTTTCGCCACTTGAAACTGCGTCAATGCTGTCTTCCGTCCTATTCCAAACTAGGCTCCTTAGTGCCGCTGCTTCTGCCACTTTACACATTTCCTCGGCTTTTAGTAGCGTCAGGCCTCTCTCGGCAAGCATTCTTTCACGCAGCTTTGGGTCGTTCGCACCAAACACAATTTGGTCTCTAATCAGTGAATCGTGCTGATCCCCAAACTTGCACTGTGTCGCCTGCTTCTTTAAGTACCGCACAAACTTTTCAAAAGGTTCTTTCTCCGCCTGGATTCGTGTACGAAAAACATATCTTTCGTGAATTTCATTGCTCACCTCAGAGAAGTGAGCGTGGAACTTCCGCACGACCTTGTCGTAAGATTCCTTGCTTTCTCCGGGCCCGTACTGAAAGTTGAAGATGTCGAGCACTTCGTCTCCCGCGAAGCTCAGTAAGAGCGCCACTTTCGAGGAGTCACTTCTCGGGGACTTCTCGGCTGCCGTTGCTTGCAGAAAAAATTGCCCGCAGCTTCCCTCGGGGGAACACTGAGGAGGATGCGGAGCATATAATTGGTTAACGGGGTGTTAAAGTGCGACTTACTTGGGTCGATGGCTAAATTTGGATTAACGTGGTTGTGAAATGGGGTGTTAAATTGCGACTTACTTGGGTCGATGGCTAAATTGGTTAACGTGGTTGTAGGAGGGGGTGTTAAATGAGTGAACACGTACACACGTATGCGAAAGGACGGCGCTGGTCGAAGGGACGTCGATCATTGTGTTTGTGGATTCGTTGGAATTCATTTCAGCCGCGACCTTGGACGTCGATGCGCCGTACAAACCAACCGACGAGCGGCAACTGAGCGAGCGAGCGCCGACCTTGAGTATATATACAGCGCGACGGCGCATGCACTGTCAGCTGTTGAATGTTCTCGAAGGAGAAGCGCGCGCGCGGCACAGATGGCGACGGCGCGACGGCGCATGCGCTGTCAGCTGTCGAATGTTTTCGAAGGAGAAGCGCGCGCGGCACAGATGGTGGGCGACGGCGCGACGGCGCATGCGCGCGCGTCAGCTGTCGAATGTTCGAGAAGCGGTGCGGACGGCGCACTACAAGGCGCGAGTATAAGATGCTTCCGCATCTAAAAGCTCGAACCTTTGCTTGAAGCGCTTCCAATTTTCAGACAAGTTGCCCGATAGGCGCAATGGCTCCGGCGGCTTCAGTAGGTCCATGGTGATTCCGCGCCATTGCTGCCGTGCTTCGGTCCGTGGTGGCCACTTCTGACACCATGTAGCTAGCAAGGACGACAAGACAGCATGATGGCCAGAACAAGAAGTGATATCGGTTTATTCAGTCACTGTTTATATAGGCGCACGATAGCGCGCCGTGAGTATCTGCGCAGGTCCGATGCGCAGTCGAGATGCAAATAGCCTTGCCGGATACAGTGGGTTCGATCAACAAAAAGTAAACGTTCCATTATTCGCGTGAAGCACTCAGAACAAAAGTGTCTCCGATTGGTTAATGTGAATGTCCGAAGCGTAAGCAATAAGACTGAACTCATGGAAATTGCCTTACTTGAATACAATCCTCATGTAGCGATTGTGTCTGAGACATGGTTGCACCCTGAAATAGCTGACGATGACGTATTTCCACCCTCGTTTAAAGTTTTTAGGAAGGACAGAGCTACAAGGGGTGGTGGAATAGCCGTCTTTGTGAAAGACACAATACAAGCTACAATTATCGGGAGTCTCAATGAACTAGAGTGTGTATACATCAGACTGTCTTGTTGGAGCCATAGCTTCATTTTATATGCCGTATACAGACCCCCTGAGGCTACGTTACAATGCATGGCAAAACTACGTGAACATATGTGCCTGTTTCGCAAGCACAAAATTTTATTAACTGGTGATTTTAACCTACCTTCTGCTGACTGGGAACGCTTTACGACACGGCCCTTGAACAAAAAAGAGACGGACCCTTTGTTCGACGTCATGCTTACTCATAACCTGGTGCAAGTTTTGAAAGAGCCAACCCGTGTGCATGGGTCCAGTAGTTCCATTCTTGATTTGGTATTTATAGGCCGTAAACTAGTGCAGCACACTGTTTCCGTGGAAAATGGCCTGTTCGATCATGACTTGGTTAGTGTATCCGTTCCCCTTACCAGATGCATGAGCGATAGAAAGTCATCGATTTGTTGTTTCAAAGATTACTCACGGGCAGATGATGTATCTGCGATAGACTACATGGAATCGTGTTTCGGTGTATTTGATGCTGAAGATTTCGGAACAATGTGGAACCGATATAAAGAAATGTGTCACCATTGCATAGACGACTTTATTCCGAATAAACGTAAGAAGGTGCACAAAAAACTCCTTGGATCACGCGTGATAATATTCATTTAAAGCAAAAAATAAAGCGAATACGGAAAAAGCAAGCGCAGACTAGTGTTCTTTCAACTCTCAAAGTCAGCATTGCATGGGCCGTACGCTCCTCTAGAGATCGCTACTTTATGACACTGCTGCCCGATTTCATAAAAAATGACCCAAGTAAATTCTGGAATTATATTGCCGACAAAAAGAAACCCGTGACCGAAATATCACTTGAGGGCGTAATTGTTACTGACCAGAAAGCGGTGGCTCAGCATTTTAGTACGTATTTTCAAAGTGTGTTTTCTCGTTCTAGTACATACGTACCAAGCGGTAAAGTGTTAGATTCCTCTGAAGCATCTTCTGTGTCTTACTCTGGCGTATTAGCTATGCTTTTAAACCTTAAGTCCAAAACTTCGTGTGGACCGGATGATCTGCCAATTATGTTTCTGAAAAGGTATGGTGAACGTGTCGTAAAATTCCTGTATATATTTTTTTGTGTTTCATTGTTGTCATCAAAGCTACCAGGTGACTGAAAGGCCGCTCGCATTGGTCCTGTATACAAAAAAGGGGACCGTCTTTCTCCTCAAAATTGTGTCCTATATCTCTAACGTCATCCTGCTGTAAATCAATTGAACATAATATTACCACCCAAATAGAAAACTTGTTGGACCGACATTCTATTTAATACAATTTCAACACGGGTTTAGAAAGGGATATTCAACAGTAACACAATTGGTTTCAGTAATCCACTCATTTGCTCTAAATTTTGATGACAATAAGCAAACTGACATCATTTTCTTAGATTTCAGTAAAGCGTTTTACAAAGTACCTCACAATAAACTGATTCAAAAACTTAAGCGGATTGGCCTTCCAGACATTCTCGTAAACTAGATTGCCGAATATTTTATTAACCGATCAGAGTTTGTTGCGAATAATGACCACCGTTCACCATCTCTTCATGCCTCATCAGCTGTGCCACAGGGAAGTGTACTGGGGCCATTGCTTTTTCTCATTTATATCAACCATGTTGTCGATGTCATAACACCTACAATACAATATAGATTACTTGCCAATATAGATTACTTGTTTCGTGATATTTACTCTGTTCATGATCAAAACGAACTTACCACAAATCTTTCCAATATAGATCAGTGGTGTAATGAATGGGGAATGACCCTCAACATAGACAAAAGTGTCTGTGTGCGTCTGACACGTAAAAAAAATCCGCTAGACTATATCAACCAACTAGGGCCGTCAACCCTGAAAGAGGTCACTAGGTATACATATTTGGGCTTGACCATAACTAAGAATTTATCTTGGAACGTTCACATAACAACGTATGTTCAGCAGCCCTCCGAAAACTCAGCCTCTTAAGACAAAAACTTCTTAACTGCTCTCCAAATCTGAAGCTTCTTAGTTATTATCATAGTGTAAGGCTTAAATTAGAATACGCCAGCACAGTTTGGGATCTTTGGACTAAGTTTAATATTGATAAAATTGAGCGGGTTCAAGGGAAAGCAGTTCGTTTCATATACAACAAATACTTACCATCTGATTCACCCTCTGCACTAATGACTGCATATGAAATTCAGCCACTTGCTTCGCGCAGACTCAAATAACGGCTTGATTTAGATTTCTTGCTACTTAACAATAAACTCGCCATTGATCCATCACCGTATCTATCTTTCTTATCAACTAAACAGACCCGACAGCACCAACCCAACTTGCTTACCCCATATTTCACAAGAACTGATGTCTTTATGTATTTTTTCTTTCCACGGACAGTGTCTGATTGGAACAAGTTATGTGACTCTAATCATTGTGAATTAAGTAGGGTGAATTGCATTATGTATGGTGCATGTTATTCCTGTTTTTTATGTGATGTGCCCTTCCTGCTTGGACCATTTATGGTTCGCAGTATGTAATAAATAAATAAATAAATAAATAAATAACAATTATACCCAACGGGAAAGCAAGTAAGCAGTTCTTTTGATATCCCAAGTTTTATTATTACAATTTTTGTTTCGTGGAAGAAAATATTTGTGAATTTTCCAATTGGCGGCTATCTTCCCCTTTGGTTATATGGCAGCTTCCCTCTTGTTTCCGTGGCCGCAGAATTCATCAAGACAGACAGGGCGTTTCCTCTCTGCCTGAGTATAAATCGACGACATGCCTCGCACGCAGGTGATGTTATCGCATGCGGCCTTCGGGCGACTGAGGTAGGTCGGCTTGCTTCCCGTTTGCTTCAGCTATGTTTGAGTTCTCGCTCGTGTTCATTTACCAGCGGCTAGAACGCACGATTTCCGGGGGCCTGATATCGATTTGGACTTTATATGGTGCGCGACGGCGACGCGGATATCGAAAACACGTCAAGGGTATTCATAACACAGCAAAAAGATTAAAGAGGAACTATGAGAAAAGGAATGTTAATTACACGCACCTAGGCTCTCTGTCAAGACATCGCGCCCCCAAAAAAGTGCCCTGGTAGTGGCATTTCGGCTGGAAAATTACTAATCGCATCAGCCAATTTCTAGAATTTTTTATGAGGTACCCTGAAGATGAAAATTGTCTCCGTACATACAATAACAGCACTAGGTCAGTTCGCATCCACGGCCATTTTCTCCTTCTTCCCACGAACTGAGAGGCACCCGTGATCTTTACGCCGATCTTTTTCTTCCCTCCGACAGACAGTTTTTACAGAGTATAACTGTAGAAATTATCTCGATTGACGCAAAACATGTTACTGGCACTATGATGGCTGAATAGTTTAACGAACACTTTGAGAATGCTATCATACCTGAGTGTAAGGCAAAATATAGGACCATGTCACATACTAAATTCTTGGAATAACAGTGTACATGACAGTTTGTTTTAAACTCCAACCGATTAAGATGAAATTGTTAGAACGTTCCATAACCTCACAAACAGCAGGGTCGTATATTGATTGATGATTGATATGTGGGGTTTAACGTCCCAAACCCACCATATGATTATGAGAGACGCCGTAGTGGAGGGGTCCAGAAATTTCGATCACCTGGGGTTTTTTAACGTGCAGCCAAATCTGAGCACACGGGCCTACAACATTTCCGCCTCCATCGGAAATGCAGTCGCCGCAGCCGGGATTTGAACCCGCGAACTGCGGGTCAGCAGCCGAGTATCTTAGCCACTAGACCACCGCGGCGGGGCAGCAGGGTCGTGTATGTAAACAACATACAGATGCATCACTGCCTGCGTCTCCTCTGTGCTAAAGCATGTCTTCAACCTTGCACTAGGTTCTTTTACCTTCCTCGAAGAAATGAAAAAAGAAAAAGTTTCCGTAATTCACACAGCAGATGCATAAATGCTAAAGACCAATATCCGTCCTTTCATTTTTTTGTTTTTTTTTCAAAATGTCTAGAAAAATACCTGTAATTGTATAACACGTTTTTAGCCCCGCCGCGGTGGTCTAGTGGCTAAGGCACTCGGCTGCTGACCCGCAGGGCGCGGGTTCGAATCCCGGCTGCGGTGGCTGCATTTCCGATGGAGGCGGAAATGTGGTAGGCCCGTGTGCTCAGATTTGGGTGCACGTTAAAGAACCCCAGGTGGTCTAAATTTCCGGAGCCCTCCACTACGGCGTCTCTCATAATCATAGAGTGGTTTTGGGACGTTAAACCCCACATATCAATCAATATAACACGTTTTTACAGCAAAAGCTGCTATGAGATCGCAACTAAGATCTCGCGTACACCGTAATTGTCCGCCGCCACCACTGCCGCTGCCGGTGTCTGTAACCACATCGCGCGAAATTAGAGAATAACCTAGTCACAATGACACAGTGGCACTCGAACCCATGCCGCTGAGTGCCACCGCAATATTCCACCACTCCCTCACGCCAGTGCTTAGAACTTAACGGCAAACTTGTCTTAGGCAGGCTTGATGTCAGGAAAGCAATCGCGTTAACATGAATTAAAAAGCATTTTAATTTAATTAAAAAGAATAGCGTAACTAGTGGGTCGTACATTGCTCCAACCAAATACGAAAGCTTGTTTTTTTTTCAGCTATTTACTGTGACGCCTATCTGCTTCATGCATAATTCCTCATCGTCGTCAACCAATACATGAACTAATGGCACAAAATTTCTTGCAAGTTTTCAGCGGATACCACGCTTTTCAGAAGAATGACTGAAATAGAATAGCGAATGCCGGCTACTATCCTAAAATTTTTACTAATAATGCCATGGTGGGCATCAAGCAAGTGTGCTTGCAGCAGTTGTCCAATGAGTGTTTAGAAAAGGCTCGGAAAGAGCATTCATCTAGCTTTCGCTGTGACTGTGCCGCGCCTTCCCCGCAAGCCGTGCGTTTTCCCTAGCAAGCATAGCCTATCATAATCCCAGTTCATGCTTCGGAAAAAAGGTTGAGTGAAACAGCCCTACTAACAACGAAAGCAATCATAGTCCACGACATCAATAATTGACCTAGGCCTCTTCATATGGCACACTAGGCCTCTTAGATTTTCACGCGATGGCGTAAAAGAGCTCGTTTCGCAAAAATTCTGGCATCAACATCTGTGTTGTTAGTTGTGAGTGAAAACTCATCAAGTTATGCACCGAAAAATGAAGAACGATGCAAATAAAATAAATTTATTTGCTGAGTGGGGACTGCGTAACAATAGCAGGGTTATTTTGTTCCAAGTGGTGATCGAACTCGGGTCATTTACGTGGCAAGCGGATGTTTTACAGCAAGGACACGCCTCAGTTTGTGAAAACAGTGAGAATAACTTCTTGTGCTTGGAAATGATGTGACAGTATCTTTCATGCTTCACAAACACACGCGTCCATTATACATGCTTCACAATGCATAATATATAAGGTTACAGCGCACTACGACAAGGACACAAAAAGAGAGATGCATGCACACGAGTCTCTCTCTTTGTCTCTCTTTTTGTGTGGTTGTCGTTTTGCGCTTTGCCCTTATAAATGATGAACCCAAACCAACTAGCCCGGCAACGTGTCTTAGCGAATTTCACAATGCAACAAGGAATGCTGTAGTAATAATGCGTTATACAAGCATACATTGCCAAGGGGCATCAAAACATGTGAACTTCATAGTGGCTCTGTGGTTGAAAGCGGTTACCCCACTACAAATTGCACAAACGCTACTGCGTGTACTTCCTTAAAACAAGTAGTGGGTGCACAGAAAAATTCCAAAGTTTTCATCCGCTAAGTGTTTGGAGTATACAGTAGAAACAGGACGTAGCTATCGCGTTCAACACCTAAAGGCGAACATATAGGGTCCCCTAAGCTTTTCTAAGTAATTCCCTTCGCTCAACTATGGCAATCTTGCGGATATATTGATTGCGTGTGGTGTTCGCGGTATACCATTAGATTGATTGAATTCTTACTTTCAAAACCGCAAGCAATACGTATGTCAGCAGAAATCAAAGTTGCCAAATCTTTTTATGTCAAGAGGCGCAGTACCGCAATGATTTCATTTGTACTCAAGTAACCTCGTAAAGATTGATAGATCAGCGGAATTTTTATACATGCGGATGACAGCACCATACTACTTTCGGGCCTAATCTGCGTGATCTGGTATCTAAATGCACTAACACACTATACCTATGAAGGTCAGAATTCGCTTTAGTAGGCGAATATAAAGTAATCGGAGTTACTTCTTCCTCTCACCTTAGTTGGAACTCGCACGTAGGAGAGTTGTGTAAGGGACTCTCGTCAATCACTGCAGCATTATTGTGATCTCAACGCCTGCTTCCGACAATGATAAATTTCAAATATATTTTGCGCATTTATCATCCCGTCTGAATTACCGCAATCTTAATTGGATACCCAAAAGTAAACAGAGCCTAAGTAAAATAATTTTTTCAAGAGAAGTCTCCCCACCATCTTGCAAACAATCCCTACCTGCCATGAACTAGAACAGTTTTAAAAATGCTATGTAATACGCGTTGAGCACTTACAGGAAACAAAGATTTTGCAGGTGTTTTACTTTTTCGACACTTTTAAAGAACTCCTGGCCAATGTGATCACACCTGAAACCTATTCACACTACTATACGTACGCGACATATTCAAATTGGTTTGTTTCTCTTCGCAGTACTGCCCAAAACTCACAAACGCTGCACTACTTTTTGTCGTTCATCCTAAATGAATGTGCCAACTTCACTACTCCTACATACCGGCAGTTGCGCAATTTTTTTTTTGCATCTGCGTTCCACTTCAATCATTGGCAGTAACAACAGTGCAACAAACACATCGTTCCTGGCCTTACGCACGATTTTTTATTGCGCAGTTATCCATGTTTTCAAAGCATCGACAAGGAGCCGTGGACGCCAGCCGCCTTATCGTTGAAGCAAGCCTCCTGCACTGTCATTGACTTTACGTGTGGAGCTGTGGTAATTCGTCTGTCTTTGCACAGCAGGGATAGTTGCTCTGGGGATCCGCTAGATGGCTTAACATTGGCTGGTACCACCATATAAAGGAACCGGATCTCGCGGCTAGGCATCATTGGGAGTGACGACGGTGCAACAAACACATCGTTCCTGGCCTTACGCACGATTATTTACTGCACAGGTTAGTACATTTAACAGGTTTTTTGCCGTTTGCTCTGTCGTTAGACTGTCGTTGTTACCATATTGATAAGACCATCCCTTTCTACGACTTGCCGTTTTGCGCATATCTGTATTGCTTTGCTGAATTCTGCGCAATGCCTACTGTTGCTGAGCTGAACAAAAAAGTTATCGAGCTTGAAGCAATACTCAACCAATGTCCTGATAATTTCGTTTACGCTATCTTTACCTAGTTCATCGTCAAAGCACAGCTATCTGGACTGAACTTCTCCGAAGTGAAAAAAAACAAATGAGCGAGTTGGTAACCAGGGCTGAGCACATGAATGACATCGTGGATAGATTGCGGAAGGATAATGTCTCTTTAATCGCAGAAAAGAGGCGCTAAAAGCACAAAATGCGGAACTATCCCTTAAAGTGACGCAAATGGAACAATATTCACGAATTAGCAACGTCGAGATCAAGGGCATTCCGGCGACAAAAGCGGAAGACTGCGCTACAATTGTGCAGACAATAGGTGAAAAGATTATTTGTAAACTGGCACCCAGTGATCTCGACATCGTTCAACGTGTTTCAAGAGTGAAAGCTGGCGCGAAGAACCTGCTTGCTCACTTCTGCTCTCGGACGAAAAAGGCTGAATTTGTCAGCAAGGCTCGGAAGGCCAAACTATGCCTAAGTGTCAATGGACTGCCCGGAGCCGCCAACAACCCTGTCTACAATAACGATCACCTCACCCCCGAAAACAAGGCACTCTTTTCTCAGGCACTTGCTTTAAAGAAGGCGAACAACTGGAAATTCTTGTGGACAGATAACTGTCAAACCAAAGCCAGGAGGACAACGGAGAGCAAGGTGCTACGCATCACCTGTGAAGCCGACCTGCCAAAAATCTGCTAGTGATTTATATTGAATTTCCATTTCTTCCTCTGTTGCACTTAGGTCCATCCAAATATGGCTACTTATTTCTCAACAGATCACCTCAATTGCTTCCTTTCACCTGTCTTCCGCTCTGCGATTCATATTAACTCAAGAAGCATCCGTAAACACTTCAATGACATACAGCTTCTTCTCCCTGCTCTTGACAATCCGTTTTCACTTATCGGTATCTCTGAAACCTGGCTTAGCGATGTTGACAAAAATTTGTTTGGTCTCCCCTCATACAAGTCTGAATACTCGCATAGGCCTATCAGCAATCATGGAGGTGTCACCGTTTATATTAAATCGAACATACACTACATACGACGATATGACATTAGGTTAAAGTAACTGGCTGCGAAAGTGTTTGGGTACAACTTAACCACGATTTTCTTAAGCTAGACAGCAAGAAATTCATCTTTGAATGCATTTATTGAGTCCCATCCTCATCGGTCATAAGTGTCCGTGAAGCCCTCCACAAAGTATTATACATACTGTCTCTTAGTCATACATATGTAGTGATGATGGGTTTCTTTTCAAGTTCTTTGAATTCCTCCAGTGTTTATCGGAGTTTCGGCTATGAATGTTTAATCTCCCTTCCCACAAACTGCATGAATGGGGCAAGTACCTTGATTGATCATGCACTTTATAATTTATCACAAGCGCCGGATGCAGGAGCTCTTAATGTCAACATCACTGACCATTACCTGATTTTTCTGCGCTTCAACTGTATCTCTGCACTGACTAGCATATCTTACTCCAGGTGTAATCAAGACAAGGAATTGTTCATTGATGATATCATGAACACTGATTGGTTGTTAGCAGTGCCCTTGGATGATCCACAAATTGCATTTTCATAGTTTTCATTCATATAATTGTTTCACATTCAGCGTGATACTGAGGTTCGCAAATGTGAAAAAAACATACGCCAGTCCTCAAAACCCTTGGGTTACTGAAAAAATTACTGAAGGAGCTGAGAGCCAAAGAAAGCCTTTATAGAAAAACAAAACGAAAGCCTTTTAATTTAAAACTACTCGCGCGTGACAAAAATTCTGCGATTCTCTTACATTGTGTCTGAAAAATGCAAAAAAGGTTTATTAAGAACGAAAAATTGAAGATGCTGCTTCAAATGTTGAGAAAAAATGGGAAATCGTCAAATCATTCCTGAACAGGAATAAAAAGCATTCTAGCATCACTACTATTCAGTTTAAAAACGTTACGTATGATACCCCGTTAGAAATTGCAGAGGCCTTCAGTAACTTTTTAAACTTTGATGTCATCCCGAACGCTGACTATCATCTTTCCCTTTTTCGTATGTCACAATCTTTTTTTCCAATTTCCTACCACATCTTATGAAGTACACGATCTCATTCGTCACCTGAACACAAGTGCTGGCCCTGATGGTATTCACCCAACCTACGTAACAATGATTGCTCATGTTGTTTCTGATACTTTGGCATCCATCATCAACCTAAATTTCAAAACTGGCTTCTTTCCTGTAAATTGAAAAGTGACAGAGTCGTCCCCGTTTTTAAGAAACGTCACCGTACACTGATATCCAACTATCGACCCATTTGCACAACACCAATTCTCAGTAAAATATTCAAAAAATTCCTCGAAATTCGTCCGACAAAATACTTTTACAAGTTTCAGATTTTTTCTCTTTCCCAATTTTGTTTTCGCGAAGCATATTCCACTGACCTCCCTTTGTTATCTTTAACTTAAATGTTCAAGAAAGCAATCGATGGAGGCTTCTACGCAGGTTCCGTTTTTGTATATTTCGCCAAAGCATTCGACACTATCAACCACCACATTCTTTTAATGAAGCTTGAAGCAATAGGCGTAACTGGTCCTGCACTATCATTAATAAAAAACGACCTACTCAATAGAAGCCAAGTTGTCAGTCTGTCAGGTCATACTTCTATACCTGAAGTAACAAATCTAGGAGTACCTCAGGGTTCTATTCTCGGTTGACTTCTTTTCATCATTTACACAAATGATTTGCCATCTTGCCTTGCCAACTCAGAATTCTTAATGTATGCAGACGACACAACAATTGTGAACACTGATAAATGCCTCCAATCTCTGACACAGAAAGTAAATCATGACCTTTCAGGCTTGGCTGCGTGGTGTATACATAAAAAATTGTGAATAAATCTCACCAAAACAAAATTCGTTGTTTTCCACTTTCGCTAACGTGAACATATTTATATCCCGCCAATACTCTTAATCAATTCGCAATTGAAGCAGACGATGAGGTGACGTTCTTGGGAATTAGACTGAACCGTCATTTGAAATTTCTTTCGCATGTTGCATTCCTGCGAAAAAAATGGCTTACAGCAAACGTGTTCTAAATAAATCCCGTGATATATTTTCCAAAACCACATTACTTTCATTGTACTACGCTTCATTCATTTTCACAATAATTACTGTATCACATTTAAGGCAATACCTACAGCAGTCATCTCGTCTCCCTTCAAACTATGCAAAATCACTCAATTAGAATTCTTACGCACAGTCATTATCACAGTGATGCTAAAGCACTCCTGCATGCCAGCAACATCTTAACAGTTGAGAACACTTTCAAATATAATCGAGATATACTAGTTTTCAAGCAAATACAAAGTCAGCTTCCTTTGTTTATAATCCCTCCATCTAGTCAAGAGAATACAAACTGGACAAGGTTTGCACAAAATCGCAATTTTATTTTACCCATAGTTGATAATAACTATAAGAAACAAACAGCCCACTTCACTAGAATCCGTCTCTGGAAGACTATACCTTCAGGAATAAAAGCCTCGGAATCAATCGGCATATTTAAAAAAATACGAAGACTTTCCTCTCATCCATTTCATTATCCGGATAGTTTTGGTGACTTCTATTACTCCCGCTCTCTTTCATGCTTTCTCACAACGTAACGTTAACAAAGCATCACATCATCATCCTACATTGCTAATATCAGATGTCACTGTTTAGTTTTCGTTTCTCGTAGTTTATTTTTACTATCTTTCGCCATGGTAAATAGCTGAAAACTACTTAGGAGAGTTAAATTACCTCTATTTTTTATCTTGCCTCATTTTAGTTTTTGTTGCTGCTTTCTGCTAATGTTTTTAATTAGAAATCCTTCTCGTTTTTGCCTGCGGTGTATTTCATTACCTGTTTGCTGTGCCACTGTTTGCTGCATCAATTATTTTTTTATATTCACTACTGTAGGAGGTCCCGATTCAGTCTCTGACTATGGGACCTCCTTCTGTATACACAAATGTTTGCAATTGATTCGATGACAAAATAACATCATTTCTGAATCTCTCGCGTTCGCATGGCTTGATGATGCAAACTTTTGCGTATTTTGTTATACCGTATTGCTATGTTATGTCTCGTCATCTTTACACGATATCTAATCCTGTGATGTTTGAGTACTTCCTACAAGCATTTTAAGTTAGGAACGCTGCTCTGATTTCTTTTATCTTGAAATGACAGTACCTTTTTAATATACACTTGTCAGGCTGTACTAAACATTTATTTGGAAATTTTACTACGACTCATCGTGCTTTTTTTGACAATTGCTGTAATCCTTGCTACGACTTTCACAGTATTGCTTTCGTATGTAAGGCCCCTTCAGGTCGCCCCGCATGATGGAGCCTGAGACTTCAAGAATATGACATTACCGTCGTTCACAAGACCGGCAAAAAGCACTCCGACACCGACTGGCTCTCTCGTGCGCTTGTCGACCAACCACCACCCGACAACCTGGATGAAGACTACTTCTTTAAACGATAACTGCTAACGACTTCACTGAACGACAGCGGGCTGACCCGGAACTTAAGGCCCATTTGAATACCTCGAAGGCACGATCGCCGAAGTTCAGAAGGTATTCAAGTGCTCACTTGCGTCGTTTTTCCTCCTAAACGGTCTTCTCTAAAAGAAAAAATTCGCACCACTTCGAGCCAAGTACCTCCCTCTGGTGCCTTCAGCTCTGCGACCAGAATTCATGCAGGCCCTGCACGACAATCTGACGGCAGGGCACCTCCGTGTTTTTCGCACGCTCGCGAGGATACTAGAAAGGTACTACTGGCCACGTCTTACCGCCGACGTCACTCATTATGTGAGGACTTGCCGGAATTGTCAGCGACGCAAGACACAGCCGACAAGGCCAGTGAGATTCTTCAGCCAATTGAACCACCTCGCCGACAATTCCAGCAGATCGGTATGGACCAACTGGGGTCGTTCCCACGTCGGCTTCCAGAAACAAGTGGATCGTGGTAGCTACCGTATACTTCACCCGCTACGCCGAAACCAAATCCCTGC
This sequence comes from Rhipicephalus annulatus, assembly GCA_013436015.1. Lineage (NCBI taxonomy): Eukaryota > Metazoa > Arthropoda > Arachnida > Ixodida > Ixodidae > Rhipicephalus > Rhipicephalus annulatus. Next base: position 128,394 of record WOVY01000246.1, read on the forward strand.
CCAAAGGTAGTGCATCCAAGGTAGCTAAGTTCTTTGTCGGAAATATCGTCCTACGTCACGGCGCCCCGGAGGTCCTCATCACCGACAGAGCAACGACATTTACTGACGACCTAACTCAAGCGATCTTGGCGTACAGCCAGACAACCCACCGCCAGATGACAGCGTACCACCCTAAGACCAACGGCCTCACCAAGCAGCTAAACATGACGATGGCTGACATGCTGGCTATGTACGTCGGTGTCAAACACAAGACGTGGGATTCCATTCTTCCGTACGTGACCTTTGCATACAACATAGCGGTGCAGGAGACGACGCAGATATCTCCATGCAAATTGGTTTACGGAAGAAGCCCGTCAACGACGCTTGACGCCATGTTACCCAACGTCACCGACGAAGAAAATCTCGCTGTCAGTGAGTACCTTCAGCACGCTGAACAAGCCCGGCAACACGCGCGCCTCCGTATCAAAAACCAACAGACGACCGATAGCCGCCGTTACAACCTTCGACGACGCTTTGTGTATTACCAGCCCGGTGAACGTGTTTGGGTGTGGACACCGATACGCCGACGTGGACAAAGTGAAAAGCTGAAAAGCTTCTGCGACGGTACTTAGGATCGTACAGGGTGGTTCGACGTCTCGGCCCACTCGATTACAAAGTTGTTCCCGACGGCATCACGAAGTCTACACGACACCGAACGTGACCTGAAGTCGCCCATGTCACGTGCCTCAAGCTGTTTCATGTGTGTTAACGAACTTAAACAATGTTTTTTCTATCGTTGCTGTATCGTAAATTAGTCCTTGTACTTTCTTGCATTATTGTTGTACCTTCAACTTCCGTTGAAACATCAGGACGATGCCTATTTCTGAAGGGGGGAATGCACGTTTATTTCTCAAGTTTTGTTATCGCCCCAATACAATACGCAGTTCTCAGTGCAAACCCCGCCTGCAGTTTTCGACAAGCTTCAGGACTGTAGTAGATCATTTTAATAAGATCTTGCGAAATCCGCGAACTGTACAGATTATTCTGGTACCTACGCCCCCGCTAGCGATAATGCTAGAACAATCTATGGCAAGTGCATAAATGCCGACACGCTTCGCCGCTTGTAAGTTGACCGATGCCTTACGCTGCATGCACCGTCATTAGTGCAAGTGTGCTACCGTAATCCGACTTTCCGCTTAGCAGGCGCAGGTTCACCCAAATAAACAGTTTGATCTGACCATTCCGTTTCCTGCCTTCAACCAAGTCACGACCTCGTGACAATAGTATTAAAAGGTATCGAGAAGAGAGAGAGGAAGAAAAGAGTGAGGCACAGGGACAGGGAGCCACGGAAGTGAGGAGAGGACAGGAAAGATGGGTACTGTTGTAGGAGTCCGAGGAGGGGGGACCACTGGCGATAGCTATTGTCGGCGAGAGGAGATGGCGTACGTATAATACAATCGGCTAGACCAACGCCGTCATCGTCGTATATAACCGGCTTCAGGAGGTGGCATAAGACCAACCCAGTCAGCTAGAGCTGCACTGTCGTCGAAGATTGCGAGGGCACAACCAGTCGGCACGGAATCCTGCGAGCGAGTCCTGTACCCAGGACATAGGCGCGGAGCATCGAGAGAAGAAATACGTCCGTCTCGCACGAAGATTTGTCACCAACTCGTTATTTACACATAAATAACACAACCACAACTCCTTACCAACTCCTTACCAACTCCACTACTTACCAACTCCTTACCAACTCCACTACCAACTCCTTATTTACACATAGATAACACTACCACACGAGGTGCCACGTGACATCGAAACAAAACTGAAACTAAACTAACAGCACGACAAACATCATCCCTCCATTGAAGAAAAGAAAATACACTCGCAAGAAAAAACAAGAGAATCGGCCAAAGAACAGGCGGTATAGTGCACCTTTGGCACAGTGGAGGCCGGAACACGCAGGTAGTGATGAGGCTGTGTGGAGGAGGACGAATCGGATGCAAGAATCGTGCGGGGAGGAGGAATGGGAACGGTCAGCGCAACCTCGATTGGCGAAAGCATGTTTGAAGCACGCGGAACCTGAACTCCCAGATGAGGCTCGGCTGGCGCGCTCGGTGGCTGCATCTCCGGCGGACGTGAAACAGCTACAATCTCCGCAACAGTATCACCGGTCATAGCTTGTATAGGAACAGACGGAACAGGAGTAGGTGTTTCGGTTGAAGTATCGTCATGAGCAGAAGACACAATGGGAACATCCATTCTAGCAACAGCAATCCCAGTCAAAGAAGGCCGAACCAGGGTATGCTCAACAGCAGGCAGCACTGCAGAAGCAGGCACAACCGAAGCACGGAACAGTTCTGTAGAAGCTTGCTCATGGATTAGAAAAGAAACGTGTCGAATTCCAGTACAAACTGAACACACATGAGAAGACGCACCACTTCATGCACACAACTCAGTTCACGGGCGAACAGTGAATGGAATTCATTGGGCGATGGAGCAGGAGGATAAGGTTTATAGATTGTGTGGCAACCATCCACATTCAAAATGATGACCGTAATTACTTGATCTCTACTCGAAGTAAGCGAAGGGACTGTACTCTCGCGAAGGCAATGTATTGCGGAGAGCCTTTTCTTTTTCGGCTACAGTTGGAGTTTGTTCTTTGCCAGATTCTCTTGTTGGAGGCGCTATGTAACGACTTGTTTCGGGGAGGGCGCCCTGAGGAAGAATGAGACTGAACATAAAGGGCTGCATCCCGTCGGTCACAGTGCGCTTCACGCCAAAGCAGGCACCACGCCGTTATTTTAACTGGACTGCAGAAATTAGGTGCCTTTATCCTTCTTCTAACCACTGTGCTCACCACGCTTCAAATAAACGAGCTGCCGCTTAGCTCCTCCAGGGCAAAAAGGGACCGAAATTCGAGCACTTTTTAGCGCGTCAAGGCCGTTTTAGAGAATGTGCCCGTTTCTAGAAGCTGCCTTAGTTTTGTTTCGAGGCAGGCTTTACGCGACCATGAAAACTCGTGTTGGATTGGTTATCCTCGGCTTGCCTGATTGGTCCGCACACCCGTGGAAGCTGGAAAACTCTATTTAGGCAGCGAATCGGGCCCTTTTTGGGGTGAGCGGACTCGGGGTCAACAGCGCATCTCACCACCGGTGACCAATCATGCAGGCCAAGGGGTATGCCATTGTTTTTTCATGTCTTTTATTTGTGACTCAGTGCATTTTGTAAGGTTAAGATATATTATAAAAATAAACCCCTAATGAGTGCTCCCCGAAATCATCGCGTCGATTTGTTATCGCTTGCTTGTGCGGAATCGCTGCCACACTTCTTCGTCCGGGTGGTAATCAGATGTGTCTAGCTTAAACAACCCCGAAGTTTCGCTACAAAGTGGTGGAGGTTGCTCTGTAGCGATATTACCACTTTAAAATTTTGCTCCGAGTCACTAACAAGCATCAGAAAACAACCTCGGACTTCTCTACAAGGGCGGAACCCCCCTTTATCTCCGCAAGACATTTTGTGGGGCCTCCAGTTTTAAAGGCGCGCCGGAGGAATCTATTTCTGAGTGACTACTTTGCTATGAGCACGTAGCGTCATTGAGCAATTGGGACCAAGCCACAAAAGTTAAATTTTTGTATTAATCTTAGACGGTGATGCAGAAAAGTGGCACACTACTCAAACTTCAACGGGTGCCCCCAGTTCATGAGAAGAGTGGGCGATGCTCTTGAGTACTTTGTTCACCAGTCGGCATTCGATAAAGATGGCCCATTTGCTGCTACAAAACTGGACCCAACTCCTGTCTGAAACCCCCGAGCACTATTATGAAGTTAGTCATCTTTGTGCTTGGGTACACCCAACGATGACAGAGGAAGACCAGTTGCGGCACTTTTTGCGCGGTTCGCGACCGGATATTCAAGAAAACATGATAATTGCAAGTCCGAAAACCTGCGCTGCTTTCCTTCAAATTTTGCAGCGCATTATTTTGGCAAATTTAATTAGTCGTACGTCAAGGCCGCAGCCCATTGGCACCTACTATTCTCCGGCATGCAGTAACGGACGCAAAACATCGCACCTCCGGTTGGCAAAGCACCCGCCGCAGCAACAATACAGCCCTCTCCGTGTGTCGCCAGTTGCGCCGCGGCCTAGTTGCGTTGCCCATGGGAGGCTCCTGACCGCAAAAGGGACCTAAAGACAATAGCTGACTCCATCGTGTCGCTTTCTGACTGGCTCAAAAGCATCGAGGAAGAGAGGCTCCACCACCCAAATGCCTTAGCCACCGCGAAATTCCCGCACTAACGACGGCCGTCCCCGATGCCAAATTTGCCGCCGCATAGGCCACATCGCCCGACAGTGCTAGCAGCGGTTTTGAGATGGCAGGAACGATCAAGCGACGCGTGTGGAGAACCAGAATGGGCAGCATAACCCTTCGGGAAACGAGAACGGCTGGGCCTAGGGTGCCAGCCCGGCCGCCCCATCGGCACTTTGTCAGAACATCAGCTTATTGCAGTCCCCACACGAGCCAATGGCACAAATGCACAGCTCGTAATTGACAACGGCTCCTTCTTAAATGTAATCTCAAAAAAGTTAGCCTACAAACTATGTGCTACATACGAATTGAGAAAAGTCGTCTTCATAAAAAGAATTGGCGGAGGTGTGCTCGCCCCTTACCGTGAAGTCAAAGTAAGACGAGTTTGGCACCACCAATATTCATGAGACATTTCTGGTAGTGTAGAATTGCCCGTACGAGCTGCATTTCTTTCTGTAGAGCAGCACAATTTCTTATTGATTTTCCGAAAAAAATCGCACTTAATGGGGAAGTTTTTTAGCTACGTGTAAACTCAGGTGCCCCTGAACACAATGATGACCTCACAGTGCGGTGTCACGAGCACATTCGTAATGAACCATGAACAGATTTGGCTGTTGAATTGAAAGACGCAAGAGACGGAGTTCACCTGGTTGAACCGAAGAGCACGCTCAGAAGCGCGCTCCAAGTGGCACGCACAGTAACAAGGATTGTGTATGGGAGATGCCTCATTCGTATTGCTAATCCCACCATGTCGCCAGTGAATCCCCTCAGTAGAACAAAGCTCGGATGGGCTTCGTCCATTCATGACGCACAGCTGGCGATTACGGCTCCACAAAATGATCAAGTTTCCAAGCAATTGACACAGAGACTGGGGATCACCTACAGTTATCTGAACGAGAGAAGCTGTTGTTGCTCATTGAGAAGTACCGTCATCTTTTCACAAGCATTGATAACCCCATCCGGCAAACGCATGTCGCTGAACACGTGTTCGACCCAGGCGATTGTCGACCCATTCACTAGCACCCATATTGTCATTTCCCTTTTGAAAGGCAACATATTGAGCCACAAGTTGAAAAAATGCTTCGCGATGGGATCATTAGAGAAGCCAAATGGGACTTGGCATTCCTGCATCGATGTCCTACGGGTTAATGGGATCTCTAAAAAAATGTGCACCCCCTGCCGCCTATCGATTGCATTCTTGCATGCTTCAGGGGTCAAAATACTTCACCACACTTGATCTAACATCAGGCTACGATTGATGATAGATATGTGGGGTTTAACGTCCCAAAACCACTATATGATTATGAGAGACGCCGTAGTGGAAGGCTCCAGAAATTTAGACCACATGGGGTTCTTTAACGTGCACCCAAATTTGAGCACACGGGCCTACAACATTTGCGCCTCCATCGGAAATGCAGCCGCCGCAGCCGGGATTCAAATCCGCGCCCTGTGGGTCAGCAGCCGAGTACCTTAGCACGAGACCACCACGGCGGGGCTAGCATCAGGCTACTGGCAAGTGGGTATCGAGGAGCAAGATAAGCAAAAGACCACAATTGCCTGTGGAACCGGCCTTTACGAATTCAACGTTGTCCTGTTCGACCTGTGCGATGCCCCGGCCACATTCTGGAGAATAATTAACAAAGTCCTTAGTAGCCTGCTCTAGAGGGTTTGTTCGGCCTATTGGACAACAATGTAATTTCCTTCAAACTCATTGCAACACATTTGGAAAATTTAGAAAGTGTTTTTCGGCGTTGGACTCGGCAAACTAGCGACTGGTGTCTGAAAAACGTAGCTTCTCCCATCAGGAAATCAAATATATCGGACACACACTCACAGGTGAATGCATCTGGCCAGACCCAGACAAATAAGCAACCATCGAAAAGTTCGTCCAAGCCACGAAATAAGAAGGCTGCGCAGAGTTTTCTCAGAATGCCTAACTACTATCGGCGTTTCATCAAAGCTTTCTCTGACATTTCTCGACCTCCGACAAACTTAACTCAAATGTATGTTCCTGTCGTCTGGGATGCGGCTTGCAAAGCGGCGATGCAATCTCTCAAAAAGATGCTGATCACAGCCCCAGTTTTGCGTCAGTTTGAGCCGGCAAAGTCACTAGAGGTGCACACTGATGCCTGCAATTACGGCATTGGCAGCCATCTTTGTTCGGAAAATTGAAGCTCAAGAGCAAGTCATCGCCTATGCCAGTCGCCACCTTAACAAGACTGAGATTAACTACAGCACGGCTGAAAAAGAATGCCTCGTTGTCGTGTACGCCTGCGGACCCTTTCGGCCGTACATATTTGCAGCTGAATTCACTGTCGTAACTGACAAAGTGAGCCTGGCTGGGATGATGAAAGTAAGAAATCCAAACGGTCGTCTTATGCGTTGGTCACTATCTTCAAGATTTCGACATAACTTTGCAACAGCGCCCTGGCCTCAAGATTGGAAATTCCGACACGCTCTCCCTCCATCCTCAAGATCCCGCGCCGTTAAGCGAAGAAAATATTTTACGGTTGCTGGTCCTCGATCATGTTGACGTTGGGCAAAAGCAGAGGGAAGACCTTTGGATGAGAGTTATCGCACAGCACCTCGAGCACCCGGATATCCCCGTTGTCAGGAAAACTAAAAGAACGGCACGAAGCTTCTGGTTGATAACCGGTGTACTGTATCGGAGGGCGAAAGGCTTCCAGGAAGATCCCGCAGCACTCATCGTCCCTAAGTGCTTGATATCCAAGATTTTGAGACACTGCCATGACAACCCCAAGGCAGTCCTTTAGGGTGTTAAGCAACCTTGGGAAAAATGACGTTGCTGCTATTTGTGGCCGAACATGTTCTCGTACGTCAGCAAGTATGTACTCTCTTGCCCGACACGACAGCAACCACCTGGAAGGCCGGCCGGTTTTCTCCAACAGATCCCACCTGCAGGTAGACCCTTTCAACAAGTCAGCATGAACTTTATTGGACCCTTCACTAAGACCAAATCAGGGAACCGCTACATGGTCGTGATTACCAACTACCTCACGAAATGGGTCGAGGCTGTCGCATGTCAGGCGGCCACTGCCCCAGAGGCAGCAAGGGCGTTCGTCGAAGAGGTCAGGCTGCGTCATGGTGCACCAGAAAAAGTGATAAGCAATCGTGGACAACATTTCGTCGCCAACTTGACCTGGGAAATTTTCTGGCTCGTGGGTAGCGAACCTGCCACCACAACAGTATACCACCCACAGGCCAACGGCTAGTGCGAGCGTTTTAACTGCACGTTCTGAGACGCTCAGCATAGACGTTGCCTCGCACCACCGCGACTGGGATGAATTTTTGCCGTACGTCCTCTTTGCGTACAATTCTTCAACTCACGAGACGATTGGATTCACGCCCTTCTTTCTGCTTCACGGGCATGACCAATGCTACCTGTAGATGTTGGGTCGGGCGCACAGCATGGATTCGACTACACCCTGGATGCTATCAAAGTGGCTCGATGACTCCGGCAGGCTCGAAGTCTGGTAAAAGAACGGGAAAGGCATCAGCAGGAGAAGAACAAACGCAGGTATGATGCTAAAAGATGAAGTGTTGTTTACCACGAGGGCGACTTGGTGTACTTGTGGACTCCCTCCCGGGCCAAAGGACAGACAACCAAGTTTCTTCACAGATACCACGGACTTTTCCGTCTCGTGCGCCGGGTAGCCGCGAATAACTGGTAGGTGGTAGACCAAACTGAACAAACGTACATTGGTAATGTGGAGTGTTTAAATCCCTGCTACGACCGGTGCTCTTGCGATGCCGACGACGCAGATGATGAATTCGAAGATAATCAGGAGGTGCGTGATTGAAATGGTGATGTGCGTGAGTGCAGTGCAAGAAGTGATATCCGCAAACAACATCGAGTAGTTCACGTGCGCGAGTGCAGTGCGAACAGTGATGAACAGGGATTGCATACAAGTGTTGTGCGCCAGTGCAGTTCGCAAGCGGGTCAAGAACTCCGCTTTCGACATGGTGTGTACGGGACAGAGACCAGTGTTCCAGTACGGCAGTGCGAGGGCTACAACACTGACACTGAGCTTTACTCCGTCTGGAACACATTTTCAAGTGGTAGCAACGCACAACAGAAGGTCGGCGCTTACGACACAGACACTGAGTTGGATTACAGTGCCGACGAGGGAACCTTATTGATTTCTGTTTCGCGATGATTTTTCTTTTCACTTGCAGTTTTAAACATGTAATTGTTTTATGCTTTTCACCTTTCAGATACATATATAAGCATCTTTAAATAGGCACCTCACACACTTGTTAATTGCAAAACCTTTTTGTGTTTTAGCCTATTTGTTTTCGCGTTTTGCAAATAAAACGAGGGAATCACTCTTTTTCGTAGGAGGGGAGGTGTCGCGAAGACAATGTCTCGCGGAGAGCGTTTTATTTTTCGGCTACAGCTGGAGTTCGTTCTTTCGCAGATGCTCGTGTTGGAGGTGCTATTTAACGACTTATCTCGGGGAGGGCGCCTTGAGGAAAACTGAGAGTCTCAACAGAAAGGGCTGCATTTGGTTGGTCTCTGTGCGCTTCGCGCCAAAGCAAGCACCACGCCGTGCTTTTGACCAGACTGCAGAAATTAGTGGTTTTTCTCCTTCTTCTAACCACTGTCCCCCTACGCTTCAAACTAACGAGCCGTCGCTTAGGTCCTCCGGGGCAAAAGGGGACCTAAACTCGAGCACTTGTTAGCGCGTCAAGGCTATTTTAGAGAATGTGCCCGTTTCCAGAAGCTGCTACAGGTGAAGCCGTGCTGCTAAAGGTGAAGCCGGGAATGAAGGTGGATGACCTGCCCTCTCAGGAGCGAGTCACCGATGAGTTGGCCCTCGTCGACGTTTCCGGGCGGATGATGCAGTGTTTGCGTCGCCACGGCATGGGCTACGTACTCCAAGATTGCAGGGTGCCCCAATGCCCGAAGTGCCGGCGTTATGGACACGTGGACGCGGACTGCGTCCGTACTTACGCGTCGACGACCGGGATTCCTAGGGCTGACGAGCACGGGGAACTCATGGATGTCGTCGAGGCTGAGGAAGTGGCCATGGGAACCGAAGGAACAAGAAAGCAGGCGGGACTTTCCGGTGGTGACGCCCCAAAACGAGGTACTCCGGTGGAACGACAGCCTGAATCCGACACAACTAGACCTCTATGCACCTAACCAGTACACACTAAATCGATTCTGACCTATAAGAGTGTACAAAAAGGTGCAAACACCCTAAGCATGCCATTTGATTCTTCCACTCGCGCCTCAGCACCCCACAAGTGGAACCAAAAGGATACATACATCAAAAGGGTGCAAAAAGGGTGCAACAACTAATAGGTACCGATTAGCACCCATTTGGGTGCACGTTCGCCGACAAAACCTTGTTGGCAATGTAGTCATGGAGGATAACCAACAGCTTTTAGAGGTCCCCTAGCTAGACGCCATAGACTCATTAGTAGCCCCACCACCGTAGCAGATATCTGAATAGTGGTAGTGCCCGGCCGAACGTAAGTGCTACATTAGTTCTGGCATTCGTGCTGCCTTCTTCTCGTCGCCTCACGGCCAGCGCTGACCAGGCTATGCGCTACAAACTCAATAGCCAATGGTGGAGTACGCAGCCTGTAGTGCTACCACAGGATTTTGTCTTACACATATAGAGCTTTTGGCCTCGTTTGCGCCAAACATTGCAAAGAAAACTTTGTCAATGACAGCATGTGTAAATCAAACATTTGTTAATGCAAAAGAAATAAAAACCAACAAGACCGGGGTAGAGAAAATAGTTTTTGTGTTGTACACATAACTGTTAAAATTGCAATGTATCAGATTGACACGTGTTACTAATTTTAATGACGGGCTATGGATTCCTATGTTCTGTAAAAAATGGTAAAGAAACCTTTTCTTGATTTTTTACAGAAACCTTATTTAAAGCAAGTTTGAGCCTTGAGTAGAACCTTTTCCTAAAAGAAACTTTAACTAATGAAAGCTAAAATAACGTTTGCTAATCATGTACCAGAACGCTTATTTTGTTGAGACCTATTTTGCTTGCTGCCTGTATGTAATACTTAAATACAAGAATTTTCACACTGTTTTTAACAGCCAACCTAACCATTCAAGCAATGTACAGATGGTAAAGAGGTATCCATATAAGGTACACGAACAAGCAAACGTTTCAAGTTTCACGCGCTCTCAGACATTTCAAATGTTGCACGAATACGCGTTGTGTTTTTTTTTTTCAAAGTCAATGAATATTGTAGGCAATACATACTGGCATACGTTATATTTTCACTAATTTTCACTGTATTTTTTTCAGAAGAAACGATTTATTTACTTATGTTAAAAATATGTGCGGAAATGTGCATACGTGTCGTCAGAAGAACAGAAATGGCGGAATCTTCCTAGAGACCACAACGTCGTGTGCGGAACGTATAAAATCAATTTTTGTTCTTGTTCAAAGTGTACTTCCGCTCTCTTTTGTGTTCTGTCGGTGCTGTTTATCACGTAGATGCAACATACTCAAGTGAGAACCAGCTGCTTCGTATCGTCGAGCGCTTGCCAAACTAAAAAGTAAATGGATGTTGCTGCTGTCGTCACTTAGTTTTTTTTGCTTCTCCCGCTAAGGCCGCGGTGTGCCCGATCCAGGCGGCCGTGCTCCCGCTCGCGTCGTCGGCTCCTCCCGCGGTTAACACCGTGAGCGCTATAGTATATTAACGTTGTGAGCTAAGGTTGTCCAAGCTAGTAGATAATAAGTGGGTTTTTATTAACAGAGCGAGCCTGTTAGCGTGTCTGATTTCATTAGGCTGAAGTCTAAGCTCAGTGACGTTACGTGCAGACAAGCTTCTTTATTTGGGAAGGGGGGTGTATTTAAAGCAATGTGCACTGTACGGCTGTTATGCAGCCAGCACTTTGAACAGAGGTGGGGCGATGCTATGCACGCTATAAATCACTATATTTTTGCTATGCCATCGGACGCCATTTGGGGACTGCGCCTGTTAGCCGTAAGCGTCGTCTGTTTGTCTGTCGCGTGCGTTTGAGGATGCCGGTGATTCGCGTTGAATCAAATCTTAGCGTATTTATTTGGAAAGATGGTGAAGAATGACAAAGTACCCGCTTTGGTATTTACCCGGCCTTGCTCGTTTTCTGTGCCAAAAAAGCATCTGGAGAAGGTTTCACATGTTACACGTCCTCCTTTCAACAGCAACATGATCGATTATACTGTGTGACAACTATAAGTTAGATGTGTTTTCTTGTGTGGCCAACTGTGTTTGCATCCACCGGGCACATATAATAATAAACTACCATGATATTAAGCCTAATTGAGTGTGCGTAAACTTGACTCAGTGTGCTTTAAGTGCGGTTTGTAAACCGTGCAATTACTAGGCCTGGGTTAATACATTTTGTCTATGAGTGGCCGAATAGCCATACCTTAGCTGTGCAAGCACTAGGTTGAGCAGTAGTTCACTCGTTCGAGTGTATGCTGTATATGACATCGTAAATTCTTTATGCCCTTGCTGCAGATTTACAAGTGACCTGTGGTATGTGCAGTATATGAATACCTAATTTATTGCTAAAAACACAAGAAAGTTATAAATCACAGTATGCATGCCTAAGGCGTGCATATGTCGCTGCTGAAATGCATAAAATAGGCATTGTATTTATCTGAGAATGAAGAAATCTAGACTGCCTTTTTTGAAGATGTAGGTATGGGACCAATTGAATAATGTCAGAAATAATCTTCACCAAGTGATTGTTGTTTATTGGCTCGCGCCGAAGTCACCAAATCCATCTTCTTGGTACTTAGAGCACATGGTAGGTTGCAAGAATCATGACGTCGTATTGAATGTTATCGTCACAGGATTTGCAAGGTAAATTGTTATTAGCATACAGACGCAAATAAGGTTGTGGCCTCATCATTATCACAATAAAGCTGGTTAGATACAATGTGATTTTTTAGCCTTTAAGTCGTGTTGGGAAACCAATAAGTTATGCAACTATCAGTAGTTTCTGAGATCCTGGTTGCCAGAAATTATCGCAGAAGCTTGCCTGCTTTATGTGGTTCATAAGATGGATGTTTTGTCTTAGCATTTCTACTTTGACAAGTGAGGAGTATTGCCTTTTTAGCCAACCAGAACAATTTAGATGAATGTTCACAGTGAAGCTGCACACAATATTTATTTACTGAACTCAATTTCAGGCAATATATATTCGTCTGAATGTTAGATGCTTGAAGGAAACTGTATTTGTTGAACTCATGTGAAGAAATGGTTGGAAAGAAAAGGCATGAAGGTTAGCCAGACCAGCAAAGCCGGTTTTCTACCCTACAAGGGGGAACAGGAAGATTGAAGTCCTGTCACGGTGGTCTAGTCGCTAAAGTACTCGGTTTCTGACCCAAAAATCACGTGATGAAATTTTCGCTGTGGTGGCTGCGTTTTCGATGGGAGTGAAAATGCTGTAGCCCTGTATGCTCAAATTGGAGTGCACGGTAAAGAACCCCAGGTGGTCAAAATTTCCGGAGCCCTCCACTACCTTGATAAAAAGTTTTTTCAGTATTTCTTTATTTTATGTTTTATCTGCAGTGGATGCATATGTGCATACTATAATGTATAAGCAAAGGTATTGCGATTTTATGTAACAAAATATTCCTATAGTGCAAATTGCATGGCTTTAACTTAACAAACTCATCACATGGGTATGACAACTAAAAATGCATATGTGCCTTTGTGGATGCACTCGTGCATATGTTTGGCCAGCTGCAAGAACAAAATTTATTGATCATGGGCAACGACATTATCATCATCATTTATCGAACCCTTAAAGGCCCCTTGCGGGGTATTACATAAGGGGGGGCAAAAACACAATTCAACAGATGCATCATTGTCAATGGTACGAAGCATTATTGAAAGTGAACTACATTATAAAACACAACGTGGAAGAAAACGGCAACAATTGTAAATAAACTAACATATCAACTGATTTGTGATTAGCTGTTTAAATTTCATGGGGTTTCGTTCGTGCACTATGAATTCAGGCAGGTTATTCCAGTCTTCAATGGCAGTAGGTAAAAATGATTTATTGAAAGCGTTAGTTGAACCATGTAAGTGCTGTAAACATAGGGAATTAAAGAGGCGATGCGATGAACGGGCGAGAGGTAGAAGAACGGTATTGCGTTGCGACAGGATATTATGGTATTGTTTGTGCAGAAGGCAGAGCCGAGTGACCTTGCGGCAAATTTCTAGAGGAGGGAGGTTGAGGGATAGTTTAATACTGGTAATACTTAAGCGAGAACTGTATTGTGAGGTGATGAATCTGGCAGCGCCATTTTGAATTGCTTCTAACGCGTCGATTAGGTAATTTTGGTGAGGGTTCCAAATAGCAGAAGCATATTCAAGTTTAGTACGCGTGAAGGTTTCGTAAGCTAATTTTCGGATTTGCGGTGGGCAGGACGTAAGCGATCTTTTAATGTAGCCAAGTGATTACGCTGAAGCGGAGACTAGTTGTTCTATGTGCTCGGACCATGTTAGTTTACTTGTTATTATGACACCAAGATAACGATAGGAGTCGACCTGGATTAAGGGTTGGAAGTTCACAGAATACTAAAAGAAAAAGGTAGTGCGCTTGCGCGAAACTTGCATGAATTTACTTTTTTCGTGTATTAAGCTGCATTAGCCACCGCGAACACCAATTATGTATGTTAGACAAGTCATTCTGGAGTGTAATTTGGTCAGTGCAACATGAGATGCGACGGTAAAGCACACAATGCATGCTTACTTTTACTGCTCATGCATGCTTATCTTTTAATTACACGCAGTCGATAAAACTAAAAGTGTCTTCGTCTAAGAGTTCTAACTACTCGTTCGTGCTTGAGCGTGCTATAAGGTTCAGTGAAAATTCACATCTATAACATTGACCATACGAAAAGCTCTGCAACAGCACGTTTTTTTGTTGTATTTAATCTTCAGCATGCCATTTTTGTAATTCTCAGTTGCATGCCACTAAATATATGTTAGCCATGCATTGCTAGCCATTCACTGCAATTTGGCAAGCAGCGCATGCAGTCTTCACAAAGCTCACCAAGTAGTTTTTTGCACTGGTGCGAAAATTCTTTGGCATGGTCTGTCGTATCGCCTTAGTTAGGCTGCTCAAATAGGTTCCTGACAAGGTCAAGGGGCCCAACACCACCAAACTTTGAACCCATGTTCCAAGCATCAGCTGTACTCACCCTGATCATGCGATGTGACTCACCAAGCTACTGGACACTGCCTACATATAGGAATTGCTCTCCATATTCCCCTCTGTTTGGCAGAAGTGTTTGTGGTCTTCGCAGCGTTTGCCAAAATATTTTTGCACGGGAAGACACTTATTTCTTGCTTTAAATCTGTTAGTATTACTGCATGCACTTCTGCCAAGCAAGAGTACCAATGTTTCCTGTGAATTATTTGTCATGGCAAGCAAAGAATTTCTAGCACAAAATTAATGCTGACCTTTGGTCCTTCAAGCAGTGCGGAACAAAGCTGATGACAGTGTCAGCGCGCTCTCTTTGGAAATAATGCTTTGCAGGAAAACCCCGTCGCACCGTGAAAGAGTCACAAAAACTTCCAGGTGAAAATAAGTAACTTCAGGCGAAAATTTAAGAATTTAAGCTGTATTCACAGTCGAACTGTCTTGATATCAATGGCATCCCAGATGAGGGTTTGCCTTTCGAAACTGTCCAAAGTTTTGGTGTGGGGATGGAAAAAAAACCATTAACTTCTGAGGATATTGACACAACAGGCAGAGTAGGAACAAACAAGCCTAGTTTGAAAAACATAGTAGTGCATTGTGCCCCATGTCACAAATGAAATGTTGTTCTGGATAAGGCAAAAAAGTTACGTCTGTCTGCAGTGGCCCTCTGTTTTACATTAAGTAGTCGTACTTATGTCAACGAACACTTAACAAGACAAGGTAAGCAGTTAGTGACAGCACGAATGCAGAAAACGAAGAAGTAGGATGAAGGTTCAATTTGATGAAAGGCACAAAATTTATAGCAAAAAAAATAGAAACATTAGCAATTTTAGGGACTGCCTTCTTCGAAAATCTGGACAAACCGCTGTGTCGATGACTTCACAGCCACTCTTTTCTTTAGCTTGCAATGTCGGTAAACTATGACTATCATTGCAGAACTTTCATACCTAGATAGTGAAAAATTCAATGCTCAAGCTTAAAGGCCACCAGCTATCTTAAAGGCGTTTCACTTAAATTCTCTTAGCATTAAAATAAGACTAGTAGCCTGTGTATCTATTTCGATGACATGTCTGTAAAATTTGATGCCAATCTTTTGGCATAATCCTGGTTTTCTTCGTGCGATATAGCCCACCAAAACTACTAGGGCACAACTATCATGGCAATACGTGGTCCATGAAATGAAGAGGAGGAAGAGCACTGTGCATTAAAAGTTAATTTGTGGCCGATGTCAATGAACTTCCGTGTGTTTAGCCATGTGTTGCATGCCCAATCGTACGACTTGAGGGTTTTGTTTTGCAGCAATTCGCACGCATACATTAGATCGGAAGTAGGAATTCTTCGATTTCTGGAAACTTGGTAACTTGATGTTTCAGTCACAGACGCACAGACGATTTTTCGCTCACAACCAATGGGGCCTACGACGGTGGTGGGTTTTCTGCGACACGAGCTCTTCAACGCTATTGTGTTAAAGAGCTGACATAGGCTGAGATGACCACATGAATGCAAAGAATAGAGTCAAGTGTCCTAGCAGGAATCAAAACCTAGTATTCTGCTTTGCAAATAAGTATTGTACCAAAGAGCCATGCCCAGCCTCGGTTATACTTTTCAAACAGACCACAATGTTCGTGTAACATCAACTGTCGTGGCAGGCGATGTAATTGTTATAAAATCAAATTTTATAACAATTACATATGCACTCCTATGATACATCCGTGATGTCGAATCAACGTCAACTGTAGTCAGGCGCCATCCTAAGAGGTATTTGTGTAGCAGTGTTGAGGGATACCATTCTCGCGAGTCCCAGCGAAAACACCAGTGCTTCATACCAGCATGCCACTTCTAGTATGGCTAATATCCATGTTTCTGTTAGCATCGTTGCGAAACTGCAAATAACTGCTAATGTTCTCACTGGTGTAAGATATGCTTATAAGAAACAAAACATAAGCGGCTGTTTAACGTATGTGTGTGCGAGGATTTGTACAAATTTTAAGCCCCAATTATTGAGATAACTCCATAAAACATTAAAATACGTTCACTTTGCAGTCACGTGCTTCGCATAACATCGATTCTCAAAGTATGTGGAACCTGCCAAATGTTTACCATCAATTTCGTAACTTCAGTGCTACTATAACCAATTATTTATTTGAATATGAAGAACAGCTGGGCTGCAACGTACCAAGTTTTATATAATAACAAAACTAAACATATTCATGACTACAGCATACCTAACAGGCAAGGATTAGTACCACATACATGACAAACTACAGTAGAGCCAGACTAGAATATTGCATATTGGAACTTTACAATTCTTCAAAAACCCTAATTCACTTCAGTGCCCTATTGGTTTGTTCAAATCGCATCTGCGCAATTACCTGGAGGACACCCAACAAGCATGTTTCTCATTGGAAACAAAGTGCATTCTGATGCTGACTTTCACACACACAGAACTAAGAACACCCCAACATCACTGAGCATATTGTATCTAGGACACTCTGTCTTGTGAAACTCTTAGTGATTATTTCTGTCTTTATTTTAGGCTTCCGGGTACGGACGGCCTGTAGAGAAGGAGCTAAAGTCACCTGGGCAGCTGGCTGAAGATGAATTTTGCATGTGTTTGAATAATCACGTTACATTTATCTAACACCACTTGCATTATCTTTTCAATATTTGTGATTTTGTAACACACACACACACACACACACACACAAACACACACACATAAACACACGCACACACACACACACACACACACACACACACACACAGACGCACATTTTTATTGTTCGGCTAGCCGGTGTGCTGCGCTTGATTTTTCACTGAACGCCGATTGGCGTATTGTGTGTATTTACTCGCCTAACAAAGTTGAGAAAAGGGGTCACTACTTTCTCGGCTTAAACGATCGACTGGCTTTAGGAAAGCATATGTTTGTGCTTGGCGATTTCAACTGTGTCCTCAGTGCGCGAGATCCTACTAGCACTCGAACTTCTGAAGATGAAAGTACCGGCTTTCTTACGCGCATAGTTTAAAAGTGGGACCTTCAGTATGTCGCGGAAAATCTGTTGCTTGGGTTCAGTAACGTACACGCGCTTTGACGGCTGTAGCCATGCATGACTGAACCGCATTTATTTGCCTTTGGAGATCCTGCCGAAATGTTTCAGTTATGAAGTAGTTGCCGTTTCCTTTTCGGACCATTGTTTAGTCCAGTGCTCTATTCGAAGTTTAATAAAACGCAACACCTTTTCTTGGGATCTATAGAAACTAAACAATAGACTGCTGCAAGACTAAATTTTTATTCAAGCAGTAAATGAAAAGATTGGCAACTTAGATCCCAGGAAAAGCCTGCACAATTGGTAGCAACTGGAATTATTTAAAGAGACTTTAAAAATAAACGCGATAGAAAAGGCAACGCGTATATGGTATGGTGACAAAAAGAAAGAAGCGGATTTCAAAGCACTGCTCGATAAGCTCATAAAGCATGAATACCAAGAACTCGGCAAATTATCAGAAGACGTAAAAAAGTGAAACAAAAAGTATAGCGACTGGACGAACAGTGTTATCGCGGGGCCCTGGTGAGTGCAAGGGCGTATGACACAGCTGCTGGTGAAATGCCCTCGAAGCGTGCCCTCGGCTTGAAAAAAGCACGAGCCGAAAGGAACCACGTTTGTGAAATCGAATGGGGAGGAAAATTATTAATTGATACAGACGATATCAGAACGGCGTTCACCGAGCATTAAAGGACGTTGTTCACTGTGCGGGACGCAGATTTTAAGAAACTTGAGCACGAATTTCCGCCTTTAATTCCCCGCATCGATGACGAAAGGAAAAAGTATTTAGAGCGGGAAATAATGGAAGTCGTGGTAGAGGAAGCAAATGAAAAGTTAAATCCTGCAAAATCGCCTTGACCTGATGAGTTATCTGCTGCTTTTTATAAAACGTTCAAGCACGACGTGAGCCCGATACTGACAGTTGTTCTCAATGAAGCATACCATTCGAATGTGTTGCCTTCGTTGTACCGGTCGTCCCATGCTGTAATAATGCCCGAAAACCGATGACGTCGAAAAACTAATATCCGTCACAGCGTATCGACTCTAACGTCAAATATAAGATATATATATATATTTATATTTATATATATATATATATATATAAGTATTAGCACGCAGACAACAGAATGTGATTCAGGGTATCGTCGGACTTCAGCAAACCTGTGGTATTAAAGGGAGGTCTGTTGTCACCATTATCCACAAAGAACGAAGCATACTGGAATGCTGTGATTATTCACTTGAGCGGGTCACCATCCTACAAATTGATTTAGAAAAGGCTTTCGACTGTTGAGACCATAGGATTTTGTTTGCGCATATAAATCACCCTAATCTTGGTACGGTTATCTGCGAGGGGGTGACCATGGCGTACCAAAACTGCACTACGAGATTGATTGTAAATAAACGACTGCGGGCACCCTTCTGGTGCAACGTTTGGTTCGCCAGGGCTGCCCCCTCAGCACCCTCCTTTTGTATTTATATTGAAACACTAGCGCATCAAAATATCAATAGACAATGGTATTCTTGGTTTTAACTTACAAGCAGCAGAAGTGAAACTGCTGGTTTTCCAAAGGCTGTCCAAAGTATCCGCAAGTTCTGCCAAGTTACTGGTAGTGGCCTGAACTGGGGCAAGTGTCTTGGGCTCTGGTATGGGTTGTGGCCAGCGAAACCTGACCACTTTGCAAACATGCCTTGAGTGAGGACACCGGGCAAGTTCTTAGGCGTTACACTAGACGGTTATCGCGACAGTGATCATTATTAGAAACGGCAGGCTAAAGATACACAAGAGGAGTGGAGAAGTGGAAAGGAGGTGCCCATTCAATCTTTGCCAGAGCCACTATTTGCAACTTGTATTTCATAAGCAAGCTGTGGTATGTTATGCAGGTCTTGCATTGTTCACGAACTAGTGTGCAGAAACTGCACAGGGTATTTGCGACATTTATTTGGGCTTCTGAATCTGAGTGATGAATTCGCACAAGCTTGTTTAGACGGGTGAAACACGGAGGTCTCAGACTAGGCCACCTCTTTTTACGTCAACTACTTCACCGATTTTTGTTTTTCAGAGATGCGACAGACTCGTTCCTACACACACTATGTTAACTAACTCTAGCTAGAGCACTCCGTGAATATGTTGTTTCAACCCAACATTGTGTGGGATGAATCGGGGATATTTATGAAAAATTGTGATTATTGTAAGAGTTGACTGATTGATATGTGGGGTTGAACGTCCCAAAACCACTATATGATTATGAGAGACGCCGTAGTGGAGGGCTCCGGAAATTTAGACCACCTGGGGTTCTTTAACGTGCACCCAAATCTATTATTGTAAGAGTTCTCGCTGTACGTTTTTCACGAGAATATCTGGCTACTGTAAGAGAAAAAGAACTTTATTTGGCTTTATGCGATATGGTTTTTCAAGTGTCTATGTACCGACGCTAATTGAGTGGAGGCCCAGATAGCGATATCTTAAAGAGGGTAAAAAAATGCAAGTCACGCGCCGAGCCAAAACCTTTTCTTTAAACTGCATTGTGAACTCTGCCTGTTGAAACATTTTTGGGGAAAAAGAGGTGCTTTTTGCCTTGGGGTACGCATTGTTTTATTTGTAAGCTGCCAGAAATGGTAGACTATGTTTTTTTTTACATTGTTGAGAAGGCGTTCTTTTTTTGGGGACGTTTTGCAGAGATCAGATAAAAAATAATTCCCATTAGACCCGCATGGCATTATATTTCTAAATTTAGACAACACTGACGGGGCTCCTTTTGATGCAGTTATGCTCCTGGTCCTCTATCGCTAATGGAGAGCGAGAATTACAGGTTGCCACTTTCATAGAAATGCACGGCCGGCATGTGTCTATTTCAGAGAAAGCATTCACTGGTTTCTTGAGATTTTTAAAGCGGCACCGGAGCCACCAGTATGGCTTCCATGACTGGAGCCTTTATTAAGCTTGCGTGATATCTAGCTTAACGAAACTAGCACCTTCACATTTTGGCTTGTAAGTCATCATGTAAAACCATTTTCCGCATACTTCGCATTTGATACTTTTTTACCAGTGTAGCTTGTATTATGTGTTTGGTACCAACATCAGGTAATAAACAAAAAAGTGGGCTTAGTGCAACGATTAGTGTGCTCAGTTGGGAATCCGATGGAGACAGGTTCGATTCCGCACTATCACAAAGTTTTTACGGTTGCTTTCTACGTTCTTTTCTATACAGTTATTTTTAATATTTCTTAAATGGCAGCTCGTCAAGGTGGTTCTGACGCTGCTTCGTGCTCCAGAATTGCCGGCTGAATTGCGCCATCTACCACCCACTCCGCCATACACCATGTGTCAATAATATTTCTAGCACAATTTTCCACGAAAATGGTGGATGGTGGAATCCATCATTCCAATGGTGGACGTTGTTTCAATAGGGTTGTTTACCACGCCGCCATTGTTGTATCGGTGGTTGGCTGTCGCCACGAAGCCGACGGAGAAGAAGAACGAAGACCACAGCAGACGGACGCCACCGGCGGCATCCACCCACGACTTCGGCGCCCAGCGCCCAGAGAAGAAACACGTCCGTCTCGCACGATGCGTTGACACCAACTCCTTATTTACACAATAAGCATATAGTACATAACACTCCCACACGAGGTACCACATGACATCGAAACCGAAACTGAGAGGAAACGAACAGCACAGCACAACTCTTAATCTAAACAAAATTCTTTTCTATAGCCTCTGCTGCCTTCAAATGAAACGTTTCTCTTGTAATAACTGCAAAACACCATTTTTGTCATCTTCTAAAAGAGAAATGTTCTTTTCCCTACACAACGCTACTGTCTTTCGCATAACCTCAGCTTTATGGCTCTGCCTAGTACCCGAAACACATTTTCCCATGCTATCTGCACCACTTACCAGACACCTTTTTTATCCTCTGCTGATGCTTTGCTAGCCACACATGTGGTGAATGCCGCTATTTCATGCACAGGAACACTGACATCAATGTAATACTTTGGCTCCTTAGAAAGAAACGTTTCCAGGTTTTCCAGTAGGCTCGCGTTTCCTGACATCACCACATTTGATGACTTCGCTGTTGATTTATTGTCCTTGGTAATATTACAGCGTTGCCTTATGATCTGCTTCCATCAGTGCAGAAGAGAGGCGCAAAAAACATAACGTGCAGCAGGAAGGGCAGGAGAGAAGACAGAACAGCGCCAATGCCAACGCGCAGTTTATAATACAGGACCATGTGACTATACCACTGTACAGTATTTTCACGAAGCCCCGCCGCGGTGGTCTAGTGGCTAAGGCACTCGGCTGCTGACCCGCAGATCGCGGGTTCAAATCCCGGCTGCGGCGGCTGCATTTCTGATGGAGGCGGAAATGTTGTAGGCCCGTGGGCTCAGATTTGGGTGCGCGTTGAAGAACCCCAGGTGGTTGAAATTTCCGGAGCCATCCACTACGGCGTCTCTCATAATCATATGGTGGTTTTGGGACGTTAAACCCCACAAATCAATCAGAAAGTGGTAATGCCGTATGACTCTTGCCAATGAAAACCAGTCAAGCGCGGTAACGCTACGCTTTGTGTCAGATCTATTCTCGAAAAGTCGTGCACACACATGATGCAAGCGCCATCGAAAACCAGATTCAGCGACTTGAAGCTGCGAATTTTCTTGACTCGTTATTGACAGTTGTCTCGGAAACGCTTTTGTGGAAAGCAAAAACATAAGGTTCTAGAGCCACCACGAGAGAACAAGGAACTGAAACCATAAGACCTGCAGTGATTCCCTATGTTCATAAGGTCTCCCACAACCTGAAAACGGTAGAAGGCCGGTATGTGGTGCCTGTCGCCTTTGCCGCACCCGTAAAACTGGCTCATCTGTGCCCGAGAACTGCTCGGGTGGTAGATTGATTGATTGATATGTGGTGTTTAACGTCCCAAAACCCCTATATGATTATGAGGGACGCCGTAGCGGAGGACTCCGGAAATTTCGACCACCTGGGGTTCTTTAACGTGCACCCAAATCTGAGCATATGGGCCTGCAACATTTCCGCCTCCATCGGAAATGCAGCCGCCGCAGCCGGGATTTGAACCCGCAACCTGCGGGTCAGCAGCCGAGTACCTCAGCCACTAGACCACCGCGACGGGGCTCCCGGGTGGTAGAGGCGAGCCGTCAGGGTCGCGGAGTAAACATGGCACGATGTACGGGAAATGTGTCAAAGGTGTTTATGATATTCCCTTTTCTTGTGGCAACTGTTACATCGGGACTACTGGGCACTGTATTAATGAACTAGTTGAGGAGCGTGAATAAATATGTATGAAGGATGACTTGGCGCATTTGCCTATGGATCGTAAAGCCCACGGCTGTGTACCACGTTTTAGCGAGTGTAAGATTCTAGGTAGAAGTAGGCATAAAAGTGCGGATGAGTTGATGGAAGCCTAATGCAATACAAAGAATAGTGAAAAGTGTATCAGCGAACCGTCCGTGACGTCGTAAGTGCCGGAGAAGAGATTGATAGATGAATAGCGTAAATCTGGGTGAAGATTGCGCATGTCTGTTGTTACTTAAGTCTCGGTTTGCACCAGGCCTCTTTAGTTGTAAGTGCTCCTTGTGCTTGTCGTTGAGTGTTTTTTACTTTGTGTGTATGTTATTTGCGGCCAAAGCATGGCGATAAGATAAGTTGTAGGCACCGATCAGTTTCCGTACGTCCGAGGTCGAACAGAGGAGACTGCAACAGTTCCTCACGGCTGCAGAGCTTGGCGTATTTCGACCGTCACTGCTCCGGCGTCGCTTGCACCAGCTCCTAGGTGGGCCCTTCGTGTCTCAAGAGCACAAGCTGTTGCGTGAGTTGTTCCTCAAACGCTTACCGCAGAGCATGATTGCGGTCCTCGTGGCTGAGGGAGACGTCTCATTAGACCCGTTCGCTGATATGTCTGATGAAGTAGCCGACTACTTACAGGGAAATAGTCTCAACACGGTCACCACGGTGCCACCGGCCAGCGCTGCAGACGCTGACATTGCGAACATCAAGAACCGATTCGACGCCCTTGCAAAGCGTCTCGGTGACTCTCTACCACCGAATCGCCGACCATCATTCAGGTTCTAGTTATATAGTCGCTCCTCGTCTCCACCAGGCTCTCTGAGACTTCAGCCAACCGACGCGCCACGATGCGGCTCTTCCTCGACGATGTGCTGGTACCACCCCCAACTCGGTGCCACTTTTGACAAGTTTACTCACCCATGCTCCTGGACGATAAAAGCAGCGCCGGCCAATGATAGCAGCAAGTTGTCCAAAGTTACGCCACGTTTTAGAAGTTTCTAATATGAGCACTGGCACTTGCGCCCTAGTCGACACCGGAGCCCAGGTTAGTGTCATACGGGTCTCGTGTGCAGATCGTGGTCCCAATGAACAGACGTGCCCGCTCCAAGGGATCAACGACTCTGCCATCCGCACGTAGAGTCAACAGTGTCTTAAGACCGTTTCACATGACACAAGAAGTACCAATTTCAAGGCTTTGAATTCACTCGCAGCGAGAAAAAATGGGCAGATCCCACGTACAGTGGGAAATGATTATATGCGAAGCACAACAGCGGAAGGTAGATATGTCACATTGCAGTAAATTGTGCCGTACATGAGTTTAGTGTCAGGATCATCATGTTAGGACGTGTCATTTATCTTTGTCGTCCATCAGGTCACGTGATACTGAATTTGGTATATGTGCAGCTGGCGAAACGGCCGCGAGCAAGCTGTGACCGTAGCATGCAGTCATGTTTCACACGACACGCATAGGATGAATATTATGTTAGCACGTGTCAATTACATTCGTCGTTTATTCACGTCACGTGATACCAAAGTTGGTATATGTGAAGCTAGCGAAACGCTCGTGGGCGGGTTATGAGCGTAGCATATGTAGTCCTGTTTTACACGACACGCATGTCATGATTATTATGTTTGAACGTGTCATTGACTTTCGTCGTCCGTTCGCCTCCCGTGATAATAAATATGGTAGATGTGGAGCTAGCGAAACTAACGTGAGCACTCTATGAGCGTAACTTGTAGTCATGTTTTACATGACAGGCATATCATGATCATCATGTATAGACCTGTCATCCACCTTCATCTGTTAACGTCACGTGATCCAAATTTGCTAATTGTGAAGCTAGCAAAACGGCCATGAGCGTGCTATAAGCGCAACTTGTGGTCACGTTTCACATGACACGCACGTCCTAATTATCATGTTTGGGCGCGTCATTTACCTTCATAGTGTGTACGCATTACGTTATGCCAAATTTGGTATATGGGAAGCTAGCGAAACGCCCACAAGCGCATCATAAGCATGGTATGTAGTCATGTTCTTTCATGACACGTATATTATGATAATCGTGTTTGCACCAGTCATATACCTTCGTCACCCATTAAATTCGCGTTACACCAAGTTTGGTGTATGTGAAGCTTGTGAAACGACCATGAGCACACCATGAGCGTATGGCCTATGATAATGACCTATATGACATGCATGTCATTAGTTCGACGTTGGGGTGTGTCTGTTATGTTCACGATGCAGTCATGTCATACCATACCAGTATCGCAATATGTCATGTGAACGAAACCACCGCAAGAGCAGCAACACCGTGAAAGTTAAGTCATGACATTTATGACAGAAATTTCACTATATTTAAGGTATGACAAGGTACTTATTCTCGTTATACAGTCTTGTAATGCCACACCAGTCTTGGTATCAATACCATTTTCGAAACAGCCAGGAGAGATAAAAGTCGTAGGCGGCTAGATAGGTAGCCAGGTAGATACGCTCAAAGTTGCCGAAAATCGCTAAAAATGCTTCGCACCTCTGTTTGTGACGAGTTACCAGCACGTTAGAAATTCTCGCTCTCATCACAGTGGCGGGAGCTATATGTGGTCGGGGCTCATCCAAATAGGGCTGCTCCGGCCAGTCCATCAAAACTCACTCGACAGGTTTCTGCTGACAATGACCGACACTGCATTTTCAAATGAATTTAGACGAGAATGTGCTCTTACATGACGAAACAATCTGGTCCTTTATTGTCGTTCATGGAAACCTAATGATGTCATAATGCAAAGATTATTACATTACATTCGTGTCTGCCACAAAGGACGATGGCAAAACTCGTCGCTCCAGCCGCAGAGTGAAAGTCGTGCAGCATTTGCAGTGCATGTGAAATGAAAGCGCCCTCAGCGACGGTTGCGAAAGAAAAAATGAAGCGAACGGAGCAATTTTGTTTCGTTGCAGTCGCGCATGAGAAACAGTCTTTACAATTGGTCTCGGACTACGCCATACGCCTCGCTGGATTTTCATCTTCACTGAAGTCTCGCGAGCTGTTTTTGAGGCTCACTTCCTCAGATTTTTCACCTTTGGCGTAGACATGCAAGCTCATCGCCTCATCGATCTGAACATGCACCTCTCTATCAATGGTATACTCTGTGCTTCTATGTCAACAGGACTTCAAGCTCTCACTCCCACTTCGCCGTGTGCGAAAGTACTCGCCAACTTTCCCAACATTACGAAGCCACACACAAGAGAGTTACCGCCGTGAGTGTGAGCACAGGCTTGCACTTTGCATTGTGGGCGTTCCTCGAGCAACTGGGTATCGCTAATCCGCATGGTTCATAAGAAAGGTCCTGGCGACTGGCGGCCATTGGGAGATCAACGCGCGCTCAGTGCCCACACTTCACTACTCAGAGCACTTCGCATCCATTTCGGCTTGGGGAGTGACCTTCTCTAAAATTGACTTAGTGAAGGCTTACCATCAGATTTCTGTAGAACCCACCAACATTCCAAAGACGGCCATCACCATCGTCTTCGTTCTGTTCGAATACTGAAGGATGCTTTTTGTATTGCGCAACGATGCACAGGAACTTCAATGCACTATCAAGGAGGTCACGCGAGGTCAAGAATTGCTTTTTGCCTACCTTTATGGCCTCCTTGTCGCAAGCTCATCCCGCCCTGAGTATTAAGCCCACCGGCGCACTCTGTTCTACTGCCTGGATGATTAGCGCCTCGTACATAATTCTAATAAGTACCTCTTCTGTGTCGCTACATCTGAGTTCATATGCCACTTTGTCGCTTCTCATAGTATGGCACCAGCAAAGTTCAAGCCCAACTTAACCTAAAGGACTCTGAGCATTGCTGCACCTACTAAACTTCTATCAGCGCTTTCTGCCAAAGTGTGCCGCATCTCTAAAGCCCTTGATTGAATTATTGGTTAAAATAATTGACACAGCTGAATAGAATCTGCTTTCGTCACGGTCAAGAAGGCTCTGGCAGACGCCATTATGCTCACTCATCCCGTTTCTGGTGCACCAATTTCTTTCGTCATCAATGCGTCGAGCGTGGCAGTTGGCGCCATCCTTGTGCCGCACATAACCGGTTGGCAGGCCCTTGTATTTCTTGCAAAAACTTAAACCACCAGAAGCAAAACACAGTACATTTGCCCTTGAACTCGTTGCGATGTGCTTTGCCATCAAGCATTTTCGTCGTTTACAAGAGGACCGGATTTTCTACCTCATTACAGACCACAAGCCCCTGACGTTTTTCTTTCATCGCAATCACAGCAGTTATCACACTGCACAGGGGCTCCGTCATCTACGTTTTACCTGAGAATTCACCGTGGATCTCAGACATGTCCGTGAGCCCAAACATGCTGCCGCTGATGAACTCTTCCGCAACATTGCCACCACTAGACATGCAAGAACCTGCTGCTGCCCGGAGCAACAATCCTGATCTGCATCCACTTCGTTCTTCATTTACGTTTCTATCGTTCACGGAGTTCCCACTTCCAGTTTCTATCTCAATAATTACGTGCGAAACGCATATTGGTGTGCCTCGGCCCTTCGTGCCGTCCGCTTTTCGCCGTGCAATTCTGGATCAAATGCACAGCATAGGTCATACTTGTATTCGTGCGACTCCAAAGCTAGTCACATCTTATTTACTATGAGCAAGCACAAATTCTGACGTGTGACGATGGGCGAGTGCGTGACTGCAGTGACAGCGTGTTAAAGCCTACCGTCCAACAGCCACGGAAACATCCCCTTTTGGGCCTCTAGACGCAAAGTTTACGTTCATCTGGATATTATCGGTTTTCTTTCACAATCACAAGGGAGCTGCTGACAAGTGTGGATAGCTTCATTACATGGCTAGAAGCGTTTCTCATTTCCGACATCACAGCACTGACAGTTGCTAACTTTTAAAAACGGCTGGGTGTCGCGCTTTCGATGCCCCATATCCAGCCTTTAGGAATGCTGAAGAAGTGGGTGTATCTGGTTGGTTATGCCCTTTAGATCGGGTGGCGGCTCACGCCACCTAGCCCAAAACGTAGGTACTATACCTTTGTGTGGAAGGATTGAACTTCATTCGAGGCGTGGTTGTAGCCACCAATCAGTTAGCCTCCTCCTGGTTATTTCTGCCTGTTTGAAGTCTATTTTGCTTCTGTCCCTAAACGCCAATGCTTTGAAAAATTCCGCCCCTTAAACGGAACTAAAGGGTGGAGCCGTCTTCATAACAATATCTAAAATTCAGCCATTTCCCCATCCTCTCTAGACGCATTACATAACGTGTCTGTGCTTTTGTCTCTGTACGTCTTGGTCCGCAATATTTCCGTCCTGATCTGGAAGAGCAGATAACTACCCCTATTGTTATCACTGGTGTTTTCGTTTGCAATTTCCTGGTTGCAAGTTTGGCAGGGCTCCAGTTATGATTTCGTAAGCATTCCAATCGTCCACAAGTCCCTCTCTGTTTCCTTCACCTTCTTCTTAACCGATGTTTTCTTTTGTCTTGGTATTCTGCTGTTGTCTAAATACTTGCTAGACAATTTTTCAATTTGCTTTTTAGTATTAACATTCTTTGTGTACAAGTAGCTGAAAACTTTCCTAGCCCAACACTCCTCTCCTTTTTTGTCAATTGCTCACCAAAGTCTGCCTTCCCACTAGCTTCCTCGCACACGATCATTTTTTCATGCCACCCAGTGCCTCTGGTTTAGAGTATTCGCATGTGCTCCCAAAGCAGGTCTATCTATGCCACGTTGCTTAATTTTCAATCCTGTTTGAACCTCTGGTTTTATGCAGAAGACTGCACTCCTGAACGTGAAATCAAGGACCATGATACTGCTTAGGGGCGCCACAAATGAACTTTATTAGAAAGAAGATGAGGTTTAAGGCGACGTCGTACAGACAGGGCTCCAAATTGTATGCATGCCTGTTTACCTAAAGTAAATGTATTTTCAGACGCCTTCTCTCTGTAACATTTTGGTGGAGAAAGCGGGTCTTCCCACAGTCAACATCCATGGCGATTCTACAAAGCAGACGTTTCTTGGCTGCCTGTATGATGCTTGATGAAGACGAGAACGAAGATTCTTCAGAGACTACCCCAACCGTGCTTCGTCTAACTACGCAGCAACCAACAGCACCGCATCTAGCCGCTGCTTACAGCACCATCGTCTTGAACCAACTGCGTGACCCAGGTACCTTTTCGGGCAGTCACAGTACTGACGCAGAGGAATCGGTTTAGCTGTGCGAATGGGTGAGCGCTCCGTACAACCGGGATCCGACGCTCATGTTGGCCTATAACATTTTCTACCTTGATAGCACAGCTAGAGTTTGGTTTTCTAATCACGAGGAAGATATCATGAGTTGGAACATCTGTCAACAGAAACTAATCAATCTATTCGGCAAGCCCATTGGACTTCGTCGTGCTGCGTAGAAGGAACTAGCGTGCCGACTTCAGTCCTGCACAGAGTCGTACGTTGCGTACATACAACATATGCTCGCCCTCTGCCGGAAGGTTGACGACAAGATGCCGGAATCTGGAAAGGTCGCGCACATCCTCAAAGGAATCGCCGATGACGCCTTCAATCTCCTCGTGTTTCGAAACTCATTGACCGTAGACGACGTTAATAATGAATGCCAATGCTTCAAAGATGCGAAAAGTTGCCGTATCGCTCCACACTTTTTACGTCTACCCAACACGGCTGCAACATCTACCTGTGAATTCGTCCGTTTGCCACCAGCCCCTGCTGCTTCCGACAATATCGTGCGAATCGTGCGCCGCGAAAGTGAGGCAGCATCTCCCCTGTCTGACCAAGTCCGGACCCCCGAAGACTCTCGCGCCACGAATTCTTCGGTCAAGAGTGTGCTGCGCCAGGAACTGGCCAACAGCAGACTTCAGACGCAATGCCCCGTTGATCGACCGGACTACCGACTGCCCAGTACACCTAATATGTCGCACGGACCGAACAACCGCCCACGTTACCAGAACTCGGCAGAATGGCGAGCTTGCGATGACAGGCCGATCTGCTTCAACTGTGGACGCGTCGGACATATTTTACGTCAGTGCCGCAGTTCCTGGAATTGGCAGCCATGGTCGCTTTATGCCAAAACCCGACACCCACCTGCTGGTTCTCGGATGCCGATCTACGTGGCACAAGACGACGCTTCACTATCCAGGACCGCCCAACCAAACCGCTCCCCATCACCCTCTGGACGCATGTCCCACTCAACTAACCGACGCCGCTCACCCTCACCCTCTTACCAACAGTCCCCGGAAAACTGATGGGCGCAGCTCCTTGAGGTGAGCCTGTTTCGACGACCCGTCCCGAAATTCCTCTACACACGTTACTCGGACACAACAACTTGATTAAAATAAAAGTTGACGGTACTTCTGTGAGAACACTCAATGACACCGCTGCGCACATATCAGTCATGCTCCACTCAAGAAAGTGCTCACTCGTGCTCCGATCACTGTTGTCCGAGTAGCTGACTGTGCAACACCAGCAGTCACTGGGATGTGTGCCGCCCACGTCACTGTTGCTGGACGCCATACCACTGTTCTGTTTTACGTACTGGAACACTGCCCACATGACATTATTTTCGGACTCAATTTTTTGTCGGAGCATTCTGCCCTAATTGACTGTTCTGCTGGTGTGGTTCAGCTCGTCCTACTAAACGCCGTTGACTCGTCTGATACTGCACAGTCAAAACTATGCTCCGCCGACTTTGTTCGCCTATCTTGTAGAGCTCTGACATATATTGGCGTCTCTTCAGATCCACCTGTGGCTGACATCAATTATGTCATTTAACCTAATCCTACAGTCCTGTGTTCGCTTAGTGTTGCGTTCCCCTGCACCATCATCACAATAAAGGACAACGTGGCATGTCTCCCTATTGTGATTTTTGGACTTTGCTCTGAAGTGCTGTTACAAGGGATGTTCCTTGCAACCTTTGCCTCGGCCAACGACTATCACATATCCACCTTAACAGAGGAAGCACCGTCATCTGCAAGTATTCAGTGGGGCAGTACACTAGACTATATAACTAGAATGATTGCCTCTGATCTTCCGGCCGAGCATGTGTCTGCGCTTGGTGACCTTCTTGCGTTGTACCAAGACGTCTTTGATCTCTACGACCGACCCCTTGGTCAAACGACCGTCGTAAAGCATCGGATCAACACCGGCGATGCAAATTCAGTACACCGGCGACCATATCAGGTTTTCTCCACCAAGCGCTACGTGATCCAGCCAGAAGTCGACAAGATGCTTGCCCGAGACATCATTCCACCTTCTTCAAGTGCTTGGGCTTCGTCCAATGTGCTCGTGAGATAGAAGAATAACAGCTGGCGCTTCTGTTTCGACTACATAAATCTCAACAACGTTACAAAAAAAGTCGTGTATCCTCTACCACCGATAGATGACGCTCTTGACTGCCTTAGTGGAGCAAATCATTTCTCTTCCATTAATTTTCGTTTCATGTACTGGCAGAAATCAGTTGATGATCTAGACCGTGAAAAGACAGCATTTATAACTCCCGACGGGCTATATCAGTTTAAAGTAGTGCCGTTGGCGTTATGCAATGCCCAGACTACATTCGAACGAATGATAGACGCTCTTCTTCACGGTTTCAAGTGGCCAAGCTGCTTATGCTACCATGATGACGTCGCCAACTTTCAAAGCTCACCTCGAGCGTCTTTCAACATTTTGCTTGGTTTTTCGCAAAGCAGCGTTGCAACTAAGCTCGTCGAAATGTCACTTTGGCCGTCGGCAGCTCACTGTCCTTGGACACCTTGTCAATTCTTCTGGTGTTCGTCCCGATCCAGGGAAAGTCTGCGCCGTCAAGGCTTTCCCTGTGCCGGCCTCTGCGAACGACGTTCGAAGCTTTGTGCGCCTTTGTTCTTACTTTCTTAAATTTGTGCGAAATTTCGCTGACGTCCACGCCCGCTCACGGAACTACTAAGAAAAGTGTGATTTTTGTGGGGGAACCTGAACAAGCCAGAGCATTCGTTGAACTGACGACCAGACTTACGACACAACTGATTCTCAGCTACCTAAATATATGCGCTCCAACGGAAGTGCGTACCGACACCAGCGGCCAAGGAATCGCAGCCATTTCGGCACATCGACAGCATGGCTGCGAGCGCGTTATTGCATACACTAGCCGTGTTTTATCGCCAGCAGAGCGAAGTTACTCCATCACAGAACGCAAATGCATGGCGCTCGTCTGGGCAATGGCTAAATTTCGGCCGTATTCGTATGGAACCCGCCTTATGCTAGTTGTCGTCTTTAAAGGATTCTAGTGGACGTCTTGGCCGGTTGGCTCTACAGCTATAGGAATATTCCTACACGGTTGTCTACAAATCAGGCCGCTACCACCAGGATGCTGATTGCTCGTCGCGTCATCCAGTAGACCCAGCAGACCCTTCTGAGAGCGATGAGTGTACTTGCGTTTTGGCACTTTCCGCGTTCAGCAACATCGGCGATCGGCGACGCCATGATCCTCACCTCAAAGATATAATCCTTTGGCTCGGTGGTCCCACAACTCCTCTATCTTTCCGTATGTTCCTGCTCCAAGATGGCGTATTATATTGCTACAGCATGCATCTTGACGGACCTGAGCTGCTGTTCGTCATACCAGAACATATGCGTCAGACTGTTCTCGCACAGTTGTATGATATTCCGACAGCTGGTAACCTGGGAGTTTCAAGAACTTATGACCGCGTTGGACGTCGCTTCTTTCGACCCACTATTTACCGATTCGTCTGCCGTTACGTAGTTTCATGAAAATCTTGTCAACACCAAAAAAAAACAGCAACCCTTCCAGCGGGATGCCTTCAGCCCATTCAGATCCCATCCCAACCATTTTATAGGTTAGGTGCTGTCTTACTAGGATGGTATTTTTATCAGCCAGCGGAAACAAGTGTGTAGCAGTAGTCACGGAGAACACCACTCTGTATGCCATCACGTGGGCTTTTCCTACCAATTGTGCGAGTGTCGTCGCTGACGTTCTCCTACAAGACGTCATACTATATCACCGCGCTCCTCGGCAACTGCTTACCGATCGGGGTCGCTACTTGTTATCACAAGTTATCCAAGACCTATTACAGTCTTGCGCTACAAAGCACAAGTTCACAACGCCGTATCAAGCTCAAACCAACGGGCTCACGGAGCGGCTAAATAGAGCCATCAGGGACATGCTTGTCATGTACGTTTCTTCCGACCATCGTTACTGGGACTCCGCCCTTGCATTTGTAACATTTGCCTATAGTACGTCCCGGCATGACACTGCAGGTTTCTCGCCATTTTTCCGCCTGTACAGACGATAACCTACGTTTCCTTTTGACACCCTCCTTCCCGCCGTTAGCCACACACCCGGTTATGCCAGCGATGTGATCTCCAGAGCTCAGGAGGCGCGTGAGATGGCTCGCCTGCGTCTGAGCGATTTACAGCAACGACAACGACTAGTCTACAAGGCGTGCAATCGTAATGTCCACTTCAGTCAAGGTGACACAGAACTTCTGTGGGTGCCGCCATGGTGAGTCGGCCTGTGCGAAAAGCTGACTTCGCAGTACCCGGGTCCGTACCGTGTAGTGCGCCAAGTCACTGACGTGACATATGAACTCGAACCTCCCAACGCCACCAGCACGCGATCGTGTTCTGACGTTGTTCACGTCAGTTGGCAGAAGCGATATTACTCGCACCAACCAAGCACCAAGACGGTGCCTTCGCCGCCGAGGGTGATGCTACGGGGCGCCACACACAAGCATTATAGGAAAGAGGACGATGTTTAGGGCAAGCTCATGCAGACTGCGCTCCATATTGTATGCTTGCCTGTTTACCTAAATAAAGGAATTTTTCAGACACCTTTCCCCGTAACAATACTTTTACAAATCCCTCCCAGAACGTCATACCTATCGTAGTTCTACAGTGCCCTGTTTTTTATTATAGCTGCATTCTTGTTACCCTCAGTCATTACGTATCTTTCGTGCTCCCATAAGTACTCAGCCCCGTTGTTAACCCATACGCCCGAATATTTGTATTTATTCACTATTTATAGCGTGGCATTCTGTGTTATATGCTCAGTGCCGTCGTTATCACTGAAAATAATAATTGCTGAATTTGCCCTATAGGAATCCAAGGCAACGCATGGTGACGCTTCGACTCCGGACAGGCAGCGCCGTCTTTGGTAGAAAAGTAGAAATCGGAAATATATATCGCGCGTTTTTCCTTGCCTCCAAGGTGCTGCCGCTCACTTACGTGCTCGTGCCGGAGCACGCACAGGGTTTGAGTCACCTCACGATGTACCACCTGAAGTGCGGCTTCATAAAGATCTCTGAGCTAGACAAACGCTTCCTAGAAGCAAATCGAAAAAAAGGGGGAAAGCTCATTGGTCAAGTTCATGATGTCGTGCAGATGACGGTGAATGAGAACGCCCAAGACACTGCGAAATGCATTTCTCGGGTCCTCCGTAATATTACTGTGTACGACGTATGCCTCGAGGTAAGTCACCTTCTGCAGACAAGAAGCCGCGTACGCTATCAATTGGCTGTGCTGACGTTTATGTAAACCATATATATGTTGTTTTGATGTGGTATCAAGCAGTACCAGCCATATACCGTCATGTGCAAACGTTTGCGGCGTGCTAAAAATAAATAAACATTGAAACTATACGGCCATGGCATTAAAATGCTCAAGAAGGTTTATAGTCATGTCCTCCGTCCCGTGAGTGCATGACCCGCCGACGTCATGCGAAGCAGCAAGCTGAAGATTAAACACAGCGAGTAAAGTCGAAGTGCTCGCCACGTTTTTTTCCGGCTCGCGTGTCATGTTTGCTATAGCTTTCGCAAACGTGGCTGTGTTCGCCGGCTGGGACTTGCTAGAAAACGGACACAGCTTTACACCTGAGGGCGTCCCTTGATGTGGTGTGCATGGTTTTGGCAACGCACAACACGACAATACATCAAGCCTCGCCGACGCTTTCGTGGGGCTGCTTCTTCCTTCGCGGAAAGGCAAGTTGGCACTGTGAGCGTCTCGTTTTAGCGCGCCAAGCTCACGGCATGGCGTTTAAGTTCACCGCACCGACTGCAGAACGCATTGCGTGCGTGTAGCACGCACTCGCTTTTGAGCGAAACACACTGACTCGTCTGTGGCCGCTCTCACAACGGCCCTCAAGTTTTGCGGAACTCGCCACCAGAGCCTGGCGTGGCGTGGTCGTCGCTCTGCAAACTTATCTTTGGTTTTTTATTGAACTTCATGTATAACCTACCTCCCTCATCGCCACAGATCTCTATCAATCTCTGATGATGTTCGTTGTTGTCAGCCATTAATACTATTTCATCTGTATACATCAATGCTGGTAAGGACTGTCCAACGTGTTTTTTTTTGCTTGGGATAAGAGAGACTGAAGTCGAGTCAGCTCCCCTTTAATGTGGTTTCTAGTCCCTGTAGATACAACATAAACAAAAGTGACAAAGGGCATCTCCGTCGAATTCCCCGTTATATCTATATAGGCTCAGATACCTGTGTTTCCTGTTTCGCACCTACCTTGTTACTTTCATAGATATCCTTTGAAAGAGGTTAGTTATTCAATCTTTTAATCTTATATGTCCAGTATTCCCCACAACTTGAATCACACTATCGTAAGCTCCCTTGATAACTAGAAATGCCAGCCACAGAGGCGTGTGTTCTTTTTGCGCTATATCAAAACACTGCAGCAATAAACACAGATTGTCCTCCAACCACCCTCGTTTTCAGACCTCATCTTGTAGATCCCCCAGCACCCGCTCCCTCTCTACTCAAGTCTGTAGTTTTTTTACCGGCCTTTAAACTACTGATATCACTGTTATCGGGTGGTAGATGTTTATATAAGCTTTGTCCCCCTTTCCTTTATGATTCATGTTCAGCCTGCTCAGTTTCCACCCATTTGGGGTTTTACCATTCATATCTACTTTGCTCGATGCCTCTTATAAAGTTTGTTTAGAGTTTGGTCTTATTTTCTATTATAGAAAAATTGGGATGCCGTCAGGGCCTCTTGAGATACTATTAAAAACCCCCTTTTCCACTCTTTCCTACTCTCGTTGTCCCAGTGGTGCGACTGCGCTAATTGTCCATCCCCTGGAATGATGCGTGCAGCACTTACTTGGTGTTTAAATTTTTTGTCATCATTGTTCTTATACATTTCATTGCTTCATCCCTTTCTAGTTTAAATCCTTAAAATAAAGTTTTAAACTTCTGTTCTACGCTTGTCTTATTATTCAGAGAATTGAGATGCTTCCAATTTTCTGCAGCTACCTTTGTAACATTTTCGTTTATTTCTGCCATACACATTGGGCCCCCTTTTCTGTTCACTGATCAGATTGGACGATTTCCTCCTGCAGCTGAAAACGTTATCACATATTTTACATCATCTTCCAGTTCACTCATCTGGGTAGCATACCTCTGTTCTCTGCAGGTGTTTTTACGCCTTACCATGGCTATCTTAACTTCCTCATCCCACTAGCCGTTCGGTTTGTGTCTCTTTATTCCAGTTGATTTGAATCGTACCTTAGCCAGCTCTAATTCAAACATTCGAGTTATATTTGTGTTCGTCAACTATATTTAGGTATGCTCAGTGGTTGTTTTCTCAATCTCTTTCGTTGCTATTCGTATTTGCCTATCTGAAGAAAAATTACCATGTGGCTGCTCATACAGCCTCCTTCCCGTTTTCATTTCTCTCCCAAAAAATCAGGTTGATACAATTTTGATCAATAGCCAAGCTTCTGAAGCTATATTCATCTATGTTCATCACCGTCAGCTGATCATACATCCTGTGTGACATCATTGCGTAATCTGTCGTCCACTTCAGCTTTCCCACCTCCCATGTGATCTGCTCTTCGCACTTCTCGATAATATTGCAAATGATTAAACCATGTATTTCACACATATCCATTAGCAATTAGCCTGTGGGGCCAATTTATGCATCCATATCTTCTATGTGTGCTTTCATGGCTCCTTGTCTAATTACCTCACACCCTTCTCCTAATCCTTCAATGTCATTTTTTATGCACTGCACCAATTCTTGGTTTTCGTCTCTGCCTTTTGCCCCTGTTCAGAAGTACACAAAACTCGGGAGCGTCATCTGCACAGCCACTTTACCTTTCAGCCGTAAATGTTCCCTGCACTCGTGCTTGACCCTTTGCCAGTCTGTAATTTTATGAATGAATGCCCTAATACCACCTCTCTTTCTGCAGCGTTTTGTTCTAATACACTATTCCCATACGTAGTCGGAATTGCTAGGTGGTAGTTTCACGTCCCTGAGATGCATTTCTACAAAGCCGTATAATATCACCTTCTTTTACATTAGCTGTTCTTCGTTAGTGGATGGATGGATGGATGCTATGAGCGTCCCCTTTATAACGGGGTGGTGACAAGTATGCCACCAGGCTCGACAAAAAAAAAAACCTTTTTTTTTTCTTTTTTGATGTTGGCCTAATGCCTCTACTTCGATATATTCTATCTTAATGGAAAAAAAGGTAAATTTTCAGCTTAAGTTCTCTGCCATTTACGGCACACTGTCCATATTTTATTTTTCCAATATTTATTTTTGTCCTTTCTCTCTAATTTTCTGCCACCAATACTCTAACCGTCTCTTACTTATTTCAATCGCGGGTGTGTTCAGCTTTCCATTGTTGTCCCTAAAACCCAAGGCTTCCTGTAGGCTCGTGCCCAAACGTACACCTGGGTGGATATCTTCACATTCAATCAGAACATGCTCCGCCGTTTCCTTATCTTTCCCGCAGCATGTGCATTGTTCTTCTTCTTTACTGAATCTTGCTTTATAACTACGCGTTCTAAGGCAACCCGATCTCGCTTCAAACAGTAAAGCGCTTCCCCTTGAATTATCGTAAAATGCCTCCCTCCTTATTTCATTTTTGCCTTTTCGGTAGTTACTCAAGGCCGGTTTTTTCTCCATAGCTGTCATCCAGTAAATCCTCTCCGCCTCCCTGACTTTTCCCTTAACGCTCTTTGTTGACATATGGCTTACAATACCAGCCGTATATTTACTAGTGAGTCTTCTAGTTCTTTTTCTCCACTGTGTGTCCACGCTCTTCCTATACAAATAACGGAACACCTTCTCTGCCCATCTACTCCTTCATATTTCTTAGCCTTTCTTCGAACCTTATTTTGCTCTGCGCTTCCCTCGCCTCAAAACCTGCCCACCCCATATCGCCCTTTACAGCCTCGTTTGTCGTCTTCCCGTGAGCACCCAACGCGAGGCGTCCCACAGTCCTTTGATTTACATCCATTCCCGATTGCACCTCTGCCCTCATGCACACCACTGAGTTCCCAAAAGTAAGCCCTGGAACCATTACACCCTTCCACAGACCTCGAAGCACCTCATACCTATTGTATCCCCACAACGCTCTGTGCTTCATTATTGCCGCATTCCTCTTTCCTTTTGCTGCCGAGGCTTTTTCCTGTACCTCCATGTATCTATCACTCTCATTTACCCATACTCCAAGGTACTTGTATTCGCTTACCCTCGGTATTTCTTGGCCTTGTATGGACACCGTCTGATCACAGGGATCATTGAATACCATCAATCCACACTTCGTTACACTGAATCCTAGTCCAAGAGCTTCACCTTCCCTTCCGCATATATTCGCCAGCTGCTGTATATCATCTCGACTGTCCGCAAATAAGACGATATCGTCCGCATAAAATAAACCTGGAAGCTTCTGCTCAATCATCATGCCGCCCTGTTTGTGTGACAGATTAAAACCAATGTTGCTACCTTCTAGCGCTTTTTCCATACTCACCATGTACAGCATGAATAACAGCGGGGACAAAGGACATCCCTGTCTCAGACCCTTGCTAACCTCAACGTTCTCTTTGCTACGCATTCCTTCCCACTCTATGCAAACTGTATTTTCTCGGTATATCTCCCTCAAAAGCTGTATACAGTCGTCGCCCATGCCCATTCCTTTCAATATATCCCACAAAATTTCCTGATTAACGTTGTCGTATGCCCCAGTGATGTCTAGAAAAGCCACGTACAAGGGCCTATTCTCTATTTTCGATATTTCTATACACTGAGTGAGAACAAACAGGTTATCGTCTAACCGCCTGTCGACTCGAAATCCGTTCTGAAGTTCTCCCAAAATATCGTTATGTTCGGCCCATGTTTCTATTTTCATTTTTACTGCTTGCATCGCCAACCTGTATAGTACCGATGTAATGGTTAGTGGTCTATACGAGCGAATCTTGTCCTTTTCTCCCTTGCCTTTATAGATTAAGTTCATTCTACTTTGTCGCCAACTGTCCGGTATTTGTCCGTCCTTTAAGCTTTTTTCTACTGCTTTTAACAATGCTTCTTTAATGTTATGTCCTAGTTCGTTAATGAGGCTAACGGGAATCCCATCTAAACCCGCGGCAGTGCGCTTTGGAATTTTTCCTTCGGCCTTTTTCCAGTTGAAATTATCAAGTACTAGCTCTTCCTCTGTTGCTTTCTCCGCCACACTTTTACTCACCGGGGAGATCCCCTGGACGCTCTTTTGAAACGAATCGGCTGTTACCTTTTGGATGTAACCTAGCGCTTCGTACCCTTCCAATTGATTTCCTCCTTCATCTAGAATATGTTGTTGCGTTGTGACAGACTTCCTACCTAGCGCCTTTATGTGGCTCCAAAAAATCCTAGGCGCGGCCTCCTTTTTTTCGTGTATCTCTGTCATCCAGCGTTCACTTTCACCTTTAATTTTTGCCTCTAACAATTTCTGTACAAGGGATTTTTTCTCTAAATATATTTCCCATATTTTTTTGACTTCGTCCTGCGGCCGCTTCTCCTTTTTTGCCTTTCTATGCTCCCGTGATGCTTCGCGCCGCTTCTCGATCGCCTCCCGGATTTCCTTGTTCCACCAACTTTTTGGCTTCCTTTTTCCTTTCCAGCAAACAGTTTTCTTCTCTTTCCCTATCTCCTTCGTCATTAGATGTAACAGCTCACTATACTCCCAGTCCTTGCCTGGTATTTCGCCTACTTCTTCCTCGACTCTTGCGGCTATATTTATTATTTGTTTGTCATTTAAATACGAGCTGCCAGACTTTGATTCCATGCTCATATTTTCAGTTTCGTATCCCATTTGTAATGTTATTCGTTTATGATCACTACCCAAGCTGTTAATGCCTTCCTCGTCTATCCTCATTTCTGTCAGTTTGTGGTAAATTCCTTCAGTCATGAGACAATAATCAATACTTGATTGCTTGTTTCCGACTTCCCATGTGATCTGGCCGTCACATTTAGGCCCCGTGTTAACTATCTCCAGACTATGTTGCTCGCAAAGATCTAGTAATAACTTCCCATTGGTGTCTGAATATCCGTCAAGGTCATGTATGTGGGCATTCATGTCCCCTAGAAGGATGATTTCGGCCCCATTACCAAATTCCTTAATATCCGCACTCATGCAATCCACTATCTCCTGATTCTTTTCTCTGCAGTTATTCCCCGTCCACAAGTAGGCTACCCCTAGCCACGTTTCCTTTCCACCTACTGTGCCCAGAACCCAGAGGTGCTCTGAACACGTCTGTTTCACTCTAACCCATTTGGCTCCGCGATGAATTAGCATTCCTACACCCCCACCTTTCCTTTCCGATATGGTCCTGTTACACCCTTCCCAAACATAATTTTCAATATGTGGTGGCTCTTCCAAGTCTCTAAGGTGTGTTTCTGTAACCGCATACACGCCTATCTGTTCTTTGTTTAACTGCTCCTCAATCTCTAACCATTTTGCCTTCTTTCTGCCACCCTGCATGTTTATGTAACTAATTGCAACACGCGCCTTTTTCCTTTTTCTTTTACCTTTTTTCTGGTTTTTTCGCAGTTCTACCTGTCAAAGCGTCCTCCTGGTTGTTTTCCCTGTTACGAGCTACCCCGGACTCCGAAGGGCCCGTGAGCCCCCCAAAAAAGCTACTGCGCGTCCTGCCAGTCGCCAGCCCACCTCGTGTCCAAGCCTCTTATGGAAATGAATCTTGTCTCTTTGGAATCCACCCCACCTTTGCACTTCCCTGTTTAAATCCACTACCTCGAAACCCTTCTCTCGACTAATTCGCCATATCTCTTTGTTTGCGTCGACAACCGCTCTTTGCAGGTTGATGTTGCGTACTGGTACTTCCGGTACTGTGCATACTACAATTTGCACCTGGGGGGACACGGCGCGCATGTCATCCACCCCTTTCGCCAAGGTCGTCGCTAGTCCTGACGATTCTTTTTTCAGGACGTCATTTAGCCCTCCCGCAATTACAACGAGGTTACGATTGTTAGCTTTAGCTGCGAGTTGTTCACCCGCTTGACTCATTACTGTCCCCAGCGTTTGTCCTGGGAACGTCCCTATCGCAACTCTCTTGTCGCCTTTCACCCTTTCTTTGATTGCCGCTGCGCATCGGACTAAATTTGAGTCACCGGCGATGATGACCTGTTCAGACATTCCTTCTGAAACCTGCACCTGGCTGCTGACTAGGTGACTAGCGTGAGTCACGGCTGCTGGTTTGCTCCCTCCCTCCCTCAAAACTACTTCCCGGTAGCTTGGCCCTGTGGCCAATGTATCTGCCTTTGTCATGCCTGTTTCCTTCATCTCTCCCGCACAGGGGGTCGTCGCCATAATGCTTCCGCCGTCACCTGCGTCTTCGTTCCCTTTCACGACCTTCGATAGGCCCTTCTCGGCTGACCGGAGCCTTTCTTCCATGGCTGACGTTTTCTCTCGCTCCTTCGCCAATGCATTCTCCAGCTCTGCGATTTTCTCCATGAGCCCACTCTGGACCGCCATCATATTTTTCATTTTCTCCTCGAACTCGCACTGTCTACACTTGGCGCCATCTTCTGCTTTCTCCTCCGCACTAACTTCCACCTTCCAACCTACCCCGCACTCTGAACACTTTACGGTCTTTTTGACCATGGCTAGCTCAGTTTACCGATGCCCACGTGTTAGAAAACTGTACTAAAATACACTGGTCTAAGCCAAAAAGAACCACAATAATAAATAAATACGCTACACTTCACAGCACCTGCGCATGCACGTGGTCGGTCTACGCGCAGACCTCAGCCACGTGGTGGCTGGAGAAAAAAAAGACACAGTACAAAATACTAAAAAAACGTACACCGTAATAGACCTAATCAAGCTTTACGCTAGCGCCTTACGTTCTCATAAAGCTACAGACAGAGGCATGCTGGAAACATGCAAAAACACTTATCTGTAGCTGTCATTCCGGAGCTCTCCAAAAACACGTCCGACCTCTACCACACTCTCCGTCCAAAAGCTAACTCTCCGTTAGTACAGCGCCTGATCAGCGCTTTTAGCGGCTAAGGCTTGAAGCTCTCACGTTCTCAATGCGATGTGGTTTTTTTCGATGATGAAAAATTGTGGAGGAAGAAATTACAAAACTTTTTAAAAGGACCAGTTCCACGCGTGGTACTGCACTTCACAAATGCTGCGTTGTAGACGTCAGGGCTTCCAATTGTGTTTCCATCATAAAGTTTACAAAACAGGGCCCTACGGAAGCTAACAAAATCGTTCCTTGTTTTCCGGGACGAAAAAAATGTGGTTTAAAAAACTAGACAGAAACCTGCAAATTTTTCGGAGATATATATAGTACGAAGATCAAGCTCTGATTTGGGGTCCTCATTTATGTTTCTGAGAGACAAAAAATACGTTCTACAATGCAGTTTTCCAGAACACAGACGCATTTTCAACAAGCGTATTGGGCCGCTTGGCTACAGATGGCGCTGACTCACACTCCCGCGTCTAAATTCACATATAAACCAAAAAGTGGACGGAAGGAAGGCCGCTCAGTGGTTAGAGCATCGAACACGTTACTATAAGGTCGTAGGTTTGATTCCTGCTCAAGGCTGGTTATTTTTTCACCCACTTTTCTGTTCTTATTTACATTTCATTTGTCCTAATAATTCGCCCATACATTCCATGGCAATATTGTCTGTTAGATCTATTTGATATTGTGTCAAAACAAGTAAAAAAGAACCCTTACGTATATACCTGTT
Organism: Rhipicephalus annulatus; assembly: GCA_013436015.1. Taxonomy (NCBI): domain Eukaryota; kingdom Metazoa; phylum Arthropoda; class Arachnida; order Ixodida; family Ixodidae; genus Rhipicephalus; species Rhipicephalus annulatus. The sequence continues at coordinate 171,236 of WOVY01000246.1, forward strand.
TCCCTTATTCATTAAAAGGTGTTGTACTGGCAGACTTGATGTAATTAGGTTGTATACGAGGGACTATTGCTCAGCTGACCACTCGTAATAAGTTCACGTGCTACGTGACGCCACACATGCGCATAAAAGGTGTTTCACACTTGCCGCTTGGCTACAGATGGCACTGACTGACACTCCCGCGTCCGAATTTACATATAAACCCAAAAAGTGGATGGAGGTAAGGCTGCTGTGAGAACTCAGTTGTTAGAGCATCGAACGCGTTATTCGAAGGTCGTAGGTTTGATTCCTGCTCATGGCTGGTTATTTTTTCAGCCACATTTCTTTTCTCCTATTTACATTCCATTTGTTCTAATAACTACACCTATATATTCCCTGGCATTATTGTCTGTTAGATCTCATTTATATTATGTCAAAAAAGGAAAAACGAGCCCTTAGGTATATACTTCTTTCTCATATATATATATATTGTAGAGACGAGAAATAAGAGACAACGCCTTTTCTGCAGGCCGGCTGTTCTTATTCTGCTTTCTCCTCCTCGTCTTCTCCGTCCCGCCACGTATGCGCCGAGCACGATCGCCGCTTTGTCATCATTACACTCGGCCACGCTGCAGCTGGTCTACTCCTGTAAGAAAAGCACAAACCAATGTCACGTTTGCCGACGTATGCAGTTCTTCATCCGCGACACATGCACCGCAAAGTTATTCCGTTTTCTCTTGTCTCTGCGCGTATCAGAAGCTGTGGAACGTACTCGCCAAGTGTTATCTCCCAAGCGCTCAGAAATAATGTAAGGGCCGTCGTACTTTGGGTGCAGTTTGTTTGAAGACGATGGCGCACCTCGCTGTAGCCACACCTCATCACCTACACTGTATTTCGGCGCGGGACGGTGGCGTCGGTCGTAGTATCGCTTTTGTGCCTGTTGAGCATGCACAATCCTCCTACGCGCCTCCACACGGATATCGCGACAAAGTGTCTGGCGTGCAGCGGAACGCCCTACTTTAACGGGAGTGTCCAAACCGAACGTAGCATTCAGTTGCGGGAGCTGACCATAGACAATCTCGTAGGGGCAAATTCCTGTGGAGCTGTGTGCCGCCGTGTTCACTGCGTACGCAGCTGCTTGGAGATGATCATCCCAGTCGGCCTCACCTCGTTTGTGATTCTTACAGTACGGTGCGAGTCTAGCCTGGATAGTCTGGTTCGACCTTTCGGTCAGTCCGTTCGCCTGTGGATGGTATGCCGACGCGAAGTGATGGTCCACTCCAGCTTGTTGTAGGTAAGTGCGGAGCTCGCGACTGCGAAAGGTGGTCGACCGGTCGGAGATCAACTTGTTAGGAAGACCGTGTCGCCATTCGAAGCGATCTTTCAGGAATCGGATGACATGGCTAGCAGCAAGCGAAGGCACGGCCGCGACCTCTACGAACTTGGACAAGTAGTCCACAGCGAGTATAATGTAACGATTGCCCGCTGTCGTCATTGGAAGAGGCCCGATGTGATCTATGCCCAACGTGTGGAAAACTGTCTCTGGAGGCTTGATCGGCGTAAGAAGTCCATGTCGAGCTCCAGGACGTCGTTTGTGTTGCTGACAAATCTCGCAACTGGCAACGTATGAACGCACGCTTTTATCCATTTTCGGCCACCAAAAACGTTCTTGTGCCTTGCGTAAGGTGGCTCTGTAGCCAACATGGCCTCCCTCGGGAGTGTCATGGATGGCGCGTAGTACGCTCGATCTTAAGGTGTCAGGAATGACCAGGAGATGACACTCGGTGCTTTTATCGGCCCAGTGACGCCGATACAGCGTTCCATTACGTAAGACAAACTTGGCATTGCGTCCCGCATCGCCAATGGAGTCTATAACGGATGCGAGTCTTTCATCGGCTTGCTGAGCCTTGGTCACGTCCTGTTGAGAAAACAGGATCCAGGTTTCTCGATTTTGTGTGGAGAATTCCTCGATCGGATTTCGCGATAAAGCGTCCGCAAGCTGATTTTGTGCTCCAGCACGGTGACGGATGTCGTACGTATAGTCTTGGAGCCGAACAATCCATCGAGCAAACTTGTGCTTGAGGTGCTGCTTCTGGAACATCCACGCAATCGCGGAGTTGTCTGTTACTACCGTGAAGTGTCGGCCAAACAAGTAGTGGCGGAACTTTTCATCCACACTCCATACTACAGCCAAACACTCCAGTTCATTCGAATGATAATGCCGTTCTGCGTCCGATAGTTTACGACTGGCGTAGCAGATGACGTGCCCACGCCCACTCGAGTCACGTTGAAGTAAAACCGCCCCTAGGCCAATCTGACTCGCATCAGTATGGACTTCTGTCATCCAATCTTCATTAAAGTGGCAGAGCACCGGGCTATGTGTAAGCTGGTGTTTGAGGGTTTGGAAGGCGTTATCCTGCAAAGGACCCCACTGAAATTGGGCGTTTTTCTTCAGTAAGTCCGTGAGTGGAGCAGCAGTTGACGCAAAGCTCGGTACAAACTTGCGCAAGTATGACGCCATTCCTAGGAATACCTGGAGCTGTTTTATAGATGTTGGTGCAGGGTATTTGGCAACGGCATCTATGCGTTCAGGCAAGGGTCGTACGCCATTATGAGATATCTGATAACCAAGATAAGATATTGTCGTCAACCCAAACTGGCACTTCTCGCGGTTAAGTCGAAAGCCGGTGTTGTGTAGCCTCTGCAGAACCGTGTCGAGATTTTGTAGATGTTGTTTTTCCGTTTCCCCCGATGACTAGAACGTCATCGAGGTACACGACGCAGGCACGGTCTATCAGTGTGCCTAACACTGTGTTCATGGCACGCTGAAAGGTGCTTGGAGCAGTTCGCAGACCGAACGGCATCCGATTAAACTCGTACAAGCCAGATGGTGTTCGGAAGGCCGTCTTAAACTTATCTTCTTCAGCCACGTTGATCTGCCAATACCCTGCTTTTAAATCTAGCGACGAAAAGAACCTCGCTTTTCGTACGGCGTCAATAGCGTCGTCAATGCGTGGCAGCGGGTACGAGTCTGGTATGGTGTGCTTGTTCAGCTCTCGGTAGTCAACACAGAATCGGAGATTGCCGTCCTTTTTACGGACTAGGACAACAGGTGCTGCCCACGGGCTAGAAGATGGCCTGATTATGCTGGCGGCAAGCATTTCTTGCACCTGCTGGTCAATTAATATCCGCTCTCGTTCGGCATATCTACGTAACGGTATGGACACCGGCGGATGATTGTCGGTAGTAATATGGTGCACTAGCACGCTAGTTCCGGGAAGCTGATTAGTAGTATCAGCGAAGAGCGATGCGTGCCTCTCGAGTATTGCGGGAAGTGTAAGTGGCGTCGTCAGCTCACCTTGGGATTGCGCCGGAGGCACACTTGGAGCCACAGGATGGAGGTTGACGGTATTTCCTTCCACCGTGAGGCGCACTTCCCCGGAGAGCAGGTAGTCGGCCCCTAAAACCATGTCTGTGGGCAGGTCGTCGAAGACGGGCACCGAGGACAAAAACTTGCTGCCGGCCTCGGTGTTGAGTTGCAGGTTTAGGGCACCGACCGGTAGTACGTCGCCACCGAGACCCCGCAGTGGTGGCTCAGTCCAAGGCTGGAGAAGTCGCCGCTTTGTCATCATTACAATATATATATATATTTATAAATACATATATATATATATATACACTTGTTGACAACGCTCCCGTTGTGCCTTATCCCATATATATATATATATATATATATATATATATATATATATATATATATATATAAATTTTCAAGACGTTTAGTGGCGAACACTCGGCGATGATTCACGACAGCGACAGTCAATGTGGAGACCGACTTTCTGCACGAGCTTCTCTTCCCATGAAAAGGGCGACCCACTAGAAGGCGCTGAAGAGGTCGACCTACTGTTCAAAGGCTTTACAACAACTACACCGGGTACGAAAAGGGAGCTGCCTGGTGACCTAACAGCTGGTTACAATGAACAGGTCGTGGTAGGCCTTGAGGCGCTCCACGTTAACAATGTCGCGTATTTGACGGCGCATGTCCGAAGATAGTTCGTTGGTTTCGATCAAGTTAACAGGGGAAGTGCATTTGACGACATGGTAAGGGCCTTCGTATTTGGGCAATAGACAGGAAGAAGCGGCCTCAGTCACTGAGCAGTTCCTGGGGTGGACCAGTCCCAGAATGAATCGTTGGAGATGAAAAAGGCCACATCACTCGCTGCCGCCACGGGGAGAGCGGCCGTTTCGGCGTATCGCGTGAGGTGGTCCACAGCGACAATGGCCCAGCGGTTACAAGCCGACATTAGTGGGAGTGGCCCATACAAATCAATGCCAACGCGCCCAAAAGGCCTGGGGCAAGGTAGAGGTTGCCAGCCTACTGGTGACAGGCGGGTTGAAGCTTTGTGGCGCTGACATTCTATGCAGGAGCGAACGAAATTCTGCACGTAGCGGTACATGCCGTGCCAAAAGTACCGTTGGCGAATGCGGTGGTAAGTCATCGATACCCCAGAGTGCGCACATTGCAGATCTGAATGAAAGAATTCGCATATGTCAGAGCGCAGACTGCGAGGTATGACTAGTAGCCACTGGCGGCCGTCATCGTTGTAATTGCGCCTGTGGAGGAGGTCGTCGCAAACGGCGAAATGGTGGGCTTGACGAAGCAACGCGCAAGTGAATGGAGTGAATAGATCAGCCAGCAAGTCTATCAGTAAGGCAATTCAATAATCTTTGCGCTGTTCAGTAGCATTGGTATGAATGCTAATCGAATAAATTGAAAGGTAAGACGCTGAGTTGTGGACATTGTCATAAGGCGAGGGAGAGCGGGACAGGGCGTCGGCGTCAGCATGTTGCCTTCCATTGCGGTAGAGCACGCGGATGTCGTAGTCTTGCAGGTGTAGTGCCCACCGGGCGAGACGACCTGAGGGATCTTTCAATGACGACGACCAGCATAGTGCGTTATGGTCGGTGACGACATCAAATTGGCGACAGTACAAATGAGGTGGGAACACTGTGACGGCCTGTGATGTGATTGTGCGCGTTTAAAAAGTGCGCCACTCCATCAGCCAGAAGAAGATGAAGATAACACTCGGTTGTAGCACGTGTGGGAATGAACATTTTGGTTCATTGAGGTCCAAGCACAGAGATTTCAAGGCCAATTGGCTGGGTACCACGAAAGTAGAGAAAGTACGAATAGAGATTCTCTACTTTCGTGATAACATCAAGAAAGTAGAGAATCTCTATTCGGGACGAGACAAGTGGGCCAGAGCGGAAGCAGAAGCCTGAGGAGAGCAGATCAAGGGGAGTTCGAAGAAGACGGGCAAGCGAAAGGTCGTCACCGGACCGGGCGCTGAAGATGGGCCGTCGGGCGTCGGACCCGAGCCTGTAGGACTTCAACCGGCCGGGGCCTTCTGCCGTCATGTTCCCGCTCGTGAAGGCCCTGGCCGCCTGGTCCTGAACTCCTACCCAGGGCCTGCGGACTTTGGTTCCAACAGGCGAGCAACAGCCGTCGCGCCACGGGCCCAAGCTGTGCGCCCCGCTGTTTGTCCATGTTGACCCTGGTTCCCTGATGCGTAGCCACCAGCCTGCGTTCTCTCGTCACTTACGGGTCCACACTCCTAAAGCCAGGCAAGGCAGACGTGGCCGAGTCGGGACCGAGTGAAGAAGGTGGCCAGGGCGCGGGAGTGGCGGACAGCAGAGCTCCTGCATCAAGGTCCCAGCGGGCTCCAACCTGGACACAGAGCTTCTTCTCGTCGCCTGACGTGAGCCAGGCTGGTTCTGGTCTTCTGGCGTTGGCCAAGAAACGTCTCCGGCTTCGTGTCCGCGCTGCGGCTGCCGAATGCCGAAAAGTCACTCACTTCGACCAGCCCGACGCTTTCTTCCGTGCCAGTCAACCACGTGAGCGTCTCAAGCCAATCGCCATTCTTTCTTCTGCTGCACGAGTGCGTCTTCACCGTTACTCCATCACATCAGTTGCAAGTCCCACATCACTACTGTCACCATTTGCGTGAGTGCGTCCATGCTATGGTATACGAGAGCCTTCGCTGCAAGCACCGCGTCCCGCTAACTTGTGATAGGGGTTATTTTCCACAGAAGATTTATTTTCACGCACTGTTCGCGTCTTTAGTCATTCGTTATTTCTGTTAACCTCGTTCTCTTTTTGCATGCTGTGTTCTATGCTGTTCACTATCTTCTGGAAGTTTCGTAAATATATTGAGTGGTGGGAATTTGGTGGTAACAAATGGTCTCGTCGGCTCGTTTCTCGATGATGGTTATATCATTGGTTGTTTTTGTTTTACACGAACCTACACGAGAGATTGCCCCTTAAACAGCCTCGTGATAGGGCTCAGATGAGTGCCAAACATTTTTTCTCGGCCTTATTAAGCTCGGCCTTATATATATCCGGACTTATTAAGCGTAGGCTTTGAATACGCCACGACATATTCCGGGAACCCTGGTTTGCGCTGCGCAAGGACAGCGCCGAGGCTGACACCACTGGCATCCATGTGTACCTCTGTAGGGGCCGTAGGATCGTAGTGGCGGAGTATGGGAAGTGATGTCAACAAACGACAGGGCTTTGTGAAAGCGTTGTCGCACTGTGATGGCCATAGATGGAGAGGCCCGTTACTTTTGAGGAGCTTCGTCAGCGGCGATATGTTAGTCGCGAAGTTTCGAATAAAGCACCGAAAGTAGGAACACAGCCCTACGAAACTGTGCAGTTCCTTGACGGATGTCGGCTTGGAGAACTCGGTCACGGCCCGAAGCTTGGCTTGATCAGGGAGAATTTCGTCCTTGGACTCGACGTAGCCAAGTGTTGTCAGCTGCCGAGCTGCAAATCGGCACTTATTCAAGTTCAGTTGCAAACTGGCGTCACTCAGACGCGTTAAAACATTCCGAAGGCGTTGAATTGCGTCGAGATGTTAGGAGTGAAAACGACGACGTCATCCAGGTAGCACAGGCACGTGTGCCATTTCAGGTAACGCAGAACAGTATCAATCATGCACTCAAAGGTGGCGGGTGCATTGCACAACCCAAACGGCATGACGTTGAATACTTACAGGCCGTCGGAAGAGACAAAAGCGGTCTTCGGTCAAGCGTCCTCAGCCATAGGTATTTGCCAGTGCCCTGTGCGCAAATCGAGGGATGAAAAGAATTGAGTTCTTTGCAGGCTGTCAATCGCGTCTTCTACCCGCGGTAGTGGGTACACACCCTTACGAGTGATCTTGTTGAGGCGTCGGTAGTCCACACAGAACCGCACTGAACCGTCCTTCTTTGTGACCAGAACGGCAGGAAATGCCCAGGGGCTGCTAAAGTGTCCAATAACATCGCGGCGAAGCATGTCGTCGACTTGCTCGTTGATTACACGGCGTTCTGTGGGAGATACGCGATATGGACTTTGCCGCAGTGGTGGCTGTGCGCCTGTGTTGATGCGATGCGTAAAGGTGGGTGTGCTGCCGAAAGAAGGTTGAGCGACATTGAAAGAAGAGCGGAATTCTTCCAACAGGCCTACAAGCTGACAAAGGTAGCCCGGCGTAAGGTTGTCGGGAATGGAGGGACCAAATACATCATCGGATGATGAAGCAGATGTCCACTAAGCGTATCTGAACTAGAGCAGTGCATGTCATCGGGTTGATCCATGGGTTCCGCGCTGCCGAGACATTCCCGTCACACGAACGTAACGCTGTGCGGGAATAAGTTCACAACAAAAATAGTGGTGCTGCAATGAGTGAGTTGCACGGTCGCGAAAGGGACCAGTAAGCCTTTTCAGATGAAAACGCGATGAGATGGCGAGAGGAGTGGAGCGGTGTCGGAAAGGCTTGCGCACTAGACGGACACCGCCGCGGACGAACTCGCAAACACTTGGGTGTCGTCTCTGACGACTAACTTGCTTGAAGCAGATGAACTGTCGGCCCGTGAGTTCTATTTTTGCTGGTGCGCAAAGAATGACGGCGTCGTGGCGGGAGAGAAAATCCCATCCTAGGATGACGTCGTGAGAGCATGAAGGAATTATGATGAATTCGACCGCGTACATCACGTCCTGAATCGAAAGGCAGGCAGTACACATCGCTGTAGGGTGAATGCTTGGGGCGCTGGCTGTACGGAGAGAGAGCCAAGAAAGTGGCGGGGTCCATTTGCGCAGTAATCGGCTAAGTTGTGCATCCATGACGTATATGGCGGCTGCAGTATGTACAAGGGCAGATGCATGAAACCCATCCACAAGCACGTCTATTAGGTTCGATGGGCTTTCCTGAGCGCTTCCGCACTTCGACAGCGTCGCAGTCTTTGCCTCGTAGACTGCGACGACTAGTTGTCCTAGTCGCCCTAGATTCGGACGACAATGCGGCCACGCCCTAGATTGGACGTGGCCGCATTGGCTACAGTGAGCGACGACGCGGAAATGGGGATCGGTGGGTAGACGGAGTGGGGCACGACGACGGTGACATAGGCAGCGGTTGGTCATACGAGCGGCTTGATTGGCTGGGAAAATTGGAGGCAACCTGCGGTTGCTGCACACGATTGCAATAGCGGGCTACGTGACCGACGCAACCACAAGCAAAGCAGATGGGGCGATCGTCAGCAGTGCGTCATCGGTTCGCGGGTTCCATTCATGTCACAGAAGGTGAAGGGCGAGTTGGCTGCTGATGTGAGTGCATGGTGGGCGGCACTCCGGGCACGTGGCTGACGTCGGCGTATGTAGGCGACACAGCTTCTCTGAAGGCCTGGGGCTTCACGATGGTTTCTGTGTAACTTGTGGGGCCAGCCACAGAAATCGGTAGGGGCGGCCTGGCGACACTTGGGCGTAGCTGAGTGGTGCAGATACAGGAGGTGGCTGGTAGTATTCAGGAAGGACCTGCGCGATTTCCTGCTGAATGGCTCAGCTGAGTGGTGGTAGAAGTTTACTTGATGGCTGTTGAGCATGTTGCGTGGAAGCAAAAGCCAGTAAAGAGACCTGGCAGGCAACGTCCTCCCGCATGAACGAACTGATTTCTGCGAGCAAGGTTGTGTGGTCAAAAACTATGGACAAAGCCGAGCTATCAGCATCGAGTGGTGGCGGTCGACCAGTCATCAAGCGCTGCCGCCGCAGCTCATCGTAATTTTGGCATAACGTAATGACTCCTGCCATAGTGCGGGGGTTCTTGTCTAGGAGCATAGTGAAGGCATCGCATCGTCAGCGGTGCTCTTTAAAACATGCGTGACTTTGTCAGCCTCTCACATGTTCAGGTCTACTTTCTCGCACAAGTCAAGGATTTCCTCGATGTAACTTGTAGAATGCTTGTAGAAGGCTTTGCCACAACCCGATCATGGTAACCAGCTGGTAGGTTGCCAGGCGGCTCGCTTTTTTACCCGGGGTAGTTGTGGCAAAGGCTTCGAACAGTGAGTCGTCCTCTCCAACGCGTTCTAGTGGGTCCCCTTTTCATAAGAAGAGCAGCTCGTGCAGAACGTCGGTCCCCGCATTGACTGTCGCTGTCGTGAATCATCGCTGACTGTCCGCCAATAAACGTCTTTACGATATATATATATATATATATATATATATATATATATATATATATATATATATATATTCGGTGCGCGTCCTCGCGGCAGATGGCCTTCACCCAAACTTCGAGGGCGTTGCACTGATGGCTGGCCACATCAAGCAGCTGTGTTTCCGGAACGCAACGGACGCCTCGTCTTCCTCTTGGCTAGACCACATGCCCAGTGGTCCCATGAAGCAATCCTTCAACGCCTATCAACCTGGTCTTGCGGAACTTGCGTCCTCGCCCCGGTCATCTTCACCCAACGCCTCCAAGAGCCCGAAGTCTACACCGAGCCACTTGCGAGAGAAAAATCTACCTACGCCACAGTTGCTGTGAAAGCAAAGAACTAAGGACTCTCCACTCGTGAAAGGTCTGGAAACATTTCTTTGTCTCACCGGTACCCTTTAAGAAAACGCATTCGTGAGAAAAGCACTGTATCTTCAAAGAATTGACTAATACCGACCTCATGCGACAACCCTATTCAGAGTCGTGACTTTCTCAGAATTAGAAAAATTGTGAAAAACGCGTAAAATACAAACTTCACGCATCTACGCTAAACACCTATCTAAACGCCTTGACTGTACCGAAAGGACTTGTGATTTCGCTCAAACCAGCAACTTCCAAAATGTCACAACGCAACGTCGAGAAATGGAACGAAACGTTAAAGAATGCGTCCCTAGCTCTCATGCGCATCATCATCGACCATTATAATTCAGCTGTCAAAGCGTTCCTAAACAGTGAACGACAGTTGCGCAAGGCTCGTATGTTGGATCCTCTGAATTGACTTCGCTGGTTAAATACGAACAGAGAAAACAATTAGAAATTCAACAGAAGAAAGCAAAAAAGTTTTTGCGTGACCACATTACCCTTCTAAAACCACTGACCAACGAAGACTCTCTTCCCGTCAAATCATCCTGTTCTGGACGAGACAAACTATCAGCTAGACCTAACGTAGTAAACGTTTGAAACGTGGTTTTATCCGACTCAGAAATGAGTGTGCTTGCTTGGGCCTTGAATTTCTGTCGAGCTACTGGCGGCTACAATGAACTTAACTTGATAAAAGACTTAGATGAATTCGCGCGCAGTATGAGGCTAAGCGAATTCTTCCATAAACGTTCATCATCCAAGAGTAACATGTCTTCCCATCAACACTGGACGCCGCCAAGACAACGCGATATATTCCTCGATATGTACATTTCTGCAGTTCAGCGTGACATCCTGCAGGCTTATGGGAACCGCATTTCATACAAAGGAAACCTCACATTCAAAAAACGGAATGCAGTTAAATGTTTACAAGAACGCACAGATATTGTAATAAAGCCCGCTGATAAAGGAGGCGCAATCGTGATAATGAACACAACGGACTACGTTTGTGAAGCTCAGAGACAGCTAGATAATGACACGTTTTGCAAGCGACTCAGTGAAAACCCCACCGAAGAATTTAAGCACATCGTTACTGATACGATCAAGCATTTATTACTTGATGACAGACTTCCCGATAAAGCAAAGTACTCATTAGTCCCACTGAGCCCTGTGCCAGGAAGGTTTTACCTATTGCCTAAAACTCATAAGCCCAATAACCCCGGTCGTCCTATAGTGTCAGGCATTGGCACTGTCACCGAACTACTTTCAAGCTATGTCGATGGCCTGATTAGTATACTACCTCCAACTTTGCCATCCTATCTGAAGGACACTTCTCATTTCCTCGCTGACATCATCGACCTGAATATACCTGCTGACTCATTTCTGGTAACATTAGATGTTGCGTCACTTTATACTAATATTCCCCACAAAGACGGCATTCGTGCAGTAGTGAATGCTTATAACGGCTCATCATGTGACAAATCTGTTGATAGCTGTACATTAGCCGCATTATTAAAACTCATCCTGGAGCTTAACAATTTTCAGTTTGACGGTGTTCACTACGCACAAGTTAGTGGCACTTCATTGGGCACCAAAATTGGTCCAAATTACGCAAATATATTTATGGGCCAATTGAAAAATCATTTTCTTTCAACGCGCAGACTACAGCCATACTACTACAAACGTTTATAGACGACATATTTTTTATCTGGCATCACGGCGAAACGGAACTAGAGACTTTCATTGCAGACTTTAACAAGGTTCATCCATCCATTTCATTGTCACATTCGTACTCGAAGGCATCCATCTGTTTGATGGATGTAACAGCATCCCTTTGCGGCGAAACATTCTCTACTAAAGTATACAGAAAACCCACCGACGCTCACCGATACCTTCATTTCAAAAGCAGCCATGTAAAACATTGTAAGACGAGTATACCCTACAGTCAAGCACTTCATTTCAAAAGCTGTGCTCTGAAAATTCAGACTTTGTTGAAAACTGTGATAAGCTTCGTGGTGCCCTAACTGTACAAAAGTACCCGCCTCAGATTATCGACAATGCGATTATGCGCGCCGATGCAATTGACCGAAGAGCGCTTCTAAAATCAAATAAAAAACCTGCGCACCGGAAACACATCAATTTAATTCTGACACATTCTCCGTCAATTCCAAATGCTAACGCGATACTCAAAAAGCACTACAACATACTAATGCAGAGCAATCGTCTAAAAGACGTCTTCCCAGAGCCTCCACGAGCAGTTTACCGCCGATCGAGAAACCTACGAGACATACTTACGTCATCCAAACTACCAATGCCAGCCCCAGTGGGGTGTCACCCATGCAACAAGGCACGCTGCAAGGTGTGCCGCCACATGACCACGTCGCGTATTGTTAAGAGCTCTGCGTCGAATTTCCCTCTCTGGATAAAAGGCAATTTCGACTGCGACACGAGCAATGCAATCTACATGCTCCAATTCTCACTGTGTGACCTCCAATATATTGGTCAAACGGAGACAGCTTTCCGGGTGCGCTTCAATAATCACAGGTCACACGTCAGGTGCCTGAATAGCCTTCCCCTGTCCGAACACCTCGCTACCCCAGGCCACTCTTTCGACAACATAACTGCAACAATAGTCGAATCTGGTTTTAAATCGCACTACGAAAGGGAAGTTCGTGAATCTTTTCTTATTCATAAATTTAACACCATAGCGTCTTGAATAAACGAGAACCCAGGGAGGCTTACGTTTTTACCGGCAAAACAGATAAATCAACCGCCGTAGCCCACATACACGTTTGTTCACTGCCGTGATTACGTTGCGGTGTCATTGGTGACACATTAGTTAGTTGACCAGAATGCATGCACACTCTGTTACCACATTTGCGACATCAATGGTGATATTATGCTCATGTATATTTCATTGACAACGAACGCAACTTACCATGGCACTGCCTTTTTTTGTTCATTCACAAATGTTCTGATATCACCAGTGTACATCATATTATTTGTATCTATGCTTTCAAGTCACCTTGCCCTACCATATTTCCTATAGCGCGTTGCTGCTCCGCTATGAACAAAATGCTGCGCATGTCCGAATATCTTTTTGTTAACATGTATGTCAGTATTGCTAAGAGTGATTATTCACAATTGGAGGCCCCCATGCTATGTCTTTAAGAAGTGCGTGTTAGTGTAATATGCACGTATGCCCTGTCGAAGGCCGGTCCCCGGCCGTAACGTTGGCAATAAAGCACAGTTTTTCGTTTGCACGTTCGCTTCTTCTGGTGACTTATAACTCAACCAGACTCCAGGAAACTTTCAAGAAATATATATATATATATATATATATATATATATATATATATATATATATATCCTCAAGCATCTCCAGGTACGGGTTTTTGCTCATTATAACGTGACATTTTCACATTTTCTGGTGGAGGTGCTGGGTAGCATCCTATGCATCATCATCCGGAAACAAGTACATCATCCGGAAACAAGTAGCGACGTCTTAAAAGACTCTAGTTACCTTTGACGCCATTGGCGACTATTAGGCCCACTGCCTTCGTACGGCCCTCTTCAAGAACGCTCCAGAAACATGGCAAGCGCAAGAACGGCGATTCCAAATCCGCAGGCTTCGACACCGCCTGCTCCACGGCCTTTCAACGCCTTTCCCCGAAGCGGTTCAATGGCGTCCCTTTTGATGACGTTGAAGACTGGCTGGACCAGTATGAGCGAGTCACTGTCACACACGAATAAGATAACCGTCGAAGGCTCGGGTACGTCTACTTCTGCCTAGAGGATGTGGCATGTATTTGGTCCGATAACCATAAAGCTTCCCTGACAACCTGGTTGGTGTTCTTCAAACAGCTGCAGAACACGTATTAAAAATCTGACCGAAAAGAACAAGCAGATCATCTTCTCCCAAATCAAAGATCCAACGAAAGCGTTGCCATGTTAGTTGAGCAGATATCTCAGCTGTTACGGCAAGCCGACTCCGCAATTGCGGAAGAGAAGAAAGTATGCTTCCTGATGTGGGGCGTAAAGGAACAGCTCTTTGCGGGACCCATGCGCAATCAACCTTGTACGGTAACGGAAGTTCTCCGTGAAGCTACAACGATAAAGCTGTTGCTAAAGCAGTGGTCTTCGCAGTACGATGAGCCGAACAACGTCGCCTGCCTCTGTACATCTGTGGCAACCCTCGACGTCACCACCACCGTGTGCCGACCGTGTGGATCTTTAGCGTAGCATCATACGTGAGGAGCTGCAGAAACTTCACGCAGTGCTTCCCCAGCCCCACGTACCTGCTTTAACTGACGTCGTCTGTGAAGAGGTACGGAAGCTGGTACAACCATTAGTGACGTAACCAGCCGAAGCTCCACTCCTCACGTACGCAGGAGCCGTACGCATTTCTGCGCCTGCAGTAAGCTAGTCCTCCCAGCCATACTCTCTGCGGCGACGAAGTACTTCGCGGTCCCGTCATGTTACGAGACCCCACGAGTTAACGTGTGGAAGTCCAGTGCGTGGCGGGCTCCCGACAATCAGCCCCTTGGTTACCATTGCGGTGATCCAGGGCACCCGTACCAATACTGTACATACGGACGCATGGGCCTTCCTTGTTTTCGACCAGATGCCCATCAACCTCGCAATGGCGAACCACCCCGCGTCATTACAGAGCACCTATAAAGTATTCAGTCCCCCAACTTTCACTGACACCAGTCACGCTCGCCATCTCTACGGCGCTCCACATCATTGGGTTGACCATCAAGTTTCGCTGATGTCGTGGTGGGACGATCACCTAGGTCCTTAGGCACATGCCGGGGAAAATATAAAACTGCGACCTCCGGGGTGGAGCCACTGCCGAGCCATCGGTAAAACAACTGCATTTGTCTAGCCCTTCGACTTCTGATGACTTCGTTTCTCCGTCATTTTCAACTGACGACAAACGCGTATATGTCGAAATATCTGCTCGAATCGAGACCATCGGGTTATTGCTCTGGTGGACACTGGTGCCGACTTCAACGTTATCAGCGCTGAACTCGTCCCTGAACCGAAAAAAACGTGATTACTCTCTGGGAGCATGAACTGATCTTACGGTCAGCAGGAGGTCACCTCTTGGCGGCGATCGGGTGGTGTACTGCCAGATTGCAAATCCGTGAGCCCACTTTCGTCGCTTCGTTCATCGTGTGGCGCGAATGTTCTCGGAAAGTTATCTTGGCATGCATTTTATGCGCGAGCACAGAGCCGTGGTTGACGTGCGAGAATCACTTGCGATGTTTTCCGGCGCAAGCCCAGACGCCGAGAGATACTGCAACGCAGAAAAGAGCACTTCACAATGTCGACGAGGCTATCACACTTCCGCCACGAACCAGTACGTTCGTAACTGTAATGAGCGATATATATAGCAGTAGTTGTAGTATCGCCGAAGCAAGCTTGTTGGTGTTATTAGCTCGGCAAATCTGCGTCGCTCTCGGGATAGCCCAGTTAAAACGCAGGATGACTGAGCTTATGGTTATGAATTTCAGCAGCAAATACCGGCACTTGACAAAGTGAAGGACGATAGCTGACTTTGAGATTATCGGTTGTGAGGTATGTTCAGCAGTTGCTCCGATTTCCGAAGCCGTAAAGGTGACCCCACGTTTATCATAGAGTTGACGTCCATCAGAAACTTCCGTGTGAGCAGAATGAGCAGATATGCAGTATTTTAAAGAATGAGTGACTCCTCCACATCCACGTCAAAAATAAAGCAAAGCAAACAGAGACCGTGAATCACCGCATTATAACAGACCCAACTAAACGGCTCAACTAGTCCGTCAGCATGCCTACCAAGTGTCGCAAAAGGAACAAGAGGTGATACGCTCATTAGTGAAGCAGATGTTTGACGACGATGTACTCCAACCCTCAACCAGTCCATACGCCTCTCCCGTCATGCTTGTAAAGAAGAAGGACGGAACTCTAAGGTTCTGCGTGGATTATCGGAAACTTAACAAAGTGACTAAGAAGGACGTCCACCCTATTCTGCGCACTTACGACTCACTAGACCATCTTCGAGAAGTCCACTATTTCTCCTCGATGCATTTTCATTCATTTAATCATTCATTCATTCATTCATTCATTCACTGTTTATTCAGACAAAACCATTGATTGCGTTGGCTGAAGGGACTAAAGGCAGATTAGCTCTTCCTGAATAAGGTCCCTCAAACCATACATTTGCTCAGGTGAAGTGGAAGAAAGGATACTAATTTCATTCTGTTTTTGAATGAGGGGACACAAAATTCAAGTTCAACAAGTATAACACATGTCGATACATGCGTTTTAAGATAACACGTTACAGTCATCACCAATTTGCAGTACCAATATATTATATATAAATATATATATTTATATATGTATATATATTTATAAATGCAACAGGAGAAGTTTCTGACAGAATTACTAAGTACCATAGAGAAATACATTTGAAAAGAAATTGAGAAACTTTCATCTATAATGCAAAAGTACGAACGACACAAAAGAAATATTTATAATAAATAATACAATTAGGGCTCCTTACAAGGAAGGAAGAACATCCCAACTTTTTCTTCACACTGTTTTTAGTGTTATCGTCTTTCAAAAGTTCACGGACATAGCTATTTTCGTGGAGTAGTTAAGGTATTTGATATGATAAAGTTTCCTTGCCTTATGTTGTTCCAAAAAAAGGCAATCGAAAACGATCAAAGCGTAGTTCATAGGGAGTATCACTTGGATAGCAATGCTTCGTATAGGTGCCAACGATGTTTCCTATTTCATTAATGACATATAAGCTGAGTTTAAGACTGTATAATTGGTAGACAGTAAGTATGTGAAGCTTGCCAAAAAACGAAGAAGTATGTTCTCTAGGTTGCAGATTTTCTATGTAGCGTGTAGACATTTTTGTAAATCTAACAGCCTGGCAAGATTGGTTTTTGAAGTTGTGCCTCAAATTAAAAGACAGTAATGTAGATGGGAAGGAACCAAAGAATAATATAGCTGGAGCTTTAACCAGTTTGGTAGAAAGGACCTCAGTTTATTTAAAACCGAAATCGATCGAGACATATTGGCGTGTACTTGATTTATTTGAGGTGTCCAACTCATGTGCTCAGTAAAAAGTACACCTAAAAATTTAAACAAATATACTCGTTGGATTTTATAATTTTATATAAAAGAGAAATCCTGTACTCTTCACATTTGTTTTTGTTCTTAAATAAAATAAATTTAGTTTTACTAACATTCTACTGTAGTAGGTTTGAATCTAGCCAGTAAGAGAGGAGACCAGGCATTCATTCGCTTTCTTCTCAAGATCTTTAGACAGCAGCCAGAGAAGAACAAACTTGTATCATCTGCATACATAACTATAGAAGAAAACACTGGCACATTAACGATATCATTTATATAAATAATAAACAATAGAGGTGCCAGTAAAGAAAACTGAGGCACACCTAGTGTTATTGGTTTTAACTGGGAATTATACCCGTGAACACATGTATATTGTAACCTGTCTGTTAAATAGCTACGTACTATCACTAGAGCAATACCTCGATTGCCAAAATTCGGTAACGTTTCAACAGAATATTATGCATAACCAAATTGAATGCCTTTTGAAAGTCTAAAAATATTTACCGAGTGAACTGCTTGCTGTTAATAATTTGAGCGATTTGTTCTCAAATGCCAGGTAATGCCATTTCTGGGGATTTCCTTGCTCGAAAGCCGAATTGCTCACAGACAAGTAGTTCATGATCACCGAGAAACTTGGTTATCCTTCGTTTTATTACGTTTTCTAACACTTTCGAGAATAAGGGTAACACCGATGTCAGCCCGTAATTATATAAATCATTGATAGGGCCAGCTTTATTTAGGATTGTTACCCTCACAGTTTTCATAGCAGCTGGGAAAATGCCTGTAACTAGCGCTCTGTTGCAGATACGTTGTAAAGATGCCGCAAGTAAATATGCAACAAAAGTTATTGGATTGGCTTTGATTTCATTGTTACCGGCCGCAATATTTTTATTTAGCCCCTTAAGAAAATAATAGACCTCCAATTCACTACATTGCGATAGAAATAGAACATTCATACAAGAGGAAGCTATGTGTTTTTCAACGTTTAATTGCTTGGCGGAAGACGAATGTGTACCAGAGGTCAAGAAGTATGAATTGAATTTATTTGACAAAGCCTCTTTACTGTATGAGGCACAATCAGTCACCAACGTGCTAGGAATGGTATTTCTTCGTGACCAATTAGAGAACGTAATGTGTTCCAAACTTTTTTAGGTTAATCAGAAACAGCAAGGATTATGTTTTTATAATATTTAGCCCTAGCTTTCTCGAGGTAAGAGTTTGACTTGTTTCTCACTTTCTTATACTCGTTAAGAAGCGCTAAATCTTGTAGATTAATAAAGTGATGGTACATAATATTTCTTGCTTTAATTCTCTGATGTAACTCTTTTGTTACCCATGGTTTCATACTTTTTGTGTATTTTCGCATAACGTTTAGGGAAAGCTTCCTTGTAGCAACGCTTGACATCTTTCAAAAATATATCGTATGAGAAGCTTGGTTTTTCTTCCTCGAGAACTTTTCACCAGTCAACAAGCTCGACCATTGAGCGAAAGGCATAGAGAGGCGTTTCATCAAACCTACAATAAGGAACAGGAGCAGTACGAGTTCGGCATATTCTGCTTTTTTAGGAGAAAAGATGCAGAAAATGGGTAGGTGGTCACTCGAATCTCTCGCGCAAATTCCAGACATAACATCACTTTTTTCACAGTTAGTCACACACAAATAAATCAGGGTTTCACTTAATCCTGTAATTCCAGTTGG
Organism: Rhipicephalus annulatus; assembly: GCA_013436015.1. Lineage (NCBI taxonomy): Eukaryota > Metazoa > Arthropoda > Arachnida > Ixodida > Ixodidae > Rhipicephalus > Rhipicephalus annulatus. The sequence continues at coordinate 189,920 of WOVY01000246.1, forward strand.
TGAATATATTACATTTCCATAGCAGTATGATCCCATCAAGTTTATTAATTTATCTGATTGTGGAGTGTTTCTCAATATATAAATAATAAAAGCACCAACAAGAACAATAGGCAACATTTCTGTAGACACATTTTCAAACAGGGATGTACTATATTCAAAAAAAGGTTTAGTATCATATGTAGGGGGGCGGTAAGCCAAAGCAATAACTGTTCCTCCATCTCTACCATCAAATCTATAAACACCTTCTGATCTATAACGTGAAAAGTGTACAACATCTTGATCATTTTGTAGCCAAGTTTATGTAAATCCCAAGAAGTAAAATTGAAATCAAGCGACTCAAAAAATGAATTAATTTTTAGTTGTTTGTTCTTAAAGCTTCTAACCTTTACATGGAAAACAGACAAGACATCATCTCAACTTGCTCACGTTATCTGCTAAAGAATTTAACGAAGAAACATCGTGATACACAATCTTAGTGTGGTCAGCCATCCAAATAGAAAATGCAAAAAAGGAAAGTAAGAACACGGCAAAGTTATCTGCGCTCAAGCAATTTTATCAAAATCCACGTCGCATTCGATGCACAATGCACGCTGGCCAGAAGCTTTACGTACAAAAATTTTCCATCCTTCTGCCACACAAAAACGTAGTGCATTTCCCGGGCCTTCGCCTTCGTCATCCAGAGAAGTTTTTGTTCTGCGGCGTCAAATTGTCTCAAAATTGAACCGCAAGTTTAGCAACTCTAAGTTCAGTTCTCTTGGACATCTACTCATCACGTAAAACACGTGAAGTGAAACTATCTAGTATTGCGGGATTGTTTCCAGGCTTAGCTGGCGGTCTGTGTAACGCCTCAAGGTCAGTGCGGTTCAACGCGGGAAGGCGAAGTGCGTTAGTCAGTTCGTTAATCCTTCCAAGCAAATCCTCTTTATCGACAGCCGGCATCCCCTGTATTTCTAAATTATGTCATCTACCGTATTGTTGTAAAGCTTTTACTTGTTTTTTTCAATTCGGAAACTTCCTGCATACTGTTAGTCGTTTTCCACAATTTCAACTTTCTTTCTTAGGCGTGCGATTTCAGCAAAATGCTGTTTCAATTCTGCTAGCACCGTGTCGTACACTTCCGACAGGTACTCAATCGAGGGCTCCAATTTGTCGACAGATTCTTTGACAGAAAAAAGGGCATCCACCCTGCTCTAGATTATTGGTAACTGAGCCTAATTCTCGTTCATTTCAATGAGCACTTTTTCGATTGCTTTTTCATCTCTCAGCCCACCCTCCGAAGACTGATTGCTACGAGCAGCTGAGACGACGCATGTCTGGCACTTCCATGTTTTGTTTCATCGCGTCATCCTTAGAATTGAAGGCGGTTTTGGTTAAACCCGAGCGTGAACCTAAATGGTAACCTTAGTTACATTCGGAGCACGTTAGATACGAAGCATCATCTGGTAGATCCTCGCTACCAACCAAACACAGCTCAGACATTTCTATTCACACAGCAAAGTGGTTAAAAAAAACAACAGCTCAGAAAGTACAATAGATGCAGCGGCGGTGGTGGCAATACGTTAAAGGTAGTCAGTGAACAAAAAAAAACCAACCTGCAGAAGCAGAAGGTAATGATCACTGAAGATCCAGGCGTCTTTTTTGTTGCCACCACCGCTGACTGAATAAATGCCCGTCGACAGGACTTCTGCCGTCTGTAGGAACGTAGGAACGGTGGGCGTAAAAATCGGGGTCGATAATGACTCACATCTGGAAGCTACAGCAAGCAGTCGGCGTTCTTCAGTCTGGCTGATATCCTGACGGGCAGTATCTGCAAAAGCAGAAAATAACGAACACTGCAGATCCAGACGTCTTTCTTGTTGCCACAACCGCTGAGCAAATGCCTACGTAGCGGCTGTTGGCAGATCGAAGTCGATGAGCATGACCACGAAAAAACAACAATCACATCCCCTGATGACCTCTACGAATTCAAAGCGCTGCCGTTTGGTCCGTCTTCTGCTCCTGCAACGTTCCTAAGATTGATAGATACAGTGTTGCCAGGCCTTGAGTGGGAATCATGTTTATTTAAACAACGTCGTTGTATTTTCACGAACCTTTGATCACTTGGAGCGACTTCAGTCAGTCTTTCATGTGATTTGAGTGGCAGGCCTCTCATTAAAACCAGAAAAGTGCCACTTTGGTTCCAGCGGAATAATGTTCCTCGGCCACCTTGTCAACCATGAAGGTATTCGGCGGGATCAAGAAAAGGCATAGGCTGTTGCTGGATTTCCGCCACCTGCCAACAAACTTGACGTACGTCGATTTCTGGGCCTCTGCGCATACTACAGACGCTTGTGCAAAAATTTTCTAACATAGCCGAGCCGTTGACCCGTATGACTAAAGTTCACGTTCCCTTTGTGTGGGGCCCTGAGCAAAGAGCCGCTTTCTCCGGCCTTCAGCAGCGCCTGCAAGCTCAGCATTTCTAAGGACATTTTGATGAAGACGCCTCTATTGAATAGCACACTGACGCAAGTAACATCGGCCTTGGCGCAGTCCTCGTTAAATGGCATGAGGGCGTCAAACGTCTCATTGCTTATGCTAGCCAGGTATTGTTACGGGGTTGGTGACTTGTGTACAAAATGCATTTTCGGAGGAGAAACCAGAGACAAGAGTCACACACCCGGGCGTTGGAGCACCGTCTCGGTGCGAGTTCGGATAAGTGTGACAGAAGTAGGGTTTCATGCGTTAAACATCAAAAATGTCAGCAAGTGAAGAACTTGGATGACGTATTGGGGTGCAATGGCGCTACCTCGTCGTTGACGTCGCTAACTTGACGTAAGATTAGGTTGGCTCCTGCGTATCAGGACAAAAGTTCTCCGGAGAGACCTACACGGCGACGCGGGGACCACAGGAGCACGCGGTCACTTGGGACAAGCCTTATATTAGGATGCTGGTAGTCGCAGCGGGTTCATATGCTGTGACCTGGTGAGACGAGACTGGGCGAATTGACGAGCCATGTGAGCCCGATCAATGGCTTCACGAGCGTACTCGGAAGCAGAAGGCTTGTGAGGCAAGGTGGCTTCAAATAGCAATACGGGGTCACGGCCATACAAAAGATAAAAAGGTGGGACTTGTGTGGTATCACGCCGAGAGGAGTTATATGCGAAAGTCACATACACCAACCTGGTTTCCCAGTCACAGTGATCTTCCGAGACGTACATCGAAAGCATCTCTGTGAGCGTGCGGTTGCGACGTTCAGTTAGACCAATATTTTGTGGGTAGTAGGTGGTAGATAGCTTATGCGCTGTGGTACACGATCGAAGGAGGTCATCGACGACTTTGGACAAAGAAGAGCGGCCGCGGTTCATAAGCAGCTGTCGGGGTGAACGTAATGTAAGATGACGTCATGAGTAAGAAAATCCGTGACCTAAGTGGTGCAACTGGTTGGCATGGCCTTTGTTATCGCGTAATAGGTCGCATTATCTGTGGTGACAGCGATCCATTTTTTCCCAGTGTCGTCGTCGGAAAAGGGACAAAAAGGTCGAGTCTCGTGCGAAGAAATCATTCAAAAGCGACTTTAATTAGGGGAAGATATCCAGCTGGCAGCAAAGAGGGTCTTTTCCAGCGCTGACAGAGGTCGCAATTGGCGACATATAGACGCACGCTGTGGTACAGTCCTAGCCAGAAGAACTAGCGTCGCACGCGGTTGTGTGTGCGGGAAACACTGCTCCCACTGCTCCGTCATGAAGTTGTTCAAGTATGGCAGGCCATAGATCACGAGCAATGACCAGCAGATGCTCAGGGTCTTCAGTGCTGACGTTGCGGCGGCAGAAGATGCCAGCATGCAGCACGAACATGCGGGATTCAGCGGCATGGCTGTCAGACTAGATGGCGTCAATGATAGGGCGCGCTGAGTCATCCCGTTGTTGTTCAATGAGCTTATCGCTGATGTCAGCAAACACTAGTACGCTGCTCCCCAGGTAAGGCGCAACGAAATCAGGAGGATACACCGGATGACGAGAAAGACAGTCTGCATGCTTGCGCAAACGGCTAGAGTTGTAGCTGACGCTAAACGAAAATTCCTGGAGCCTCAGAACCCAGCGACCCAGACGTACAGTCAGGTCCTTCAGAGAAGTAAGACAGCAGAGGGCATGGTGGTTCGTAACGACAGAGAATATGCGACCACATAAATATGGCTGGAACTCTGGGATGGCCCAAACTAAAGCTAAACACTCTCTCTCGATGATGTAATAATTCCTCTCAGGGGGAGAAAGCAGCAACTGGCGTAAGCTAAATTTTAAAAAAATAACACCCCCCTAGGTAACACGGGCAAAAAAGAACTTGCACAACTTGCAGCTCAATATGGAGTGCTTGCGCGTGCATTTCAGGCTATGAAGGATTCACAGGACAACCTCGAAAGTAGCGATCGTCGCAATAATCTGGTATTTTATGGTTCCTCGATATGATTGATTGATTTAAAAACGGTGTTTAACGTCCCAAAACCACCATATGATTATGAGAGACGCCGTAGTGGAAGGCTCCGGAAAAATTTTGTAGTTTTCCAGATGATGAGAACGAAACGTGGGCACAATCAGAGGAAAACATCATTTTTTGTTCTAGTGACTTACAGCTCAAAATTGCCCCTGACGCAATTGAACGAAGTCACAGAGTAGGCCGATATTGAGCGGCGAGGAAAAGGCCCATCATAGCAAAGTAAAGAAAAAGAACTTGTGCTCAAGGCTTCTGGCAAGCTAACGGGAACCAACTTTGGAATCAGTGAAGACTATTCAAAGTCAGGCTAGAGAGGCAAAAAATTGATACAATACGCTAAATTAAATGTTGGTGATTTTAAGCTTCGTTTCAATGAGTTATTCATGAATGACCACATATTCCTGTATAACAGTGCTGAAGGTACAGTTGTGCCTAGTCGTAGATAGCAATTACCTCGAAATGCCGTTTTATTGACTAAAGAATTGAGAAAAAAAGAACTAACGTGCATCGTAGTTAACTGTCGCAGTTTGAAAAACAAAAGAACAGAATTTCTTTCGTTATTAGACATGACTAGACCACACATAGTTTTTTGGCACGGAATCTTTGCTCGATACCACCATCGCAGATCATGAATTCTTTCCGTCGACCTATGCAGTATACCGAAGGGACCGCACGGAGTGGTGTATTCCTAATGATCCATAACAGTATCAGTAGCGTTCGTATTCATGGTGTTAGTGACTTGTGTGAATCTGTGTGGTGTAAGGTTATGCTGAGTGGTGGCTCAACTGTGGCTGTTGGTTCCTTCTACAGGCCCCCTAGTAATACAGCACCCGAGCCTTTATTTACTTTAAGCAATATTTTGTTAACCCTAAATACAACATATATAACGGTTTCCAATGATTTTGATCTACACGATGTCTTTGGTCCTCCTTCAAACCGATAATTCACAGTGAGTCACTGCTGCATAGAGCTATTCACAAAATAATGAATGCCCATCAGTTATATTAGCTTGTGACAGCCTCCACGAGGGTGTGCAGTACTAGTGAAAACGTAATACGCCTGTTTTTTTGGAATGATCAAACGCTTGCTTCTTCTGTTGTTACAGTACCAGATATTAGTGATCACGAAGTTGCCCTTGTGAAAATGTGCTTAGCTGTAGCTCAACGACGAGCTTCGGGGCCCATAAAGGTGTTTTTATATGAAAAAGGAGACTACGCTTCTATTTCAGCAAAACTAGACGCTTATTTACCTGAGTTTCAAGAAATATGCTCGTGTTCTGACGTGAATGGCTTGTGGAATGAGCTCAAAACAAAACTGTTAACTCTAACTCAAATTTTTGTACTATCGCGAGTCATATCAGCCAAACAACGAAATGGTAAACCATGGCTAATTAAAGAACTATGAGTGCTCATAAACAAAACAGATCGTCTCTATCGCAAATAATGTCACACGCCAGACCTTGAAACATACAAACAGATGAAACTACTTGGTAAGAAGAAAACAAAAGACCTTAGGAAAGCAGAGACAGCATACTTGAGTGATCTGAGTATTAAGGTGAATACTAACCTGAAACTTGTCTGGAAATACGTTAAAAAAGACAAAGTGTCTGGTGGTATTCGTGATATAAATGATGGTAATAAATACTTGTCGGACAGTACAAGTAAAGCTGAATGCTTTGACTGGTACTTTCAGTCTCTGTTTTCAGTTTCGTCAGCGGTTCAAACTATAATGTGCTACACGGTAACGTTATCGGAATAGGTGGAGTTTGAAATTTCAGAACAAGGTGGAACATCTTTTTTTAAAAACCTTAGTGCGAACTCGGCATCAGGGCCATATCAAATCTCAAACTTCATTTTAAAGAACTGTGCCCTTTCAATAAGCCCATTTCTTACAGCTGTGTTCAGAAATTCTTTTTGCAGGGTGCATTATCCGATGACTGGAAACGAGCAAATGTATTCCTATTTTCAAGAGTGGTGACAAGTCAAGTACTTGCAACTATCGGCTTATTTCGTTAACGTGTGTGGCCTATAAGACACTTGAGCATATTACATACTCGAACTTCGCAAAGTATCTTCAGTCTAACGATGTTTTCTGTCCAACATAGCGCGGTTTCTGGAAAGAGTTTTCCTGTGATATGCAACTCGTACAATTTACACATGACATCGCCGCAACAATAAATTCCGGTAGCCAAATTGATTGCATTCTTTCAGACTTAAGCAAGGCTTTTGACACTGTTACACACTCATTCCTTTTATTCAAATTTTCGTGTCTCAATGTATCAGTTAACACCCTGGCATGCTACAAGATTATTTCGCATGCAGGAAACAATGAACCATCATCTATAGCGCGTCGTCTTCACATGTAGACGTCATTTCAGGAGTGCCACAAGGCTCCGTCTTGGGGCCGCTTCTTTTTTTATTTATAAAAATGATCTTGCTGAATGCTTGGACAGTCAAGTGAGGTTGTACGCAGATGACTGCTGCATATATTGTGAAATTAAGTGCACTCAAAAATCCGAACAACTGCAGAAAGACCTTGAATGAGTAATAGCATGGTGCACTACGTGAAAAATACAGCTTAACGTGTCCTGTCAAAACGCTGTGTCCTTGGGTTTACCAAGAAAAAGCAGCCATTTATCACAAATTACTTCATGGAAAGGATACCATCATCCATGGTAAATGAATACAAGTATCTTGGCGTTGTCATCATCATCATCATCATCATCAGCCTGTCTACGTCCACTGCAGGACAAAGGCCTCTCCCATGTTCCGCCAGTTAACCCGGTCCTGTGCTTGCTGTTGCCAATTTATACCCGCAAACTTCTTAATCTCGTCTGCCCACCTAACCTTCTGTCTCCCCCTACCCCGCTTCCCTTCTCTGGGAATCCAGTTGGTGACCCTTAATGACCAGCGGCTTATCCTGCCTACGTGCTACATGCCCGGCCCATGTCCATTTCCTCTTCTTTATTGCAGCTATGATATCCTTAACTCCCGTTTGTCCCCTAATCCACTCTGCTCTCTTCTTGTCTCTTAAGGTTACACCTACCATTTTTCTTTCCATTGCTCGCTGCGTCGTCCTCTTTGTGAGTCTCCAGGTTTCTGCTCCGTAGCTAAGTCCCGGCAAGATACAGCTGTTATATACCTTCCTCTTGAGGGACAGTGGCAATCTACTTGTCATAATATGAGAGTGCCTGCCGAATGTGCTCCACCCCATTCTTATTCTTTTAGTTGCTTCAATCTCGTGGTTAGGCTCTGCGGTTATTACCTGCCCTAAGTAGACATAGTCTTTTACAACTTCAAGTGCACTATTACCTATCGCAAAGCGCTGCTCCTTTCCGAGGTTGTTGTACATTACTTTCGTTTTCTGCAGATTAATTTTAAGACCCATCTTTCTGCTCTCCTTGTCTAACTCCGTAATCATGAGTTGCAATTCGTCCCCTGAGTTACTCAGCAATGCAATGTCATCGGCGAAGCGCAGGTTACTGAGGTACTCTCCATTAACTCTTATCCCTAACTGTTCCCATTCTAGGCTTCTGAAAACGTCTTGTAAGCACGCAGTGAATAGCATTGGGGAGATTGTGTCCCCCTGCCTTACACCCTTCTTTATTGGTATTCTGTTGCTTTCTTTATGAAGCACTACGGTAGCAGTTGATCCCCTGTAGATTTCTTCCAGAATGTTTATATATATTTCATCTACGCCCTGATTCCGCAGTGTCTGCATGACGGCTGATATTTCTACTGAATCAAACGCCTTCTCGTAATCTATGAAGGCTATGTATAGTGGTTGGTTATACTCTGAGCATTTCTCTATTACCTGATTGATAGTATGAATGTGGTCAATTGTTGAGTAGCCTGTTCTAAATCCTGCTTGTTCCTTTGGTTGATTGAATTCTAATGTTTTCTTTACTCTGCTAGCAATTACCTTTGTAAATAGCTTGTATACTACAGAGAGCAAGCTGATCGGCCTGTAATTCTTCAAGTCCTTGTCATCTCCTTTCTTATCTATTAAGATGATGTTCGCGTTCTTCCAAGACTCTGGTACTTTTCCCGTCAGGAGACACCTCGTAAATAGAGTGGCTAGTTTTTCTAACACAATCTGTCCTCCATCTTTCAGCAGATCTGATGTTACCCGATCCTCACCAGCAGCTTTGTCTCTGTGCATGCTCTCCATAGCTTTTCTGACTTCTATCATTACCGGTGGGGTGTCGTCCGGGTTACTGCTAGTTCTTATAGTATTAGGGTCGTGGTTGTCTCGGCTACTGTACAGATCTCTGTAAAACTCCTCCGCTATTTTACCTATTCTATCCATATTGGTAGTTATTTTGCCTTCTTTGTCCCTTAGTGCATACATCCGCCTTTTGCCTATCCCAAGTTTCCACTTCACTGCTTTGACGCTTCCTCCGTTTTTCAGAGCGTGCTCAATTCTCTCCATGTTATACCTTCTTACATCGCATACTTTACGTCTATTAATCAACTTCGAAAGCTCTGCCAGTTCTATTTTGTCTGTTGTACTTGTCACTTTCATGATTTGACGCTTCTTAATTAGGTTCTTCGTTTACTGGGAAAGATTGCCGGTATCCTATCTAGCTACCCTGCCTCCAACTTCCACTGCACACTTCATGATGATACTCGTCAGATTATCATTCATTGTATCTACGCTAAGGTTGGTTTCCTCACTAAGAGCCGAGTACCTGTTCTGCAGCGACACTCTGAACTCCTGTACTTTCCCTCTCAGTGCTAGCTCATTTATTGGCTTCTTGCGTATCAGTTTCTGTCGTTCCTTCTTCAAGTCTAGGCGGATTCGAGCCCGTACCATTCTATGGTCACTGCATCTTACCTTGCCAACCACTTCTACATCCTGCACGACTCTTGGGTGTGCAGTCATTATAAAGTCTATTTCGTTCTTATTTACGCCATTAGGGCTCCTCCATGTCCACTTGCGGTTTTCTCGTTTTCGGTAGAAGGTATTCAAAATACGCAGATTATTGCGTTCTGCAAATTCTACTAGTAGCTCTCCTGTGGCGTTTCTAGTGCCGATGCCACAATCTCCGACTGCCTGGTCTCCAGCCTGCTTCTTCCCTACCTTTGCATTAAAGTCGCCCATTACTATAGTATACTGTGTTTTCACCTTACTCATTGCCGATTCTACGTCTTCATAGAAGCTTTCAACTGAAGCGTCATCATGGCTGGATGTAGGCGCGCAAGCCTGTACTACCTTCATTTTGTATCTTTTATTCAGTTTAATTACAATGCCTACCACCCTTTCATTATTGCTATAGTAATCCTCTATGTTGCCAGCTATGTTTCTGTGCATTAGGAACCCTACTCCCAGTTCTCTTCTGTCTGCCAAGCCCCGATAGCAAATGACGTGCCCATTCTGTAGCACAGTATAGGCCTCATCTGTCCTCCTAACCTCATTCAGCCCTATTATATCCCATTTAATGCCTTCTAGCTCCTCAAATAATACAGCTAGACTTCCCTCACTAGATAACGTTCTAACGTTAAACGTTGCTAAGTTCAAGTTCCAATGGTGGCCTGTCCGTATCCAGAGATTCCAAGCACCCTCTGCTGCTTTGCAGATCTGACCGCCGCCATGGTCAGTTGCTCCGCAGCTGGTGGGGACTGAGGGCCGTGAGTTAATTGACGAATGCCTACGGGAGGGGGTGGCCAGGTACTGCACCAGGGTGGCCAATCCTCCTCTGGTGGGATCATCGGTGCGTACCGGCTTTAAGCCGGTACGATCAGACAGTAGTGGGAATGCTCCATGCATGTCTTCCTCATTGTTGTTCAACAGCGTTGGCGGCCACCCACCACGGAGCCCAATGAGGGGACGCTACAAGTTTACAAATGCTGAAACCTGCAGACGCCAGCCGTACAACGCCACTATAACACAATGCGCCTAGACCAAGGTAGGCTATTTGCACAGGGTTAACCCTAGCCGCCAGGAAGTTTGGAAGTAAACGGAAGAGAGTAGAAGACAGGACAGATAAATAGTAAGAGATAAAGACGAAGATGTATAGAGAGAGAGATAGGAAAAGGCGACTGCCGATTCCCCTGGGTGGGTCAGCTCAGGGGTGCCGTCTACGTGAAGCCGGGGCCAAAGGGGTGTGTTGCCTCAGCCGGGGGGCCTTAACGGTCCAATCACCCAGCGTCGGCTCAATCCCCAGGATCCCCTTTCATTCGGACACGGCAAAGCCACGCACGGCTAGGCGTGGGAGGGAGTCGAAACTCCCCCGTCAGCTCGGGTTCGTGGTGTCGCTACACACCAAACGCCTACTTACGCAGGCACCCCTGCGGTATGTTTAAACATGCCTAAACTAAAGTTATTGACTGTTAAACATTGTGAGTGAACTTCCCGCATAAAACTAAAATTTGTTCATGGATGTTAATTACAACTTTACTTCAAGGGGATGTGATAACATCAGTGTTCAGTTGACTTTATAGTTATTATTCCAAATTATTATGATAGGCTTATTTACTTGTAACTATCCAAGTTTAGAAAACTTCTTGCTCCCAAAAGCACATCAAAATTTGATATTGCAACATGGAATCAATAAGGACCCCGCATGTTATAGCCGAGCAATTCTTGCATTGCTGTAATCCGAAGCTGGCCACCTTCCTGAAAGAGAGGGAATGCAAAACCTTTACATCCATTTCAGAGTGCACCGACCGCTTTCTCGAAGCACAGGGGGTCAATAACATTGGTAAAATTGCAGATGATACAAAGGAGGCAAATAAACCTGGTGCTACGTCACAGTACAAACAGCCGAGTTGCTTTCTGTGTCACCGCAAAGGACATAGCGCTCCGGATTGTCATGCGGTTCCGAAAGAGTCTGTGAATTGCAAAACATTTGGGCGGCTTGGCCACAAAGCCACCGATTGCAAGGATCAGAGCAAAAACAAGTCGGTGTCCTGTGCCATGATAGAACAGAAAAAACAGGATTACTTCCCTATGGCCAAGTCCAAGGATGAGACATGCGCCGCTGAATGCCCCAAGAAGTGCGAGAACCAACCTATGTTCTTAGTCGACAACATGCCAGTGGTCGAAACGGTTGCTTGGACAACGCGCACGTGTCTTACGAGACACCGGGAGCAACACGACCATCGTCCGACGCAAGTTCGTGCCGGATCGATGCCTGACTGGGAATATGGCAAGAGTTATGCTTTTGGATGGAAAGGCCAAGGAACTACCGGAAGCAAACATAGAGATATACACGCCCTACTTCGTTGGTGATGTAAACGCTTTATGCATGACTAACCCTTTGTACGACCTCGTGCTCGGCAATATTCCAGGAGTAAAAGGACCACAGGAGCCAGATACTACCTGGGAGTACTCTGACGCCCCGTTCCCTGAATCGACTGGTTCGAGTGAAATTCCGGCATGCTGGGAAAAGTCAACCTTGCTTTCTGCCGTCGTCCGGCCGCAGGGGAAGACGGAGAGTATGATAAAGATTCCGCTAGTTGATTCGCTAGAAGTGACCTGAGTGCAGCTAACTGAGAGCCAAAAAGACGACCCAAGTCTGAAGCGTTGGTTCAGCAAGATTGGGAAGGAGTTTCACTCCAATAAAGACACAACGTACCACTACAGAACACTATCGTGGAATGAACACGTTCGCATGGTATCAGTGAAAGCCAGTCGCGTGCTGATCTTTCTACGCCGCGATTTCAGAACCGCCCCCTCTGTTCTCAAACTAGTTTTTTAAGTGTCAAATGTACGCCCGATTTTAGAATATGCTTGCACTGCCTGGGACCCGGCCACAAAGGTAAATATTGATGCAATGTAGCGCACTCAGAAACGTGCCGCCCGGTTTGTGACGGGTGATTACGACTTCACCAGAAGGTCCAGCAAAATTGTTAGTCCACATGGTTGGCCGTTACTCTCCTCAAGGCGTAAGTATGTCAGGCTATGTCTTTTCTACAACCTAATAAACGAAAAAACTGGGATCGATAAAAACAAATACATCAGACCACCAACATACATCTTATCACGACGGGACCATCCTTTGGAAGTGTGTGAATATATGTGCCGAACATCAACGTATGCAAATACTTTTTTTCCTAAAGCTATTCACGAATGGAACAGTCTTCCATAAAACATTGTGACCGCCCCTTCCACAGCGTTTCCTTCGCTTTTAAAGGAGTATGTGGTCACACATTGATGTTGTATGCTGTGATTTAGGTAAGTTTGATTTGTTTTTATTTTTTCAGATCCGTGCTGTTCAACTTGTGTCCACTCATTTAATTGTACTTTGAATTTTTAAACCAACCTACAAAAATGCCCCCAGAGGGCACTGTAGGTATAAGTATAAATAAAAGTTATCACGCACTGTCTGCCGTGGTACCACTGAGTGAGAACTGCGCTGATACCGTGGCCACTGGCGTCGGTGAGAACTTCTGTGGCAGCAGAAGGATTAAAGTGGGAAAATATGCGGGGGGGGGGTGCGTAGTTAAGTAACCAATGAAAGCGGTGAACGCTTGAGCCTGCTCAGGGCTCCATGAAAATGCGGTATCCTTCTTCAGCAAATCTGCGAGTTGCCTGGCAGTTTCGGCGAAGTTTTTACAAAACGACCAAAGTAGGAACACCAGTCGATGAAGCTCCGAACGTCGGACGCAGAATGGGGCACCGGAAAGCTACGGACGGCGCGGATCTTTTCGGGAACTGGTTGGGCGCCATCAGCGTTTACAAGATGGTCCAGAATGGCAATCTGGCGGCGGCCAAAAGGACATTTTTCGAAATTCAGTTGTAGGTCAGCTGTCCTGAAACTAGACGGGTCAGGTGGCTATCAAAGTAGATGAAAAGACTATCACATCGTCTTAGTAACAGAGACAAGTAGACCACTTATAACCACGCAGGAAAAAGTCCATCACTCGTTCGAATGTGGCAAGGACGTTACATAGTACAAAAGGCATGACCTTAAACTGGTATAAAGCATCCGGTGTAATGGAGGCCATGTTCTCTCAGTCCATCTCATCGACAGAAATCTGCCAGTAGCCGGACCAAAGATCAATAGACGAGAAGTATGTAGCACCGTGCAGGCAGTCCAACGCGTCATCAATGCGTGTTAGTGCGTCTACGTCTTTTCGCGTGATCTTGTTGAGGTGGCGATAGCCAACGCAGAAGCGCAAGTACCGTCTCTTTTGTTCACAAGGACGACAGGGAACGCCCGAGGACTACTTAGTGGTTCCACGACACTTTTGTTGAGCATTTTGTCAACTTCAGCTTGGATAACTCTGCTCTGAGTGAGGGCGTCCAAATAGGGGCGTCGGCAAATAGGACTGGCGTCACCACTGTTTATACGGTGCTTAATGGTGGATGTTTTTCCTATAGGTCTGTCGTACAAACCGAAATGTCGGTATATGACGTGAGAAAGCGATGGATGGCGTTGGCTTGCGCAGAACTGAGGTCAGATGCAATCATCTTCGAGAAACCATTCGGCAGAGAACAGGTGCTGTTAGCTACAGGAGACTCAAGTAAATCGATCCTGTTAGTGAGAATCGCTATTTTTACTTCATTAGCATCAGATACGCTGGCCAAGAACGTGCCACGAGGAGGCACTTGAGCGCACAAGCTCAAACTGAGAAGTCGAAGTGAGGTAGAGTTGTCAGTGACAGTCATAAGCGTATGGAGAATGGCGATATTGCGGCTCAAAAGCACTTTGGCGAGAGGATGGAGGACATATTGACCATCAGAAACCTGTGGCTGCACGATCAAAACGACGTACGTGGCTGCCTGAGGGGACAGTCACACATCCTGAAGACAGCACAGGCATGGCGGGGCAGTGTGGTGTTCAGCGACTATCCGAGGCGGCTCTAGCTGAAAGACGCTGGTAGCACAATCGATAAGAGCAAAATGATTCGACAAGAAGTCCAGACCTAAGATAACGTCACAAAGGCAGTGGTCAATCACGCTAAAATGGCAGAAGTAGTGTGTCCTTTATACTTAAGCGGGCATAGCAAAGACCGAGAACCATCGACTTGCCGCCATCGAACACACGGAGCATTTGTGCAGCTGCTGGTGTTAGAACTTTCCTTAAACGTATGCGTAGGCTTGAACTCAAGGCTATTATGCTTGACCCGGTGTCCACAAGTGATTGTAGAGGTGCGCCATCGACTTAACGTCTATTACATTTTGTCTGAAAGGAACGGAGAGAGTATTTGCTGCTGAAATTGTCATGCCGCACCATCTCCGGGGGCTGCATTTTTCAGTTTCCCGCGATGATGCGGCCGGAAGCCACGGGGGACGAGAAGCACCGTGCTTGCGGTGAACGGGACGATGAGCGACGTATTTACGGTGAACGAGACTGGCGCCCACGTGTTGAAGGCTGTGTGCTCCAAGAATGGTCAATGGCATTGGACTCTTGGGCAGGTGGAAAGGTGCGGGCGGTACTGTCGAAATGGGTGGCATCGGCCATTGCATGAGGTGCCGAGGAACATGTGTCACGGCAGTAATGAGGAATATATCTAATGCGGTGGCAGTTCGAACATATACAGCAGTCATCTGGAGTTCGCCACTCAGCCGGCTTGCGAGTACGTGGAGAAAACCATCAGTCGAAGGAGGGCCGCGCGCAAGGGCGTTCGCTGACTCTGAGCGTGGTGACAAGGCACACGGACTGCACTCCGATGTTTTCAAGCTCCTGGCGCACGATGGCTTGATCAATAGGAACTGTAATGGGAATTCTAATGGTACTGCGCGAATAGAATGCCGAGGGCGCCAATGCTTCTAGTTCGCGACGAACAATGCGTGTCAGGGCTCCCGGCGGCGACGGACCTTGTGGTGCGGACTGGTCCTCGCAAGCCAATCTTGCAGCAGTGTTTGGAAGTCGGGTGAATGTTTGCAGTATGTGACGACTTTACACTTGCTCAAACTGACGACATTCTTTGACGTTTGCTTCCACTGTGAAACAGCCCTTGCGCATCAAGAGATTGAACGCGTCGTCAACAATCCCTTTCCGGACATGTCCGATCTGGTCACCTTCTGTGATGTCGCTTTCGGCCTTTTGGCAGAGGGCCAGCACGTCTTGAATATATGCAAGGTATGATTCCATGGGCGAATAGGCACGGCAGGCCAATTCTTTTTTGGCAGTGATCTTACGACTGGTGGTTTCGCCAACCACCTCTCCCATCTTTTCTTTGCATTAGTCCCAGCTTGTGAGTTCTTCGATGTTTTCATACCACACTTTTGTCGTGCCTCTCAAATAAAACAACACATTAGCCAACTGAAATTTGGGATCCCATCTGTCCGGCACACTCACTCATTCGAACATGGCCAACCAATCGTCAACGTCACCATTGGTCCCGCAGAATGTACCGGGATCCTTAGGTGGCGTGAAAACGTATGAGTTCGACACCATGTTCGTCGGAGACGTTGTTCTTGACGCGGAGGGCTCAGCATTGGCCATGGCTGGAAAATCGATGCGACGTGCGCTGCATAGCTACGTTGCCTTATGGTTACTAAGCACCTCTCACCAGTATTTTACGGGTTTGCTGACTTCTGTACAAAATGCGTATAGAGGAGAAAACCACAGGCAAAAGTCACAATGGCTGATTGGCACACTCGCGCACCTGTCAGCTGCTTGTGCCCGTCATCTTTCTTTACTTCATCTCCGTAACAACATTATCTTCTGCGGAGGCAAATTATTCAACCACGGCGAAATAATGTCTAGCTGTTGCCTGGGCGATAGCGAAATTCTGACCATACCTCTACAGCCGCCCGTTCAAAGGTGTTGCCGATCACCACGCCCTCTGCTGGCTTCGGAATCTCAAAGACACTTCAGGGCGTCTGGCCAAGCGGAGTTCACGCCTTCAGTAATTTGGCATAACTATTGTTTACAAGTCTGGCCGGAAGCACACGGATGTAGATTGTCTTTCATGTGCTCCACTTACAACGACGACCACAGGCAATGGCATAGATGGTCGTTTCCTTAGGGCTATCAATGCCTCTTACTTACCACCACAACAGAGGCCTGATGCCGAGCTTCGACAATTCATTGAATTTCTTGAAGGGTGCGATCCGCACCTTCAACGAGCGTTTGCGCGTTCGCCATCATCCTGTTGTTTGGGCAGCAATGTTCTTTACAAAAAGAACATCAACGAATACGCGACTGAACTCGTCGTTTCATCTGCGCTACCTGCAGATATTTTATCAGCCTGTCTTGATGAGCCTTCATCCGGCCAATTTGGACTCACACAATTATTGACTCGGATTCGTTAGAACTACTACTGGCCGAAGTTCGCACAGAACGTTAAGCATTGTGTTAGGGTGTGTCGTGAATTCCAGTACCGTGAAGTTCCACCTCAGCGCCCAACCAGTTTTCCAAGATCTATTGTCCCGCCAGCAACGCCATTCCAACATATTGGTACGAACCTGCTCGGACCTTTTCCCAAGACTCACGATCGCAATCTTCACTGATTATAAGGCACGATACTGTGAAACTAAAGAATCACCACGATTTCTGATGCAGTGACAGCTCCCAAAAAAGAAGCACCCTGTTCACTTTCCGTAGAGGTTGCTTCCATAGAATCAACCAGTGCACGTGACGAACAGTAAGCACCACTTTGCTTGTGACCATACTTATAAACCACCGTTATGTCGTATTCCTGCTTTCATAAGCTCCATCTCACAAGACTTCCTGATGGGTCTTTGAGATTTGCCAGCCAGCACAGTGAATGTTGACCACTGATGGCTCGAAAAGGTCTTCCGTTAAGTATGACCTAAACAAGCTTATTGCCCAAACCACTGAAAGCCAATATTTTTTTGTCATCGAGTAATTGGCCTCAGCCGTGGAAAGTTTACGACTAGCGTACGCAATGACCCACTCTAAACTATCCTGCCGCTGAACGAGGACGGCCCCGAGACCCAAGTTGCTTGCGTCAGTGTGAATATTAGTCTCGGCTTCCTCGTCAAAATGTGCGAGGACTGAATGGCTCTGAAGGTGCTGTTGCAGCTCATCGAAGGCATCCTCCTATTTCTTAAGCCAAATGAAAGGAGCATCTTTCTTTGTAAGTCACGTTAGAGGTTCGGTGATTTTTGAAGTTTTTTTACAAAGCACCGGTAATAAGCGCGAATTCCCAGGAACCGTCTACTGCCTTTCAGTTTGCTGGTTTTGTAAATTTTTGTACTGCCGCGTTATTCTCAGGGACCGTGAAATCTCTTCAGCACTGACATGCTCAAGAAAAAGGCGCTCTTGGAAGCCGAAGTGACATTTCTGCGGCTTTATTGTCAGGTCCACCAAAATAAGAGCTTCAAGCACATATCGCAGTCGTTCAACATGCTGCTCGAAGGTAGCCCAAAAAAGCTACAACCTCGTTAAGATAAACGAGGCAAGAGTGCCACTTCAATCCAGAGAGCACAGTGTCCATCATCCGTGGAAATGTCGCGGGAGAGGAAGAAAGACCTAATGGTAGTACTTTGAATTTGTATAGCGCGTCAGGTGTCCCAAATGCTGTTTTTTTCACGATCTAGTTCGTCCATTTCTTTCTGCCAGTACCCACTTCTAAGGTCTAGGGAGGAAAAGAACTTCGCATCTCGCAGTCTATTGAAAATATTGTAAATCCTGGAAAGCTAATAAACATCTCAATTAGTGGTCGAAGTTCAGCATTCGGTAGTTTTTACAGAGTTGTAAGAACTGGTTTTTCCTCTTTACGAGTACCATAGATGACGCCCATGGAGTCCCCGATGGCTGAATTACATCATCTTTGAGCTATTCTTGGACCTGATTTCCGATCGCTTCACTTTATTTTAGTGACACCCTGTAGGGGTGCTGGCAGATGGGTCTGACTGAATCGTCGATGAAGTTGCGGTGTTTTGTAATGGATGTTTGTCGGACTTTGGCAACTTCTCTTACGAGGTTTTCTAGTTGTCTCTTCTGGCTTCACGACAGTCACTGGCCTATGGCGATAGATTTTACTACAGCATCCACGTCTTGGAACTCAGGTGGTGACGTTTCAGAGGTGCTCAGGTTCACAAATTGGACGAAATCATGAATACTTGCTATAACGGTGCCCTTGGCAAGGTGCTGTACTTCAATTCCAAAGTTTGTCAGCAAGACTTTAATACATCCGCCACGAAGGTGCACAAAGCCCCTTGCCACGCAGATTTCTTTTTCAAGTATGAGCGCAGTGTTTCTGTCAGCAAGCCCTTTATGGTCACTAAACGTATTGCTTCTTACTCGGACAGCTACGCTGGACGTTGGGGGTACCACCACGTCGTAGTCCACACTACAAATATCATTGGCTTTTTCTTCCATTTTGAACGTTGCAATCGCGTGCTTGGTTCAAAGGGAGACGGATGATTTCAGCAAGTCGATTACAGCATCATTTGTTTCTAGAAAGTTCATACCAATAACCACGTCTCGAAAACACTCCGGCAGCACAATAAAACTGGCGACGTATTTGGAACCCCTTGCTCCAATTCTTGCCGTACACATTCCAATCGGGTCGACGAGTTGTGCCCCTGCGGCGTGAACTTGAGGTCTTTTCCTTGGAGTCAGTACTTTGTTGAGTGTTATGGCGAGCTCACTATTGATTACTGGGTAATCCACACTTTTATCCACTAGTACGTTCACTTCGTAGCTGTCAACAAATACATGCAAGTCGGAAGCAACGTCAAGACTGCTGTATCGGCTTCTCAGTTCATCGTTATCACGCGGAGTCGGTGATGGAGGTTCTGTTTCAGCATCAGCAGCGGCCTTACCTCCACAGGTCGCTGGCTCTAGTTTTTGCGACCTGAGCTTGGTGAATGGTGCCTTGCAGTGGAAGAGGCTGATGATGGACGGGGACTTGGTGACTTATATCACAACGGTGCTGCCAAGTGAGGCTGATGTAGCTGAAGGTCGTGAGAAGACAACGAGATGACAGGTACTGCTATATCTCTAAAGGAGGCTCCCCGTTCCGAGGCCTAGGTGCATTCACTGCGAATCCCCGAAGTCTTGTATGGCAGTACTGGCACATTATATACAGGTGGCTGGTCTTTCCACAGTGGTAGCAGAGAGGTACCCTGTCAGGAATGCGCCATATAGCAGTCTTCCTTGGTATCCTTTTCGGTGGCAGGTGTCTGTTTGGTGGAACAGTGCTGTACACCGAAGTGGCTGTGATGTCCATACTCATGGGGGGTCCTTGCAGTAGAGCGTCGGGATATGGGACTCTCTGCAATAACGATGGTGCCACTTCTGGCTCGGCATACTGCTGACGTTCCCGAATGGGCTGTAGATCAAGAACAGCCAGCCTGATTTCCTTACGCACGAGATCGGCTAGTGACGACACAGCTGGAGCACTGTGGTCGAGGCGCTGCCTCTGGAGCTCCTCTCGTACCACAAACCTCACGAGTTGACGTAAAACTTCATGCTGTTTTCCAATACAGCGGCTGCTGCGTCAAAGGAGGTGATGCCCAGATCCCGGCTGTACATTCTCACTCATTGCTGAAGTGTTCATTACATTGTGGATGCCTCAGAACAGAACTCCGCGACAATCGCCAGCAGATTACTAACCAAACCGGCAAAAAGTTCATGTCTTATGCGTCGCAGTAGATAGCAAAGGTTTTTTTTTCCTTGCTCATGTTCGGGTCTGCTCGGCGGAAGAGGTGGGTCATGTCCTCTACATACATGCGTCACGCTTTCATTTTGCCGCTGGTTGCGAGCTTGGAGGGCAGTCTCGCCTCTCTCCTTGCGATTTGTACTAGGGTAGGTGGCAAGTAGCTCCAGTCGAAAGTCATCCCAGGTCGGGATGGCAGCCTTGTTATTTTCCAGCCACAATCGTGCAGAATCCTCCGACACAAAATAAACACGTCATAGCTTCCGGGCCCCATCTCATCCATTGACCCTCGCGACGCGCTCAAATTGCCCAAGCCAGTCCTCTGCGTCTTCGTGTGCATCACTGTGGAATGGCTCGGGCGTCATTGGTGGATGAACTACAATATGGGTTGGCGCGGCCTGTGAAGCGATCTCGGTAGCGTCTCCCCTGGGAACTGCGACTGTTCTTCTATAATGCGCAGGAGAAAACTCAGGGTCCTCTCCACTTTGGCGATGGCTGTTGCGCTAATGTACAGGGGTGAGCTCAGTGGGTCCGCGACTGCTTTTTTTCCGAGTTGCCTTCTCCGATTTCAGAAGAGGTTGGGTGCGTATCTCGACTGCTCCACCAGAATGTTCACGCGCAATTGAAAAGTAGGCTTCAATACACACATATAAACGGGCGAACGTGTGCCACACAAACGAAAAAATTAGAAAAAAATGGTTACTTCCAGAACACCTTGGCTTCCAAGTACAGCTCCTCGCCGTCTTCTGTTATCCCGCACAGCTCACACGAGCCTGAGTTGTCAATGACGATTTTCGTAGTCCCCACCTGCACTTTGCTTGTTCTTTTTCGCAAGCACACCACAGGCATCATTGAGGGCGTAGCAAACGATTGGTGCGCGAACTTAACATGCATCTTGGTTTGCGTCAATACATATATATATATATATATATATATATATATATATATGAAAAAACGAGCCTATAGGTATACACTTCTTTCCCTCATGTATATCTATATATTGTAATGAGCGAGACAGTGAACAAGAGAGAACGCCCGATCCTGGGCCAGCTAATCTTATTCTGACTTCGTCTTCCTCCTCCTCGCCTAGCATGCGTCTGTGCCAGAGTGCCTGTTTCGGTCTTCATCGTCACACTCGGCCATGACTGCAAGCATTGTCGAGGGGCCAAACGACAATGTTCATGTGGGTGAGGCTAGCTGCAGCAGTTGACATTGCTTCAGGTGGGCGGGGTTGGCTGCATCTTCGTGGTCGGCCCCGACCACGCTGGAAGTTTGTCGAAATGTGCTCCGGCGGCCTACACTGGCTATGTCGCCCGGGTCGTTCGCCATGTCGTGGTGGGGAGTGGGTCCTGGTTGGTCCATTTGTTGATGACTCCGCGAGACGACATTGACTGTCACGTGGCAGTCTAGAGCCTCGGCGATGCTGTGACTTTTCAGAGAAAGTTGTTCGACTCTGGTTTTCATTTTTGGACCGAGCAGGGATTGTCGTGGTAGAAGTTTCCTGCGGTGGTGTGGTTTTCTTGGAAATGGTTCTGGCGGGCAGCCCCAACTGGGTCGACATAGTCGCATGTTGATCACAGAACGCTTTTCTTTGTCCCAACACATTTTAGAAAACAGGGAAGAAAATGGTGGATCCGGCAACGAAACGAGTAGCATCTTTAGCAGCCGTCTGCGCAATTTTCTGCGGATCGAGAGTTGTTTTTCGGTGCGATTAGACATCTGCACAAACTTGGGCTGAAGTCCTCGTGTTGACCTTTGGCGTGGCTTCTGCGCAGTGACTTGCGTAGTCCGTGACTTGCGCGGCGTTGTCGCTATGGGGCTCCCGGACGCTGTAAAGTCAGTGATTCTTGAAGCCACGCTGCATACTGGTGGAAGATCCTCGACGGAAACCGGTCCAAAAATCGGAGACTCTAGCGCTTCAGACAGTGCATGCGTTCCACGCATATCCTCTTCCGTCTGGTCAAATGGGATGTTATTAGAGTCAGTGGAAAGACCTGTCTCATTAGGTGGTAGAATGTCCCGTAGGAGGGGCTGGTGCCTCTAAGTCGACCGGACGACCTGCGTTGGGGCCTATTGTGGAGCGTTGTGCAAAGCTTGCCATCAGGAACCCGCCGGACACAGCTGCAACGTCGGGCCGGTGCTCCTCAGGAGGTCTAAATACGACAGCAGAAATGCCTGTACATGGCAGAGTTACACGATCGTGCTTGTTCCCTACATCTTGGTCACCGAGACATGACAGGATGGTAGGGGCTCGCATCGCATCCTCTAGGTCGGGCTTTTCCCGAGTTCCGTCCTGACAGAAGGTCGAGTTACATAGGCAGGTGGCACAAGGAATCGGAGCGAAAGCAGCTATGAGCTTGACACTCCACTCCGCCTATGACTGCTGCTTCCAACCTTCATATCGGTGCCACGCCAATGCATCTTCCCGAAGACGGTCTGTGGCCACATACCATTTCTGATTCTGTATCTAGGCCGCGCGCATTGTTAGCGCGTTGACGGTTGCCACCCAGCTGTCGGCGTCGTTCCAAACCCCGTCGAATTCCGGCAGTTCGTAGGTGAACGGCAATTGTGGGGCGGCATGTGAGAATGTGGATATCACTGAGACAACGTTGTCGAGCTGGTCTGAGAGCTGCAGGAGGGTGCGCCAAAGCTGCCTGCGTTGCTTCAATAGGCTTGCCTCAAGGTCATGCGAGGCAGCTACATCCAAAACGGCGTTAGTGGCACGCAATTCTGGCAACATTGTAGGAGCTTGCTCTGAGATTGACGCTGTCAGTTCGTTAGTCTTGACGCGGAGTAGCGCGATGGTACGGCGCAGGTTCGTGGCGCTGTCGTGTGTGAAGTCCGAAGCGTTGGTGATCGCGGTCTTCGAATGAGTAGCGATCGCAGCACTCACGCCGGTGAGGTCGACGAGCAGAGAAGCCTGGACGGCGTTCCCTGGCAGCTCGTATGTTGAAAGAGTGCGGCAAAGGGAATGTAGGCCATGTGAAGCGAGAGCGGCCTTCCCAAAGGACAAGAGCCGGCGCGGATGCCTGCAGCAAAACGGTGGCAGGAGGCCAATAAGGTCATGCCCTACAACCCCAGGGGAGGCCTGGACGCCGTCCACTGGTGGTTTGAATGGTAGCTGAAGCGGCTGGTGAGACCCCATTGCTAAGGAAGCGTGAACGGCATTCCTCGATGGAGAAGCCCGCAGTGTCGACGAAGCACGAAGACACGTACCGGTGGCTTCCCGCAGAGAGTTCACTTGTCGGCTTGCGCTGGCGGCAGAATCCATAGCCAAGGACGCGTGGATGGCGTCCTTGGTAACGTGTACTGCAGCCGCCGAGGAGGCCTTGACGCCGTCCTTAAGCAGCGCTTATTGCTGCTGTCCTGGATGACGAAGCCGCGACGTAAGAATTCTTCGTCGGCTGTGCCATTGGGATGAGCGAGACAGAGAACAAGAGACAACACCCGATTCTGGGCCAGCTGTTCTTATTCTCACTTCGTCTTCCTTCTCCTCGCCTAGCATGCGCGTCTGTGCCAGAGTGCCTGTTTCGGTCTTTGTCGTATATATATATATATCAATATATATATATATATATATATATATATATATATATATATATATATATATATATATCGTGAAGAGGTTTATGAGTAGTTAACGACAACGGCAAGACAGCGTGATGAACCGTCCAGCAGAGACCAGCACAGCAGCGAGCCGAAGCACGAGACGAGAGAGCCGGGCATTGGCGATGCTGCTCGCTGCAGGATCATCTTCTTCACAATCGCCCCCGCTGAAAAAGGAGCCATCCTGGTGATTAAGAAGTTTCAGGCAGAGGATCATGGTATGGTTTAAGCCGGGAAACATGGACGATGTCACGTGCACGCCGATGCATGTCGTCCGATTGAGAAACTGGTTCAATTAGGAAATTAACTGGAGAGGTTTTCTCCAAAACGGTGTAAGGCCCCTCGTACCGGGAGACAAGTTTCGAGGAGAGTCCCGGAGTTTGGTATGGGATGGCAAGCCACACAAGAGACCCTGGGGCATAGCGGGGATCCGGAAGAGAGGTGCCACGGTTTTCTTTCTGGCGTTGTTGCTCTTCCGAGGTGAACGCACGGGCGAGCTGGCGGCACTCTTCAGCTTGTCGAGCAGCATCGGAGATAGGTGGACACTCGGAAGCATCAGGACGGTAGGGAAGTAGGGTATCAATTGTATGAGAAGGCTCACGTCCGTAAAGAAAAAAAGGATGAGAATCCCGTGGTGGTTTGTATTGCGGTGTTATATGCGAGCGTGACGCATGGGAGAAGACGGTGCCAGTTGCTATGATCAGATGCCACGTACAATGATAGCTTATCACATAGCGTGCGGTTTAATCGTTCCGTTAGCCCGTTAGTCTGCGGGTGGTATGCTGCCGTTTTCCGATGAATGACGTGGCATTCCGAAAGCAGAGTTTCGACGACCTTGGAGAGGAAAGCGCGGACTCTGTTAGCAAGGAGCTCTCGAGGTGCACCATGTCGATGGATAAAGCGTTGTAAAATGAAAGAGGCGACATCCTGAGCTGTAGCACTCGGCAAAGCGGCTCTTCCGGCGTAGCGTGTCAGGTGGTCAACCTCCACTATATTCCACCGATTACCATCTGGTGTCAATGGAAGGGGACCGTAGAGGTCAACACCGACGCAATAAAATGGCTTGGCAGGGCATGGAAGTAGCTGCAATGCGCCAGCCGCACGTGGCAGTGTCGATTTGTGTCGCTGGCAGACAGGACAGCACTGCACAAATTTGCGTACAAAATTGTACATGCCGCGCCAGTAATAGCGATGGCGAAGGCGTTTATATGTTTCGAACACTCCGGCGTGGCCGCGTTGCGGATCTTCGTGAAGAGAGGTGCATACTTGCGATCGTAAAGTGCGTGGAATGACCAGCAGCCACCGGCGGCCATTGGGAGCGTAGTTGCGTCGATGAAGAAGTTGATCGCGCATGGCGAAATGGAAAGCTTGACGTCGGAGGGATCGAGATACTGGAAAGTTGGGCGTGCCATATAAATATTCAATAAAACAGGCGATCTACGGGTCAAGACGTTGCTCGGTGGCAATCGAGTCGAGATTTAGCGGTGACAAGGTCAGGAGGCAAGTGTTTCCACACGTCTGATCTGGTGGTAAATGTGAGCGGGACAGGGCATCAGCGTCAGAGTGTTTGCGTAGGCAGCGGTATACGACGCGAATGTCATACTCCTGGATGCGGAGTGCCCATCGCGCAAGGCGGCCAGAAGGGTCTTTCAACGTGGAGAGCCAGCAAAGCGCGTGGTGATCAGTTACTAGATCGGACGGGTGGCCGTATAAGTACGGCTGGAACTTTTCAAGTGCCCACACCAGAGCCAAACACTCTTTTTCTGTCACGTTGTAATTAGTTTCGGCTTTCGTCAGAGTGCGGCTAGCGTAGGCTACAACGTATTCTGAGTAGCCGGGCTTTCATTGAGCCAGAACCGCGCCAAACCCGATGCCGCTTGCGTCGGTGTGCACTTCGGTAGGAACCGTCGGGTCGAAGTGAGGAAAAATAGGCGGGAAAGTGAGCAGACGGCGCAGAGTAGTGAAGGCAACGTCACATGCATGGGGACCAGGAAGAGAGGTTGACGTCACCGCGAAGAAGCTGGGTTAACGGTGACATGATAGATGCAAAATTGCGAACAAAGTGCCGGAAATAGAAGCATAGGCCTACAAAACTGCGAAGTTCTTTCATGGTCGTCAGCTTCGGAAATTCTGCGACTGCTCGAAGTTTTGCTGGGTCAGGTAATACGCCGTGCTTCGACACGATGAGGCCTAGTACGACGAGCTCGCGTGCAGCGAAGCGGCAATTTTTTAGGTAAAGCTGCAGACCAGCGTTGGTCAGACAACTCAAAACGTGCCTTAGGCGAAGAAGGTGCGTAGAAAAGTCACGGGAGAAAACCACGACATCGTCGAAGTAACAGAGGCACATATTCCATTTGAGGCCACGTAGCGTATTATCCATACGACGTTCAAACGTGGCAGGTGCGTAACAAAGCCCAAAGGGCATGACGTTAATTTCATATAGTCCGTCTGGTGTAATAAATGCCGTTTTTTGGCGATCGGCTTCAGCCATTGGGACCTGCCTGTAGCCAGACCGCAAATCTAGCGACGAGAAAAATTCCGCTCCGTGAAGGGTGTCATTGGCGTTATCAATGCGCGGCAGAGGATAGACGTCCTTGCGGGTTATCTTATTCAAACGACAATAGTCCACGCAAAATCGGATAGATCCGTCTTTCTTACGCACCAGGATGACGGGAGACGCCCAGGGACTGTGAGATGGTCGAATGACGGCTCTACGAAGCATATCTTCGACTTCATCGTTGATGACGCGGCGCTCTTTAGCGGAGACAAGGTATGGTCTTTGACGCAGTGGCTGGTGTAGGCCGGTGTCAACAAGATGTTTCACTTGTGATGTGTGGCCCAGTTCAGGTTGCGACACATTGAAAGAACTCCTGAACTCATGCAGAAGATCCAGCAGGTCGGCATGTTCGGTGAGAGTGAGAGCGTCGGCGATGGTGCTGGAAAACGTATCATTGAACAAGTCCCCGAGTGCCGACAGTGCTTTTGGGTGGTCGCAGTAGTCATCCGGGACATCAAACAAAAACGATGGGTCGAGATCCTGCACGCGGCCGAGACATTCCCCCGCAAGCAAAGTGACAGGTGTGGAAAGCGGATTGCTTAAGAACATGTTGCTTCTTCCGGCTTCAAGGTGAATTGTTGCGAAAGGCAGCGGCAAAGCTCGACGACGTTTGAAAATATCGGAAGGCATAAAAGGGACTGTAGCGTCAGTGTAGGCGTTGCATGAAACGGGAACAAGTGGGAAATTTCCAGGCAGAATATCGGTATCTTCACGAACGAGCAACTTCGGCGGCTGATGAAGAGCGTCGAGTAATGGGACATCACACAAGGGTGAGAACTCAACTTGGGCGCGTGCGCAGTCTATGACGGCATTATGGCGGGATAGGATGTTCCAGCCGAAGATGACATCATGCGAACAGACAGAGAGAACAATAAACTCCACGATGTAAAGAATGCCTTCGATGGAGACTCTTGCAGTGCAGGCTGCAAGAGGGGTTACTTGCTGTGCGCTTGCGCTGTGAAGCGACAGTCCTGAAAGCGGCGTCGTTACTTTGCGTAATAAATGGCAGAAAGCAGCGGCAATAACAGAAACAGCGGCGCCAGTGTCCACAAGGGCGAAAGTACAATAACCTTCAACAGTTACTGCGACCACGTTAACAGGAGAGGAGCGAAGGCTTAGACAGTTCGAAAATGGCGCAGTTCTTGCCTCTTCAACTGCGGTGCTTAGTTTTCCTGGTCGGAGGGTCCGGGCCGGCGACGCATGGGGGAGGGCGATCGCCGAAGAGGAGAGGGTGCGCGTTGCGGCAGAAAGTCAAGGTGGTCAGTAGGCGCATAGCAGGTGGCGAGACCGGCCTCTATCGAACGAAGGCTTGGCTGCCGAGATGCGACGACCGGGCATAGTTGCCGAACGTCTGAGGTCGACGACGGCAGTAGCGAGCAACGTGTCCGGGAGAGAAGCAGGCGTAGCAAATCGGTCGGTTATCGGGTGTCCTCCAGGGATTGGCGACTGGTGCTGCCGCCCAAGGTGCAGTATAAGCAGCCGGGTGTGCGGGCTGTGAGCGCGTGGTGTAGGGTGGTTGCGGGAGCCTACGTACAGCGTTTGCATATGTAAGCAGCGTGGCTACGGGCTGCATCTCTTGCAAAAAGGCGACAGTAGGAGCCACAGGCTGCACTGCATACGTTAGGGGCACAGCCACCGGCTGAACGGCTGGCGGATAGGTGACAGGAGCGCCTACCGGTTGTGTGACACCCAGGCAGTGACCACGGCTAGATAAAGGTGGCTCGTAGTGCGCAAGGGGAACAGCTTGTGCAACCTCTTCCGATATTGCAGTGCGAAGCGGGGCAGGTAGACGGGAGGTGGTCTCGTGAGTAAAGGGCACTAGGTAAAGTTGGCGGGCGACTTCCTCACGGACGAAGGCTCAGACTTGCTGAAGCAATGGTGAATTGTCAGGCATGGAGTCGAAACTGGACAGCGACTCACCACTAGTCTGAGGCTGCCGAGTCAGAGTGCATTGCTTCTTCAACTCGTCGTAGCTCTGACACAAGCTGAGCACTTCAGAAACTGTGCTTGGATTCCTAGCCAAGAGCATTTGAAAAGCGCCATCGTCGATGCCCTTCAGGATGTGTTTGACCTTGTCCGACTCGGGCATGGTGTCATTCGCGCGTCGACAAAGGTCGACGACATCCTCAATACAGCTGGTAAAATTTTCTCTAGTCTGCTGAGAGCGCACGTGTAAGCGCTGTTCTGCTCGCTCCTTGCGGACAGCCGGCCGACCGAACACTTCGGCACATGACGTCTTGAAGATGCTCCAGGTGGGAATGTTGTGTTTGTGGTTGTTAAACCACAATTCTGCGACGTCAGTAAGATAAAATATGACGTGGCCCAGCTTGTCAGCTTCATCCCACTTGTTATTGGCGCTCACCGTAGTGGTCGTAGTGGCGTAGTGGTCGAGCCAGTCTTCCACGTCGGTCCCATCCGCACCGCTGAAGACCTTCGGGTACCGTAGAATAGGATGGCCTGGACAGTTGAACTGGGGCGACGACGCCGATGGGTTGGCGTTGTTAGTCATGACGGGCTGTAGCGTTCGGCTTCGCAGCTCCAGGGTGTAGCGACGGGGATAAACAGCACGCTCCACCAAATGTGACGAGGTTTATTAGTAGTTAACGACAACGGCAAGACAGCGTGATGAACTGTCCATCAGCAGCGAGCCGAAGCGCGAGACGAGAGAGCCGGGCGTTGGCGATGCTGCTCGCTGCAGGCACATCTTCTTCACAATATATATATACACACACACATATATACACACACACACACACACACACACACATATATATATATATATATATATATATATATATATATATATATATATATATATTTGTGACGCTATGATGAATGAGCGACGTGGCCTGGCTCATACACCATGTTTATTCCATTCTGACTTCTTCCTCTAACATCAGTCACCGCCTCTGTCTTCCTACGTCACAGGATTTCCCCTCCCACCAAAGAATTTGTGAGCTACAAACTATGAAACACGGAGAAGTGGTGTCTCATCTTAGGAAAAAATATCACAAAATGAAGTAGTTCTATGTAACACGGCAGTTCCAAGAACTTGCACAAAGACGTTCACAGGAAAGGCAGTCCAGTGACATCTTAGAGACCTCAGGTGGGCGAGGTTGGCCGTTACGTTCTGGAGAGCATAATAATGCGTTCGACGTGGAAAATGAGGATGACACAGCCTGAATAGTAGTGAAAAACAAACAAGGTTGGGAGTCCTTGTAGCGTTGGAAGGCTAGATGTCTCATGTGTCGAATTGTGTATCGTGGCGGGAACAGTTGGTGTGCTTCCAGTTTGCGAGTGCGACGGTCATGGCTGACGGAATTGTGTCTTGGTCTCTGTGTTCTACAGATGATGCCTTTTCGCCTCTTGCATCGTTTTCCGTGGTTTAGGAGGTGTAATTGTAGGCGCAGTATTCATCTCTTGTGCCAAATGCATTTGTGGTGCCGATACCTTATGCCTATATGCCTCACGTCTTGAGTTTGCTTCAAGAGGCTCGCTTTGCGTCGTTGTTCTTGTTGGTGCACCTGTTGGAGTGCCTCGAATCCTTGGACTCGCTTTTGCTGGCGTTGCTGTGGTTGTATTGGAACCTGCTGAGGTGGGAGTGCTTCTTGAACATCATGCCTGTTTTCTTTACACTTTGATGAAGTGTCTATTCGGCAGCTGTTGCAACACTTTTACGGCAGCGAAGGTGCTAGGGCAGATTTGACTGGAGGAAAATCGGAGGTGCCTTCGACAGCATTGATTATGTAGGCTTCTGGCACCTGTCAACCAGTCGGAGTCGCTTCCGGGCCTCCTGTGTTTGGGCTTTCATATGGCTGCGCTCTAAATGGCGACGCCACAACAGGCGTGTTTTGGTCAAATCCCAGCTGGGAATGACTGCCTTTTTGTGCAACGCACGATGCGTGCTCTTCTGGTGCGTGAAACTTAACTGTAATTGACGGGCTTGACTGAGTATGCTCGGAGATTCTCCACACTATTCTGAACATAGTGAACGTGTGAGACATGAGGTGGGCGTTGTGAGCGTTTGAAGATGCACGCGATGGAAAAGCAGGAGGTGGGTTCAAGCGTGAGGACTGCTTTTCACTGTATTGACTGAGCGCAATTTTCTGTGCATGGTGGGTGATAAGAAAGTCTTCGGCGTAGTCGTCTTTTTATTTGTTAAACCAAACGATCTTTTCTTGTTTGATCTTTTCGCATGACTCGTTGGTTTGAAGTATGTGGGTGAGGTAGAATTTGAGCGCCTCACTGGAGACGTATTCGGTAAAGTTGGCGACCATCTCCTGTTTCGACCATGATGCAGTGGTAGCGTGGAGCTCGACCAGGTCGAACCAGTCCCGTACAGGTCCATCGTCCGCTGCTCCGGTGTACGCGGGGATGGGAGGGTCAGTCAATGGTTCTGTCATAATGCCGGTATCTGCATGCGCCTGAGATCACCTCTTCTGTGGTCGATATTCAGTTGAGGCGTATTGCCGGTGCCCTCGTGAATGATGTGAGGCTGTTGAGTGGCGGCCAGGTCTTCATCCTGTTGACTCGTGTGACGCTTTGATGAATGGGCAACGCCATGTTTATTCCATTCTGACTTCTTCTTCCTCAGCCTCTACCATCAGTCACTGCCTTCCTACAACACACACACACACACACACACACACACACATACACACACACACACACACATATATATATATATATATATATATATATATATATGTGACGTATCATGTGATGGTTAGTAGAGGTAGATGAGGAAGAAGAGAGAACGGAATAAACATGGCGTATGAGCCAGGCCACGTCGCCCATTCATCATAGCGTCACACAAGTCGACAGGATGAAGACCTCGCAACCACTTCATCGCCCGGCCATCATCATCGAAGACCTCAGCGAGACGCAGTGACCGAACGCGGACCACAGAAGAACGCGGACCACCAAGACCACCAAGCATCATGACAGCAGCATCAGATGACCATCCCATTCCTAAGTACACCGGAGCAGCGGACGATGGACCTGTGCAGGACTGGTTCTACCTGTACGAGCTCCACGCCGCCGCTGCATCCTGGTCGGAACGGGAGATGATCATAAACTTCACTGATTACATCTCAGGTGAGGCATTCAAGTTTTACCTCACCCACATCTTCGAGAACGATGAGTCTTGGCAAAAGATAAAAGAAAACATGATCATATGGTTTCAAGACTATAATCAAGATTCGGTTACAACCAGCCAAATTGATGCATTCAAATCCAGTAATCACAGTCATACGCAGCCTTCACGCATTCGAGCACAAAGCAGAAGTTTACAATTCCCGTCAGGCGAAGTCAGTCATCTGCTCATAGAAAGACATCCCAGCAGTTTTTCTGCAAGGCCCAACCTTCCACCTGGTTTCGCATCTGCACAAATATCGCCAACGCTAACCTCTTCCATGCAATACACAAATCAAGACAATATTCAAGCACCCAATGTACTTGACTCTTCATCTTGCTTACGTAAGCCACCACCTGGTTTTGAGCCAAGTAGCTCGTCTGGTGCTCGTTACTCTCATCGCACCCCTCAAGATATCGCCGCATACACAACAGAACACCTGAAATATTGGCCAAATAACTTGTCAAGCCACTGCCATTCCAAAAGCGGTTGTACTTCAGGAACGCTTGGCTCAATTCTCCCGCAAAGAAACGAACCTACGGAATTGGAACCACGTCAAGCGATGTTTGCGGCGATGTCATTCTCAGGAACCGGACCAACCGAAAAGTGGAAACATTACGGAGTCACCATTCAATGCGAGTCTCGCCGATAAAAACGAAAATGTATCTACTGCTTTTCTTGACAGAAATCATGCTTGCATCCCACTCGTAAATAATGCTGGCACTACCGACAGCGTCTCCTTATTCAACGACGATGACCAACCACAATTTTCTCAGAGCCATCACCAAACCAAGAAAATACGACGACGAACGAAAACTTCAACAGATCCACACTCACGACTTGAACTACTTAAAAAATTAAGGACTTTGATCCAAGGGTCATTTCAAGAAGTAGGACGTTTCCGGATAAAGGAACATCGCCACAGACGCTCTCTGCGTCTGCGGTTACACAGACAACACCACGGAAAACGGCCAGAAAGACGCGGAAGCACTTCTTGCACGCCGCCAGCACACAGGCATCTAGCCGTCACCATCTCTCAAGAAGCAAGCATTCTAGATACAATGCGTCTGTCGCAGCCACGACTTGAAATCCAACGCATTAGACATACAACCTTCCAACGCTACAAGGACTCCCAACCTTGTTCGTTTTTCGCTACTATCCAGACTGTGTCATCATCATTTTCCACGTCGAATGCAGGGTTATGCTCTCCAGAACGCAACAGCCAGCCTCGTCCACCAGAGTTACCCTATATTTGACCGGACAGCTGCCCTCTGCTGTGAATGTGAAGCTTTTGTGCGAGATAAGAAACTGCTTTATGAAATCGAACTACCGTGCATTTTGACATTCTTCACTTTATGCTTTTTGTTGTTTTGTTGATTGTAACGTGCTCATTCTTTCAGGGGGAGGGGGAATCGTGTGACGTATCATGTGATGGTTAGTAGAGGTAGATGAGGAAGAAGAGAGAACGGAATAAACATGGCGTATGAGCCAGGCCACGTCGCCCATTCATCATAGCGTCACATATATATATATATATATATATGTCACGCGTATATGTGTTGAAGCCTGGTTCGCTCGTCAGGCGTTGCGAAATGAACCATAGAAGCTGATGGTACGAAACGAAAGCTATCACTTCATTACCATGACAATCACAAAAACGAAACAAGAACACATATACGCACACGTTGAAAAACACAGAAAAGGAGATGTCTTAATGACGCGCGTTTCAACGTCCGATTCAGTTGGCGTTCTCTAAGTCTCGCGCTTACAGTTGTGGCGTGGCCTCTGGCCCGCTGGGAGTCCCTCTCAGGCTTGATGAAACGCCATATCGATGCTCAACAGTGGCGACGATGTTGAAGAACCACTGCAGCGGTAGCTCCAGTGGTTTCTCGCCGAGGCAGGTGCTCGGGTGGGGTACACTGCCGACCAGGGTCGGCGGGAGTTCCGGGGCTGCTCACCGAGGTCGGTGCCCGGGTGGGTCGGTGGTGGGTCCGGGGCTGCTCGCCGAGGTCGGTGCTCTGGCGGGAAACTGCAGCCTAGGATCAGCGGTTGCTCTGTGCGCTGCTCGCCGCGTCAGGTGCTCGGGTGAGAACTGCCGTCCAGGATCAGTGGTTGCTCCATGAGCTGCTCACCGAGTCAGGTGCTCGGGCGAGAACTACTGGGCAGCGGTACTTCCTTGCGCTGCTCGCCGAGTCAGGTGCTCAGGCGGGAGCCTGGAGAGAGACCCAGTCCGAACTTCCGCAGCCCTTCGCCCCTCGAACGTCACGTCCCGGCTCTGAGGTTCCTCACTCGCCTCGCGCCCTCTTCTTTTTCCCCTTCTTCTCCCTCATTGCAGCATGTTAATTAACCTATTCAAGACAACTTCTTTCTCTTCCTCTTTTCTTCATACTGTCATTCTTGACAATGGCCCCCAAGTTTTTGAGTTTTCGCTCCATGAAAACTGTCGTCCCCACTAGCACCATACACTTCACTGTACAGCACAGCACTTCCCTGCACAAAACAGCACTTCACTTCACGGGAAATCTCGGCACTTTCCTTCCCCGCACAACACTTCACTTCACAGCACACCACGTCACTGCACGGCATACTTAAATCCACAATGGCACCACTACACTTGCCTACACTAACACGCACATCCATCTTCGTGAGTCACCGTCACACTTCACTATCACCCCACATCAGCCATGAAACAATGATGCTACGTATGTGTCCACACGGAGTTTCCTCTGTGGGACACTGGTTTTATAGGTCTTACAATGTCCACTGCGACTCTTTGAAAAAGTTGCTCAATAATAGGCATAGTCCTCAAAGGTACCTTCGAGACCAAACCTTTTGGTATTGTGCTTTGGTGTGGTTCTCTGACATGTGTCACAAGATCGCACAAACCTTTTAATGTCGCTTTGCATGCACGGTCAAAAAAACTCTTCAGCGACCGTGCTAGTTGTCTTTTTACTCCCTGATGGCCAGCCATAATAGTGTCATGTGCCAAGTCTAGAACAGCCCTTCGTAAACTCACCGGCACTGCTAACTGTCTCTTTTCCCCTCCCTCTTGCGTCTTGAATATTCTGTAAAGCATCCCTGAAAGCTTCTCAATCTTGTGCAGCACCCGACTCCTCTTACAATAGATCCATTTGCCCTGAATCTCAAAACGCCGTCGCAGCGTACTGTCTGCTTTCTGCATTCTCCCCATTTCTGCGGCAGTTATGTCCATGGCTGCTACTGAATTGTTCTCCTTGATGCCCTCCTTCTCCTTTTCACTCTTGTTCCTCGTAGCTTTCTCCACAGCATAGGCGGAATCTTTCCTGGTATGCTGATAAACACATCTCTCGTCACGTTTATCCATAACCTTATGAGGTTCGAACTCCGTACCCTCAGCGCACGTTGTAGTAGGCATTCTCCAGAGGGGATCCGGATCGTAAACTCCTCTGACCCCTGGCATATTACCGAAAATTACGTCGTAAAGAGGGTCTTTAACACATCGGGCTTCAATCCAACCGCAGTAATACGGCGACAAAATCAGTACCCTAGCAACTGGCATCCGCGGTACTGTTCCATCAGCCAACCGAACCGGCTTTGCTGTACCCGTGATATCCGTTTCTGGCACCATGGATTCTCTTACAAGTACAATGTTGGAGCCCGTGTCTCGAAGTACCGAAACTTTACGTCCGTGCAACACCCCCACAACCACTGGTATAGCATCTTCCGCTTCTTCCGCCTTGACAGAAGTCGTAACAGCACTTGTCTTTTCCTGGTGCCCCTGGTCACGTTGCTTTTCCCGGTCCACATCAGCAGAGCTTTCATCTGCAACCATGCAAGCCGTTTTATTTCCTGACCGATCACGACAAGTCTTTGTTGTGCGCCCACGCTTTCCGCAACGATCGCACTTCGACGATGAACTGTGCGTGCGGCCCGCGGCACACTTTGCTGCTCTATGCCCAATCTTTTCGCAGAGGTAGCATTTAGCTGCGCTCCGGGTTTGCTCTTTCTTCTTCAAACCTCTCTCATCTTTGGCTTTCCCTAGATTCCTTTGACCTTGAGCTTCCAAATAACGGTCGGCGTGTTCGGATAGCTCAGCCGCCGTCTTCAAGTTCCACTCCTTCAGGAATATTGCCACTCCCTTGTGACACGATGCCAGAAATTGTTCCGCAATCAAGCTATCTCTTAGATCCTCGAATCATCTCTCTATGTTAGCCATCTCCAACCACCGATCGAAGTAATTGGAGATTCGAGCAGCGAACTGCTTGCCTGTCTCATTTTTCTGTGGTTTCGAGCTACGTAATTCCTCTCGGAAACCCTCGGCAGTTAATCTAAAGCGTTGGAGCAGAGCCCTTTTTACCTTGTCGTAATCTAGCGCATCCGCTGCTGGCATACGGCCAAAAACAGCCAAGGCCTCTCCCGCAAGGCACATGCTCAATCCAGTCGCTCAATCACTCCTCTGCCAGCCTTGTCCTATCGCTATTCTCTCGAACCGCTGTATATAAGCGTCGAGGTGATCTCGCCTTTCGTCAAAAGGTGCGATGAACTTACGCGGGCTCACTTTTGGTGGCCGGGGTACCATCTCTGACCTATCTGGTACTTCCACACTAGTGCTTACGTGCAACGACAATTTTTTTAGTGAGCTCCTTTTCCAGCATTAGGTTTTTATAGGTTCGATCGTCAGCGGCTTTCGCTCTTTCTTCAGCGGCTTTCGCTCTCTCTTCAGCGGCTTTCGCTCACTATTCATTTTCTTATGCGGCCTCTCGTGCCTCTGCACGCTCTTCACGTAATCTTCTCCGTTCCTCATGATAGAGCGTCATTATAGCTTCAGCCGATCATCCCGCAGCACTACCGGCTGCCATCAAGCGTTCCAGATTCATCTCACGGCTCCCGACAGACCTAGACGTGTGACAAAATTACATGGATCCTGGCAGGCTTGCCATTGTCACGCGTATATTTGTTGAAGCCTGGTTTGCTCGTCGGGCGTTGCGAAACGAACCATAGAGGCTGATGGTACGAAACTAAAACTATCAATTCATTACCATGACATTCACAAAAACGAAGCAACAACACAAATACGCACACGTTGAAAAACACAGAAAAGGAGATGTTTAATGACGCGCGTTTCAACGGCCGATTTCGTTTGCGTTCTCAAAGTCTCACGCTTACAGTTGTGGCGTGGCCTCTGGTCCGCTTGGAGTCTCTCTCAGGCGTGATGAAACGCCATATCGATGCTCAACGGTGGTGACGATGTTGAAGAACCACTGCCGCGGTAGCTCCAGTGGTTTCTCGCCGAGGCAAGTGCTTGGGCGGGATACACTGCAGACCGAGGTCGGTGGTGGTTCCGGGGCTGCTCGCCGAGGTCGGTGCTCGGGTGGGTCGGTGGTGGTTCCGGGGCTGCTTGCCGAGGTCGGTGCTCTGGCGGGAAACTGCAGCCCAGGATCAGCAGTTGCTCTGTGCGATGCTCGCCGTGTCAGGTGCTCGGGTGAGAACTGCCGTCCGGGATCAGCGGTTGCTCCGTGAGCTGCTCACCGAGTCAGCTGCTCGGGCGAGAACTAGGGGCAGCAGTACTTCCTTGTGCTGCTCGCCGAGTCAGGTGCTCGAGCTGGAGACTGGAGCGAGACCCAGTACGAACTTCCGCAGCCCTTCGCCCCTCCTTACGTTCCTCACTCG
This sequence comes from Rhipicephalus annulatus, assembly GCA_013436015.1. Lineage (NCBI taxonomy): Eukaryota > Metazoa > Arthropoda > Arachnida > Ixodida > Ixodidae > Rhipicephalus > Rhipicephalus annulatus. The sequence goes on from WOVY01000246.1 coordinate 226,860, forward strand.
CTTCGCGCCCTCTTTTTTTTCCTCTTCTTCTCCCTCATTCCAGCATGTTAAATTACCTATTCAAGACAACTTCTTTTTCTTCCTCTTTTCTTCATCTTGTTATTCTTCACAGTATATATATATATATATATATATATATGTATATATATTGTATTGAAGAGGAAGTACATCGGCGGAAGGGCAGCATCGTGTGCAGCAGAGGTTTGAGCCAGCGGACTGTGCTCGGAACTGCGCGTGATTGCTCACAGCTCTTGTACAGTAAATCACCTTTTTATTTTATCGTTTTCCTTTGCCATACAGGAACTCCGTTCTCAGAAACTACGCTCTACCATGCCGGACACTCACCAACAGACACTTCCTTCGCCGCCAGTCACCTGCGTTGGCAGTGTCCTCCTGCGGGAGCCTCCCACCTTCAACCGTAGCGGCGATGACGACATTGAAGCGTGGCTGTTGATTAAGCAACAGGTGAGCACTCTAAAAAAGTTGGACGACGCGGAGAAGCTAACATAAGTTGTGTTATATCTCGCGGGTGTTGCCAATCTATGATCCACGAATCATGACCAAGACGTCCGCACGTGGTCGCTCTCCGAAACGTCAATCACAGCAGTTTGATCGACCAGCCATCAGTTAACTCCGAGCCGAACAGCGTTTGCGCTAGCGTGCACAGGACGCGGGTCAAACGTTCACCAGTTACATCGAAGACGCTGTGAATCTGTGCACATGCATCACCGCTGATAGGACTGAAACTGACAAGATAAAGCACATCATAAAATGTATTGATGATGATGCCTTTCAGACGCTGCAGGTGAAAAATTGCCCGCAGCTTCCCTCGGGGGAACACTGAGGAGGATGCGGAGCATATAATTGGTTAACGGGGTGTTAAAGTGCGACTTACTTGAGTCGATGGCTAAATTGGTTAACGTGGTTGTGAAATGGGGTGTTAAATTGCGACTTACTTGGGTCTATGGCTAAATTGGTTAACGTGGTTGTAGGAGGGGGTGTTAAATGAGTGAACACGTACACACGTATGCGAAAGGGCGGCGCTGGTCGAAGGGACGTCGATCATTGTGTTTGTGGATTCGTTGGAATTAATTTCACCGCGACCTTGGACGTCGACGTGCCGTACAAACCAACCGACGAGCGGCAACTGAGCGAGCGAGCGCCGACCTTGAGTATATATACAGCGCGACGGCGCATGCACTGTCAGCTGTCGAATGTTCGAGAAGGGGGAGAAGCGCAACGGCGCATGCGCGCGCGTCAGCTGCCGATGTTCTCGAAGCGCGACGGCGCATGCGGGCGCGTCAGCTGCCGATGTTCTCGAAGCGTGACGGTGCATGCGCGCTACATTATACAGCTAGCGAATGTTCGTGAAGAGGAGAAGCGCACGCGGTGTGTAGAGGAGGAAGGGTGCACAGATGGTGGAGGAGTGAAGCGCGCGCGGTGTGTAGAGGAGGAAGGGATGCACAGATGGTGGAAGAAGGAGGAGAAAGCTTGCGGACGGCGCCGCACTACAAGCCTCGAGTATTAGATGCTCCGCATCTAAAACCCGACCACATTCAATAATGTTGTTAGCTTGCACCAGAGCTACGATGAATTCCGTAAGCAGTGAGCTCTGACAAGGCGAGATGCACCGCCTAATGCGGCGTCACTTGCTAGCCTTACCATCAGCTCGAAGAAGTGTCGCTTTCTACGGAAATCAAGGTCTTTGTCGGCGAATAACTCGCAAGGCAGCTAGCTCTCTGTGGTGCCGGTCACCCATGACCCTACAACAAGCCTGCCATTCTCCATCTGTCACGTCATACTAGGAGAGATCGTTTCAGTGCTGCCGGCTGCTCGCGAATGAAATCTTGTGGCTGCCCCACTAACCTATGCTGCAGTAAATTCCATGCCCGCCCATTGAGGACCTGTAGCAGTACGTCCGGTGAGCCACCACCCTCCCACTCCTCTACCTGTTTCCTTGCCCGACACTGCTCCTGTAAACCCATGGCGCACGCTCGACAATCACCCTATATGCTTCAGCTGAAGGAACCCCGGACACGTCGCCAGACATTGCCGCCATCGGGCCGTCGGTGCTCGCCATCTCTGATGCCTTGGTGACCACCTTCTACCGACGAAGAAAACTAGAAGTCACAGTTACCGAGGTACAGCGCGCAAATTTTGGTCTTCCCAAGTACCTACCATTGTGCTTGATGTACTAGCTAAAAATGGCGCAACAGTCGCTTTTTTCTATACCGGTGCCGCATTATCTGTAATCGATGCCATATTTGGTCGTTCAATTCGTAAAGACATGACGCCGCTTTTCGGATTGTCCATTGCAACAGCAGGCGCTCAGGCCAGTCAAACAAATGCAGCGTGTACAGCACGTGTGGCCGTTCAAGACACTCCGTACATAATAAAACTTATTGTGCTTCCATCATGCTCTCATGATATCATCTTAGGATGGGACATCTCTCGCGCCATAACGCCATAATTGACGGCGTTCGAGCTGAGGTTGAATTCTCCGCCCTCGCCTACTTAACGTACATCGGCAATCAATCTTACGCTAAGCCTATTGTGAAGCAAGACATCGATATCGCACCGTATTCTTGGGCCTTCGTACAAGTGTCAAGCAGTTACATATCTGACGGGATGTTTTTTTTCATGCCATCTCAAAACTTTGTTACACGAAGAGCCCTTCCGTTTCCTTTCGCTGTTCTCGATTTAGCCGCAGAATTTTGCGGAATGCACATTTACAACCATCTTTCGACACCACTGCCATTTCCTCGTCGCAAGTGCCTTGGTAACGTCAAATTGATCGACTCTGCACAAATACTTTCCGTCTCCAACGACACATCTCCAAAAACGTTTATTAGCTTGGTGTCCCGGTATGCCTGATTCAGCGTATATCAATGTACTCAGCCGGTTCATCATCGAAGATCTGACGCCTTCGCAGTGATCGCAGCTCCTTACCGTGCTTCAGCCCTTCCATTCTTCTTTCGACGTTGCACAAACTTCGCTAGGCCGTGCATGCACAGTTGAACACCACATCAACATTGGCTCTAACCCGCTGCTGCGGCAACGGCCATATCGCGTGTCCTTCATAAAATGCCGAGTTATTGCAGAGAACGTCCACGACATGCTTCACTGAGGCATCATCCGCCCTTCACTGGGCCGGTGGGCTTCTTCAGTGGCACTCGTCACAAAGAAAGACGATTCCATCCGCTTCCGTGTTGATTTTCGGAGATTGAAAAACACAACGCTACAAGATGTATATTCGCTTCCACGCATTGACGATGCTCTTGACAGTTTTCAAGGTGCCGAATGCGTTTCCTCGTTAGACTTACAGTTGGGCTACTGACAGGTGCCGATGGCTAAGCCGATCGCCCCAAGACCGAAATTGTAACGCCGGACAGCTTGGATGAATTTACCGTCATGTCTTCCGGACTATGCAACGCGCCTGCTACGATCGAAAGAATGATGGACAGTGTTCTACGTGGCCTTAAATGAAGGATCTGCCTATGTTACCTCGGCGACATTTTTGTGTTCGCCCCTGAATTTCTAACTCGCTTGCAAAGGCTTCAGCCTGTGCTTACACGCTTGACTAACACCCGCTTACAGCTGAATCTAAAAAATGCCGATTCGCCGTACGTCAGCTCACCATTCTAGTACACGTTGTCTGCAAAGACGGCATTCTCCCGGATCCTGACAAACTTCGCGCCGTTACAGATTTTCCTAAGCCTGCCATCATCAAATATTGCGGAGTTTCGTTGACCTATGTTCATATTTCCGGCGCTTCGTTCCAAAATTCACATCAATTTTATCATCTCTCACACTACTCTTTGGTGGCACTCAAGACATGTCATCAAGTTCCCCAGCCTGCGACGAGGCTTTTACCACATTGCAAAGTCATCTCACGACACCGCCCATTTTTCGCCACTTTGATCCTCAAGCTCCGACAGAGGTCCACACCCACGCAATTGTCGTAGGCCTGGGTGCTGTTCTCGCACAGCATCAACCTGGTCAAGCAGAATACGTTGTGGCATACGCGCGTCGCACGCTCAACCAGGCCGTGTGCAACTACAGCGCTACAGAGAAAGAATGTTTGGCCACTGTATGGCTGCTTGGGAAGTTTAGCCTATGTTTATAAGGTCGTTCAATTGACGTCGTCACCGACCACCATGCACTGCGCTAGCTTTCGATGTTGAAAGACCCATCAGGCCATCTTGCTCGCTGGGCCTTAATAATTCAGAAGTACGACATACGGGTGGTTTATCGTTCAGGGCGGAAACATTCTGACGCTGACTTGCATTCCCACTCACCTCTCACCTGGCACCTATCGATTACCCTGCTTGCGAGTGAACGTGGGCATCTCTCGAGTTTGACAGTGTTACTGCTTAACAACGCAACGGCCCTTGAAGGCATCTCTTCAAGACCTTGTCTCTGATACTTCAAAGTCCCACAAACGCGAACGCTCCGGCGCCAAGTTACCCATTTTGCGATTTGTGATAAGCTTTTCTATCCCCACAACTATGCTCTGGAGAGGGGGGTGCGCTAATGATCGCTTATCGTACCGCGAGCCTTGAAGCCCGAGATCTGCTCCTCGTTCTATACTAACCCACAGTGTGGCACCGCAGAAGTCTTCAAGACGTATGAACGAATTCAACACTGCTACTACTGCCTGGTATGTATAATGTTCACTAAAGTGGAATGCTGCGGCAGTTGGCCCAACATAATGTGGAAATATGTTAGCGTGCAAGGTAGAAGGAAAAATACTTGACTGGAAATATGCTCCTTACAACTGAACTTTTATTAGTAAACATCCATTGCACGAGAACACAAACGCGCAGGAGCAACCTACTATCATTTCAAGGCGTCACACCCTCCCTCCGCCAAAGGAAAAGAATGCATACGTTAGCTACTTCAACAGCTCAAAAATTACACCTAATTTTTACTTATTGCTACCGAAGGAACACTGATACACGTGCTTGCATTCGCCCTAATCTGTTCTGCTTCCATTATTTCTGTGGTGAGTCTGTGCTTTGAGTTACACAGAATTCTTGTGCTTCCAAACTGCGGATTCGAGTCACAATTTCTGCAGTGCATTGACAAGTGCCTACCACCTGCGAGAACCTTCAAGGACTTCGGATGTACTCTGAGTCGATTATTTAGTCAATGACCTGTCTGGCCATTGTACACTTTTCCGCAGCTCAAGGGGATTATGTACACAATCCCTGAAATTCACAGTACAAACAGCGTGGCATGTTTTTAGTGCATCCGCTCTTGTTCACCCTTTCACGATTTCCTATCATGCGACACAGATTTGCCAGTTTGATGAGAGCCGTGAGAACAACGCGTACTCCATGCTTACGCACAATCTTCATTAGAGAGTGCGAAATCTTGTGCACCAAGGGCATAGCTACAACCGTTTTCGTTAGCCTTGTTTTCGCCATGTTGGCGGTACTAAGCCACTTTACCTTCTCTAACAAGGTACTCCCTACTTGCACAAGCAAGCTGTCCGGGTAACGCGAACTGCGTAGGCGTCTTACTTGATTCCGGAAACTGCGTTTCATTTTATGTGGACATCATTTGCCGAGTGATAAACTAAGGCAGGAATGAGCTATCGCCCTTTTCACTATCTTACTGTGAGAAGAGTCAAAGGGTAACAGGCCCTTCTTTGACCGTTAAGAAAACTCCCAGCCAACATGACCAAGTGCACTAAAACCAATGTGATTACCTGAAAACTGCAAAGCCTCTCTGGCTAGATTGTTTTAAAAATGCACAAGTTCATTGTCATTCACACATGAACAACCAGCCAGAGAGGGTTTGCAGTATTTAGGTCTTAACAATGATTATAGTGGCGATAGGCCACTTAACACGCTATGCCGAAACTGCTGCTCTTTAGACGGCTACAGCACAACAGGTCGGCCCTTTCATACTGCACCGTTTTTGTGATGCGTCATGGAGGTTCTCATGTACAACTCCGCGACCGACGCCGTGCCTTCGCGTCTGAGGATGTCGATAAACTGCTTGCTGAGTGTACTGCTGTTCATCGCACATGTACCGCACAGCATCTACAGACCATCGGCACTACAGAGCACTTTAATTAAACTCTTGGTGACATGCTCGCTATGTATGTCACACCTCATCACTCTAATTGGGACCTCGTTCTTCTGTTCATAACCTACGCATATAATACCACGACGCAAGCAAGAACTGGGTTTTCCCCATTTTACTTGCTTTGAGGCCGTCACCCTTTGCACACGATTGACACCATCCTTCTCTACAAACCGGGCGCCTCCGAGTACCCACCTATCTTGGGCGCAAACAGACACGCTGAAGAATGTTGCAAGCTCGTCCTTCACTTTACCTAAGACGAACAGAACCACCAGAAAGGAATCCCGATGCCCTTAACTCGACACACAATTTTCTGCTCGATGCCCTCGTGTGGCTGTCAGTGCCGCATCGCACACCAGGACTCTCGTCCAAACTTCTTCTGAGGTATGGTGGGCCTTACCGAGTTCTCAAACAGACCTCGCCTACCAACATATTTTACCCCACTCTTCACCAACCACATTGCACCACCTGCGGGGCACCCCGGGCTGATATTTTCCACTGCTTGTGGAACTGCCCAAAGCCCATTGCGGTAGACTCTATCCCTAACCCTTCCGATTCGTCGTGGGGGGCTGCTCTTTGGGTCACTGGCTCGGACGACCAGTTGTGGCTGGTGCACCAGGCCTGCCTAGAGATGTCGTCCAGGGGGCTCCCGGACGTCTCGGGGCCCAACCACAATTACTTTGATTTTTTTTGAAATAAAGTTGTATTCTACTCCTCCTCCCCAGCCAACTACCTCATTAAGCCTCTCACCCCACCTGCTGGTATGTGACGTCGTAACCGCGAGGTCGTCCACGTTCAAACGTTCAAGCCATATTACAGTTCCCCAGCCCCTAAAGATGGCTGAGTCGCCAGGATGGCTCATTTTTCGCCGGGGGCCAACTGTAATTAAGGGAAAGTAGGATTGACGGAAGGGCAGCAGCATCGTGTGTGCAGCAGAGGCTCCAGCTACCAGACTGTGCTCGGAACTGTGCGCGATCGCTCAACCGCTCGTGTACACTTAATCGCCTTTGTATTATATATATATATATATATATATATATATATATATATATATATATATATATATATATTGTGAGCATTGTTTATGCGTCCCATCTCTTTATCTGTACATACTCAACATCAATAGTCAAGCTTAGGTTGTGGGGCACATACTCGAGGCAATAAAGAAGAGTCTTGAGGGTACTGGACGCCATCTTACGAGAGGTGGAGAGTGCTGCCCGATTCCTACGTCCTCTCGCTCTCTCGGACAACCCCAGCGTCTTTTAGAACACATCCCTGGAGCTCCCTTCAGGCCGCCGCTTAAACGACCTGGGTTCGGTAATGTCCCAAGCCGACCAGCCCAGTGCAGCAGCTGCCCACCGCTCCCACCGCCAAGAAACCTTTCTAACCTGTTCGCCAGCCCTCAAAAGGATCCTCCGCTGTTCGCAGGGCTTCCGGGTGAAGACGTGGAAGACTGGCTCAAGGAGTATGACCGCGTGAGTGCCATCAACAACTGGGATGAGCCTGCGAAACTCACCCACGTTGCATTCTACTTGAGCGGCGTCGCAAAAACATGGTTTTTAAACCACGCTAGAGATTTTTTGACATGGCCCACCTTTACGCGCCAGCTCCGCCAGATATTCTCCAACCCGTCGGTGCGCTCAGATATTGCCAAGAAAAGGTTTGATGCACGTGTTCAACACCCCGGTGAGTCTTACACTTCTTACATTTAGGATGTTCTCGTTTTTTGCCACCGCATCGACAACCATATGATGGAAAACGACCGTGTGCGCCACCTGCTAAAAGGCATTGCGACTGTCACTTTTATAGCGCCTGTGGTGCAGAATCCCCAGAGTGCAGCCGCTGTTGTAGCTACCTGTCAGCGCCACGAGGAGCTTCAAACCACTCGGGTGCAACCTGATATGCCTGATCTCAGCTCGAGTCATGACACAACAGAGCTGCGTGCGTTGATCCGCTCTATCATCCGCGAGGAACTTCATGGACAGACTTCACCTCACCCCCTCTATATCCGAATGACGCCACCTGCTACTTGTTTACGCGACGTCGTGAGGGAGGAACTGGCATTCGACACAGGTACACCAGTTCCGAGTTCACTTCCCGTGCCCATTCCAAGTTATGCTCACGTTGCTGCAACGACACCTGCGCCCCAGCAAAGAGTAGCCTCGATGACAATCTCACCAGTTCCGAGCTCATATCCTGTGGCCATGCCAACTTAGGCTCAAGTTGCTGCTAGGACATCTGCACCCCAGCAAAGCACAATGCAGCTACCAGGGGCCGAATTGCATGGTTCGCTCATCTCACTCGCACCACGACCATCTTCCCAGCCTTACAACAACTGGCGCACTTCACGGCCGACTTGCTTCTATTGCGGCATCCGTGGTCAAATTTCAAGGTTTTGCCGACGCCGTCAGCGAGACGAATAACGAAGCTAGGATAACTTTGAACGGGCTGACTTCTACCCCACTGGACCACCCTATCGCCGGCTGTATCCGAACAGCACACGTCGGTCGCCGTCTCCGCAGAACTTTGGCTCAGTTGGCAGTTCCCGTTTCTTACGTCGTCGCTCACCTTCCTCGATGAGGTGTTCCTCTTCTCCTCTCCGACCTTCTACTTCAATGCCTGACCGCCAACTGGAAAACTAAACAGTGGAGCTTCAGGAGAGAAAGCTGCATCTTTTGAACTGCGTCAAACTCCTCCGGACAGCCCATCGAATGTTTTATTAGTGTACGTTGAAGGTATACAGACAGAGGCACTGGTAGACACAGGCGCATCACTTTCCGTAATTAGTGCAGACGTTTGTGCCCGCTTGAAAAAAGTTAGGACGCCATATGATGGCCCTCCCCTTTGTTGCGCAGTTGGAATCCCTATTCAGCCTTCAAGTGTTTGCACAGTCCGCGTTTTCATAGATGGCATCCTTCACCACATTCAGTCTCTTGTACTTCCTTGGTGTACTCACACAGTAATTTTAAAATGGGACTTTCTTTCTTTGGCATCAGCTTTCATATCGTGTCGTCGGCGAGTAATTGAAATGTCAGCTACTGAGAGTTCATCTGATGTCGATCCATACAGCTTCCGTTCCGTTGCTGCCTCTGATTGTTTCATTTTGCCAGGAGATGAACAAATTCTCGCGATCACTTCGGATACTATAGTTAACGATGACGTGTTCATAGCCCCATCAGTTCCCTCCAAACCTGCGGGGCTTACCATAGCACCCGGCCTTGTGCGGTTTAACGACAGTAAAGCATTGGTCACCGTCTTGAACCCAACTTCATCGCCACTGATGCTGCCCCAAGGCACTGCTGTGAGCTGCTTCGTTGACAGCGAGCCTTTCTCGCTGGTTCCCCTTCACGCAGAATCAATGCCTTTGTCTGCGACAACTGATATGAAGGCTACCACTGTTGCTTTAAATGACAACATAAGCCCTCAGCTCACTGCTGAGCAAAAGAGAGACCTCTTAGATATTCTCCAAATGCACAGCCTTTTGCTTGACGTACATTCGAAAGTTCTGGGCCGCACCTCCGTTGCAGAGCACAGCATCGAAACCGAAGGCAACTTCATCCTATGCCGCCGCCCATACCGTCTGTCTTCGGCGGAATGGCAAATCATTGAGGAAAACGTCACTGACTTGCCCAAACGGGATATTATTCGACCTTCATCCAGCTCTTAGTCGTCTCCTGTGGTGTTGGTCCGGAAAATTTATGGCTCTGTCCGCTTTTGTGTTGAATACAGAGCGCTCAATAAGATCACGAAAAAAGACGTATATCCGTTGCCACGCATAAATGATGCCCTGGACTCCCTTAAAGGCTCAGAATATTTCTCCAGCCTCGACCTCCGATTCGAGTCTTGGCAAATACCTATGCGCGAAGCAGACAAGGAGAAAACAACGTTTGCGACGCCTGAAGGGCTTTACGAATTTAACGTCATGCCTTTTGGCTTATGCAACGCTCCAGCAACATTCGAGCGCATGATAGATACCGTCTTACGTGGTCTCAAATGGAAAACCTGTTTATGTTGATTGATTTGTGGGGTTTAACGTCCCAAACCACCATATTATTATGAGAGATGCCGTAGTGGAGGGCTCCGGAAATTTCGACCACCTGGGGTTATTTAACGTGCGCCCAAATCTGAGCACGCGGGCCTACAACATTTCCGCCTTCATCGGAAATGCAGCCGCAGCAGCCGGGAATCGAACACGCGACCTGCAGGGCAGCAGCCGAGTACCTTAGCCACTAGACCACCGCGGCGGGGCAAGACCTGTTTATGTTACTTAGACGACAGCGTAATTTATTCTACTGTTCCTCAGCACCTTAAGCGTTTGGACGAAGTTCTAACATGCATTTCAAACGCTGGTCTACAGCTCAATACAATGAAGTGCCAATTTGCCAGCACAAGCATCAAAGTATTGGGTCACCTTGTCAGCAAAGATGGCGTCCGACCCGACCGCAACAAGTTTGCTGCCATAATTAGTTTTCCACGTCCGGGCAATCAAAAAGAATTGCGAAGTTTCGTGGGCCTGGCGCCTTACTTTCGCCGCTTCTTCTGTCACTTTGCTGCCGTTGCGGGGCCGTTACACAAGCTTCTGACGTCAGGAAGGGCTTTCACGTGGACCGACGAGTGCGAGTGTGCTTTCCAAGCCCTTAAGCGTGCTTTGACATCAGACCCCGTCCTCCGTCACTTCGATGAGAGTGCACCTACTTTCCTGCACACAGATACCAGTCGCCACGGAATTGGTGCTGTCCTACTCCAGCGCGACGAAACATCACGTGAGCGAGTAGTTGCGTATGCCAGCCGCGCACTAACACCTGCGGGGCAGAACTACTCGATAACAGAGCAGGAATGTCTCGCTGTCGTTTGAGCCATTCAGAAATTTCGACCTTATCTGTATGAACGCCACTTCACTGTGATCACCGACCACCATGCCCTATGCTGGTTGTCCTCACTGAAGAATTTGTCTGGGTGCCTCGGTCGCCGTATACTGCGTTTGCAAGACTACACTTTTGACGTTGTTTACAGGTCTGGCAAACAGCATCAGGATGCTGACGCTCTCCCTCGCTGCCCTCTGCCTCTTTCATCTCCAACCACGAATACTCAATGCCCCTCAGGTGATCAAGCGGCTTCCTCTTCACCTAGGTTATCAACCTTGCAGTTGCTGGGTCACTATCGTTAAACAGCAGTGCCCAGTTTGCCGCGTGCCAACGTGACGACCCTACTGTAACCGCATCATCGGATACTTGAAAGGCTCGTCTTCTCCACCTAATGCCAGACTACGTCGTCAGCTACGGCAGTTCAAGCTAGAAAACAGCGTCCTGCAGCACTATACTTACAATGCGGATGGGAATCGGTGGGTGCCAGTGCTTCCGCGTTCTCTGCGAAAACAAGTTCTCGAAGCATTGCACGATGACCCATCAGCTGGACACTTAGGATTCCAAAAGACCTACAACCGTGTTAGGAACCGTTTCTTCTGGCCTGGTCTTTCTACCTTTGTGGCTAATTATGTCGCTTCTTGCACACTTTGTCAACGCCGGAAACGATCAACTACAGCTCCTGCTGGCCTATTACGACCCTTTTTATGTTCCGATACACCTTTTGTCGTTGACGGAATAGACCTCGTCGGGCCACTTCCCGTAACGCCAGCGGGCCACCGCTGGATCGTCATAGCTGTTCACCACCTCACACGATACGCGGAGACTTCTCCTCTACGCACTAGCTCTGCATCCGACGTTGCCGCCTTTTTTAGAAGCCATTGTGTTGCGTCATGGTGCACCTCGCGCGTTGTTGAGTGACCGAGGCAATGCCTTCCTGTCCACAATTCTCGATGAAATCCTAAAAACTTGTGGCACAGTTTATAAGACCACATCCTTTTACCACCCGCAGACAAATGGCCTGACAGAGCGATTCCACCGGACTATAATCGACATGATATCCATGTACATTGGACCGAACTACGATAACTGGGCAAAATCTTGCCGTTCGTAACACTTGCACACAACACGCTGTTCAACGAACCACCGGTTATTCACCTTTTTTCCTCGTCTATGGTCGTTCGCCGATATTCACCATTGATGCCTCTTTCTTCAATGTAACGAAAAAAACATCCACGACTACGCCAGAACATTTCGTTTCCAGGCTCTCTGGGGCACGGCAACGTGCTCAACTCAACATAGAGGCCAGTCAACAAGACCACAAGCAACGCTATGACAGCTTTCGTCGAGACGTCCCTTTCCGTCTTGGAGAAAAAGTATTACTTTGGACGCCTGTTCGCACTCCAGGATTGTGTGAAAAGTTTCAGTCACGCTTTCTCGGACCTTACGTTATTTCTGAACGGACATCCCCTGTCAATTACCTTGTCACTCCCGTCGAGGGTTCCTCGGACCTTCGTTACCGTGCCTCCGAGTTAGTCCAAGTTTCACGTCTTAAATCCTTTGTTAGCCGTACATTTCCCGCCTAAGTCTCGGCCGGGCCGGCCACTCAAGTGCGCGGGGAAAATAAGTGTGAGCATTGGTTATGCGTCCCATCTTTTCATCAGTACATACTCATAATCACTAGTCAAGCTTAGGTTGTGGGTCAAATACTCGAGGCAATAAAGAAGAGTCTTGAGGGTACTGGACGCCATCTTACAATATATAAATATATATATATATATATATATATATATATATATAGATAGATAGATAACTAAGTCGAGTGAAAAAATCCAGGTAGCAAACAATCATCTGTTACATAAAGCCGCGAAGAGTATATTGCCACGTTCCTTTGTTCACTTGTTTGCACTCATTGCTGAAATTCGGGAGCATAACTGTTGCTTTGCCTTCCCGCAGCTCTTCAATTCCTCTTGCGACGCAAATATTGCAGAGTGACCAACAGCTGCTGGCTGCCTTCATAGACGCCTTCCAACCCTACTGAAACGTTCCGTATGATGCGGAGACCTCTAGTACGGAATTATTGGAATATGGAAGACATATGATGCGCACTCCGCATTTTATGGAAAGGCGTATGATGCGGACTCCACATTTTATGGAGAGGCGCATGATTCGGACTCCGCATTTTATGGAAAGACGTATCATGCAGAAAAACTGAAATGTGTGCATATTATGTTCAAATCTTGTGCAAAGCAATATAATGTGTAAATTGAATAGACGTCCACCACTTGAGTACATGCAATACTGTGTACAAATCACAATATTTCTTAAATATGCATGATATAAGGAATTGAATGATCGGCAGCTTTTCAAATGTCGTGTTACGGAAGCAAAATTAGCTTTTAACTAAAATACGTTACAATGCTACTAAATTAACATGCTAGCGGTCATAAATGGTGGTTACATTGCAACACATTATTGCAGTGTTCTATGCAAGACATAAAGAACTTATAAAGTTATTATTTGCAATAGAGAACGATATTATACACATCTGCCCTGCTACAATCAATATATTTTTTATTTGTCTGTATGCTTCACCCGTGAATAGCGACATTGCAGTGTTGATGGAACACAAAGGAGGTGACTACACCGTACTTTCACAAGCTCTACCTAAGCCACAGGATGGTGGCACAAAACACAATGTACCAGCAATTTTGGAATGAAATCTTTAAACATTAATAATAATCATAGCACTGTGAAAGTGTGGCGCTGTGTTTATCTCATGAACGTCTTGTGGAGATTGGCGAAATGCTGCTTGAGGCTCCGGCACCACTGTAGATTTGGAAGGTCACTGCCATAGAACTTGTGGCCTTCATAGGCACGTGGAAATGTAAATAATTGGCACAAATAATGTCAGAGACAAATGTTAGCACCTTAGTTCACATGCACAAGAAATATAACACACAGAATGAAACTGAAAATGTAAGGCACACAATCCTTCATGTTATGCATTTGTGAATAGTAGAGGAAATAAGTGTATAAATTAGTTCTGCCACATTAAAGAAAACAGCATGCTTATCAATGTGAAAATAACTAGGTAGTCACGATTTTCAATGGTAGAGATAATCTATTGATATGTCCTTATAGAATTATGATTTAAATGCTTCCTGCACAGTAAAACTTTAGGAACTACAAGTGAAAGCTCTCAATGTACAAATAATAGTGTGTGCATATACATCTGCTGCCTTTATACTATACAGTTTGTGCACAAAATTGGTATCTTGAACAATTTTGAGAGGTAAACCTATGCAAATTATGAAGCTTAAAATCACCATGAAAGCAAGCAGCATCAGGCAGGTGCCAATAAAATCTGTGCAAGCCACACAACTATAATCGATCTGCACAGAAATAGGGGAGCAAGAGTAACAGAAATTCGGCTTCTGACTCGCAGGTCGCGGTATCGAATCCCGGCTGCATTTCGGATGGAGGCAAAAATGCTGTAGGCACGTTTGCTCAGATTTTGGCGCACGAACCCGAAGTAGTCGAAATTTCCAGAGCCCTCCACTATGGCGTCTCTCATAATCATATAGTGGTTTTGGTAGTGAAACCCCACATATCAATCAAGAATAACAGAAATAAACCGCCTACAAAAAAGTTGGGTGCATGTGCTATCTGTAAAAGTGCTTACACCTTACTACATACAGCATGCTCATTCTATTTTGAATACCAGTATTGAAAATAACTGCTCTATTATGAGAGTAAAAGGTAAAGTAAAACTGAACGACTCTATAAAAAGTGACCCTAATATGACATCACGTTTTCTTATAACAAAATTGACTAAGACTGAGTTGTCATTATGCAAGAAAAAAATCTTCAAAAGAACAATCAAGTTTGAAGTCATAATTTTTAATATGACTACTATGACTATAACCAAGAAATCAACCTCAACATGGCTAGTGTTAGTTTTTAAGGCCAATGTTCCCTAGACAATGAACTATACCACAAAAAGCACAGCGTTCAGGCAAAGCACCACACAAAAGAAAGCAGACCTTTTTGTTATTTCCTACAATGCTTTTAAAATGGTATTTTTACCTCTTTCTTGCCGCTTTTATCTATATAACTGGTGTGAAACAATTTAGCTGAATATGCACTGTGCCTCCAAAACCTGTTGGTTGAATCTGAATTTTGAAAAAATGGTGAAGCTTGCACTAAATTAGGCTCCACAAGCCTTAGAACAGCGAGACTGCATGACTTTTAGGACTACTTTGGTTACTTTTGTTTTGTTTCTGGGCCTAAGCATGAAGACAAGGGCTTAATTGAATTGCTGCTAACAAACAAATGCTTTGGAAATTGCCCGAGCGTCGAAGGATGCTAATACAATTGTTGTTTTTTCCACTGGGCTATTTCACACCAAACATCCAAACCATACTGCCTGGCGACCATCCCAAATATGTAGTTTTAAAAATGATGGTAATTTACTCTTTTGAAAATAGTTTGCACAATTACTTTGAAGAGAAAAAAAGTTGTGGTCACGTGGGTAGCTTGAGAATTCCGCAGAATGTCGTGCGGGTGTTATTTGTGAGAAAATTTAAAAATACCGCTTTTTCTTGCCATATCAAATTTTATCTACATATTAAGTGAAGCTGCTTCTTTGAGGCCTTTGAAGCCGAGTAACATTAGTACAATTTATCCGCTACATAGGCTTTGAAGAATTCAGCCAAACTATTTATCGTTTGCATTTCTAGTATGACAATACTGCACTTTGAATGAATGTTTCAGCCACAAATACTCACTCCACAGAAGGTATATTTCACGAAAAAAATATTGTTAGGTCTAGATTACAAATATCGCTATATAAGCGTTTTTGTCCACACTGAGATGCAATTTAAACTATGTGTTTGTCTAATGGAAAATTACTTTTATGTGTAAGTTGAAAGCAAATAAACAGTTCTTGTTATGTGGCAAGTGTTATTATTACAATTTTTGTTTCAATGTGGAAAATGATTTTTGAAGTCTCCTATTGATGGCCATGGGGAACTTCTCAACGGAAGCTGTCGTATATCAAATGCAAAAAAGAGCCATCATTAGGAAACTTCAAAAATTAATTTATTCTTTAAAACAAAGTGTAATCAAATAACTTGCCATATAAAGAGCTTGCTTTTGATGTGACCAAAAAATTCCACTAATATTACTGAGCTCATGCACTACACACAATCACCTTTACTTAATGCCTAGACCAAATTCAGTCTAGAAAAGGCAGTATTTTTGAAATACTTCTTTTTACTTTTTACAAACAACACCCAGACGACATCCTGGGAAGTCCAGACGGGACCAAGGTGGCCTAATATTTTGTTCTCTGCGATATATTTTAGCATTTTGCTGTTTTCAATACAGTAAACGAGCACAATATTTTTTTTCAAAACACAATTAGGATGGTTGGCAAAATGGCTGGGATGTTTGATGTGGAATTGCCTCACTGCCAGCATTTATTCTTCCGAAGCTCAAGCTATCACCTCTCTGTTACTGGCTTCCTTACATACAATGCTTGCATAGGAAAGAAAAAGAAAGGCAGGTCTGACAAGGTTCACAAGGCAAGATATTTTCATGTTGGATAAATTCATTACCATAAGAAGCAGGAAAATAACATTCATTTTGAGTTGTCCAAGACACAAGCTATACACAAGTATACTAAGGGCAAGCGCAAACTCTTCAGTTGATCATGTTTGGTGATAGACAGAAAGCGCTTATTGTAAGACTCATCAGCCTGTAATTAACTGAATGAAGTACAATACACTGTTGAATCCAACACCACATAGGTATCTTTGCTACAGCAAAGCCATGTGTCATTGATTCATGCACTAGATGGGACAATGCAAATGTAACAAAAAAGATGAAAAAGAAAACAAAGAAAAAAAAGAAGAAAAGGGGGATGCAAAGTAGGAGCAGTGTAGCACACTACCTTTACTTTGCATCCCCCCTTTTTTCTTTTTCCTCCTTTTCTTTCTTTTCCCTTTTTTTTTGCTTCTCTTACTTCCAACCTCCGACAAAAGAGCACTTTGTATCATCACAACGTAACTTGAAAGGAAGCAAGGGCTGCACTCTTTTGCGTTATAGGTTTTTTTTCAGACAAACATTTCCAACAGGCTCACACGCCTACACCAAAAGATGATGTCATTACTAACCCCATATAAACTAACACGCCAAGGATGACATGGTGACTTCTAAAAAATAGGTCCTCCTATCGCAACATCGGCCAGCCTGTCTGAGGAACTTCCACTGTTCGTCCTGATTACACGACTAGATGCTTCCATCTGTCGACTCGCATCTTCATTTTGGATAACAATAAGACGAGCTTACATTGATGAATACACACGAAAGTTTAGTGTTGTATCATGCATCAGATTAAGCAACTGTGTTAAAAAAATTATTGATAGCTTGCTTCCTGGCTTTTTATACTAACAGTGTCGAAGTAGCCTGAAACTGCGTAATGTCTTCTATGCACATGAACCAGATTGACAACGTAATGCACAACATGCTTAAGAATATTGCGAGAAACATGATAACGACAAAATCACCAGCCACCAAAATTTCTTGCTGTACATGTTTATAAAATGTTCATGTACACCCAAATGACGTGCTTATCATACAAGCTGAAAAAACCTACAAGTAGGGCCTTGGGGCCTTCTGTAAGTAGACGTGTAGCATTTTTTCTGTGGAGGGCTTTTCACCCATAAGTGAGGAACAAAACTCCTGTACAATGAAGAATGTTGGCAGTTATCATTATAGAAAAAACTAATGCAGCTAATCTTCCCCGACACATCTGTACATTTAGAGAGTTGACGAAGCTTCTGTCTTTTGTGGCAGTAACTCCAACAGGACCACTGCGAAAGCTGGCACTACTTGGCTACACAAATGTCCAAACATGTCTGCCCGACTCCCTCTAGCCATATCGGCTGAATCTGACACATGATTTCTCGACTGCTGGCTGGACAAAACAAAACTACTGACGCACTCACAATACACAGCGTGAAGTTCCTCTGGAGTGGTCAACTTCGTGTTCTGTGATGAAAGAGCAGCACAGTGTCCTGATAAGGCACTCCTTTCAATGGTTTTCAATGCCACACGGTGACTTTGCTGTTTCTGTCGAAGAGAGCTTGGGGATCTTGGAAGGTGCTTGCTCTTTTCTGGGCGCTGCTGCCGCTCCTCGTTTTCTGCTCAAGGTCAACCTGCACAAAGTTGCAGACGAGGCTTTAAGAGTTGTATATGATATAGAAATTTTTGCTGAACACACATTTCCTCGTGGCACAGTGAGAAACTTCTTATAAAACTTAAGGCCTCGCTTATGAAAACATTTACAATCGATCCGAAGATGCACTTGACTCTAAAGGAAAAAGTTTGCTATGTAGTGTATATAAAGAAAGGTCTATCAGCACAACCACAACTACAGTTGCACACGAAAACAACATTAGCTGGACGCTGTGGGCCGCTTTCATGGAATAGCTTAAGCTGACACTGTTCATCCAACGATACTAAAAATATGCAAAGATTGCCTGATCAATTTCAGGCAGTACTGAAGGGTGGGGCACAAATCTATCGTTCTACTCATGAGCAGTGCACAAAATTCAACATCAGTACTAACCCATTCAGCTAAAAAGTTTGATTAGGATTTCTTCATTAAAAAGACTGACAAGTCGCCAGAATGTGTGATTAGAGGTTGAAATCAAAAAATGTGAATTGAACTGCATTATTTTTGCAACTTGAGTGGCATTTCCTTTTAAGATTGCGCTTAAAAAGCGTAAAAATCAGTATGTCATGCAGCCTGTTTTTTACTGCAAATTATTTGATGCTTTAACATGCAAAAAGATTAGTGGTCAAAGTTGCAGCATATATCCATATTACCTGTGCCAACATTATTCTGTGCTGCCTACACAGAGGAGACAACCCTCAAAAAGCAGCACTGTCATCGTGCCAAACAGTGCGAAATATGTGCATTTCACACGCACATGAAGCGCATGCTTTCGCAGAAAACTGCAATGCACAAACATAAAAAGCTGTTATCCTGACCTCCCACTGTTTGCTGCCTGTGTTGTGTGACACTTCATAGCAGTCAGAGACCCGAAAATTCTTAAAATGTTTCCACCACTTTCTGTGTTACCACTAGATGTACTCATGAAAGCCATGCCAAACAAAAAGAAACAAGCCCCGCAAATTTTCTTATTTTAATGCATGTTCATACGATCAGACCAGTAAGCTTTCTATTGCAGAAAAAAACAGCTACTATAAAAATTGATATTCGGTCCCATTAACTGCTTTATGATTTAAGCCATGTTATTATGTTAAACGGGTGTCATGTTTTACAAGATCCGGTCTGCATGAACTCTTGAACCGGGCACCATATAGGTTGAAAGACACACAGAGTTTGAGACAAACCTAGTTTCCCGTGGAGCATCCTTATGCACTATAACAACACATCTTAATCTAGTTAGTTGATCAGAACGAGGTGAAAAAAGCTTGCACTTGAAAAGCACGGGCAGAAGGAATGACGCCTGCACCTTGTGTTCCCTGTACATTCTCGTTCAGGATGAATTTTTCATTTTATATTTATGCAATTTCGCATTTATAACATTGTTCGCTGCATAATCTCTGTGATAATAAAGTGTGTGATACCGTCTTGAGTAGCCCATGTTTTTTATAAAAATAGAATTCATGATAGGTCGATTCAAAAATAACAAAGTGCATCCAGCACCAAGCCTGTAGCTTTTCTTTAGGCAAGTGGCAGAATGATTTATTCTTCAAAACATATCTTACTTGTAACCACTACAAGAGCTAACTCATACACTTGTACATTTTGTTTGCCTCTTCAGATTATAAGGTACCTTTTTTAGACCAGAAAATCTGCAAGAATAAAAATGTTGTAATTGTGAAGAAAGAAAAGTAGAAGGAAAAAACATAACCTGCCCTGGACAGGGACCGAGCCTGCGAACTTCGAATAACATTTCCGATGCTCGATCAACTGAGCTATCATGGCGGCTATCCCCCTTCCATTTTGTACGGTATATATGTGCATTTATTCATGGAAGAGTCAGTCAGCGCTGCCTGTTACCATTATGGCGAGTGTGGGACACCTTTTTTGCCAGCTGGCAATCGCATTACGATTACTTCCAATATCCCTATACTTCTTTGGCAGCATTATGTATCTGTTAGTTCTCAGAAAATCTGCTAGTCACAGGAGGTGGCAATGGTTCACCCTCTCATCTAAATGCATGTACTTGAACACACGCACAACTGATCAAAAAAACAAGTCACACACCTCTAAGATTACTGAGATTCACTGTTTCAGATTCATAAGTGAAAGAAAGAACTACAAATTTAAGGGTTCGTTGTCTTTGTTGAACACATTATAATTAGAACTAGCAGACAATGATGCCAAACAAACTATAAGTGATGTTATCAAAAACGACTTTAACAAAATTGTGAAAAGAAAAGTGAACGAAAACGTAACTTGGCGGCAAGTTACTAATGGGTTGAAATTTTTTGACAATTGAATTGACATTACTTTTTATAACATCCCTATATTTTCCTGGATAATGTTGTCGGGTAATTCTCAATACTAGAGAGGTGAGTAGGCTGACAAAGAAAGGATATGGCATTGATACTTCTTTTGAACACCTAATAGTTTGAGGACCTTAAAAGAGCGGAAGCAGCTTTGAGTGGACCAGAATATTTTGTTGAAGCGAAAAAAAAAACGTACACACATTTTAACCAGGCTTTCTAACACATTTTGAGACATAAAAGTGTATGCTGCCAGTAATGTTAAGTACCATTACTTTTGTCACAGTATGCACTGTAGCAGGTGTAGTTAGAGTGGTGATAGTTAAGCATTAATCAAGCATATCGCCAACTGCGTTCACATCTATGGTCGCGTATTTTAAAAATAGACCTGCTGTACATAAAAAAATTTTAGAGCATTTATGATTTTATCCAAGTCAAGTTATACCGATTGGGTAAGCAAACCATTTGCATAAAATCAAAAGGCATAAAGTAATTCGTGTATTATAACTATGTGAACAATTTGAGCAATACAGGGCAAAGTGACAACAGTTCTATTAGAAACCCCTCTTCAGCGGGCCCGGCGAAACCGCAGTCGGCAGAGCTCTGAACATGCGTTCTTTATTGTGCTTTCAGGGTCTGCTGCTATCCGTCGTATCGGCGGCACCAACTTCGGACACGCAACGACCAGCTACAGAGGCTATCACGACAGCGACTGACAGTGCAGATTACAGCTACAGCCGCATAACACTGGATCCAGTCAGCGCCACCACGAGAGCCTGGGGAGTGACGTCACCAGTGAAGCTGCTTATATACCCGACGCTGATGACCGAAAACTTCAGTGGGCCCGGCGAAACCGCAGTCGGCAGAGCTCTGAACATGCGTTCTTTATTGTGCTTTCAGGCTCTGCTGCTATCCGTCGTATCGGCGGCACCAACTTCGGACACGCAACGACCAGCTACAGAGGCTATCACGACAGCGACTGACAGTGCAGATTACAGCTACCGCCGCATGACACTGGATCCAGTCAGCGCCACCACGGGAGCCTGGGGAGTGACGTCACCAGTGAAGCTGCTTATATACCCGACGCTGATGACCGAAAACTTCAGTGGGCCCGGCGAAACCGCAGTCGGCAGAGCTCTGAACATGCGTTCTTTATTGTGCTTTCAGGCTCTGCTGCTATCCGTCGTATCGGCGGCACCAACTTCGGACACGCAACGACCAGCTACGGAGGCTATCACGACAGCGACTGACAGTGCAGATTACAGCTACCGCCGCATAACACTGGATCCAGTCAGCGCCACCACGGGAGCCTGGGGAGTGACGTCACCAGTGAAGCTGCTTATATACCCGACGCTGATGACCGAAAATTTCAGTGGGCCCGGCGAAACCGCAGTCGGCAGAGCTCTGAACATGCGTTCTTTATTGTGCTTTCAGGTTAGTTATTACTGTTCATACAAGAGTGACGATCGCTGCATTTTGATTGTGCCGTGCCAACATAGACTTATGAGAATTTTATTGCAGTGTTTTCATGTCTGTAAACTTTTGCTCTGCGGGGACGTTGAAGAAAACCCTGGTCCTGATGTCGCTAAGATGCTTCAAACGCTTATAGACGGACAGAAGGCTATACGAAACGACTTGGCTGACGTCATAAAAAGACTAGATGAAACTGATAAAAACATAGAGTCCCTGACGGACAGAATGTCGCAAGTGAAAAAAAAATTAAGGAAGTAACAAAGAAGACTAATGCTATGGCCAGCTCAAATGTAAACCTAGGGGAAATTCAAGAAACTATGAGAGCGCACCAAAAAAAGTTGGTGGAACTGGAAGACCGGAGTAGAAGATCTAATCTTGTAGTGTTTGGAATTAAAGAAACCAAAGACGAAACACCCGAGACGCTCAGGCAGAAAGTTATTAAGGAAATAATTGAAGACAAGCTTGGGGTTTGCTGTTCGTCTGTCGCGCGAATACATAGACTAGGAAAGGCGTCATCAAACCGTCCAGTCATCTTGTACTTTCAAAATTACTTGGAAAAACAAGAAGTCTTACGTAAATCAGGGAAGTTGAAAGGAAGTCGTATATTCCTTCAAAACGACTTCTCTGTTGAAACGCGAAGGAAACGAAAGAACTTGTGGAAAAGTGCTAAAACAGATAAAGAGAACGGAAAGAAGGTTTCCTTAGTGAACGACAGGCTGCGTATTGATAATTCATTATATGTCTGGAGCGATGCCTCAAACGGACGTGTTTTATTAAAGCAAATGGCTGATGTACAGGAAGACAGATAGCTATGCCAGGTGCCACAGCAACTGCGCATCCTCTCTCTGAATGCAAGAAGTATTGTAAATAAAATAGAGGAACTAGAATTGCTGCTGCTTAGTTACAATGCACAACTTGTTGTAATCTCTGAAACGTGGCTTTCAGACAAAATAAGTAGTGACGAAATTGTACCACCAGGTTACAAGTTGTACAGACGAGATCGAGCTTCAAGAGGTGGTGGTGTTGCGGTTGTAGCGAAAGAAAATATAGCTGTTACTTTCATGGACCAGATTCCAAACCATGAAAGTTTATTTTTAAATGTAAAAATATTGGGTTTCACATTCCTGCTTTGCGCAGTTTATCGGCCACCTGATGCCGCTGATTCGTTTCTTGAAGAATTGTATGATTTCCTGTTGCCGCATAGAAATCGTAATGTTATTATTACTGGTGATTTTAATCTGCCCGACATAGATTGGAAGCAATTTAGATCGGAAAAATATGCAACCTGCAATGTTGTATTAGACATACTTTTAGCAATGAACCTCGACCAAGTTGTACAGGAACCAACTCGAGAAAACGCAGTACTAGATCTTTTCTTTATTAGTCAAAAGTTTTCAAACGGAACACTTACCATAGAGCCCGGCATTTCAGACCATAGGTTACTGTTATTTTCCTGGAGTGCTCCACATGTTGCAAGTGCTAGAATTGCCTCATTAGCGTACATACGTGACTATGTACGTGCTGATGATGAAAGTATTATTGATTATATGGAAAGAAAATTAGTATACCATGATTTTGAAGATGTTCATTTTTGTGGAAGAGGTTTAAGGAAGTTGTATATCATTGTACAGAACACTTTGTACCCTTGAAGAGTCAGAAAAGGGCGTCGCAACCCTTGGATCAGCCGCGAGATCATTCAGCTCAAAAGAAAATTAAAAAGACTCTGTAAGCAGCATAAGACCGGAACACAAACATTTCGAGAGCTTAAACATTCCTTAACCGCTAAGATTGCCCTAGCAAAGGGAAAGTATTTCAAGACCACACTCCCAGAGTACATTAAGAACGATCCACAGAAGATCTGGCGTTTTCTTTCCAACCGTAAAGATTGCATAAAAGAAGTTAAACTTGATGGAGAACTAGTGACGGATGAGGCGGTAATAGCCAAGTGCTTTAACGAATATTTTCAGAGCATATTTATTAACGATAGCGACACTACAGCGACATCTGTGTCCAATTCTTCTATCGGAGATGTTCCCGTGGTGTCGGTGGAGGGTGTTCTGAAAATGCTACGTAGTCTAAAAATTAGAAAAAGTGCTGGACCAGATGGTCTTTCTAATGCATTTCTAAACCGTTATGCTGATCAAATAGCAGAATACATGACGAGAATATTCCAAGTGTCATTACAGTCTGGGGATGTACCAGAGGATTGGCACAATGCCAGAGTAGTGCCTATCCACAAAAAAGGTGACAAATGCATTGTAGGAAACTATCGACCAGTGTCTGTCACATGTACATCATGCAAGTTTCTTGAGCACATTGTAGCCGGTGAAATTCTTGATTTTTTAACAATGAATAACATTCTGTCTCAGCATCAGCACGGTTTTAGGCGAGGATTGTCGACTGTTACTCAGCTCGTAACTACAATCCACGAATTCGCAGCAATACTAGACAGATCTGGACAGGAAGATGTGCTCCTACTAGATTTCTGTAAGGCATTCGATAAAGTTTCACATGCGAAGTTGCTTCACAAACTAAGTGTTCTTGGGCTTCCTCAATACCTTGTTAATTGGATTACTGCATATCTGCGAAAAAGATCACAATTTGTAGACATAAATGGCTGTTTATCACCTACTTTGGCAGTTCTGTCTGGAGTACCACAGGGCAGTGTGCTCGGTCCGTTGCTATTTATTATTTTCATAAACGATATAACAGAAATATTACCGGAATCAGTTAGCATAAGGTTATTTGCAGATGACTGCATTATATTCAAAGAAATAAATTCAATTAACGATCAAGAAGTCCTCCAGGATTCACTGTTGAAAATAGATCAGTGGTGTGGGGACTCTAAAATGCAATTAAATGCTTCAAAGTCAGTGCTACTCCGCATCTCAAGAAAACAGCAACCAAGCGTATTCGAATACCGCCTAAATCAGTCAGTGATTCCGAAGGTTACGCAATACCGGTATTTAGGCGTCACACTGACCAACGATTTAACGTGGACGGCTCATATACCAGATATTAGCTCCTCGGCGTTTCGTAAACTATGCGTTCTTAGACGCAAAATTAAGGACACGCCTTCTAATATCAAGCTTTTGGCGTATTTAGCGTTAGTAAGGCCAAAACTGGAATACACATGTGCGCTTTGGGACCCATATTCAAAAAAAGACATTCACCAGCTCGAGAGAATTCAAAGGAAAGCAGTTCGCTTTATTTTTGGAAAGTATAGGAGACACGAGGCTATCTCAGAGCTAATGCAGAATAATCAGATTACGCCCCTGGAAACACGTAGGAAAATAGCCCGTTTGTTTTTCCTGCATAGCATTCTGTGCAAAAGGATGAATATAACGCCACCGTCATTTCTAAGGCAGTTGACATCAAGAAGAACGCGTCACACGTCGACCCATGCATTGAAGCCTATATTTGCTCGTACTGTTGCTTTTTATAATAGTTTTTTTCCGAGAACTATATCGGAATGGAATAGTCTACCAGAGTTCGTCGTTCAAGCACACGATTTTCATCAATGTCTGGAGGAATATTTGTTAGTGAATATATGATTCCAGTTTTTTTTGTGTTGGTTGTTTTATGCGCCTTTTCATTTGCGTCCACTTTGTAATCTTAACTATGAATGCGTTTGTTCGTCTGTCTATTCAACCTTTTTTTTGAGTGTGTAAATTCTGGACACGCTTGTTCACGTTGATGTCGGTGATATGTATGCCCCTCCTGCTTTGGGCCGGCACTCGGCCCGCAGTATGATGAAATAAATAAAAAATAAATAAATAATTAAATATAACATGCATGAAGAGCGCCACACCAGAATATTTTATAGTGCATGTAATATTGAGACTATTAGACTGTCTATTGATCTTTTAGAAGAAGGGTATCTCCTTCAAGTTCAAGGGGCAACCACATAGCCTTTTCCTGAGCTTTTCTGTGAATATATTCTGAATTTCAGATATCATTAGGATTGATTTACAGTGAACAGATTTTGCTTACGCATTGAAACCTAGTTCTGTATGTAACTGCAATAAAGGGTGCCAAACCACCTCCAATTTTTCTTCTTCACCTGCCCCTCTAAGACTACTGATGTATAAGAACTTGGTTAGAAGTAAATTAGAATATGCTGCTTCAGTTGGGGATCCCAGCATGGTTTATCTGATTAAAGCCCTCGAACTGGTTCAAAATAAATCTGCCCGGTTTATCCTACACGATTACGATCGAACAGCAAGCGTTACAGCTATGAAAAACTCGTTGCAGCTGACTTCCCTTCCTTCTCGTCGTAATTTTTTTCGCCTGTGCCTTTTTCATAAAATCTTCCATAACAGCCTCCACCTTCGTGCTAATCTTTTTCTTTAACCGTCCTACGTATCCTCTCGCATCGATCATGCGCACAAAGTTGGTATACCGATATGCCAAACAAGAACGTGTTCAGAATCTTTTGTCCCACGCACCAGCAAAAACTGGAACCAGCTTCCTAGAGCGACTGCTGCGATTACTGATTATCAGCTGTTTCGCGCTGCTCTAACAAACATTGTAAACTGAGGTTACTTATGACGTGTGCCTTTTTCGTTTTTTTATGTTCTTGCATGTTCTGATGTGTTTTGTAGCAAGAATCGTTTACTAAAATTATTTAAAATATGTACACTAGATCTCTTTTGTTCTGCTTTTGTGTCCTAACTTTGTTATCAGCTAAAATTGATTATTCAGTAAACGTTGAATCCTGTACTCCCCTTTACTCACCTTCTGAATCCATTCTTTTGTAAACCCACTTCCCTTTTTAATGCGTCTGGCCCTGAGGGTACAATAAATAAATAAATAAATAAATTACTTTTCTAACATTTCAAGCAAATGTGAGCAACGACTTCAGAATAGTGTCCTGATCAACGATGACAACTGCAGCAGAACAACTAGCTATGGGTGCCCAAAAAGTAGCTAGAAACAGATACCCTTTCCTCTTTGAGCCTTTTGGAAGTGTTCAGCCCCTCAGTGCTCACCTTACAACATTTTTTTTAAAATACGTGTTTATGTGCCCACTGTTATTGCTCCTTGCACAGTGAGGAGGAGCACATGGCAAGAAGAGACAAGAAAGAAGCATAGCGAAACATATCTAAATAAGCGAGGACCTCTTTTGTATCGTCCAATGTGTGTAGCATTACTATTGCGACAACATATAGAAGAATTATCACGGCTATGCATCCATTGCAGAGTCATACACAGCTGCAACAACACGACTAAATTTCAACCCTGTGTTGGTTTAGGATCCCTTTATAGTGGCAAGCTAAAGATATCTGCATTTGTTCGACACATATTAGGATGCAGTGAAATGTGATATGATAATCTCATTTAAAATGCACGTCATATGGCTTTATTGTATATGTGGCCACAAGTAACTCAGGTTGCAAAGCAATATGGCACAGCCTAAACAGACGTCACCGACCACTCCAATCTGAACTTGCCTTTGGTAATTGCCCATCATCATTACAGCAAAAAATGAACAATTGAATCTGCTATAGATATGTGCAAGCTTATGCTAAGGACTAAGTATGAAAGGCGTTTTTGATAAATATTTGATATACTTGGGATGTATGGCACGCACAAGAGGTGCTGCCGTATTATACTTTTTTCTGTGTTAAAACCTGCTTACTTTACTCACCGAACATATCTGTAAAGATGCCGTGAAAACACCAAGCAGCTGATGCAGCATGGTTGAACACATGTCCAGGGATTCCACCATTCATATTGGCTAAGCAACCCTACAGCCTCCACATTCCTGCAACCATTTGTAAGACAAATATAGTTCTACCTAAAGTTCTTGGTTTACAGACACACATGCAAGACACTAACCACTCTATAGGAAGTTTGCATGATAATGCGCTGGGTAGCAAAACGGATGCCAACTTCAATAAGTATCCCGGCCTGCCGCTTCTTTCTTTCCGGTTTTAAAAATTAATCAATCCATGGTTTCCCAATGTTTCCCCAATGTGAAATGTACTGGCAGTCCGGCGAAGAATTGCAATGTATTTCAAACACAATCCAATTCATGGCAAGTAAGCATGCAATAGCGTTTTGTCAGCTGTTCAAGAAAACAGCACGAAGTTTAGCTATAACCCATGTTTTTAATAAACACCATTCATTTTATTATAAAAGTTATGAGCATTATGTGAAAGAACACGGATTCATGTTTAATCAATGAATACCTATAATGTACTGATATCAATGCAACTAACTGAATATGAAACGATAATTTTTGCTTGAGCAATTCGAGTTATGAACACTACCCACTTGACAGCTGCATCTTGTCCAAAACAGCGGCAAGGTTGGCTAGTTTTTGTCATCATCATCATCATCAGCCTGGCTGCGCCCACTGCAGGACAAAGATGTTACGCCAGTTAACCCGGTCCTGTGCTTGCTGCTGCCAATTTATACCCGCAAACTTCTTAATTTCATCTGCCCACCTAACCTTCTGTCTCCCCCTAACCCGCTTTCCTTCTCTAGGAATCCAGTTAGTTACTCTTTATGACCAGCGGTTATCCTGTCTACGCGCTACATGCCCGGCCCATGTCCATTTCCTCTTCTTTATTTCAACTATAATATCCATAACCCCCGTTTGTCCTCTAATCCACTCCGCTCTCTTCTTGTCTCTCAAGGTTACACCTACCATTTTTCTTTCCATTGCTCGCTGCGTCGTCCTCAATTTAAGCTGAACCCTTTTTGTGAGTCTCCAGGTTTTTGCTCCGTAGCTAAGTACCGGCAAGATACAGCTGTTATATACCTTCCTCTTAAGAGATAGTGGCAATCTACCTGTCATAATTTGAGAGTGCTTGCCGAATGTGCTCTAGCCTATTCTTATTCTTCTAGTTACTTAAATCTCGTGGTTAGGCTCTGCGGTTATTATCTGCCCTAAGTAGACATAGTCTTTTACAACTTCAAGTGCACTATTACCTATCTCGAAGCGCTGTTCCTTTCTGAGGTTGTTGTACATTACTTTCGTTTTCTGCAGATTAATTTTAAGACCCACCTTTCTGCTCTCCTTGTGTAACTCCGTAATCATGAGTTGCAATTCGTCCCCTGAGTTACTCAGCAATGCAATGTCATCGGTGAAGCGCAGGTTACTACGGTATTCTCCATTAACTCTTATCCCTAACTGTTCCCATTCTAGGCTTCTGAAAACCTCCTGTAAGCACGCGGTAAAAAGCATTGGGGTGATTGTGTCCCCCTGCCTTACACCCTTCTTGATTGGTATTCTGTTGCTTTCTTTATGAAGCACTATGGTAGCAGTTGATCCCCTGTAGATTTCTTCCAGAATGTTTATATATACTTCATCTACACCCTGATTCCGCAGTGTCTGCATGACGGCTGATACTTCTACTGAATCAAACGTCTTCTCTTAATCTATGAAGGCTATGTATAGTGTTTGGTTATACTCTGAGCATTTTTCTATTACCTGATTGATAGTATGAATGTGGTCAATTGTTGAGTAGCCTGTTCGAAATCCTGCTTGTTCCTTTGGTTGATTTAATTCTAATGTTTTCTTTACTCTGTTAGCAATTACCTTTGTAAATAGCTTGTACACTACAGAGAGCAAGCTGATCGGCTTGTAATTCTTCAAGTCCTCGTCATCTCCTTTCTTATGTATTAAGATGATGTTAGCGTTCTTCCATGACTCTGGCACCCTTCCCGTCAGGAGACACCTCGTAGTCAGGGTAGCTAGTTTTTCTAACACAATCTGTCCTCCATCTTTCAGCACATCTGATGTTACCTGATCCTCACTAGCAGCTTTGCCTCTTTGTATGCTCTCCAAAGCTTTTCTGACTTCTTCTATTATTACTGGTGGGGTGTCATCTGGGTTACTGCTAGTTCTTATCGTATTAAGTTTGGAGTTGTCTCGGCTTTCTGTAGGTGAGCAGTAATAAACAGTGCAAAGTAACAACGAGAAACACCAGTAACAACAGTATGGGGCAAGCATAGACTGTCAACTGTATAATTTATTGCACAAAAGTTCGCCTGAATATCAGTCAGACAACTCGTGTGAATGAAGGTCCAATTGGAAATGAACAAGTTATGAAATCAACAATGCCTGCTTTCTCTAACAGGACCACGATTCACATGAAGTATGCAGCGATAGGCTCCCACCGAGGTTCGTCACAGCATGATGTCACTGGCACACGTAAAAGGTGTGACTGGGAAAACACTGCCGCTGGTGGCTCAGCCAGGTACAGCCGTGCGGTGTTTGGGCAAAGTTTTAATTTTTCTAAGCTTACACTTCACGTTAAAATTTCGACACTAGCTGTAGTATGTGTCAGCAAACATCTAGCTGCGTGGTAAAATATTTGCCATGCTGTCTGTTTATCTTGAAGAAGTGAACACACGTGGTGACCTGTGTGAGGAACAGCGACACAGTCTTCAAAACTGTGCACTGTTGATTGCGGCATGTAGAGTGCATTGAAAGGTACTGAGAATATCGGTTCAACTGAGAATATTGTGTGTGGTGTGTGCAGTGCCAATAACAATGTGTCTTCTTTGCGAAGACGTTAGCACTCGTGGCAGGGACCGGTTGTGGAAAAAACTTGATTGGACATTTTAGTCAAGGTAAATATGCACTTGACGTGACCATCTGCTAGTGGGTACATCTCAGTGTTTGCGCTGTGTGCAGAAAAAAACTGCATCGGTCACCGGGCTGGAAGATACCATTTGCTGAAGCTGCATGTATGAATTGTCCCGATGAGTAGACAAGCCCAATAAAGGTATAACTCGTTTTATTGAAGGCCTCATATGTCTTTATGTAATAAGCAGAGATACTTGTTTCACATATACTCAGTACTTTTACCGCTCGATATTCATGAAGTGACAATGCACACAACAAGTTTGTGTGTTAGGTCCTAAGGGAGCAATGTAAATGTGCAAGTAAGTTGTAGGTGTCAGATGCAGCGATGTAACTGCACAAAAGATTACGTATATGCTAGGCTACAGGTTTAGAATCGCATACATATCAGTGGTCTGTCAGGAACGTCACCTACAACTTCTATGCCAACCAGATCTTGCACTGATGGAATGGCTAGAACGGTGCTCGAAGTGACGTCACACTATTTGCAAATATAGAGAGATTTTTTACTTAGACAAAATTTTGCACAATACATTTTTAGATGCAAGACTCTACTCGTCCCACATTGATCATACTGATGTCTTTTGTTCTTACTTTGTGCTGTGAATTACTAGGCATTTAGTCATCATGATCTTTGAAAGCTAATTCAGTGTTCTCTCTCATATTGCTGACAACTGTGTCGTTGCATAAATTAGGCAAAAAAGCAACACAGAAAGGCTGTCACAATGAATACACCAACATGTGTATTCTCCTGCAAACAAAAGACGGCACTGGTCCTGTCATTACCCGTCTTCCTTCTCTCTTTGCCTTGTTTGTGCTGAAACAGCCAAACACCTGATGAGTTAGATGAGAAATATTAACACTTCAAAACTATAAGTGCTTGCTTCAGCAACTACACAAAAGCGTGATAACCGCACCCCTGCCACACAGCAGCGAACATATTTTGAACATGTTGGCAATGTATTATTTTAGAAAAAGCAACTCTGGCAGATTACAAAATCTCACATTGTGCATGCAAGTTTTCTTCAAAGTCAGGCGTACAATGTAGGTGCTGGCCGGTACATTATTAGTTACAAGCAAAGGCGTCTTGCAGGTACACATACAGATTGCACGAACACCTCTCTCTCTACACTAGGCACACACATTATATCTTTTAACAAGCATGCGCCACTGTTTAGGGGTATGATAACGCTCTACTGTGAACGTATGCTTATCAACCCACTTAGGCGGTTGGCTAGGTGAATTGAGCCAAGTTACAAATTGTATCGCCCGCGAACGTGAAAAAAATGCTGTTTTGCGTCAAATGGCACCGCAGGCTTCGCTTAATCAACAACGTAGCAAGCGCCACGTGCGTCCTCCTCACTACAATGCAATTATGAAAAAATCGATCACCATACACATGCATGTTGCCGCAGTTGTCGCGAATTAGCTCCAGTAAGGCCGCGCCGATGCGCCATGGCTCTGCTGGCTTTAGCGTTGTCAAAGCGAATCGGCAACCACACTCGCAAAGGCGCGTACGACTGCCGTTTCACGACGCCTCGTTCGAGTGCGGCAACACACACTTGCGCTGAGTGGCATACTTAGTCTACATAAAACAGTGTCCCCCTTACCTTTAGTTTCTTTCACACTGCACTGAGGAAAGTGACCACAGGCGTCAGCCGTCCCCTCTGAGTCCTTCGAGCGCCCGCACAACCCGCCGATTCCTTGGACGACTCGCATTTGATCCGCACTCGAACAACCGCGGGAATAGGGCGCAATCTTAGCACATCACACGAACGAGGAACGGCGCTTCCTTGCGCAAATTTAACATTTCGTGCTCTCGTGTGTAGCGGCGTGAACACATGAGAGACGCACCGATACGGCATGCCCACGGAAACAAAGAAGACAAACAACATGTGGCTTTAGCTGTGAATGGATTTGACTTGGATATCTGTGTGAGTAAAATAAAAAAAAACATCTGTCACTGCCATAAACTGTAAAAAATGTATGTTCTAACAAAATAACTTTAAAAGTGATAAACGGTTATACAAAAAACAAGTTACAACTTCTAAAAATTTTCGCAGGTCTTCGTTTTGTTTTTGTTCTAGCAGACGACAGCCTCCTACTGCTTCTATGACAGACGTAGTGCAATTTTACGTTCGGTGCTGTCGCCGACGCAAGGCTCTATAGTAGTCATATCAGAGTTAGCAATTTTCAATAAATCATAGGATGACTACAAAGCAGTAACATTTTGACATAGTGCAGTACGCAATCTTTCAAGGTATGACTTTTCTTTGCTCTGAGCAAATCGAAGCAAGCCGGCCGGCGCAATCAGCCGTTGTCGCCGCTACGCGAGGCATGGTCGTGCGCAATAGCGTCGCGCCCCGCACTCGATTTGTCATCAAGCGATAGAGTTACTAAGTGGAATACAGCTAGATGCAAGGAGCAATGGTATATCACTCTAATTTCCTGTGGTGGCCGACTCACTCGCAAGAGAGCCCCGGGAAACAGCCTTCAACTGCTCAAGCTTGTGTGTGGGTGTAAAAATACTTGTTTGCATTCGTGACGGGGCGGCAATCTATAGTTGAAAAACATGCGAAAAGCATGTGACGTATATACAACCACAAAACATATGCACACAAACAATAGATACAATCGCATATCGTACACAAATATGCCAACACATAGCGTGTAAGCATCAAATTTATATATATATATATATATAACTTAAACCCACACCACTGTTTGGCGCGAATAGTTTAGCTTCAAGCGCACACTTCATTCAAATGGCTATCCACCTAAAAAACATCTACGATGAGCTAGACTTTAGACCGGACTGGTACTCCGTCTTAGAGAACTGTTTGACCTCACCCCTTTTTTGTTTGTATAACACGATGTGAAGAACTGTTCATGTGAGGAACTCACGCTGTGTTAGCCATTTAGTGTTTATGAGTAACGCTTGAGCGCTTACTTTGGCGATTTGATTGTACTTTTGTTCGCTTGATATTGTCTTTATTGCCCAAGTACTTTGATAAATACCGTGAAAAAAAAAAAGCGCGAATAGTTTAGCAAGCTAACGCACCCAGTTAACGTGCGTGAGCGCAACTAAGTGGCGCAAGTTCGAATCCCACCAAGTGTCAATTTTTTTTTTTTTTCAATGTTTAGTATTTTTATTTTCATTATTACATTGTTTTATTTATTTCATATTACAACAAAATTAAGGACTAAGGGGAACATTGGGTCTGCTTGATTGTGGAGGGACTCGAGAAGTGATAAAACTGAAACAAAAAAATTTATTTGAGAAAAAACTGAGCATTTCACAGCCGGACCAGCTTCTTCAAGGGTAGGCCCTAGGTATGCGCGAGACTTGCTAAATGACTCATCTATAGTTGTGGCAGTTGAGGGAAGGCAATATCACCGAGAAGCAGTTTCAAAATATATTTTGGTTGATGTTTTTTGATTCCTCCAAAATAAGGGCTGCACAATTGTGGTCGAGCCAAACCAAGAATTGCGGGCACGAAGTCATCAGACAGAAAATGAATAATGCTGATTGTTTGAAAAATTGCCCTTAATAAAAAGAAGAGTTATGGAGTGCTACGTAGCTTAACTCGCAGTAGGAATTTTATATATACACATAGATATTTTAAAATGGACAATGTTGCACACACAGACATTGGTTAAATTTCTTTGCAGCACAGTTGAAGCATTCATGTAGAACTGAAGCATCAAGAGAAGCTCATGCGTCCTCACTTTATTGCGCTTTACATAGCTTGTATGCGTCCATGCAGCCATGATATATTTTAAAGCATTTGTTTCACCTATATTATTCTTATTCATTAAAGCTGGCCCATAAGTTGTGTCTTATGCAGCACTACTATTGAAGCGTAATCTGCATGGTGGTCTGAAACAATGATTTTGAAAATCTTAAAACGACCCAGCTCTATACACGACCATCCTAGCATCAATGATAAGCACCATTATAGGTCCATATACATATCAGTTGTGCTCACACACTTAATTATTTTCTGACCACTCCCTCTACCCGTACCTCGTTTCTGTCGTGAAGCTGAGGCAAGTTGTGTATTGCTGTATTTATATTGTAGGAGCACATTCTATCAATAAAAAATTATTTTCAGGCTACAAGCAATTAGTTTTCATAGATTTTTATTTCTTTTGTCGGTGCTCAGAAGGGCTAAGCTCATGGTCGATATTTTAAAATGACATTTCTCTTTGGCAATGTTATTGAGAACAGTTTCAATTATTATGACAAGTTCATCTGCATTGAATTTAGTTCTCATCAATAATTCTCTACCAAAAAACGTGCCCTTGAATATATGCTTTTTTTGCTTGATTTATTTTTGTGTGACAGCATGCAAGTAAAATGACAGTTATTGTCATTCCTTGTGAATGACACATTTTCTTTGTGACAGACTTTAGCACCTGGTCATCTGCAGAAGTTGTATTCATTCTGTAAAAGGGCGAACAGCGGTGGCTGACAACACAGCTAGACTAGCCTGCGTTTTTCTTTTGTACTACATATGTCACTGTGCGTTCATTTATAACTATACAGAGGTCGGATTTCCTGCTGAAGATGTGACAACAAATGTAAGTTTTCCACATTTTTGCAACAATCCACATGCCTTTCATACATTATTGCACATTTTCGTAAGCACCTCAGAAAATCTGTATATTTCCGTAAGACCTTACGTTCCACATTTTCCTTATGAAAGCTTCTGTACACTTCATACACTTTCCTTATCCTTCCATATCTTCCATAAAGAACTCTCCGTATGCTCCATAAATTTCCTCATCTTTTCATATTTTCCATAAAACTCACTCCATCCACGCCATAAAACTTCCTTATCTTTCCATATACCCTATAAAAAAGCATTCCATATATGCCGTACATTTTCCTTATCTTTCCGTATACTCCATAAAAAGCTTTCAAGCTTTCCGTATACGCCATACAATTTCCTTATCCTTCCGTAAATTCCATAAGAAGCTTTCCGTATATGCCATACAACTTCCGTATATATCCATAAAACTCCATATTTTTTCCGTATATAGCTTAAGGAAATGTTACGGAGTCCATATATTTTCCGTACGATTTCATACGGAACGTTTCAGTAGGGAAGTCTGGTGATTTTGGAGCGCCGACTGAAATAATGACGCTGCAGCGAGGCGGGATGGCGACTTATTCTTCTAGCACAATCAAGGCGTGGTTTCTTGACGACGTGCGGCGTGGCAGTGCTTCTTCTGTGGTTAACATTTTCGACTTTGTTCTTAGGTTGACGACTGCACCATGGAGGCATAAGAAGTCTATGCCGAGGATGATATCGCTCGCGCAACACTGTAGGACTACGAAGTTTGCAGGATAAATACGGCCGTTAACGGTGATTCTCGCTGCGCAGATTCCTGCCGGCGTTATTAGATGACCTCCGGCTGGGGGAACTTTAGGGCCTTTCCAAGCTACCCTAACTTTCTTCAACTTCGTCGCGAACGACCCACTGACGTCGGAATAGTCGGCTCCAGTATCGATGATAGCGGTCACACTGGGGCTATCGATAAGAACGTCAAGGTCGCTAGTTCGCCGTCTCGCGTTACAGTTAGGCCGTGGTGTCGAGTCACGGCTGCGTCAGCTTGTTCTGCTGCTTCCATGTTGCGTCATCAAATCACCTTCGGTAAGGGAGGTTTCGTCATCAGTAGTTTGCCTGGTAGGCGTCGTGGTCAGAAAGCTCCGTCGCGGCGTTGTCGTCGTCGGAGGAGGATCTTGAGTAGTTCGTCACACACCGACCGCACCTCCATCGGTTGCTGCTCTTAGTTTCCCGGATACGGGCTGGGTGGTGCACGAGACGACGCAGATATCTCCATACAAGTTGTTTTATAGTAGACGCACGGCAATGACGCTCGACGCCATGTTACCCAACGTCAACGACAAAAAAAACTCGATGTTAGTGAGTACCTTCAGCGCGCCAAAGAAGCCCGACAACTCACGTGCCTTCGTATTAAGAACCAACAGCCGACCTGCCACCGTTCAATCCTCGACGATGCTTTGTGGAATACCAGCCCATTAACGTGTTTGGGTGTTGACGCCGATACGCCGACGTGGACTCAGTGAAAATCTTCTGCGTCGGTAATTGGGATTGTACATGGTGGTTTGACTTCTCGGCCCACTCGATTACGAGGTTGTCCCCGACGGCATCACGAACTCTCAACGACGCCGATCGTCACCTGAACTCGTCCATATCACGCGCCTCAAGTTTCGTGCGCGTAAACGAACTGAAACAGTGTTTTTTCTATTATTGCTGTATTATAGTTTATTGCTTGTACTTTCTTGCATTTTCGTTTTACTTTCATCTTTTATTACAGCATCGGCACGATGCCTTTTTAAGAGTGGGGCAATGCCACGTTATTTTCCTCAAGTTTCGTTTTCACCCTCATACACTACGTAATTCCCAGCACAAACCGCGCCTGCAGGCTTCGAGAAGTTTCAGGACTCTAGCAGACAATTTTGATAATATCACGCTCACTCCGTGAACTATGCAGATTATTCCCGAGCCTACGTCACCACTAGCGATAGCACTAGAACATTCGTTGGCATGTGTATAAATGCCAACTCGCTTCTCCACTTGTCAGTTGATCGACAGCCGGCGACCAGCTCGCTGCTATTAGTGCAGGTCTGCTACTGGGATCAGTATTTCCGTTTACCGGGCACAAAATCGCCCAAATGAACAGTTTACCCTTCATAGTACTGTCTGCTTCTTCGTCGACGTCACGACTCTGTGAATATTTTATCATCATCATCATCAGCCTGACTACGTCCACTGCAGGACAAAGGCCTCTCCCATCTTCCGCCAGTTAACCCGGTCCTGTGCTTGCTGCTGCCAATTTATACCCGCAAACTTCTTAATCTCATCTGCCCACCTAACCTTCTGTCTCCCCCTAACCCGCTTCCCTTCTCTGGGAATCCAGTCAGTTACCCTTAATGACCAGCGGTTATCCTGTCTACGCGCTACATGCCCTGCCCATGTCCATTTCTTCTTGATTTCAGCTATGATATCCTTAACCCCCGTTTGTTCCCTAATCCACTCTGCTCTCTTCTTGTCTCTTAAGGTTACACCTACCATTTTTCTTTCCATTGCTCGCTGCGTCGTCCTCAATTTAGCTGTGACTCAGCTGTGACAATATACATGCATTCAAATGTTGCAAGTGCATTGCACAGCTAGGATCACGTGTCAATGGATTCCTATAAGCCATTGTGTATAACGAAGACTGCCGTGGAGTGGTGAACTTAGGCCATCGGGACGGCCCATTGACGGAGCGCATGTCCAACGAATAGACGAAAACTACAATCTTTCATGCTGGCGGTCGAGGCATCGTCTATACGAGGCTAAGGATAGATGTCCCTACGTTTGACTCTTTCCAACGAAGTCACACGAAGTCCTTTCTGTCGCCGGTTTCATTTTATGGCCATCCAGAATGTCTTGTTGCGTGTGTGTTGATTTTGTCATATCTTCGTATAATCGCATGCCTCAAAACAGCCACAAATTGTGCATCGTTATGCAGGCGCGTTTTAATAGTCGAAACGCGTTACGTTTTATGGAATTGATATGACGAAAGTGACCTGGGAAAGCACGCATCTTTGCCTAAACAAGCCCCGCTTTCACCGTTGTCAATCGTGCAGAGCATGCCTGCCTTGCTGTAAGGCCGCGCATGCTCCTTTGCTTGTGACGTCACAATCAGCGACGGCCGCAAGGTATCGCACCGCACAGGAAGGCCGGCTGCTCGCGCGATATACAGAGGCGTGGTGGCATCTGTACGTGTAGTTCATGTACCCACGCGCAAGATAATACACACTCTCGTCAATGTTAAATACAAATTACGAAAAGAGTGCTTTCCAGGTGCTGTTTGCGAGGTCCGTGAGCGAAGTGCAGTCAAGTGTACATTGTTTATTCCGGTACCTTCGAGCAACGGCTGAAACAGCACACCAATGAAGTAGAACACGAGAAAATGTTATAAAATGCCTTCGCAAAGCATACGCAAGCCCCAAATCATGAGATCGTCTGACGAAAGGCACGTGTCGTCACTAACAAAAACAATTTTACTTCCAGATTGTATCTGGAGTCTCAATCAAAACAAACAAGCAAACGCAGGCTCAACCGCACGGATGGTAATCTGCCCCCCGCATACGTAAGATGCTTAGGTCACGTGCTGTCGACTAAGTAAACATCAAGCTTCTAACTTTCGCTTTTATTATCAACAAGGCTTTTTTTCTTGGTGCCGAATTGTCATTAAATTGTTTAAGGGTTGGTCGGCGTTTTTGCCTTTCGATACACTGATACTTCCCGACAATACGGGCGTTCCTCGAAGTGTTGAGTTCATTTTGCCAGTACGTACTTACGGAGCAGAAACCTGGAGGTTTATGAAAAGGTTTCAGCATAAATTGAGGACTACGCAGTGACCGATGGAAAGAAAAATGTTAGGTGTATCTTTATGAGACAGGAAAAGGGCGGATTGGGCGAGGGAACAAACCGGTAGGTAAAAAAAGATGTTGAAAAATGCTGTTGCTCTCCGGACTAGGCCTGCACTTCTGACGTTTTAAAGTGCACCGAGTTTGCATCTCAACCGATGAACCCATTTATTCCAGTTCATCTCGTTTGCCTAAAAGGCCTAGTTTGTGGTGTAGATTCAAGCCTGTGTGCCTCAGAGGTCTTAAAAATGTTTTCAGCTGCAGGGTACATATCAGTGTGTCATGCTCATGAGTCTTGAAATAAAATAGAATCCCCACAGAGTCAGTCATTGTAACATTTGCAGGCGTAAGCAGGCCAATAGAGATTAAGACATGCCAGTTAAGTTATAGAGTTGGGGATTTCGCTTGCCGCCTACTTCAAGGCACCTAGTGCTGGCAATATGGCCATACCGTTAAGGGGTGCCGGTCGTCTTTCCGACGCTGCACATGCGGAGAAGTGCATGAGCCGAAATGTGTTCTTCGCAAAATGAACGATGCTGTCTTTGCCACGGTGCTCACGCTGCTCATTATTCAAACTGCCCGGCTAGATATCAAGAGCTCCAAACATTAGAGATAATGGAAAGGAAGCGATGCTCACGCCATGAAGCTCGAGCCACAGTATTATACTCGAGCCACAATATTAGACAGATCGTGCAAGTACGCTGAAGCTCCGGCTCAACATTCAAATGCTTTGGAAACCTTTATAATTCCGGGAAGTTGTGGGAAATGCTGTCGAAAAGGCCATGTTGAAAGCACTGAACACCCCGTTTTCTACCCTGTCAGAGACAATTGGTAATCTTTAATAACTTAGATGAAACGAATCTTTTTTAGTACCTGATATCATACTGTCAATACTGCTTTCGCACTTACCCACGAAGGAATAGATGAAACCACGCCAGAAACTTTGTATGGTGCAGAAACTGCGTTTGTGTACACTGATACTTTTCTATCTCTTTTCAAACAGGATGATGAGAGTGATTCCGAGACAGCTTCACAAACTGTGTAAAATATGGATTGGACAATAGAGCCCCAGAAACGCCGGGCTACCCTATACTCACCGAAATTCAGCATCCTCCAAATATTGAAGTTTAAAAAAGTGCCAAAACAGCAGTCTGCTGACGAAGGATGATTTCTAAAAGGACAACATCATGCAGAAGGCAGTTAAGGCCGCTGGTCTATGTACAACATAGGGTCATTAAAAGTGCCTCAGTGGAAGTGTCGCTCAATTCTCACTGCAGCTATTGATTTTTCTTATCTTTGTTCCAAAATTTCTCCTCAAATAATTATATTCTAAGAAACTTGGTTATCTACGAAAAAAAGTTTTATTCTTCGAGACTGTCACTGCTTTCGTATAGATTGCCGAACATGTAGGGCGGGGGTAGCAATTTTCCTGTCTACAAGATTTGTCTATAGAGCGGAAATTACATATAAGTTTACATGAACAGAGAGGTAAATTTGAGCAATTGATATATCTATTACCGGTTGTACATCATTTTCAATAATCAGTTCTTTTTTTCTCATAGGTGTTATAAATACTAGTTTACTAGATTCCGCAGTAGCAGTGTTCAAAAAGAATATAATCATCGCAGGAGATTTTAATTCACACCACATAACATTGAGAATAGATCCAAACCCTGTGAAAAACGGTTATTAGAATTGACCAGTTTGGCTGGCGTTCAGTGTGTGAATTGCAGATCTCCCACTTATGTATCTGGCCTATCACGTTCTGTCATATACCTGACTTTTTTGACTCAGGGTGTATAATTTTATTCTGGTCCACCATCACATCGGCCACAAACAGTGGATGATGTGGCCGAATCGTGGCTTTTCAATATTTGTGAAATAATATTCCCGCTTGCTTCGACAAACAAATATATCGGGAAATATGTTAATTACACCGAATTAAAAGATATATTACGGTTGAGCTTAAGTGAACAGGCAGGACAAAGCGAGCAGGCAAGGGCCCTTAATATATGTCACCTATTAGATGCCACTGTGAATAAAACCCTATTCAGTTAGCAGTCAACTAGAAGTAACAGTCATTCACTATGATGAAACACTCACTGTGATCTCGACTATACGCGACCAAAAACAGCATGAAAGAAACTATTTTTCAACCATTGTCCACGTAATTGGAAAGACTTTAAATATGTTGCTGCTTAATTCAGGCAAACGATTGAG
This sequence comes from Rhipicephalus annulatus, assembly GCA_013436015.1. Taxonomy (NCBI): domain Eukaryota; kingdom Metazoa; phylum Arthropoda; class Arachnida; order Ixodida; family Ixodidae; genus Rhipicephalus; species Rhipicephalus annulatus. The sequence goes on from WOVY01000246.1 coordinate 268,105, forward strand.
ACAGCAAAAGAAGAGCACGACTACAGTTATATGTCAGAGACAAAAAACCTAGGAACCCTTTTTAGGTTCTTACGATACAGAAAGATTGTTCCTTCACACATAACACTAGAATCTATTTATCACCCGCAGAATTGTCACAGTCATAGAAAGCAATCAAGAAAGGCTTAAAAAATCACTTTACATATGTGCTACCCCACCTTTCGGCGGACACAGAAAAAGCTAATGAATTCCAGGCAACAACACTTGAAGAGATATCAGAGATAGTACCATCACTACCAACTTCATCTACAGGCCCCGATTACATAGCAACAGTGATGATCAAATTTATGTTTGATTTGTCTGCCAGCATTATAGCTAACTTTATGATAGAATAAACTTGCTTGGCACAAAAACAATACGCCAATCTGGTGACCTTAGATATTGCTCAGGCGTACGACAGGGTGGAGCACACCATTTTGATAAGGAAACATTAAAGTGTTCCCGTTCCCGATTATATAACCGCATGAATTCAATTTTTAATGAAAGTACATATCATTTTTCGCAGAATGAACTATCTTCACAAAAATACAAACGGACAACGGGAGTTCGTAAGGAATTCGTTCTTTAGCGCATTTTACTCAATATAATAATAAATTCTATCCCTACTCACCATAAAGTGCAAATATATGTGTACGCAGACGATATAGCATTATTTTCAGCTTTCATGGACATACACTCGTTGCGCAACATTTTACAATCATATATAAAAGTTCTTCAGGTATGGTTCAGGGACCTGCGCATGTCCCTTAATGATAAGAAAAGTGCTCTTCTTGCATTTGCATTGAGTTCTCTGGTGAGAATAGCATTGATTTACGGGCAGGACTTCATTCCACAGGTAGACTCAATAAAGTACACTATACACTGCAAATATTATTGTAGTTCACATATTAGGTACATTGCGTCTAAGGGATTACGTGCAATTGGTTTGCTCAAGCGCATCAGCAATGGTTGAATGGGAATGTGTTGAACAGCTTTGTTGAAGACATATTGCATGTATGTTCGCCCAAAATTAGAATTTGGATGTGTGTTGATCTCTGGGGGACCCACTTATAAATACGTCTTCTTCTTTCTATAGAGCATGAGGCATTGCGCCTATGTTTAGGACTCCCTTAGTTTGTCCCAACTAATGTTCTTTATCACGACGCGTATCTGCCTTCTCTACATACCAGATTTCGCATATTGACTGCTCAAGTATTTCTGAGCATATATGCCTTCCCAAAGAGACACCTGCAATATGTATTTAAAAACGAGCCTTCCATATTTTTTTTATTGTGAGTGGTCTCGACAGCGTCGACCTCATGTAGATTATGCGCAAAACTTTTTAGAGTCATTACGGGTAAAAATCCGTGATGTGCGATTCTCACAGGTACGGAATTCTACGTAAATATACAGTTTGACGATATATTTTATAAATATTTTAAACTTTTGCCGACAATTCATTTGAATGGGTTGCTCACAGACCATCTCAATAGCCTAGAGATAAGTTCACTTAGAGCCACAAACCCTTCCCTTAATGCCGAGAAAGCAGGAGTGGGCATCCACTCAACAGGATTAGGTTGGTCTTACTCACTGCGACTGCCAAATTTGATGCCAATATTACAGGCAGAATTATTGTCAGTGATTTTGGCCATACGCAATCTCCCAACGTATATCTCTTCGGTTGTTGTACTGACCGTTGCTTTGTCAGGTTGCACCACTCGGACATCACAAATGACATCAATTTGTTTATTAAAATTTTATACGTATATACACAATCACTTTCGTGATATGCGATTGGTTTTGGGTGCCAGGTCACACTGGACTAATACTAAATGATGCGGCGGACACACTGGCGGCAGAATCAACTCAGAACCCCGTCATGAATATTCTAAGACCCTGCTGCCTATGTACAATCACGCGAATTCAAAATTTCAGTATACTGCAGGAACACACAAATTCTTCTATTCTAATTGGCACATATTTCCAGAACCTGAGGTGTCAGTGGTACAGCGCACGGTGTGCAACAATACAATTCGAGGTAGCATTACCTAAATTGCGATGAAGAATTCTACCTTTAAACTTTTATTTACACAGATCTATTTTTGTTTCTCCCCTCCCCCATTGTCACTATTGTATGGAGCACTTTTTCACAGAATGCCACAGGTATAAAAATTTAAGGCAAAAATTTCTAATACCGGCTTTCCAAAAACACGGGCTTGAGCTGTCCGAAATAGTACTACTCTCCTAGGTATTCTACACAAGGTCATTGCACACAGGGACATATATGGAGCGATATCATCATCATCATCAGCCTGACTACGTCCACTGTAGGACAAAGGCCTCTCCCAAGTTCTGCCAGTTAACCCGGTCCTGTGCTTGCTGCTGCCAATTTATACCCGCAAACTTCTGAATCTCATCTGCCCACCTAACCTTCTGTCTCCCCCTAACCCGCTTCCTTTCTCTGGGAATCCAGTTAGTTACCCTTAATGACCAGCGGTTATCCTGTCTACGCGCTACATGCCCGGCCTTCCTCTTCTTTATTTCAACTATGATATCCTTAACCCCCGTTTGTCCCCTAATCCACACTGCTCTCTTTTTGTCTCCTAAGGTTACACCTACTATTTTTCTTTCCATTGCTCGCTGCGTCGTCCTCAATTTAAACTGAACCCTCTTTGTAAGTCTCCAGGTTTCTGCTCCGTAGCTAAGTACTGGCAAGATACAGCTGTTATATACCTTTCTCTTGAGGGATAGTGGCAATCTACCTGTCATAATTTGAGAGTGCTTGCCGAATGTGCTCCACCCCATTCTTATTCTTCTAGTTACTTCGATCTCGTGGTTCGGCTCTGCGGTTATTACCTGCCCTAAGTAGACATAGTCTTTTACAACTTCAAGTGCACTCATACCTATCTCGAAGCGCTGCCCCTTTCCGAGGTTCTTGTACATTACTTTCGTTTCCTGCAGATTAATTTTAAGACCCACCTTTCTTCTCTCCCTGTTTAACTCCGTAATCATGAGTTGCAATTCGTCCCCTGAGTTACTCAGCAATCCAATGTCATCGGCGAAGCGCAGGTTACTAAGGTATTCTTCATTAACTCTTATCCCTAACTGCTCCCATTCTAGGCTTCTGAAAACCTCCTGTAAGCACGCGGTAAATAGCATTGGGGAGATAGTGTCCCCCTGCCTTACACCCTTCTTGATTGGTATTCTGTTGCTTTCTTTATGGAGCACTATGGTAGCAGTTGATCCCCTGTAGATTTCTTCCAGAATGTTTATATATACTTCATCTACGCCCTGATTCCGCAGTGTCTGCATGACGGCTGATATTTCTACTGAATCAAACGCCTTCTCGTAATCTATGAAGGCTATGTATAGTGGTTGGTTATACTCTGAGGATTTCTCTATTACCTGGTTGATAGTAAGAATGTGGTCAATTGTTGAGTAGCCTGTTCGAAATCCCGCTTGTTCCTTTGGTTGATTGAATTCTAATGTTTTCTTTACTCTTTTAGCAATTACCTTTGTAAATCGCTTGTGTACTACAGAGAGCAAGCTGATCGGCCTTGAATTCTTCAAGTCCTTGTCATCTCCTTTCTTATGTATTAAGATGATGTTAGCGTTCTTCCAAGACTCCGGTACTCTTCCCTTCAGGAGACACCTCGTAAACAGGGTGGCTAGTTTTTCTAACACAATCTGTCCTCCATCTTTCAGCAGATCTGATGTTACCTGATCCTTACCAGCAGCTTTGCCTCTTTGCATGCTCTCCAAAGCTTTTCTGACTTTTTCTATCATTACTGGTGGGGTGTCATCTGGGTTACTGCTAGTTCTTATAGTATTAAGGTCGTGGTTGTCTCCGCTACTGTACAGATCTCTGTAAAACTCTTTCGCTATTTTAACTATCCTATCCACATTGGTAGTTATTTTGCCTTCTTTGTTCCTTAGTGCATACATCCGACTTTTGCCTATCCCAAGTTTCCTCTTCACTGCTTTGACGCTTTCTCCGTTTTTCAGAGCGTGTTCAATTCTCTCCATGTTATACCTTCTTACATCGCATACCTTACGTCTATTAATCAACTTCGTAAGCTCTGCCAGTTCTATTTTGTCTGTTGTACTTGACACTTTCATGATTTGACGCTTTTTAATAAGGTTCTTTGTTTCTTGGGAAAGCTTGCCAGTGTCCTGCCTAACTACCCTGCCTCCAACTTCCACTGCACACTCCGTAATAGTACTCGTCAGATTATCATTCATTGTATCTACGCTAAGGTTGGTTTCCTCACTAAGAGCCGAGTACCTGTTCTGCAGCGACACTCTGAATTCCTGTACTTTCCCTCTCAGTGCTAGCTCATTGATTGGCTTCCTGCGTATCAGTTTCTGTCGTTCTTTCTTCAAGTCTAGGCGAATTAGAGACCGTATCATTCTATGGTCACTGCATCGTACTTTGCCAACCACTTCCACATCCTGCACGATTCCTGGGTGTGCACTCATTATAAAGTCTATTTCGTTCTTATTTTCGCCATTAGGGCTCCTCCATGTCCACTTGCGGTTTTCTCGTTTTCAGTAGAAGGTATTCAAAATCCGTAAATAATTGCGTTCTGCGAATTCTACTAGTAGCTCTCCTCTGGCGTTTCTAGTACCGATGCCATAATCTCCTACTGCCTGGTCTCCAGCCTGCTTATTCCCTACCTTTGCATTAAAGTCGCCCATCACTATAGTATACTGTGTTTTTACTTTATTCATTGCCGATTCCATGTCTTCATAGAAGCTTTCAACTGAAGAGTCATCATGGCTTGATGTAGGCGCGTAAGCCTGTACTACCTTCATCTTGTATCTTTTATTCAGTTTAATGACAATACCTACCACCCTTTCATTATTGCTATAGTATTCCTCTATGTTTCCAGCTATGTTTCTGTGAATTAGGAACCCTACTCCCAGTTCTCTTCTGTCTGCCAAGCCCCGATAGCAAAGGACGTGCCCATTCTGTAGCGCCGTATAGGCCTCATCTGTCCTCCTAACCTCACTGAGCCCTATTATATCCCATTTAACACCCTCTAGCTCCTCGAATAGTGACAGCTAGACTTCCCTCACTAGATAAGGTTCTAGAGTTAAACGTTGCCAAGTTCAGGTTCCAATGGCGGCCTGTCCGGATCCAGAGATTCTTAGCACCCTCTGCTGCGTTGCAGATCTGACCGCCGCCGTGGTCAGTTGCTTCGCAGCTGCTGGGGACTGAGGGCCGTGAGTTATTTGACGTAAGCATGTGGGAGGTAGTAGCCAGATACTGCACCAGGGTGGCCAATCCTTCTCTGGTGAGGGAGTGCGTTCCCGGCGGTGGTTACCGGTGAGGCCGCACCCCAGTCCTCTTAATGCAGTTCCATCAACACGCGGATTTTGTTTATTTTTTTATTTTTTTATCCGGTTGGGAACTGCGCAGGCACCGGGATTTGAACCACGGACCTCTTGCATGCGAGACGGACGCTCTAACCACTACGTCATCGCCGCACTCACCCTTTTACACCCTTTTACAAGATATTATACTTCTTAAAAAGTACAACGTTAAGGCAATTAGATTTATTTTGAAAAAGTATTGCAGAGTCGACTCACCAGTAACGTTAATGCAATTACACAACATTCCTTTGCTAGAAACAAGAAGAAAGGCAAGTCATTTAACGTTTTTATACAAATGCCAAGAAAATCTGCATTAGGTGTATCTTGTTACGTCCAACGAGCCACTGCCAAGATAATTTGTAGTAAATATGACCAAACTTTGGCACTCATATTTGCTCAAACTGATGCTTACAAACACAGTTATTTCCCAAAACAGTCAACGTATGGAATTAACTACCTGAGGAGATTTTCACGGCTGAGATTTTTCCTGCATAAATGTGCTTAGTGTTCAAATGTGTTAATCTTTTTGCTGTTTTACAGACATATAGAGTGTTTCTGGTGAAATTGAATTCATCCTTTCTAATTCTTGCTGTACAATTGACTTGATGCTTTTTTTGCCCTTCCTGCTTGGGAAAATTTGTTGGTCTACAGTATGTCTATATAAATATAAAATAAATTCAACCAATAAAATAAGAGTTCTGCCAATTGTACTTTCGCTTTTGTCACAATTTCTTAGTAACGCTGCTGCTCAACTCAACAACTGTCCCTTTGGTCCGTCAGCAAAGTAAACTTTTTGCAACCATAACTTGACTGTCATTGCATGAAGACAATGTTGCTGCTACATGTACAATAACACTAGCCAACATTCAGCGACATGAGCCACCATTAATCAGTGGGGGTAACATGAAGACAAATATGGTGTTGAATGTGGTGAAAAATGTACTGCATGACATAATGTGGATGGGAGATAATGCCTTCAAAGAAGGTGACATGGTGGAACAAGAAAGAGTCCAAAAGTCAATACACTCAAGGAAGTTGGCATGCATGCTCACTTGAATCAAGTTTTGTTCTAGCAGCTGAGACGCCTGAAAGTGGTTCTTGAGCAAGAGCTGCGAGAAATTGGCATGCGTCTGGATGGCTTGTTGCTCCTGCAGTGGCTGGCCACACAGTCGGTACAGGTCGTTGGTGAGGACTATAACTGGTAAGGATATAACTTGCTATATACTGTACACACGTGTTGTCACGTCTTTTCATCACCGAGTAGGCTATGTACGGGGGTCAATGATCCCCAATAGCGCCGCCAATCCGTCGTCATTCACTTCGTGGATATGCTGTGATTTTTTAAAACGTACTAGTCATTTATTTTACATCATCGTTTTGTCTTACGCAACCCTGCTTTGGGACACAGCACATACGTACATTAGCTAGAGCAACAATAATGATAACAATAACAATACAGACATTCCACACGACTTCCCGTCGAAAACCTCTCGCCCAAGTAACTCGCGCTATGCTTAGGAGCGCGGAAAAAAAACGAATAACGGTTCCGACGGGGCTCCGTTTCGGTTCGGCGGGTTACGGCTTTCTCCACAATGCCCCGCTGTTCTCGCTTTCCGTTCCGCTTGGCCAAGTTGCATGCAACCCTGCGCGCTCAAGAAAGGTGACTTCCTCGTACGGCGAAATGACCGGGCAAATCGCCACAGCAAACGGTGGGCGACCATTGCTCGCTATATATTATCTCATCTCCTTTCTGCCAACTTCTGCTCAACTATAGATAGAAATGTAGAAAACAAACAGGGAACGCTGAACTCCAACAGCGCGCGCGTATTGCTGTAAACAGCTTATTGCACTCATGCGCGGGTCAGCCATCGATCTCGTCTAGAAGTCAAGCACGCAGCGAAGAGCAACGCAATCGATTGCCTCTTACAGCTGCCGGATGAGAAGGAAAGAAGGAAAGCCATAGATTTCCAACTTGGGACAGTCGGCACAGTGCACTATGTATCCAACAAAAGAGTCTGAAAGATGAGGGTCGCGTGATCTTGGCAGAAACGTCCCATATGACGTCATCTGTATAGCGGCACGTCGCTGTCAAGCTCACAGTATAGATGCTGGCGAAATTCTGAAAACCACCCGGCAACACTTTAATTGTATTTGATGAAAACGTTTATGGCGGCCGTATATCAAGTCACAAGTGAACTTTCTGCTAATCAAGAGATGCTTCCCCTTGTGAAGGCAACCACTGAAGCTCCTTCACTGCATTCTCTCTAGAATTGAGAAACACGCCTCCTGTACTTGATTGATTTATATGTGGTGTTTAACGCCCCGAAACCACCATATGATTATGAGAGATGCCGTATTGGAGGCCTACGGAAATTTCTACCACCTGGGGAAGTTTAACGTGCACCCAAATCTGAGCGCACGGGCCTACAACATTTCCGCCTTCATCGGACATGCAGCCGCCGCAGCCGGGATTCGAACCCGCGACCTGCGGGTCAGCAGCCCTGTACCTTAGCCACTAGACCACCGCGGCGGGGCGCCTCCTGTCCTGCACAGTCTCTCGTTTGTTGGGGTATACTTCCCGGCTAAAGACCAAAGGTATACACACACACTCCACACATGCGGGCAAAACAGTCACGCGACAACCGAGGCTAAGACGAGAACACATACTGCACATAATCAAGCACGTCCTGCACTCGCACGTGAGACGACTACATGATGCGCATGCATGTGTCTATGTATTTATACGAACACGCGCGCACCTTTAGTGAACAAAGCGCTCGTCGGCACGGGACACTGTGGAAACGGTCGCTCCCCGTTTCTCGGTGCCTCGCAGATCTGCCAAGCGGGTGGCGCTCGCCTTAACTCTATTCAGTCCACAGCCAACAAGGTCATGGCGGGGCATACATCGCCGTCCCGAAACGAAAACAGCGGGTTCCGCCCTGTGCAGCCCGCGGCGACGAAAAGCCCTTCTTTCTCTCCCAGGCAGCTAACGCCCGCGTGCGTGCGTGCATACCTATATCGCCCTTGCACACTATATATACACCTGAGCGGCGCAATCTCCTGATCTATCCATTTCTAATGTGGATCGCAGGAAAAGACGGCACTCCGCTCCCTCGGCCTTACTTTGCATTCACTGGTGGACAGCGAGACGTTTCAACGCAGATATGCAGGATATCGCGACAAATGAATCTTGTCACAAAAGCTCACCAGAAAAAAATAAAAAGTCATCTACGTGCGTGAATTTTCAGCTTACAAAGCTTCTTTATTTTGTTTACATTCGTTTCTGTTTCTTTTTCTTTTCTTTTTTGCTAATTTCAGTGTCCTTTGCACCTCATGTTCATATATCTATCGTATGGGAAAGAACTTGACTGGCTGGGTGAGTCCAATAAATGTTGAACGATTCTGATTATACGGTAAAGGTGGCATTAATTGAATATAATAATCGTCGCGCGACCAAATGTCGATAGCAGCCCCACCGCCATGGAGGCGAAGCCCCGTGAAGTTAAAGACTCCAGGTGATACAAATGGCAGGGCCATCTACCTACGGCGCCCACAAGAATCATGTCGCGGTTTCAGGACGTAAAATCAATACTTCTGTTCTTGTTGTAGATGAGCACAACAGCTCAGCTGCTGTGATAAGCACGAGGTCGGCGGTTCAATTTAACGTTACTCGGACGCATTCCAACCAATGCAAAAAAAAAAACACTCGTGTATCGAGGTCTCCACGCAGGAAAGCCGAACTCGCAAACATTGATCCGGGACCCCACGCTGAATAAACGTCGTTATAACTTATAGAGCCGGCAGTTCTCGCTTGCAACGTTAAATTCGATCAGTTTACAACATCGCGGGAACGAACGCCACATTACTGCAAGTGCCCTAGCTTTGACCTCAGTATATATACCATAACTTGTGCACGTGCACATGATGTCGCACGACAACATTAATTTCTGTTAACGGAGGAGAGATATATACCTACATAAAAGAATCAAAATGCCCCGCCATGGTGGTATATTGGCTAAGGTACTCGGCTGCTGACCCGCAGGGCGTGGGAGTGAACCCGGCTGTGGCGGCTGAATTTACGATGGAGGTGGAAATGTTGTAGGCCCATGTGCTCAGATTTGGGTGTACGTTAAAGAAGCCCAGGTGCTCGAAATTTCCGAAACCCTCCTCTACGGCGTCTTGCGTAATGATATGGTGGTTTTGGGACGTTAAACCCCACAAAACAATCAAAGACCTAAAACGGTTACCATGCTGATCTCGCAAGAACATTTTCTACCTATTTTAGTCAATAATCTCTTTTTGTATTCCTTAGTGTATGTATTCATTGATATTTATATTCTTTGTATTTGTTTTACATTTAAACAATTCATAATTGCCTCTTATTACAACTAAGCTTTTCGTTCATATAAAAAGTATTTAGGCAGCCCCCTCCTTTTTTTCACTACGAAATCCCACTGCCGCGCGATTGATGGTCGATCCCACGTGGTCGGTTGAGCCATTCCTCTTGGGTCCAAACAACCGAAGAAACGATGATAGCCTGTGGCTGAGTTATTACGCACCTGTTAAGATTTTAGTGTTCTCATAATTTTGGTGCCAAAAACCCACGTGTGGACAAGTGCATAGACAACTATGTCACTTAAGTATACCAAAGCCATCGACCCCTTGAGATGCCCAAGAACCTGGTTCATTAATCGCTGAAAGGTAGTGGGAGCGTTGGAGAGACCAAATGGCAGGCGATAAAACTAGTATAGGCCATCCGAAGTTATAAAGGCGGTCTTGTTAGTGTCATACGGGTCTAGTTCTACCTGCCAATAGCCAGAAAGAAGATCCAGCACAGTGAAAAATTGGGCACCTTGCAGGCGGTCAAGGGCATCGTCAATACGTGGAAGCGGATATACCTCAGGCTTCGGGACACTGTTTAGCCGTCGATGATCAACATAGAAACGAATTGTGCCGTCTTTCTTTCTCAAAAGAACTACGGGGTACTTGACGAGCGCGATATGATACCGCGCTTAAGCATGTGATCCACTACGCGTTCAGAGGCAGAGACTCGACACGGGTGATTTCGAGCAGGAGCTTCAGCGCCGATGTCAATTTTGTGCAGCACCAAAGGAGTGTGACTGAGCTCACTGGGTGACATCACCACGCAGTCACGGAATTTCCGTAAGAGCGCTTGAATCTCAGCTTTCCGTTGTGGAGTCAAGTCGGAGCTGAAGTTGAATTCACTCCAGTCTAAGCATGATGCAGTTGGTGGTCGAGGTGTTACGGGCTGTACTACTGCTACGACATAGGGTGCTTCAAAGTAGGTAGGTACAGATACCGAGGACGGTGGCTGACGCCACGAGCAGGGTAATGTCGGACAGGTTGAAGACAAGCACTGCAAAGGTTTTGCCGGAACAGCGATGGAGGGCCCGCGGCATTGCGAATTCGCCTCCGGGCCGAGAACAAACTGTATTTTCTACAATAATGTCCTTGTCAGCAAAGGACTTGTCGAGACTGTAAACAGAAACCCACGCAGCAGAAGACAACGAGATGGTAACTAAGGTTGTCGTAATCACACAATTGAAAAGCAGGGATGGTTTTCTGATTTCAGGTTGTTCACTTCTGCTTGTACCCACGGCCGTATTTGTGCCCTTTGTTAGATTGCCGACTTTCAAACAAAATGTAATAATCAGACTTTTCATCATGCGGTAGTTGTCAGAGCAAGCACGGAGCGCGCTTTGTCATCAGTTCTGTAAATGACATGACTCAACGGGAAATACGACTGCTTAGAGCAAGCCTAATTTGAAGTTTCAACACTTGCTCGAATTGGTGTCGAAGCGATGGATGTCAATTCAAAGGTGGAATCAGTGCCGTTAAACTGCAAAATAATGCTGAACTCTGCGCACCAATCACAGCCTAAGATCACTGGCACACACGTTTGGGACAACACAGAACCGCTGTCTCACTGTCTTGCCAAGTGCACACACATTCAGGCAGACTTCGCCGAGAGTAGGTTGAGTGGCTCCGTCAGCTAGGGACGAGATGAGGTCGATCGACTTGCTCAGGGCTCACCGTCAACATTCAAGGCAAAAACTCATCGCTAAAAAACTAAATGCAGCCCCTGTGTCTACTCGTGCTTCAACGTTCAAAGGCGGATCTCCAAGCTTCACCAGCAGAGTTGGCATCTCGGTGAAGGGGCCTAGTGAAAGAAGATGGGCTTCATCCATCATGCAGGGTCCTGCCCACGATGGCCTGCATTGTAGTTTCCCAAGGAAGACTGCAAATGAAGAGCTGAGTTTGTCAGCTACTCGGTCACCCGTGGGCAGTTCCGAGCGAAATGCCCAACATCGTGGCAGCGGCAGCACCGGAGTACCACTGCAGAATTGTGAAGCCGAGTAAGAGCCAAATGCCGTGTCTGGGATGGTGCGTCCGGGTAGGCGGGCCTCCGGTATGAATCCTAAGCTGCTTGCGAGCGTTCTTGTATATCCGCCTCAAGAGAAGCCGCTAAAGCTGATCGTACGTCAGCCGGACGAGCAAGGTGGACGAAGTGCTGGACGCTTTTGTTATTGATGGCATCAACAAAGGCTTTGGCAGCAATAAGGTCTATGGTTGCGGTAGGGCAACCCGACAAGGCTTTCCGGGACAAGCTGTCGACGGGAGAATCGAGCTATTCAAGGTCGCGGTGACCTTGCTGCACGTGTTTCAGTTGTGTGAGGTAGAGCTGAAGAAGATGACTGTCGCCAAATCTGGTTTACAGCGTTGAGACCAGACCTTCATAGTTCGAATGGACGACTTGCGGAATGTACTTGAAGTTATTAACCGCGGCGCCACGGAGCTGCACATATAGCATCTGAGCTTCATTTTGAACTGTCCAGCCGTTTAGAACATCAACAGACAAAACTGCTGCCCATGACGGGTTCTATCGAAGGTAAGCGGCGAAAGTTGTGCTCCCAAATACCCAGGCTGAGCTGACAGAGGAACATTTCGTTAGACCGCGGTAGACACACGTTGCTAAAAGCCAGACTGCTCCTCGATGACAGAGAGCCACGCAGATAGGTCGGCAACGACATCTGCCGTCGGGGCACAATGGGCGAGTGTGGCCTCAAGAGAGAACAAGCGGGTAGCGAAGCAAGTTTCAAAATCTTGCATATGGGTCGTCTGTCAGCCTCACCTTGAGAAACAAGGGCTTGTAGACAGTCAGGGATAGGTAGACTGACACCAGCGCTTGACTGTTGAGGGTGATTTGGCGTATCCTGGACATCATACTCCGAAAGAAGAGGCCGATGGGACGCCGGTGGCGGGTTGTGTGATGACACCGTGCTCCCGCGGCCTGCGCCACGCTTTTTGCATAGTCGGGACAGGAGTTTCTAGGGCCGTCGACGACGTGTCGTCTTCTGTTGGGTTCATCTGTGAAATGGCCACTGTTGTTGTCATCGTGGCAGTCTTACTGCTTGTAAACTTGACTTAACGTTGGCACCGCTGCCACCTAATGTAACGTACAAGAGCCAATCAGTCGAACACAATCCGACACAACACTGTCTTCGTCGTTCTTTTTTCCCGGTCTACCCCTAACGCGCCCGCTCACCCCGTTGCTATGATCCACTAGAATATATATATATATATATATATATATATATATATATATATATATATTTAATATATATATATTGGTGTGAAATTCAATGGATCCGGTGGGAAATGCGGTAAAAAAAGAGGTCGACAAACGTGCAAAAACACAAGTTTTACTAACGTTTCGGCAGGTGGGCCTGCCTTCATCGGAGTGAATCAGAAACCCTTAATCAGGGACCCTTTTTATACCGCATATAAATGCATATATATAAATATATAGGAAAAAACGGTGGCGGAAAAAAGCAGGCGAGAGTGTCCACCATGATGTTATTGCGAAAACAATAGAACAATTATTAATATAAATAGATAAAGCGGACTAAATAGTAACCCTTAACGAAAGATGTGCTCGTACTGCATCTGTAACCCTGTCTCAAAAGAAATGGACTTTGAACCGTTCAGATGACCCACGCGTATTTGTGATAGGGCGTAGTGAAAAGATGATGTACGAATAAAATAAACTGTGCAGCCACAATTAGTTCATAGTTTCAAATGTTAAAACAAAGATATTTTAGCTAACCTGACGTTTCCGGAACACATCGGTCCCGAAAGGTCGGGCCCCTTTAGGTCATTATTTTAACACTAAAAATTTTGAACTAAAAGCGGCTGGGAAGTTTATTCAATTCGTATGAATTTTCACCAAGCCAAATAGATTTCTGTCGAATATGCTCGCCTTTAAAGACATGATGCTGATGTAAAAAAGACCATAGAATATTTAGGGTGTTTCACTATCAGGGTACAAATATGACCACACAACAAAAAAGTGAGACTAGTTGGAAGTCAGCGTCTGTCGTTCCCTTGCGTTTCTCATAAATTTCGGTGTTCTTTTAATTTTTTTGCACAGTGAACCAAACTGCTGGAGACATAACCCTATCATGGTAAACGTACCTTTAATAGAAATATTGTTACTGTTTTATAAAAAGAAATTCGGCCATAGTAGTGACAACTGTTTTACACGCGATGTGATGCCGCACGCGTTTTTTACATTGTTTGCAGACCAGTTACTCCGCCACTTTGACATAAGTATCAACATAAGATTTCAGTTATTTCGAACCAAATTTTCATGACAAAGTCACTATGCACATTGATGAAATGTTCAAGTACTGCGTCAAATATATCTTAATAACTTCAAGGTCTGTGAGGTGCACTAAAGAAGCTCAATTTAGTTTGTCAGCATGCTATTTTTATTTCAATCATGTACTTCACACGAAAGCAAAATACTTTTATAGGAGAAATTATTTAAATGAAATGTTGTAGCACACTGAGGCCAGCAAGATAAGGCTGTAATTGTTCAGACACTATCTTACATCTGATTTTTGCCTTCATTCTGTGTGCTTAGAGCAAGGATATTAGGAAACACATAACGACCACGACAAATTTACAAGCTGCTGGTCAGCGAATCGCTCAGTAGACATGAAGACGGTATCAAAATTGTTATCAAATTATGGTATTATTGTTGTTTCTGTAAGACTGCTCAAACACACTACTAACTTTCGTCGCAACAAAAGTAGCTTTGTCTAAACTTGCTTCATTATACGTGGTTGTGTAACGCACAGAGCGAATATTCTATGAACATAACAGACTGACAAATGAGTATGACTTAGCAAGCAATGTGCTATATAAGTAACAAGAGTTGATACATGATAGATATGCGATACAATCATATAGTTTTATAGGGTACAAGCCTCAACAGTGGCATTGCAACACGAATTTTGTATTATCAATTATTCCCCATAACATTTATGCATATGACACGGCACTGTGGTTGCATACTTAAAAAATTTCTAATGTTAAGAATGGTCTGTTCTCCTCTGTCAAAATCTTGCTATGAGCAGTGAGTGATTCGTTTTTGTTTTCGAAAAAAAAGCTCATTTTATGCAATTTAAAGACTCTGCAAAGAGGGAGAACGTGCTACTACTTCATGCTATGACACTTTTCGCTAACGTTACGAACAGGAAGAGTTTCTAATGTTTGGTGCCCTCCACTACGACATTTCTCATAATCACATCATAGTATTCGCGCGGTAAACCACACGTAATATAATTCTATTGGCTAATTCTTTGCTAATGCGTGCATATAGTTATGCCGAGAGCAATCTTTCCACTCACCACCTACAGAGAGGAAAAGCAGGATCGGAAGTAGCCAAGTATTCATTGCCATTACTCCACCGTGCTCGTATTCAAACTAAACGGCGTCGTTCGTTTGTCGTGAGTCCACTCAGAGCACCACTCTTGTCAAGCATCCAACATGCGCAATAAAGTTGTGGGGCAGATTCCGCGCTTTTGCTGCGGCAATTTGATAACACGGGAATTGCGGGCATGCCTATTACCCAGCAGATGAGAGAAATGTGGCGAGAGTTTGTGACGCCACTGTGAAGAACATCCTGCTCGGAAGATAAGCAAGCCTCCCAGAAGAATGCGTCGCCACCGTAATTGTCGGTCGGCGGCGTATGTGTTGGAGGGGGAAGAAAATGCCCCCACTCCGTGTGCACTACACATTAACTGTTGCTGATGCAGCCCACCTAAGTGCCTTACACGGGGTAACTGGCGTATTGTAGCGTTTCTGCAGCACCGTTGCAAAGTCGCCATTTGTATATCAGGTCGGAGTAACGGCAGAGAAATGTTACGGCGCTAGGACACCGGGTCTCGTACATGTATACGGGCACGAGCCGTTCACCGGTCGCGCGCAGTTGTCGACGCTGCGGTCGCTACCTCGATAGCCTTGAAATATTGCTGTTCAGAAGTCGCTCAGCATACCCCGCTTCTACTATGCCTCGTGAAACATGGGTAGACGCCAACAGGCGGCGCCGGGAATCACTCGCTCACAGCCTTAACATTTATAAAAAAGGTATTATCATTATTCTTTCTTTTGTAAGAACCTCTTCGCGCCACCGACTAAATATGCCCTTAAGCCGCCTTACTACATAAAGTATTTTTATAGTAGGCAGCCAGAAAGAGGTCAGTTGTGGACAGCTATGAGCAGTTTGTTTTTGAAGGCATGTTCAAACTGTGCTAAGTTAGAAGCATTAAACACGTCCACACAATTCTCCCAAAAAAGTGCATTTCTTGAATGTACCGCATTTACAAAAAGGCATTAAGGACTAATGGCACCAATATTCTTGCTTGATAAGCGTGTCAACTTCAGTTTGTTGCTTCGCCCTGTTTTCTTGAATCTTGCGGTCTGGAAAAATGTAGGATTCTCCCGGTGTCGTGTCGTGGCTGAGGTGCTTGCCCGCTGACATGAAGGGTGAAGGTCTGAAACTGGCTGCTGAATTTTGATGTAGGCGAAAGGGTAGAGACTCTGTGCAATGTCAGTGCACGATAAAAAGCGCGAGACGCTCAAAATTTTCGGAGCACTCAAAATGCTACAAATGCCATTATTCTTGCCAAATACTATAAAGTTAAAAGTTTCTTTTTCCACTGTGGTTGAAAAATTAGTTGTAATGATTGTATTCCATCGCATAGAAAGCGACTCCCCCTTGAACGTGCTCACGCATGCTTATCTTGGCAGTATTCTTGGTGACCATTGAAACTAGCAGTGCTACCTCAAGATCTGTGCTTGAAGTCAGCAGCTACATGTTTCGTACTCTATCGAACAAAGGATGAATTTTCAACAAACACCATCCACATCTTGTACCTTTCGTTTTTTCTATCTCGTCTAACAGACTGTATGGATTCATGGGCATGGGTATTCACTACTCACCTAGAACCTATCCGACGTCTGAAGAAAAGATCTGTCCGAACTATTAATTTCTTGCGGTGAAAGGAAGCCCGCAGATCAATGTTTTGTAAACTTCAAATCCTACCATTCGATTTCTTAAGCAAATTGAGCGTGGCAAACTCTTTTACAGAATAATCAATGACAAATATCTGTTGAAGATACTAATATTGCGTAAGTCAAATCGCCCGACAAGAAACAATTTTAACATACTATTGACGATATATATATATATATATATATATATATATATGACCAGACACAAGAGGAAAGTATAAGGTTAGAACTATGGAATGACATACCACTTGAGGGAAAATCAACCAGGAACGTACAGCACGGGCCAAAACAATATCTAGAGCACATCTAATCTAGGCATGTAGAGACACGTAAGCCGAATACACAGCCTCCAAAAATATTGTTACATGCATCTTTTGATTCCCTTTTTTTTGCTTACCATAATTTTGTTGTTACCATACTAGGTATTATGACTCACATTTAGGTTAAAACAATAGGCATTGTCGGTCTCACCTGTACTTTCTATGTAGCTTGATATAGAGGTGATTGTGGTGATATCAGGGGAAAGGCCATTCCAGTCTTTTGCTACTCTGGGAAAAAAAGAAGCAGAATATGTTTTAGTATGGGCACGTGGGCGAAAAATTTGAAACACATGGCCGGTTCGTTGAGGTGTGTGAGCTCCAGAGATGATGTAAGAAGGGCGGTTTCGTGGAGAGAGAAAAAACTTGTGAAATCATGAAAGGGTTGCAATGCGTCGGTGACATGATAGAGGTGATACGGTACTCATTTTTTTAAGGGATAAAACACTGATGTCGTATGAGTATGAAGCATGATTGAATCTAGCTGCAGGATTTTGAATGGATTCAAGGGAATTTGTAAGACCAACTTCATGTGGGTTCCAGATGGGAGATGCAGTATCTAACTTAGCCCTAACTAATGATGTATAAGCAAGAACTTTCACATGACACGGAGCGCAGCGTAAGAGGCGTTTAAGAAGCCCAGGGTTCTATTAGACGTTGATACGATTTTATTGATGTGAGTGCTTCGCGACAAATTGTGGGGTGGGGTGACTCTAAGGTATTTGTAACTGGTTACTGAATCGACAGGGACGTTAGCTCTGTTATAAGAAAAGCGAAGAGGGTTTAGATGGGGAGTGAATGAGATTAGTTTGCAATTTATAGGGTTTATGGTTATAAGCCAGTCATCACACCATTGTAGGATGTAGTTGAGGTCTTCTTGTAATAACCATTGGTCGGAAGAGTCAGTGACGGTGCGATAAATGACACAGTAATCAGCAAAAATCCGGCGATATAAAGATACATGCATCGGAAGGTCGTTATTATAAATTAGAAATAAAATAGGACCAAGGACAGAGTCGTGCAGTAAACTCGATGCTACCGGAAGAGGGACAGATAAGCTATCATTTGTGAACACTGATTGCAGTCAAGTACGTATGGGTGCAAGTTTAACGAGGACAGTTTTAATGTTAAGAGTTTGTGGAGTACTTTACCAAAAGCTTTCGCAAAATCAAGGACTATAGAAGCAGTTAGTTTGTTAATGTCGAGGTTGGCATGAAGGCCATGCCCCACCGCGGTGGTCTAATGGCTAAGGTACTCGGCTGCTGACCCGCAGGTCGCGGGTTCGAGTCCCGGCTGCGGCGGCTGCATTTCCGATGGAGGCGGAAATGTTGTAGGCCCGTGTGCTCAGATTTGGGTGCACGTTAAAGAACCCCAGGTGGTCGAAATTCTCGGAGCCCTCCACTACGGCGTCTCTCATAATCATATGGTGGTTTTGGGACGTTAAATCCCAGATATCAATCATGAAGGTCATGAACAAAAATGGCAAGCTGGGTTTTGCAAGAGTGTCCCCCACGAAACCCATGTTGGGAATGAAAAAATAGGTTATGGAAATCGAGAAAGTTCATGACGTAAGAGTAAATGACGTATTCCACGAGTTTGCAGGGTACGCTGGTCAAAGGGATTGGTCTGTAGTTTAGTGGAGAGTTCGTGTTACCAGATTTAAAGACAGGAATGACCTTTCCCACTTTCCAATCGTCTGGGATGATGCCTGTTGAAAGAGATTGCAAAAATAACAAAACAAGATACTCCGACGCAATCGGACGTATATTTTTCCACAGTTTGACATTAATACCATCTAGTCCAGATGCTGATGATAGCTTCAACTTTTCGATTAGGGATGAAATACCGTCAGCAGTAAAACTGATTTCAGGCATGTCAAGAGTGATATGAGAAAAAAATACAGGTAAGGGTGCGTTTGAATTGTTAGTAAATACAGATGAGAAGGCGTTATTGAAAGCATCACCACACTCAGTCTCTAAAAGAACCTCCCCAGATTTGTTAGTAGGAATGAAGCCGATAACTGCTTTAGGGTGAATTACCTGCCAGAACTTTCGGGGATCATTAGTTGACATATTGGGCAAATTGTTGTTAAATAACTGGAACTTAATGTCACGGATAGCCGCGAGGTAGGTCTTTTTCAGCCTCGCAGTACTTATCCCAGTTGTGGTATCCTCTTTTCTGCTTGGCAGTCCAAAATGTATGTTTTTTCTTGTTGTCTAGTTGGTACAAAAATCTATTAAATCATGGCTTATGACTGTTAACACGAAAAGTGGTTTTAGGGATGAAGTTGGCTATTAGGTCAGTCAGCATTTGTATGAAAACTAGCCAGTTCTCCTGAATAGATCAGTGGTAAATTTCAGACTGTAATGTTGGAAGAACGACTGTAAGTTCCTTAGTTATAGTATTGTAGTTACCTTTACCGTATAAGAGTATATATGTATAAGGTTATATGCTGAAGGTTCTAAATAAAGAATGCTAAGGTATTTACTATATGTAATGATTTACTCATTCGGAATGGCATGCCTTTTCTCAGAGTGAAAGATGGCGAAGGTGATACCTTTATGAAAATTTGGATAACGGATGTGTTTTGTCTTCCCGGCTCGGTGGCGTTTGTTGTATTACTGTGCTTGCAACTTTTTGTTGGCTCTGTCTTTGACCGCAAGAATAAGCAGCGGTGGCTGCACTGGATCACGGAGCTGTGATGCCATTGGAACTATTGTCCAAAGATGGCGGCTCATAAGGATTTTCGCCGGGCTAGAGCCGAGGACGCCTGGAATTGCCCTGTAGGCAAGCAGAGCCAAGTATGTGTCCTTAGATTTGAGTATCAGGTGCTTAATCATTTTAACCATGCGTTCTACTTCCCCATTAGCCTGAGGGTACCTAGGGCTTGCAGTAACGTGACCAGAGCCTTAATCATGGGAAAACTTCTCAAACTCGGTACAAGAAAACAGTGGTTCATTATCTATCATCACGTTCTCCAGAATGCCATGACGTGCAAAAATGCTTTTTAGCATTTCTATAACCACACCAGTTTTTTTAGGGAAGAAGGGCTACTTCCGGATATCGCGACAGGTAGTAGACCACGACAAGGTAGTGAGAGTTGTTGACAAAACACAAGTCGACCCAAACTTGTTTCCATGCGAAACTTGGCGTTAAGAGTTCAACGGCTCACAGTTCTGGGTGAAGAACCGTGTACAAGTAACACATTCTTTCACTTGCCGTGCGAGTTGTTCTCCGAGGCCTGGCCACCAGACTAGTTCTTTCGCGAAAGCTCTTGTCTTTGAGATGCCCTGATGCCCATCATGGAGCTTGGTAAATAATTTTTTTTCTTGGGCATTGAAGTACTACCAATCTAGTCCCCTTTAGGAACATGCCATTGCGTTCGGCAATTACGACACGTTCCTGCCAGTACCGAGCTAGGTAGCAAGAAAGTTTTGGTTTTTCTGGCCAGTCTTGGCGACATAACTTCAGCAAGGCCTAACAAACAACGTTTGTCTTTTGAGCAACACATACTCTGTAAACAAAATTGTCGCCTGTTTGAAGCCCTTGAATACAAGACTTAACAAATGACGAGACTTCCGAGACGGTCAGTTCACCAGCGAGTTTATCTGCTTTCATTGGCGCTCGTGAAAGAGCAGTCCGGTTTTCTGAGGTGGGTTTGGATCCCCCTTCTGACACCATGTCTTAGCGGCGCCCGCCACTATCAGTTAGTGATCGGTGAAAGAAAGGAGGCGACGGCAGTCCAGGCGATAAGCAAGCAAAAATTCCCGTCATTTAATTCGCAGTGGTTTAAATAGCAAGTGTGACGTCAGTACCACGTCTTTTCATACATGGACTAGGTACTGTGAATCGGCGCGTCATGAAGGAGCGCGCTTTCTGCACACGGGAAACACAGTCCGGCACACAGCAGGGGTTATAAAGCGCTGCTGCTGACTGGAAGATTGCGGGTTCGATCGCGGTTGCGGTGGTCACATTTCACTAAAAGTGAAATGCCACAATCCCGTGTATTGTGCAAAACGCCAAACCGATTTTACCGGATCCCTTCTCTATGGCGCCTTTCATGAACAAAACGTAGCTTTGGCACATGAAACTCTAGGTGGTGTAATATTATTATCGGCTGAATTTTCGATTAGTTTTGGTGCTGTACGTGCGTATGGACACTGTAGTTACATGCGATATAGGTACTACTTGCAAAATCACTGACCACAGGGTGTCGCCGGCACCGCGTGTTCAGGAATTAGGATCTCATTTTACCTTGAGCCTTTATTGGCTTGGCATTGCTTCCTTCCTAACTTGCGCAACTGTATAGCTTGTAGTAAGCGCTCATCAGTGTGTTTACACTATAGATATTTATGCAGAACCATTTGGTCGTTAGTTATTCGAGCTCAACAGGTAGAACTAAAGTTCGACTGCAGTTTTTGCTGACCCAGGCTATTATGATAAATCAGCACTACTATCGTACCCACTAACTATAGCTTAGGCTGTAATACGGTACCCTAAATTTTAGTTCTCACGTGGATAAAGTATGCTATAAATATATCCGCTTCGTGTGCATGTAGCTAAACAAAGAAAGAAGCCATCCTGCATCTAAAATAGCGTTTGCATGGCTTGTTCGGCTGACATGCAGCTTGGCGCAGATGAGGAGGGAAGTTAATCGAATTCATGTTTGCTCATATGTACCATGCCACGGGGTTGATAGAACATGTAAGTGTGATTGATTGATTGATTGATATGTGGAGTTTAATGTCCCAAAACCACGTTATGATTATGAGAAACGCTGTAGTGAAGGGCTTCGGAAATTTTGACCACCTGGGGTTTTTTAGTGTGCGCCCAAATCTGACCCCACGGGCCCATAATATTTCCGCCGGCGTCTGAAATGCAGCCGCCGCAGCCGGGATTTGATCCTGCGACCTGCGGGTCAGCAGCCGACTACATTAGCCACTAGAGCACCATGGCGGGGCCATGTAATTGTGCCGACTCGCTGAAGAACCAGCCTTAATTTACTGAGAGAGAAAGAAAGAGATAGGTTTACTTACAGAAAGGCAGAGAGGTCAGCCTGAACCATAGCTTGCTCTTACCTTCTACTCTACACTGGGGGAGGAGAAAGGGGATCAGAAAGAATATTGGAAGAGGATGGTGAAATATAGAGGTGTGTATATAGTATTTTTTCTATCTGAGGCAAGCTTTATAGCCTCGAATATAAACCAGTTGCTTCCAGAAAGGTTATAACTGCTCTTATGACCACATTTGCACTGTTGGTGCAATCTGTTGCACTGTTTGCACTGTTGGTGCAACGGTCTCATCAGTTAACGACCTACTGCGACATCGTTCAGTAGACGAAATCAGTGTTTGTCATTCACGTGCGTATGCTGGGCAGACACAAAATATGTGCTTAAGTGTTTTTGGCACATCACAGTGTTCACAGTTAGGACCGGTGTCACTGCGACTGATAATATGTGCGTAACGTCTGGTTTACGCCACACCGAGACGAATACGGTAGATCATACTTGTGAGTTGCTGCTTCAATTTAGGGGGCATGTGGAACCTCATTTCCTGGTCCCATTTGTGAAATCGCCGGTTTCGCCATTCCGATTTGATTTGATTGATATGTGGGGTTTAACGTCCCAAAAGCACCATTTGATTATGAGAGACGCCGTAGTGGAGAGCTCCGGAAATTTTGACCACCTGGGGTTCTTTAACGCGCGCCCAAATCTGAGCACACGGGTCTACAACATTTCTGCCTCCATCGGAAATGCAGCCGCCGCAGCCGGGATTTGAACCCGCGACCTGCGGGTCAGCAGCCGAGTACCTTAGCCACTAGACAACCGCGGCGGGGCCCATTCCGGTTTGGTCCAGTGCTGAAGTGTGTAGCTGTGCATCACGCAGCGAACCAGGGCGTTCGTGTCAGCTCGTGAAAACGCAATGTGTCCTTCAGGGGCATTGCTTGAGGCATTTTTTAGCTTCAGTGTGTGCCTCTTCGTTTTCTATCATGCCACAATGCACGGGAATATACTGGAAAGTGATATTATGGCCATTTGTTGAAGCAACCTTAATAAGTTCTGCGATTTCTAGGGCAGAGTTGTAATACGGACCTTGTTTCATGATGCAATTAATGATTTGCAAAGCTGGTTTGGTATCACAGAAAATCGTCCAGGCACGAGGTCGCTCTCCGGAAACAAATCTTACTGCCTCCCGGATAGCGACAAGCTCTGCGGCGGTTGATGCGATTTTATGGTCCACTTTGGATCATCGAGCGATATCCACGTCTGGGATGACAAAGGCTGCGACGGAGGTGTTTAGTGTGGTAGACCCATTGGTGTACACGTGCGGAGAATCACCGTACGTTGTATAAATGTGATGTAGGTGAGTTGTTTGAGGCTAACAGAAGAAACGAGTGACGTCTTCATAATTCCAGATATCGTAAAACGAACAGGTGGTTTAGGCAGGATTCATGGAGGCACTGCAGGGACATTTGGCGGGGAAAACGTTGTTGGTATAATATTCTCATGCCGCGATATCACTCTTGAAAAACTGCGCTCTGGGTGAGTGGCGGGAAGTACTAATAATGGGTACTGTCTGTGTCGGCTCAGCAATCGAAGGCGAACTCTAAGTGGTTCGAAGAGCATGTATACACTGATGAGACAAGCCAGAGCCCTTGCGATTGTCCCATTTGTTGAAGTACAGCGCGGTAGACTCAAGCATCTTTGTAAGCATTGAGATGGAACACTCTCTAGCGTCTTCACACAACTAGGTATCATATTGGAGAGCACCGGTACGCTGTATTGGATGTATCTCACAAATAGAGCATTAAACAATTGAAGTAGCGATGATTGTGATGGGCCCCATCTTGTTCCTGCCACGAGGTGAAAAACAAGAGCAAATCTCTTCAATTTATATTTAAGTACTGCGACATGTCTTGTCCACGATAGATCTCTGTGTATGACAACACTAAGAAACTTGTGGTGCGTTACAGCAGGTATCGCTGTCCCATTAATAAATATCGGGTATTGATAGACATGCTTGCGTGTGAACGCAGGTACTGCGCATTTGTCGATTGGAAGAGTGAACACCTGTTGGCGTACATATTTGTATGTGATCCTCACTGCACGCTGTAGTCGAGCTCGGATTTGTGAACGAGTAGTCCCGGATGCCCATATGTATATGTCGTCAGCGTTTTACTGACATGCACTGTGCCTCACTGGCATGCTGAGAATGTTGGCTGGAAACAAACATATAGACCACAGAAATTCAATCAATAAATACCATGTAAGAGTATTGAGCAATCATTGCATAAACAATGAAGCTTTGGTTCAGATAACTTTCACATTTTTAGATAGATATTTGTCAAAGACTTATTAGAGCATGTGGCTGATGGTGATGTTTTGTATTATTTGTGATACAATTTATTCTTCCTGCTAATATTTTCGGGCGTATGATTGAATCAGCTCACAATGCTTTAGTGCCATGGTCAGCTCAGTTCACTGCATTTGTCAGTGCCATTTATTTATTGTTACATTTGATGAGGCAATGCCTGCTTGGCCTAAGCTTCGAGTTGTCTGGAAACAGCCTTGTTACCCAACTTTCTCTCAAAGAGTGTTTTACCGGCATTCATTGGCAAATAACAAGATCAAATAATTGGCAATGCTTTAACGAAGACATTCTTGCAGCCTCCTTCTGGCCTGGTGAATCTGGTGATGTTCACATGCAGCCAATGCTGGTATGCACCTGAATTATGAATCATCGCAGCTTATTCACAGGCTTTGTTGTAAACATTTCCGACGTTATTTGCACTGAATAAGCATTTGCAACTTATGTGTATTTTCACACATGTGGTGAGGTTTCGTCTGCTTAAGGAACGTGAAGGAGTGCTAAAGTAGCATGAACTTATGTTTCACAAATCAATACCAGATTTCCAATAACATTTAGTTTTTAAGATGCTTAATTTTGTGATTTGACTCAAGTTTAGTTTAAACCATAAAGGCAACCTATATCAGGTACCGAAATAACAGAAGAATGTTGTTTCGGTCATGTGCCGATGTGTAACACGCATTACGCCAAATTGCATGTTTAGTAATGGCTCTGCATTCAGGAGATTCGGCACTCACTTCAGCCTTTCAAGTAAGCACCCTGGTACAGTGAAGATTTGCGTTATTGCTACAGCATTATAATGATTGTTTATTTGGTTTGAGTACACAGAAAACACAAAGACAGAGGAAAGTTAGCACAGAATAACATATACATGTTACTTAGCAAGCAGGGGCATATTCAGAAACTTTTTTGATAGGTTGTGCTCCAGCCTGATATCACATGTTTTTGCAGCAATTATGTGCATGTGTATATACACCTAGAGCACTTTATTTTCGTGGGAGTTCAAAATCAAGCTTCTTGCTAAGCGAATGATGCCATGGCTTATGATGTTTTGGGCAATATTGAATTATTTGATGCTCTTCTCGTTTCAACTTGTCTGAACTTCCCTGAAGCCCCATTTTTCAGTGGTTCTGCGCATTGAAAGTAAGGTGACTCTTTCACACTGCTCTTTTTATATTGATACAGAAGTTTCGGGCTATACAGAAGTGCGATTACACACTCTCTGTACCTTCGAAGCACACCTCACCATGGATCACTCAGGCTTCCAGCCAA
Organism: Rhipicephalus annulatus; assembly: GCA_013436015.1. Taxonomy (NCBI): domain Eukaryota; kingdom Metazoa; phylum Arthropoda; class Arachnida; order Ixodida; family Ixodidae; genus Rhipicephalus; species Rhipicephalus annulatus. The sequence goes on from WOVY01000246.1 coordinate 293,838, forward strand.
TCTTTTTTTCTTCGTTGTTGCTTTGATTCAATGTTATGTACGGCTGTGAACATTGTCATATATTTGTTTAATACTTGGAGTACTTGCCGACGCCTCATGCGGGCACAGAAACCTTTGGCAAAAATTAATTTCTTGCAGATAGACACGCAGAGCAGTGCTTCCTGAGGCATTCAGTGCCTGTTGATTTTTTGTGCACGAATCTTGAAAGCCATAAATATTTGTCACGAGGGCCAAGTGTAACACAAAACTAATACATTCTTCTTATTTCCATTTGCCTGGTACCAGTCTTTAACATATTGGTAAAGGCATAACATAGTATGAACATGTCTAGTGCAGAAATCACTACGGCAATCGAGATGTGTTGCTCGAATATACCAGCCAGTCTACACTTTTTTGCTGTAATCCATGACACATACCAAGCCATGAGATTTGTTGTATTTGACATACCAGAAATTAACAGTAGCATAGCTATATTGTTTCGAATGGGTTTAAACCAACACATAATGAGAAAACATTACACAAGTACACAAGAGAAACACACAGCATTTCAATGGCGTGTGACCTGTCAATACTCTCTTGAAAAAACTATATTACAAATCTTTCAGAAAGTCACAGTTTTGCCTGAAAGTCGAAGCAATGAACTTGATAGCAACAAACTGAAAGGTCACACGCAGAATGGAAAACAGATCGAAACATGCCCCGCGTTCCTCACGCTTAAATGACTAAAAAACGTACTCACAGGTACGAATGCACGTGAATAAGCGTCTTCATCGAAAGAAAAGTGGGTGAAAAGACAACTTGTCGTGGGCAGAAACCGAACTAACGCGTTCGATGCTCTACCATATATATATATATATATATATATATATATATAGTGTAGGCATTTATTAAGCAGATATACTATCTTTACAAATGTTCATCATCATAGGTGGTCGTCATCTTCATCTGCTGTGTGAACTTGGCTTGCCTGAGTTCTGTGCCTTGGGTGTGGTCGCTTCATCGTGTCTTGTGAAAATAAATAAAAGGTGGGCTTCGCGGCTGTGCCACCACACAGGCCGCTAACCCGTTCCTTCTGATCGTGCAGGTTTTTGCCCGCATTATTGCCTACCTGCTACTGCCTGCCTTGCTGGCTGTATCGTCTGCCACCCCGGGAAGCCGCCTACCTGCTACCAACGAAGGCGAACATTTTGTCTGCCCCTTCCCTGGCACCCATGCTTCCGGATCTTCAGCAGCGCCACCCCTCCTTCCGTGGATCGTCGAGATAAATCCAGCCACCCTATCGCCGTCGACAACATCTCCTGCGCAGCCTATAAAGCAGCAGCCACCATCCAGCGCGCACTGTGGGCTTCGCGGCTGTGCCACCACACAGGCTGCTAACCCGTTCCTTCTGATCATGCAGGTTTTTGACCGCATTATCGCTGACCTGCTACTGCCTGCCTTGCTGGCTGTATCGTCTGCCACCCCGGGAAGCCACCTACCTGCTACCAACGAAGGCGAACATTTTGTCTGCCCCTTCCCTGGCACCCATGCTTCCGGATCTTCGGCAGCGCCACCCCTCCTTCCGTGGATCGTCGAGATAAATCCAGCCACCCTATCGCCGTCGACAACATCCCCTGCGCAGCCTATAAAGCAGCAGCCACCATCCAGGGCGCACTGTGGGCTTCGCGGCTGTGCCACCACACAGGCCGCTAACCCGTTCCTCCTGATCATGCAGGTTTTTGCCCGCATTATCACTGACCTACTACTGCCTGCCTTGCTGGCTGTATCGTCTGCCACCCCGGGAAGCCGCCTACCTGCTACCAACGAAGGCGAGCATTTTGTCTACCCCTTCCCTGGCACCCATGCTTCCGGATCTTCGGCAGCGCCACCCCTCCTTCCGTGGATCGTCGAGATAAATCCAGCCACCCTATCGCCGTCGACAACATCCCCTGCGCAGCCTATAAAGCAGCAGCCACCATTCAGCGCGCACTGTGGGCTTCGTGGCTGTGCCACCACACAGGCCACTAACCCGTTCCTCCTGATCATGCAGGTTTTTGCCCGCATTATCGCCAACCTGCTACTGCCTGCCTTGCTGGCTGTATCGTCTGCCACCCCGGGAAGCCGCCTACCTGCTACCAACGAAGGCGAACATATTGTCTGCCCCTTCCCTGGCACCCATGCTTCCGGATCTTCGGCAGCGCCACCCCTCCTTCCGTGGATCGTCGAGATAAATCCAGCCACCCTATCGCTGTTGACAACATCCCCTGCGCAGCCTATAAAGCAGCAGCCACCATCCAGCGCGCACTGTGGGCTTCGCGGCTGTGCCACCACACAGGCCACTAACCCGTTCCTCCTGATCATGCAGGCTTTTGCCCGCATTATCGCCGACCTGCTACTGCCTGCCTTGCTGGCTGTATCGTCTGCCACCCCGGGAAGCCGCCTACCTGCTACCAACGAAGGCGAACATTTTGTCTGCCCCTTCCCTGGCACCCATGCTTCTGGATCTTCGGCAGTGCCACCCCTCCTTCCGTGGATCGTCGAGATAAATCCAGCCACCCTATCGCTGTTGACAACATCCCCTGCGCAGCCTATAAAGCAGCAGCCACCATCCAGCGCGCACTGTGGGCTTCGCGGCTGTGCCACCACACAGGCCACTAACCCGTTCCTCCTGATCATACAGGTTTTTGCCCGCATTATCGCCGACCTGCTACTGCCTGCCTTGCTGGCTGTATCGTCTGCCACCCCGGGAAGCCGCCTACCTGCTACCAACGAAGGCGAGCATTTTGTCTGCCCCTTCCCTGGCACCCATGCTTCCGGATCTTCGGCAGCGCCACCCCTCCTTCCGTGGATCGTCGAGATAAATCCAGCCACCCTATCGCCGTCGACAACATGCCCTGCGCAGCCTATAAAACAGCAGCCACCATTCAGCGCGCACTGTGGGCTTCGCGGCTGTGCCACCACACAGGCCGCTAAGCCGTTCCTCCTGATCATGCAGGTTTTTGCCCGCATTATCGCCGACCTGCTACTGCCTGCCTTGCTGGCTGTATCGTCTGCCACCCCGGGAAGCCGCCTACCTGCTACCAACGAAGGCGAGCATTTTGTCTGCCCCTTCCCTGGCACCCATGCTTCCGGATCTTCGGCAGCGCCACCCCTCCTTCCGTGGATCGTCGAGATAAATTCAGCCACCCTATCGCCGTCGACAACATCCCCTGCGCAGCCTATAAAACAGCAGCCACCATTCAGCGCGCACTGTAGGCTTCGCGGCTGTGCCACCACACAGGCCGCTAACCCGTTCCTCCTGATCATGCAGGTTTTTCCCCGCATTATCGCCTACCTGCTACTGCCTGCCTTGCTAGCTGTATCGTCTGCCACCCCGGGAAGCCGCCTACCTGCTACCAACGAAGGCGAACATTTTGTCAGCCCCTTTCCTGGCACCCATGCTTCCGGATCTTCGGCAGCGCCACCCCTCCTTCCATGGACCGTCGAGATAAATCCAGCCAACCTATTGCCGTCGACAACATCCCCTGCGCAGCCTATAAAGCAGCAGCCACCATCCAGCGTGCACTGTGGGCTTCGCGGCTGTGCCACCACACAGGCCGCTAACACGTTCCTCCTGATCAAGCAGTTTGGTAGTTCATATCCCACGTCTACTAAAAAATCAAGTAACGACTGTTTGGTGCTGCCGAGCCCACAGTGCTGCTGCTTGCTTGTTACCGAATGTGTGAATGTCGTACGTGCCTTGCTCTTGCTATCGGGAGATGTAGAGACGAACCCCATGCCAGACATACTCACTGAGCTGAAAAAGTTGTCGCAGGGCCAGTCGGCAATAATATCTGAGATGCAGGGTCTTAAATCCCAGATAGCCACGACAAACCAGACTATCACCGATCTTGGAACTCGTATTGCTTACTTGAAAAATCACTGCCAAAATCTTCTAACGCTTCGAGCGGAAGTAGATACAATAAATACTAATACCACTGAGCTAACGCACCGTGTGTACGACATAGACGGGCGTCTCGATGTCATCGAGAACCGTTCCCGGCGTGACAACCTAATATTATGCAATCTCCCTGACACTAATCCTAAGGAAACATACACTCAGTCAGAAGAAATAATAATCCAGCACTGCCTTGAACGACTTCAACTCACAATCGAACCGAAAGACATAGAGCGTGCACACCGCCTAGGGCGGCACACCAATAACAACAAACGGCCTATAATAGTGAAATTTTCGTCTTTCAAAACTAACGAATCTATCCTTTCAAACGGCCCAAAACTAAAAGGTACTAACTTTAGAATTGGCGAAGATTTCACACACCCTGTTAGAATAGCCCGAAAAGAGCTCGTTGCTTTCGCTAGGAGCGAATCCGTGCCATTTTCACTGCGCTTCCAAACTTTGTACATCGGCTCTAAGCGATACATTGACGACCACGAAGCAGGAATTGTCAAAGAAAAAACATAGGGATCAATCAGTACGCCGACAGCAAGCGCGCCAACAGCCACGTACAAGCACTAAAGCTAAGCTTTCGCTTTCGGTAATTTATTCTAACATCCGCAGTTTTCTTCCTAAGCGCGTGCCTCTGTCTAATCTATTAAAATCATCTGGCAGTAGTATACTTTTATTGACCGAAACGTGGCTTACTGACGACATTTCGGATACAGAGGCTCTGGCTGACTTGCCACACATTGATCTTTTTCGTCATGACCTTAAGAACGCACGTGGTGGAGGAGTACTTATCGCCACTAGCAAAAAGCTATCTTGCTCCCTTATCAACATTCCTTCACAACTTGAAATATTATGGGTATTGTGCCGTGCCCCACCCGAAACAGTATTACTTGGCGTATGCTACAGGCCCCCTCGCTCTGATCCGAATTTCGCCCGCGAACTGAATTAAGTGCTGTCTACGCTTACTAATAAACACCCATCCGCACAATCCTCCTCTATGGCGACTTTAATTTCCCGAATATTGACTGGATAAACGAAACACAACTAATTACAGGAAATACCGAAGCAAGAGAATTTGTCGATGTTTGTCTGAACTTTAACCTTACGCAACTGGTGTCGAAACCAACTCGTGTATCTAGTGAATCTTCGAACATTTTAGATCTTATACTAACAAACAGCCCCAAAAGCTTAGAATCTATCTCCTACCTACGTGAAATCAGTGATCATAAAGTCATTCATACCATATTATACTTCATCCCTAAAACACGCCACATTTCCAGCAAAACAATTCATATGTACAACAAAGGTGACTATGAAGCAATCAATAATGAACTGCGAGATTTCCTGCCTGACTTTGAATCCAGTTTCGTTTCCAGATCTCTTAACGGTAACTGGTTAGTCTTTAGGGACAAAATATTCGAGTTAACTAATACATATATCCCAAAGATGAACTTCCCTGCTCATCAAAATAAACCATGGTTTTCGAAACTTTTAATGAGGCAGAAAAATAAAAAGAAACGCCTCTTTCGTACTGCGAAACGTAATGGTACTGCGTGCGCATGAGAGAAGTACTACGCTGCAGAAGACGCATATTATGCTGCAATTCGAAGTGCAAAACAGACGTTTTATCGCATTGACTTACCTAAAATTCTAACAAATAACCCTAGAAAGTTCTCGGAAGTTATAAACCCGCACCGCCACGCGAAATAACGCTTACTGACCAATATGGTGAAGAAGTTAGCGACGGTGATTGTGCCGACGTTTTTAACATCGCGTTCTTCTCTGTGTTCACAAAAGAAGCCGATTCGCCACTCCCCTTGCCACCTACTACGACGTTACCGATTATGACTCCAGTGGAATTTTCTATTGCTTGAATTTCGTCCCTTATCGACAGACTTAAACTTTCATCATCGGCTGGCGTTGACAACATTAACTCTAAACTGTTAAAAAACTCTAAATAAATTATTGCAGTGTATTTGTCGATGCTGTTTTCATTGTCGCTTAAAACAGGAATGCTGCAAGAAGACTGGAAAGTGGGAAAGGTCATTCCGGTCCAGAAATCAGGTAACAAACAGTCACCCCTAAATTACCGCCCCATTTCACTAACCAGCGTCTCATGCAAAATCATGGAACATGTCATAATTACTCACATAATAAACTTCCTGGACGCTAACAATTTCTTTCATTCTTCCCAACATGGATTTCGTAAATATTTATCTTGTGAAACACAACTAGCTATATTTACTCATGATCTGCACGCTAATCTTGACAGTAACTTCCAGACTGATGCAATCTTTCTAGATTTCGCTGAAGCTTTTGATAAGGTACCACACAAACGCCTGTTACTAAAACTTGCCCAGTTGAATCTGCACCCCAAAATTCTTGCATGGATTTCAAAATTTCTTGCTAACCGTTCCCAATTTGTCGATATTTGAAATAAACATTCTAGCTCCCACCCGGTAACATCGGGAGTCTCCCAAGCTTCCGTCCTCGGACCCCTTCTGTTCCTAATATATATTAACGATTTACCCATGCATGTATCTTCTCATATCCGCATGTTTGCCGACGATTGTGTTCTATACCGCAAAATTACTAACCCCTCTGATCAAACTGCGCTTCAAAATGACCTTCATCGAGTTCAGCAATGGTGCGACCTGTGGTTGATGGAGCTTAACCCCTTTAATTGCAAACTCGTTTCTTTTCAACGCCAGCATAATTCCTTGCATTTTTCTTACGTAATAGCTAACTCTACTCTTGAACAAATTAAATTCTATAAATACCTAGGCGTCACCTTATCCAGTGATCTTTCATGGCGCACGCATATCACGAACGTCATATCATCAGCGAACCGAACTCTGGGTTTTTTGAAGCGTCATTTGCGTCATGCCCCACCTGACATCAAACTTCTCGCCTAGAAATCTTCAATCCGAACTAAACTAGAATATGCAGCTCCCATATGGAGCCCGCACCAGGTATACTTGATAAATGAATTAGAGTCTGTGCAAAACCGAACCACTAGGTTTATACATTCTTCATATTCATACAACATAAGCATATCATCTCTTAAACGTGAAACTGGTCTTTCGAATCTTTCAGTGCAAAGCCGCATTACCAGCCTTTGTTTGCTACACAAGTTCTTTCACAGCTCTCTTAATCAAGCACCCTACATCGTCCCACCGTCGCGCATATTTCACCGCACTGCCCACGCGTTTCAAATTGCCCGTCCACATGCTCGCACTACTACTTTTTTGCCTCTTTTTCCCCCGTGTAGCAGTGGACTGGAATGGCCTTCCCTGTGACGTTACAGCCATTACGTGTCCATCAACATTTAAAGAGAAGGTCACCGCGCACAATTCCATTTGAAAACCTGTGTACATTTACCTGTAACCCCCCCTTATGTAATACCCCCTACATGGGGGCCTTCAAGGTATTAAAGTGATGTGATGTGATGTAATAAAGGTTGCCTTCGCCTCTTCACCATTACATCACAAGTGGTGGAGTGAGCTCTACGATCTTTTGTCCTCTCCCAGCCCGCTCTGCCTCCTGAAGCTCCGCTCAGGTCGTCCTTTGTGCCAGGTGTCCGGCAACATGCCTCAGGACGAGCCAATAGGCGCTTCTGCGTCTACCTCCACGGCCCCGGCTACCGTGGCCTACGCATCGTGGATTATCGCCGCGCACCAGCGTGAGCCGTCCACGTTCGCCGGACTTCAAGGTGAAAATGTGGAGGATTGGTTTAACCAGTTCAATCGAGCGAGTTCCAATAACAACTGGGATGATCCTACCAAGTTTCGCCGTGTTTTTTTCTATCTGACAGGCGTTGCGAAAACATAGATTTTGAATCATGAAACGGACATCAGAAACTGGACACGTTTCAAGCGACAGCATCGCCAAATTTTCGGCACCCCGGAGGTTCGTTGAGCTCTCGCGAAGAAGGCGCTGGATGCTCGCAAGCAACAATGTGGTGAGTCTTAGACATCATACATAGAGGATGTGCTTGCTCGCTGTCACTGTTTCAGCACGTCCTTGTCTGAATCAGAGGGAGTTCGCCATCTATTGAAAGAAATCGGCACGGTCACGTTCAATGCTTTGGTCATACAAAACCCGACCACAGTGGCTGACGTTGTTGCCACGTGCCAACGCCTAGAGGAACTTCAGTCCCATCGGTTACCACCGGACAGCGCTTAAAACACCACCGCGACTGATGCCTCATTGCGTGCCAAGATCCGCGCGATTATACGGGATGAGCTGCAATCTTTCGGCCTCTCAATGACACCGAGTCTACCTCCCCCTCCAACACTGTTTTGCGCCACGTTATCAAAGAGGAGTGTGCGTCCATGACCAGGCCAGCGTAAGTAGACCTGCCGTTGTGTGCACCGCTCGTGTTTTCATAGCTGGTCTTCTCCATTTTGTGCTATTTGCCGTGCTGAGTTCGTGTGCCCACCAGCTTATATTAGGCTGAGATTTTCTGTCTACGGCGAACGCTTTCATCTGCTGTCAAGAAAATGTTGTTCATATGATGGAAACTGACTATGCCCTATATGCGTATTACAAGCCCGTTCGCTTCCTCGCTGCGGAAGATACCAAGCTACCTACTGATCATCAACAAATAGTTACCATCACTTCTAATATGACCGACTTTCGTGACGTGTTTGTCCAACCATCTGCACACTGTCTCGCAAGAGGTATAGCCCTTCCTTCAGGTCTAGCGCGGTCCCACAATGGCTCCGCACTTTTCCCCGCTACAAACCAGACGTCTGAGAAAATTCTCATTCCTAAAGACGCCCCAATGGCTGGCGTTACCGAATCTCAACCTGTCTCTGTTGTCCCGCTTATGCCAGCGTGTTCTGACTTTCCCTCTATTGGACGTTCCTCAAGCGTTTCTGCCTTTGCTGCGACTATTAGTCCAGAGCTTACCTTTTCACAGACAGATGAGTTGCTTGTCTTGTTACAAAAGCATAGGAAATTGTTTGATACCGATTTCTCATCTCTTGGACAGACGTCCATTATTAGGCATCGTATACAGAGCGATGGCACTTCCATCATACGCCGTCGGCCATATCGCGTCTCTTCGTCCGAGCGGAAAGTCATTGAACAAAATGTAGCCGATATACTGCAACGGAATCTTATACGTCCCTCCGCGAGTCCTTGGTCATCTCCTGCTGTTTATGTAAGGAAAAAAGATAGCTCCGTACGATTTTGCGTGGACTACAGAGTATTTAATATTGGCACGTGTTTATAAAAAAGAACGATGATAGGAATGTTTAGTATATTCCAGATAGTGGGTCAGGTGGTTTTTCGGGACGACAACAAAGCAGGCAACTTGCTGCACAGCTGATCCTGAATACGCTCGTTTCGCTGCCGTAAGCTGCTGTCATCCTTTGTTCGCGTTGCACTGCGACACTGGCGGAGGAGCTGGGCCGCGACGCTGCCCGATGCTTCACACCCTAGTGGGAGCCGTTCATCCAGCCCGGACGTACCTACTGCAACCCCTGTCCATCAATTCAGTCGTCGGCTACGAGGTATTCCTCCATACTGCAACCCCTCGCAGAAAACCTCTTCCAGACATCTAAAAATGGCTAACACCAGCCCCTAGCCTGTACTTCTCGGCACCAGTCCTCCCGCTCCATCCTAGGTAACGTTTTTTCAATCGCTGGAGCCTAAACGCTTTGGTGATGGCGCACACGAAGATGTGGAAGACTGGTTAGACCACTATGACCGTGTTGCGAAGATCAACCACTGGTCTGCTCAAGAAAAGCTCGGCCGGGCCTACTTTTATCTCGATGACAGCGCTCGTACTTGGTACGAGAAAGAGAAGGCAACCTGTCCACATGGACCGACTTTCACCAGAAGTTGGTTGAAACATTTGCCAATGTCGACAGACGTGACCGCGCCCACCAACTACTAGAGCTAAGGGTCCAAAAACCCAATGAAACGGTCACCATGTTCGCCGAAGACATGACACGTTTATTTCGCAGGGCTGATCCGCAGATGACTGAAGATAGGAAGTTGCGCTACCTCATGCGTGGCGTGAAAGAGCAGCTGTTCGCCGGACTTCTGCGCAACCCGCCAAGCACTGTAGAGAACTTCATCAAAGAAGCGTCGGCTATCGAGCGGACCCTTTACCAACGCTGCCGACAATATGACCGCTTGTGCAGCAGCCCCCAAATTCAGGCCGACACTGTGACGTTTGACAGTCATAGCTCCTTACGTGACATGATTAGAGAGATTGTTCGTAAAGAATTGCAAAGGCTGCGGACTCCGGTAGTGGATACACCCATGGCATCTGTCGCTCAAGTCGTCCGTGACGAAATACGCCACGCATTCTCGGCAGCTGATCCTGCCCCCGATAACGTCCCATGACGTACGCCGCCGTCCTTCGAAGCTCTTCACCCGCTCCGCCTTCGTACTACCCGCCACCTGCAACTGTTCCTTGGTCACCACCACAGGGGGAGACATCGTGGCGCCCACCCATCCAGCCCCCATACGACCAGTCGTCTTCTGGCCTGCCATGGCCTTCGTCGCGTGAAGAGTCATCACGGCCACCACAGCTTCGCCGAACAGACACCTGGCGCACTGCCGACAGGCGTCCACTCTGTTTCAACTGCGGAGGTGTAGGCTACATAGCCCGCTATTGCTGGCACCGTGCCGATCCGTCTGGCCCTCTCAGGCCACGGTTTGACATTCGACATGCCAACGAGTACGTATCTCGCTGTGGCGATGTCGGTTCTCAAGGACCTTCGGTACCTCGACACCCATTCGACGGCTGCCGTAACAATGATGACAAGACTACAACTGATTACGAGCCGGTCTTCCTACATCGGCCACGCTCTCCTTGTCCTGCCCAGTCACCTTCGTTGCATCGCCGCACTTTTGCCGACACCAGAAGAGCGAGGTCACCCAGCCCACACCGGCGAACCTGAAGGCGGCGACCTCAGGGGGTAAGGTTGTAGGCTGTCAAGACGAAGGAAAAAGCCCCCATTACTCCCACCTCAGGACGCCGTAAAGCCGACAAGACGTAATACCGACGAAACTGTGACCCCTGGCCTTACCGTTCTTGTGGATAGACAGCAAGTCAAAGCTTTAGTCGACACCAGGGCTGACTTCTCTATTATCAGTGATGACCTTGCCGTGCGCCTCAAGAAAGTAAAGACAGCGTGGACGGGACCTCACTTAAGAACGGCAGGCGGCCAATTACTGATGCTTGTCGGAATGTGCGCAGCAAGGCTCGACATCAGGGGCTCTACTTTCGTGGCGACGTTTGTCGTTCTCGCTTCATGCTGTAAAGACCAGATTATCGGAATGGATTTCTTGAGAGAACATGTCGCCGTCATCATATCCCTGACAGTGTCATTACATATCGCAACAACAGCCTTACTTTAGTTGATTGTTCAGAGCCGAGACATACGTCTTGTTCAGGGCCTTTGCGTCGCAGAGATGACGATGTGGTCGTCCCGCCACGATTGTGTACGCTTGTTTCGGTGGCAGGGGATGAGCCGTTTGACGGCGACGGCATTGCTGACCAAATAAGCTCACTGATATTCAGCCACGGTATTTCAGTTGCTCGAGGTCTTGGCACTGTCACTGCTGGATGCACAATCTTGCTGCTCACTAACTTCAGCACTGAGCGCCGACATCTCCCGAAGGGTACAGCCGTCGCTTACTTTGACACTATTGCAGAAATCCAAGGCAGTTTATCGGGCCTAGACGAAGCACCTCAATAAAAATGCGTACTTAATCATGACGTTGGTGCTACGTTGCTAAGGGACGAACGAACGAGACTTCTTGAGCTGCTAGCTGAATTCCAGGACTGCTTTTCATCGACATCGCGGGTCGGTCAAACGCCACTAACAAAGCATCGAATAATTACCCACGACGCAGCAAGGCCTATACACCAGAATCCTTATCGTGTGGCTCCAAAGGAACGGGAAGTGGCACAGCAACAAGTCAATAAAATGCTTGAAGATGATGTGATTCAGCCATCACAGAGCCCGTGGGCATCGCCTGTAGTATTAGTTAAGAAAAAGGACGGTACCCTGCGTTTTTGCGTGGATTACAGGAAGCTGAATCAAGTGACTAAGAAAGATGTGTATCCGCTTCCACGTATTGATGACTGCCTCGATATGCTTCGAAACACTCGCTACTTTTCTTCAATGGACGTCAGAAGTGGATATTGGCAGATCGAGGTAGACCCAAGAGATCGGGAAAAAACGCTTTTGTGACGCCGGATGGTTTATATCAATTTAAAGTTCTACCCTTCAGTCTGTGTTAGCGCCCGCTACTTTTCAAACGCTCATGGACACTGTTCTTTCAGGGATAAAATGGAAGACCTGTTTAGTTTATCTAGACGACGTCGTAGTGTTTTCCCCAACTTTTGACGAGCATCTCAAGAAGCTAGAAGTTGTTTTACGAGCCATACGCTCCGCAGGCCTCACATTGAAACCAAAGAAATGCCACTTTTGTTTTGAAGAACTGCTGTTTCTTGGTCATGTCGTCAGCTGTACTGGCGTTCGGCCTGATCCCGAAAAACTTGTGGCCGGGGCACAGTTCCTAGTACCGTCCGATAAGAAAGCTGCCAGGCGCATTCTGGGCCTATGCGCTTACTATCCCCGGTTCATCGCCGACTTCGCACAGATTGCGTCGCCGTTAACTCGTCTCACTAGAGACGACGCCGCCTTTGAGTGGAATCACGAACGGCAAGCAGCGTTTATTGACCTCCGCCAACGTCTTCAAACACCTTCAGTTCTTGCTCACTTCGACGAACAAGCGCCAACAATGCTTCACACTGACGCAAGCATTGTAGGCCTCGGAGCTGTGCTTGTGCAGTGGCATGAAGACCCGGAACGAGTGATCGCCTACGCAAGCAGGACGCTAACACGCGCTGAGGCCAATTATTCAACAACTGAGAAAGAATGCCTCGCCGTGGTCTGGGCAGTTATGAAATTTCGCCGTATTTGTATGGCCGCCCTTTCAAAGTTAGAAGTGGCCATCATTCCCTCTGTTGGTTGACTAATTTAAGAGATACAACCGGCCGATTAGCACGGTGGAGTCTGAAGTTAAAAGAGTTTGATATGACGGTCATACACAAGTCTGGGAAGCGCCATACAGACGCCGGATGCCTGTCTCCATCACCAGTACAGTCAGCTTCTCTTTCTGACGACGACGATATGACGTTCCTTGGTGTTCTCGACACGTCCACGATTGCCCAACAACAACGAAGTGACCCTGAATTGCTTCATTTGATTAAATACGTGGACGCACGTTCTTCGAGGGCACCTAGAGTCTTTGCAAGGACATTATCGTCGTTTTGCTTATGCAAGGGCGTCCTCTACAAAAGAAACTTTTCATCCATCGGAGTTCCCTATTCGCTCATTATTCCTGCACCCCTTCGAACTGAAGTGCTTCAAGCATGTCACAATGAGCCGACGTCTGGCCATTTAGGCTACACTCGCACATTGGCAAGAGTACAGCAGGGATACTATTGGCCACGACTCACAACAGCCGTCAAGCACCACATTCAGACTTGCATCGATTGCCAGCGACGCAAGTCACCTCCAAAGAGACCCGCCGGTCAGGTGCAACCAATTCAGGTTCCACGTACACCGTTTGAACAGATAGAAATGGATATTTTGGGACCCCTTCCTACTTCTACTGCAGAGAATCGCTGGCTTATAGTCGCAACAGACTACCTAACCAGGTATGCCGAAACAAAAGCTATCCAAAAGAGCACCGCAGTGGAAGTGGCGAGACTTTTCAGAGAAAATGTTGTGCTACGCCACGGTGCCCCGACTATCGTGATCACAGACCGCGGAACAGCATTTACGGCAGCTCTTTTAGACCAGGTCTTGATGCTTAGTGGAACGACTCACCGTAAGACCACTGCGTACCACCCGCAAACAAACAGACTAGCGGAGCGCCTCAACAAGACGATTGAAGACATGCTGTCGAGGTGCGTGGATGTCGAACATAAGAATTGGGACGAAATTTTACCCTATATCACGTTCGCATACAATACGGCTAAACAAGAGACGACTCGCATGACTCCATTCAGCTTGATTCACGGATGGGAGGTACGGACTATGCTGGATGCGATGTTGCCACATGAATGGGACGCTACCGACACAGGCGCTGACGTGTTCACTGAACGCGCGGAAGAAGTTCGGCACCTCGCCCGCTTGCGGATCCACCAGCGACAAGACTACGACGCAGGCCGCTACAATGCTCGCCATAGAGCTGTAACGTACAAAATTGGTGACAGAGTGTGGGTTTGGACACCCGTACGAAAACTTGGACTGTCCGAGAAGCTGCTAAGACAATATTTTGGGCCATACCGAGTATCGCGCCAGCTAAAAGACGTCACCTACGAGGTTGTCTCCGACAGTCCCCAATGCCCGAGGCGTCGCCAGCACCAGCCTGAACTTGTTCATGTAGTGCGCATGAAGCCGTATGTCGGTGACTGACTGCACGTTAAAAAATACTGTGCGTCTAAATGAGCATCGGGACGATGCTCTTATAAGGAGGGGCAAGTGACACGTGTTTATAAGAAAAAGAACGATGTTAGGAATGTTTTGTAGATTCCAGCTAGTGGGTCAGGTGGTTTTTCGGGACGAAAACGAAGCAGGCATCTTGCTTTACATTTGATCCAGAATATGCTCTTTTCGCTGCAGTAAGCTGCTGTCATCCTTTGTTCGCGTTGCACTGCGACAATATGATTACCCACAAGGATGTGTACCCCATGCCACGCATAGATGATGCTTTCGATTCACTGCAGGGTGCCGAGTTATTCTCAAGCCTGGACCTGCGTTCAGGTTACTGGCAAATACCCATGGACGACGATGACAAAGAAAAGACAGCATTTTCAACACCAGATGGGCTGTACGAGTTCAACGTCATGCCATTCGGCCTTCGCAATGCTCCTGCTACATTCAAGCGGATAATCGACACAGTTTTACGAGGCTTGAAATGGAAGACTTGCTTGTGCTATTTAGACGATATCGTTATTTTCTCGTCAATCTTCCGTCAGCATTTGCAACGACTGGACTAAGTTCTCAAGTGCCTTGCAAACGCAGGCCTTCAGCTGAACAACCAGAAGTGCCGTTTTGCGAGCAAGATGGTTAAAGTGTTAGGCCACATCGTAAGCAAGGACAGTATTCGTCCCGATCCAGACAAGATTTCTGCTGTACAACACTTCCCGCGCCCTGAAAAAGCCAAAGATTTGCGCAGTTTCCTCGGCCTCGCTTCTTATTTTTGCCGATTCATTCGAGGCTTTGCCTCAATAGCTTCACCATTGCACAAGTTGCTCGGATCAGGCGTCGCCTTCGTGTGGTATCCTGAATGTGAAGTGGCGTTTGCCCAACGGAAGTGTGCACTCACATCCAAACTCACATTCAAACCAGTCCTCTGCCATTTAGACAAAACCGCGCCTACGCTCCTGCATACAGATGCTACTGATTAAGGCATCGGTGGAATTCTACTACAGCGAGACAAATGTTCACGTGAGAAAGTCGTCAGATACGCGAGCCGTGCACTGACCCTTGCCGAAAAGAATTTTACCATCACCGAACAGGAGTGCCTCGTGGTTGTATGGTCGATGCAAAATTTTCGACCTTATCTTCATGGCCGCCACTTTACTATGGTTACGGACCATCACGCCTTGTGCTGGCTCTCGACAGTCAAGAACTTGCCCGGCTGCCTTGGTCGCTGTATTTTTCGCTTACATAAATGCGACTTCACGATTACATACAAGTCGAGAAACAAGCATGAAGACGCCGACGCACTTTCGCGTTGCCCGCTCTCTTCAGAGCCACTTAACAAACCTGCCAATGCCGCACTCGAGAAGATTTCGGCCGTCTCTTCCCTACATGTTTCGTCCTTAGCTACTGTGGACCCAACTTCTCCAAGCGAGTGTGGTTTGTTCTTATCTCACCAACGTGCTGACCCTTACTGTCGCCACATCATGGACAGTCTTGATGGGACTTGCAGGCCCCCTGACGGCCGTCTTCGCCGACAGCTGACGCAATTCACGTTCAACAACCACGTCCTGTACCGTCATATCTACCACCCTGATGGTCAACGTTGTGTGCCCCTTTTACCTCGCTCTGTTCGGGCTCCAGTCCTCAAGATATATCACGACATGTCTGCTGGACGCGTGGGCTTCCAGAAAACGTGTGACCGCATAAGATGTCACTACTACTGGCCGGGCTTGTCCACCTGTGTCGTGAAGTACGTTGCTTCATGGGCCCTTTGTCAGCGTCACAAGCTACCTACATCAACTCGAATTGGAGAATTACAACCACTCTCGTGTCCCCTGCAACCATTTGAGGTAGTTGGCGTTGACCTGTATGGTCCGCTTCCTATGACTGTCATGGACAATCGATGGGTAGTTACAGCTGTCGACCACCTGACCCGCTACGCCAAAACAGCTCCCGTGCCTTCTGCATCAGCTTCGAAAGTGGCTGACTTCATCCTTAGAGCAAACATCCTTCCTCATGGAGCTCCCTTCTAATCCTGAGCGACCATAGAAGAGTATTCCTTTCAGAACTCGTCGAAGAAAAACTCAAGGCATCCGGCACTACACACAAAACAAGCTCCAGTTACCATCCTCAGACGAACGGCCTGACAGAGCGCTTTAATCGTACACTGTCAGATATTATAGCGATGTATATTGAACCGGACCACCCAAACTGAGACACCATTTTGCCATTTGTCACTTTTGCGTATAATACCTCTGTACAGCGCACAACCGGTTACTCGCCGTTCTACCTCGTCCACGGTCGCTTTCCCTCTTCTTTCCTTGATGTTTCGTTCTTCTGTACGCCTGTTAAACCATGTTCAACTTCAAGTGAAGAATACGTGTCTCGTTCACTTCATTACCGCCTGCTGGCTCGCGTCAACATTGAAACCAAGCAACAGGATCGCAAGCTTGAATATGATGTCTCTCATTGTGCCGTGTGTTTCAGCCCTGGCGACAAAGTCCTCCTTTTTACACCCATTTGCCCTACCGGCCTGTGCGAGAAGATTCAATTACGTTTTATTGGCCGCTACACTGTCTTGGAGCAAACGCCTCCTGTGAATTATCGCGTGGCACCCGTACTTCTTCTAACGGACGGGATCTGGCGCCGCCATGGACGCCAGGCATTTACGCCTACTTTTTCTGCAGCTTATGCAGGTGATGACTACCGTCTGCGGCACCTTCGACTCAGCGTGCTTGTTTCTTATCAAGAATGCCGACATGAATCACGTGTGCCCCGCTTTCATATGCCCTTGGGATCGCAACCCGCCACTGGACATGACAGTGCTGCCGGCAGCCGATCGTCTCATCCTCTGGCAACCTTGGTCACACCAGGATGGGATACTACTTAAGCAGGCACCTCAACCTGCCACTCCGGGATCTGGCGCCGCCATGGACGCCAGGCATTTACGCCTACTGTTTCTGCAGGTTGGTTATTCCTATCGTTGTGTATATGGAAAACCGTTTAGAAAGCTGGCGTCGGATCCCACATGTGTCAGTGTGCTTATTTGTGATTTATTTCATGTTGTTACAAACTACTCGGAAAGCGGAGTTATTGTTGGGTTGCTTTTGCTGCTGTCCGGCGATATCGAGCAGAATCCTGGCCCCCTTTCTGAGGAGCAAGAACAAAAAATGTTTTCTGTGATCATGCAAATCCCTCAGATGTTGCAGAGGCAGTCAGACATTCTTGATGAAATTCGCACCCTACGCTGCGAGCAACAAGCTATCAAACAAAGCGTATCTGATCTCGCGGCTAAGGTCGAGCGTGCTGAAGCCAGCGCATCATGTGTTCCGCCTTTGAAAGAAGAAGTGGGGAGAGTGACGGCTTGCGTTGAATCACTTGCTGCATCGTTTGCCTCCATGCGCGAACGCCAAGACGATCTAGAAAATAGATCACGCCGAAATAACTTGCTATTTTATGGTCTTGATGATACCGCTGGTGAAACGTGGGCGGAATCTGAGAAACGAATTTGGACTTTTTGCGCCGAAAAACTAAGTGTTGATACTTCTGTAACATCGATAGAAAGAGCCCACAGGCTTGGGCGTTTTTCACAGCAAAACAACAGGCCGATAATAGTGAAGTACGTGTTATTTAAAGAAAAACAACGGGTGCTTGCCGCTGCGCAAAAACTAAAGGGAACCGGCTATTCTATCAGCGAAGACTACTCTGAAAAGGTTAGATTGGAGCGTAAAAAGTTACTCCAGTTTGCTAGAGAACGCGGTGGTGATTTCAAGCTGAACTTCAATAAACTCAAGATTGGCACACAAGTTTTTAGGTATGACGCGGCTAGTGATAGCGTTAAGTGCAATGTCCGATAGCCACGAATTCAACCTCGATCGCGCGAAAAGACAGATGCTGTAACGGAACTTAAAATAATTGTTGTAAATTGCCGTAGCCTCAAGAACAAAAAGGAGGAGTTTGGTGCACTTGTTGAACTAGTAAAGCCACACGTCGTTGTGGGCATTGAGTCGTGGTTGGATGACACCATAACTGACAGCGAAATTTTTCCGCCGAACTATACGGCATATTGAAAAGATCGCAATGTGCATGGTGGGGGCGTTTTCGTCCTTGTCCACAGTGCTATCAGTAGCGTGCCAATAAACCTAAATACCCCATCATGCGAAACGGTCTGGTGTAAGGTTATCCTCGCTAACGGCTCCGCAATGGCTATCGGGTCGTTTTACAGGCCACCTTCACAGAAAGGCCCCGAGTCATTGTTTGAGCTTAGCCATATTTTACTAGCTCTAGATGCAACGCGTGTTATTTTGGCGGGCGATTTTAATTTGCCAAACATCGAATGGGTCCATCTTCAGCCTAAATCTAACACGTCGTCGCTTCTGTACCCTGCTTTTTGTGAAATGATCAACGCTCATTCGCTATTTCAATTTGTATCTCGTCCTACCAGACTAGGTTCCTCTTGCAATAATGTGCTTGATTTAATTTTTTGCAATGGCCAAACCCTAATCTCTTCTGTCACAACAATACCAGGTGTAAGCGACCACGAAGTCGTTGTTGGAACAATAAGTTGCGATATTGTGCGCCGCCCGAATCCGTTACCGCGAAAAGTGTTTTATTATAATCGCGGTGATTATGTCTCTCTTTCCCGAGAGCTAGATCAGTTTTTACCAGAGTTCAAACAACATGCTACCAACCTGGATTTGAATACTACATGGCACTTGCTCAAAACTAAGGTTTTATCACTGATACGCACTAATGTTTTGTCACGGGTGCTTTCCTCAAAGCGTAGAACTAGTAAGCTATGGATGAACAGCAGCCTCAAGGCCTTGATTAATCGCAGGCACCACGTGTATCGAAAGTACCGCCAGACACCACAACGCGAGCTACATGAAACGTTAAAAGAACTAAACAAGAGTGTTGCTAAACAGATGCGCTGTGCTGAACTTGAGCATCTGGGTCGCTTAAATGATAGGATCAAAAATAACCCGAAAGAAGTATGGAAGTACGTTAAAAGCAAGCAGGCTGTAAAGGAAACGATTCCAGATGTTATAGATGACCTCAACTTCAGCGCAGACTTAAAGGGCAAAGCTGAGAGATTCAATTTTTATTTTCAGAGTGTTTTCACCCAATCAGTTTGCCTACCCAGCGGCCCTCAGTTAGTCAGAATAAATTCAGAAATGAGTGCAATATGTTTTACTGAACGTGGAGTCTTAGCTCTGCTACAAAAAATTAAGGTAAATGCGGCACCTAATCCTGACGCTATTCCTAATTATGTTTTAAAAAACTGTGCTGCTTCACTTGTACCATTTCTAGTCTTGCTCTTCAAAAATCAGTGGCGCTTGGCTGTTTACCTGACGACTGGAAAAGTGCCAACGTTGCCCCTATCTTCAAAGCTGGAGACAAAACGCGAACAAAAAATTACAGACCGATCTCGCTAACTTGTATAATATGTAAATTGATGGAACACATTATCTATACCAATTTAATCTCCCATCTTCAAGATAATAACTTTTTCTGCACTACGCAACACGGTTTCAGAAAAGGGTTGTCCTGCGATACTCAACTAATTGAATTTAGTCATGATATAGCTGCCTCGATCGACAATGGATGCCAAGTGGACTGTGTATTTTTAGATTTTCAAAAAGCCTTTGATTCTGTATCACACAATTTATTATTACTTAAACTGTCTGCTCTAAATATCCCTCCCTCTTTGTTGAAGTGGCTTGAAGCGTATCTTGTTGGTAGAAAACAGCGGGTTGTTCTCGAGGGAGTGAATTCTTCTAAAGTCGATGTCTTATCAGGGGTCCCCCAGGGATCTGTTCTGGGACCCCTTCTTTTTTTGATATTTATAAATGATATAACCCAACAAGTATCCAGCCGCATGCGCATGTATGCAGATGACTGCTGCATATATCGTGACGTCACGTCTGCTCAAGATTCTGCTCAACTACAAAGTGATCTAAATGCTGTGTTATCATGGTGCACCACATGGAACATGACACTTAACTTTTCAAAATGTAATACCGTTCGCTTCACAAACAAAAAGAACATTCTAAATACGAATTCCTTTCTTGGTGACAATCGTTTGGAAGTTGTGTCTAAATATAAGTACCTAAGTGTTTTCTTTACGAGCAACCTATCCTGGAACGACCACATTGAATACGTCGGTGCTAAAGCGAGCCGTGTATTGAACTTCCTGAAGCGTAACTTCAAACAGGCCCCACCTAAACTAAAGGAAACGCTCTATCTTTCTAACGTTCGCTCAATTTTAGAGTATGGTTGTGTGGCTTGGGATCCAGACACTAAAATATGTACTAATGCGCTAGAAAGGGTTCAGAAAAGAGCAGCGCATTTTGTGTCTGGTAACTATGATTTCACTAACCGCTCTTCGTGCATTCGTAAACATTTGGGTTGGCCTCTCCTGCAGGACAGGCGCAAATTCTTAAGATTATATCTATTTCATAATATTTATATTGGTAGCACTGGTTTAAATAGAGACGTGTACATTAAAGATCCCACTTATGTATCCTCTCGCCTAGATCACTCCCGCAAAGTTCGCGAATACCGATGTCGCATAAATACTTACAAAAACTCCTTCTTCCCGAAAACCACACACGAATAGAACAACCTACCAGAATACATTGTATCCACCCCGCCACCCTCATTTCAAAATGCTCTGTCACAATTTTTGTTGAAATGAAAGTTGCCAATTTCTGTCTGCATTTCTGTTTGTGTTTTACTTTTCCTTGATTGCCTCGTGTTCCCGAGAATGTGTACACACTGTATAAGCTGAGCATGCTTACTTGTTTTGTTATCGGTATTCATACCCTGTATCAATTTCAATTTTTTTTGTCTCCTCCCCCCTACTGTAATGCCCAAATTGGGCGCTGTAGGTACTCGAATAAATAAATAAATAAATAAATAACGGACTGCCGCTGGAGGGGAGCAGAAATAGTCCACGTATCCCGCACGAAGCCTTGCATACGGCGTTCCTTTTCGCTTTGACCTGCGGCCAAGAACTGCGGTCAGGATGACCACTTTCACGTCGGGTGGGGCGGGAATCAGTGTAGGCATTCATAAAGCACATCTACTATCTTTACACATGTTCATCATCATAAGTGGTCGTCATCTTCATCTGCTGTGGAGACTTGGCTTGCCTGAGTTCTGTGCCTTGGGTGTGGTCGCCTCATCGTGTCTTCTGGGCCTAAGAAAGGCTGCCTTCACCGTTACAACACAATGTATATATATATATATATATATATATATATATATATATTGTAACGGGGTTTATTTGCAGCGCAGAACGCAGAAAGCGAAGCAGTCAGCAGCGTCCGGCCAAGCGCAGCAAGCACGAGCTTATGATGATGGCGATGCCCCTGATGCGCCGAGAAATGCCGCTGAAGCTCTTCTTCTTCACTACAATCGCCCTCCGCACAAAAAGACGCCATCCTGGCGGATTAGGGATAAGAAACGACTAATGGGTCGTAATATGGCTTGAGACGAGAGACGTGGACAGTGTCGCGGCCGCGGTAGCGTAGGTCTGTGGATGGGATGATGGGCTCCACGATATAGTTGACGAGTGACGTTCGCTCTACAACGCGGTATGGCCCGATGTATTTGGGAAGAAGTTTTGCGGAGCGGCCAGGCGCGGTAGCAGGTGCCCGAAGCCATACTAATGAACCAGGTGGAAAGTTTGGAGCCGAACGGTCCCCAGTCTGGCGGGATTGCTGCTGCCACTGGTCCTCGGTAGAAAAAGAGCGGGCAAGCTGGCGGCATTCTTCAGCATGTCGGGCACCTTCGGACAGAGTTGTACTTTCGGACTCATAAGGTTTATATGGAAGAATAGTGTCTACTGTATTTGAAGGTTCTCGTCCGTACAAAAGAAAGTATGGCGAAAACCCAGTAGTAGCTTGTACGGCAGTATTATACGCGTAGGTGACGAACGGGAGAACTTGGTCCCAATTTGAATGATCAGAGGCGACGTACATCGACAGCATACTGCCAAGAGTACGGTTGAAGCGCTCCGTCATGCCATTTGTTTGAGGGTGGTACGCTGTACTTGTGCGGTGCACGATTCGGCATTCGTTGAGTAATGCCTTCAAGGCGTCAGAAAGAAAGGCACGGCCTCTGTCACTTAAGAGCTCGCGAGGGGCACCATGACGCAGAATGAAACGTTGCAACAGAAACGTTCCAACGTCACGGGCTGTGGCAGTCGGCAGCGCGGCTGTTTCGGCATAGCGTGTCAGATGGTCTATCGCAACAATAATCCAGCGATTGCCAGCTAGAGTTGATGGTAGTGGTCCGTAAATGTCAATGCCGACGCGATCAAAAGGTCGACTAGGACAAGGAAGAGGTTGTGACGGGTAGACTTGCCCGGGAGGTAACTTTTGTCGTTGGCACTGAGCACACGAGCGAATGAACTTTCGCACGTAGTTATGCATGCCACGCCAATAATATCTGAGTCGAAGCCTAGCGTATGTCTTGAAGAGGCCTGCGTGGGCGCACTGTGGGTCCGCGTGAAAAGCTTCACAGATGGCAGCTCGAAGATGGCGGGGTATCACAAGGAGACACTTGCGACCGTCAGAAAGGTAGTTGCGTCGATAAAGAAGATCATCCCTTAGGCAAAAGTTGCTAGCCTGGCGGCGGAGAGCGCGAGACGGCAAAGGAGTGAGAGGATCAGAAAGAATGCTTATGAGGCCACTGATCCAGGGATCCTTTCGTTGTTCCACCGTCATGTTGCGCAAGGCGGATGACGCAAGTGCAGGCTCGAGGGAAGAGAGGCAAACACCTTCATCCGATATGGGTGAGCGAGAAAGGGCGTCGGCGTCCGTGTGCTTACGACCAGATCTGTAAATAACGCGGATGTCGTATTCCTGAAGTTTGAGCGCCCAGCGAGCAAGTCGTCCGGAAGGGTCTTTAAGTGTGGATAGCCAACAAAGGGCGTGGTGGTCAGTGACGACGTCGAATGCGTGGCCATACAGGTAGGGGCGAAATTTTCCAAGGGCCCAAATAATAGCTAAACACTCTTTCTCGGTCACGGAGTAGTTAGCCTCGGCTTTCGTCAAAGTACGGCTTGCGTAAGCGACGACATATTCATCAAACCCTGCCTTTCGTTGCGCGAGCACAGCGCCAAGTCCAACACCGCTGGCATCAGTATGAACCTCCGTGGGAGCGGCAGGATCGTAGTGGCGGAGGATGGGTGGTGAAGTCAGCAGGTGGCGTAATTTGGTGAATGCATCGTCGCATGCTGGTGACCATGTAGAAAGGTCCTTGTCGCCGCTAAGAAGGTCCGTAAGGGGCGCACATATGGAAGCAAAATTTCTAATAAAACGTCGGAAGTATGACGACAAGCCGACAAAACTTCTAAGTTCCTTCAAGTTCTTTGGCTTCGGAAAATCGGCGACTGCTCGGAGCTTGGCGGGGTCGGGAAGTATGCCGT
Organism: Rhipicephalus annulatus; assembly: GCA_013436015.1. Taxonomy (NCBI): domain Eukaryota; kingdom Metazoa; phylum Arthropoda; class Arachnida; order Ixodida; family Ixodidae; genus Rhipicephalus; species Rhipicephalus annulatus. Next base: position 317,668 of record WOVY01000246.1, read on the forward strand.
CCCGCGATACGACGTGGCCAAGAATAGTGAGCTGCCGAGCACCAAAACGACACTTCTTGAGGTTGAGTTGAAGGCCGGCGTCGGTGAGACGTGTGAGGACGTGCTCGAGACGATTTAAATGGGTGTCGAAATCGGTGGAAAAGACAACTACGTCATCGAGGTAGCATAAACATGTGTTCCACTTGAGGCCTCGTAAAATAGCGTCCATCATTCTTTCAAAAGTGGCTGGAGCGTTACAAAGGCCGAAAGGCATAACGGTAAACTCGTATAACCCATCAGGTGTGACAAATGCTGTTTTCGGTCGGTCAGATGCTTCCATAGGAACTTGCCAGTATCCAGACCGTAAATCCAGCGAAGAGAAGTATTCTGCTCCCTGCAAACAGTCAAGGGCGTCGTCTATTCGAGGTAACGGGTAAACGTCCTTGCGGGTGATCTTGTTTAAACGTCGATAATCCACACAGAACCGAATGGAGCCGTCCTTCTTCTTAACAAGAACGACCGGTGACGCCCAGGGACTGTTAGAAGGCTGTACAATACCCCGCTGGAGCATGTCAGCAACCTGGTCGTCAATAACACGGCGCTCCGACGCTGAGACTCGGTAGGGGCGCTGCCGTAGAGGCGTATGGCTTCCTGTATCAATCTTGTGAGATATGTTCGATGTGCGACTGAGGCCAGAAGCGTGGCTGTCAAAAGAAGTACGAAACTTTTGCAGCAGGTTCACTAACTGGCTTCGTTCTGACGAAGACGTTGCGACATCGATGGAGCGGTGGAAAGCGTCAAGGAGTGACTGGTCAACAACAGAGTCAGAAATAAGTGCGCTGAGGTCCGTAGAGAGTAAACTAGATGGAGCGTCAAAAATGTGACGGGCGTCGATCGGATGCACGTGACCGAGACATTCACCATAGAATAAAGGTAAAGGCCCTTCTAGCGTATTGTACACGAGCGTCTTCGTGACGCCATGGTGGAGAGTAAGGAGAGCAACGGGCAGTGGAGAACATTTCCGTTGAATGAACTGGGCAGAGGGCGTAAATAAAACATCACCGTCGGAAATAGCGTCACACGACACAGTCACCAGCAGAGAAGAGCGCGGTGGTACGGTGGTGTCGTCGGAAACAAACAGTTTATAACACGGCAGGGAGGCTTCAACAGCATCAACATCAGGAAGTGCAGATAGCTCAAGTTCAGCGCGACAGCAGTCAATGACGGCATTATTATTCGCAAGGAAGTCCCAGCCGAGTATCATGTCATGGGAACACGAGGGTAGCACTACGAATTCGACGATATACACAATCCCTTCGATTACGACTCGTGTGGTGCAGGCTGCGAGAGGTGTTACACTTTCTGCGTTAGCCGTTCTAAGAGAGAGGCCGGATAATGGCGTCAGAACTTTGCGGAGTTTGCGGCACAGGTTCATGGACAGGACGGATAGAGCGGCTCCGGTGTCAACAAGCGCCATGACGACGATACCATCGACTGACACTTCAATGACGTTAGCTGGACAGGGGCGAGGACTTGTGCATGGCGACGGGGACGCAGTTCGTGCCTCGGGAACTGCGGCCGTTAGTTTTCCTGGTCGGTGGGTCCGGAACGGCGACGCATAGGGGAAAGCGAACGTCGACGTGGAGATGGGGAGCGGCGGGTCGGGCCGTGTGGACGATCAGAAGAAAATGAAGAGGAAGGAGGGCTTGAAGGCGTAGACGAAAACTGAGGGTCGAAAGAGGGCTTTCGTCGAATGTTCTGGGCAGCCTGGCGACGACGACAATAACGTGCCACGTGGCCAACACCACCACAAGAAAAACATATGGGACGGTTGTCGTAGGTCCGCCATTGGTCGGAGTAGACTCCGACTTGCGGCTGGGGGCAGAAAACTGCGGCCGAGGTGGTATCGGCATAGGCGGCGGTGAATAGGTCGGCGGTGAATAGGTCGGCGGTGAATAGGTCGGCGGTGAATAGGTCGGCGGCGAAAAGGGCGGCGGCGAATACATAGGCGCTGACTGGAACGCAGGCTGTCGAGGTCGAGCAACGGCTTCGGCGTACGTGAGAGGTGCGGCGACTGGGGGAGGTTCACGGGCGGGAGGAAGAACTTGTGCGACCTGGTCCTGAATGAAGTCGCGGAGTGTAGACGGTGATCTGCGTGGTTGATCGGGTACGCAGGACATCAAAGAGAGCTGACGAGCGACCTCAGCGCGGATGAACTCTTGGATCTTGGAGAGAAGAGGGGCATGGTCTTCTCCTATGCCAAGGGTGGAAAGGCTGGACGAAGAGTCGTCGAGCACCGAGGGACGTCGGGTGGAAAGACGTTGCCTGCGCAACTCGTCAAAACTCTGGCATAACTCGGTCAGTTCTAGGACAGTGCGAGGACTCTTCGAAAGCAACATTTGGAAAGCGTCGTCCTCAATGCCCTTCATGATATGCTTGATCTTAAGCTCTTCGGACATTGGCTCGTTCACTCGCTTGCAAAGGTCCAGAACATCCTCAATGTAGCTTGTGAAATTCTCACCAAGCTGCTGGGACCGAGTATGTAAGCGTTGTTCGGCACGGCGTTTGCGTACCTCAGGCCGCCCGAAAACTTGTGTGAGGCTCGTTTTGAAGACCGACCATGTAGGGAGTTCCGCTTCGTGGTTTATAAACCACAGCTTGGCCACGTCCGACAGGTAGAAAGAGACGTAGGCCAACTTGGCGGTGTCATCCCATTTGTTGTGAGTACTCACTCGCTCGTACATTGAAATCCAGTCGTCAACGTCCTTGTCTTCTGTGCCTGAGAAGACAGGGGGATCTCGCAGACGCAGAGAACCGGCGCAGAGAACAGTAGGCGGTGCCGGTGGAGGAGTTGGAGCGGCGCTTGCGTCGGTAGGCATAATTGATGGTAAAATGCGATTCCGAAGCTCCAGGGTGATCGAAACCCAGCAGAATCCACCACTTGTAACGGGGTTTATTTGCAGCGCAGAACGCAGAAAGCGAAGCAGTCAGCAGCGTCCGGCCAAGCGCAGCAAGCACGAGCTTATGATGAGGGCGATGCCCCTGATGCGCCGAGAAATGCCGCTGAAGCTCTTCTTCTTCACTACAATATATATATATATATATATATATATATATATATATATATATATATTGTGACAACGAGGACCGAAACTAGCACACTGGCACAGACGCACATGCTAGGCGAGCGAGGAAGAAGAAGACAGGATAAGAACAGCTGGCCCTTCATCGGGTGAGCATTGGTCTCGTGTATATAAACCCCAAGTGCTATTTGTTTAAACACTTCTAGATGCTTTAAATGTTAATATATGCGAGATCACACCATCTGTCAAACCAATCGGCCAACTGCAAATAAAATTTGACGATATCTTCCCTACGAACGCTAAACACTTGCCCTCTAAATATTTGATTGGTTTATTAGAACAACACCTGTCTCAATTAGGTACTAATATAGTAATTGCAACGGATGCATCTATAAGTGGCGAGAAGGCAGGTGTGGGTATTTTTTCTCTCTCATTATTCTAGTCATTTTCATTACGCCTCCCAGATTATACACCAATATTTGAAGCGGAATTAATGGCCGTTATACTAGCTATTCGTAAACTGCCTGCGACTCATTCGACAGCTGTGATAGTGTCTGACTCGTATTCCGTGTGTTCATTTTTATCATCGTCGTCGACATCAGCAGTACTGGAAAGTTTTAAATCATTAATCCCAGCAAAAATTTGTCAAGTGCGAATGATATGGGTGCCAGGCCATCGTAGTATATTTATAAACGAGATGGCTGACATACTTGCGCGAACATCTCTTGATCTTTTGATTGTGCCAATCATGCCTCCTACAGCTTATGTAACAGCAGAGAGGTTTACAAAACTTTTTCTTCTTGAAGACTCATGAATAATTATGATACTGAATCCAGATTTCTCGCAGCTGCACTTCACATGGAATAATAAATGGTGTCCCACGCGTAAATTGGAAGTCTTGATAACAAAATTACGTTGCCGTGTAGCACCTCTTAATTTCTACTTAAACAGGTCTGGTCTGGTGCCATCTCCTCTGTGCTCAAGCTGTAACGAACCTGAACATATCGACCATTTTCTTATGGCATGTCACTGACCAAAAATAAAAAAACTGCTTTGAAATTTTATTCAAAAAACTAGGAATCTCACTTAATACTCCCAATATTTTGTTCTTTGGGGCCACTTCATTGGGACACAGCGACAGGAACAACTGCGGGGCTCTCTGCGAATTCATATATATCAAAAGAAGATTACCTTGCTGAGTCAGCGATCAGCTCTCGAATTTTACTAGCCACACTACCACTTATTATTTGGCTGATACACTGCAATGATTCAACTTTCAGGAGAATTTCATATAACAATTCCACCTCAGATATTCAACAAATTCTATTATTTCTCTCCCCCCTTTTTTACTTTTTCCTACATCGCGGCAAATTAATTTCACAGTCAAAACACAGTACTCATATTCCCCTAGTCTAGAAAATCTAAAGGTATTGACTTGCATTAACCACCGGCTTCTTGGCCAATCTTCTTTAGTGGGTGAGAGCCACGAAAAAAAAGAAACAAGCAAGCAAGCAAGCAAAAAAAACTCAAATTAGTGTGGGTCCCAGGCCACTGCGGATTACAATTAAATGAATTGGCAGATGCTTTGGCACGAGCATCACTCGAATGGACCAGTAATTTCAGTACTTCCCGAGTTAGAATACTTATCAGGGGTTAGATATAGTAAATTCGCTATTTTTACAGATAGTTTAGAAAATATCACACAATGGACAGATTATCAGCACCTCAAATTTCCATAGGAAGCCCAGTGGAGTCCGTCAAAAAAACTTGAAATTATAATTTCTAGATTCCGGTGCCGTGTCCCCCCATTAAATTTTTATTTACACAGAGCTGGTCTGAAACCTTCCCCCCTTTGTCCGTTCTGCGAAGAATCAGAAACTATCAAACATAATTTTAGCTCATGTCGGAACTATGCATTAATTAGGAAACGACTTTTAGATATTCCATTTGCGAAGCTAGGTTTAAATTTAACAGCAGAAAATGTTCTAAGTTTTGGTGCCTCTGTTTTGGGAAATTGCCCCAGAGATGCATTCGATGCGGTGTGTAATTTTATTCAAGACTCTAAACGTTTTTTCAACATAAAGCCCTCGTTAACAAATACTAAAAAACGGGTCGAAAAGTAATTTTCTCTTTTGGATAAATCCGTGACATACCAAATTAATCTGGTTTGGCAAAACCAGCTGTCTCGTCGGCTCCCAAAGTCAAGTTGTAGCTATTAGTGTCTACTTGGTTATTGATTTTTTTCTCACTATCTAAATCTTTGGTTTATTTCTTTTTTTCCAACATACTGTCTTAACTATACAACTCCCCCCCCTTTTTTTCGTTGTAAGCAATAATGCAGTTATCGTTCATATGAGACTATTTGTTCTCTTGGCCAATCCCCCAGAGTGGGTACGAGCCATGGATTAAAGGATACAAACAAACAAACAAAAAAGCAAGCAAAAATCGGGTGTTGTCTATTGTTCTCTGTCTGGTACATCACAATGACGCAGTCGACGAAGAAGAAGTCTTATGTCCCGGCATAGTCATCCAGGACAGCCGTGATAAGCGCCGCTTGAGGACCCTCTGCGGGAAGCCACCGGTACGCGTCTTCGTGGTTCATCGGCAGTGCGGGCTTCTTCATCCAGGAACGCCGTTCACGCTTTTTTGGCGATGGAGTCAACAACCCGGCCGCCGCTTCAACTGCTCATCGGACCATCAGTGGATGGTGTCCATGCCTTCTCTCTGGTACCAGGGCATCACCAAATAGACACTATGCAACCACTTCGGGACCATAATACGCACGGGCTCCAGTCCTTTGGGAATGCTGTTCAAGCTTCCCATGGCCTGCATTCACTGTCCGGTACTCTTCCAACACATGAGCCGCCAAGAAACGCTGTTAATGCTTCTTTGGACGTGCATGTCACCAAGTGAGTACTACTAGAACCACGTACTTCACGGACGCGAAACGAAGCGGTTCAAAAGCCTCGTGGAACAGTGCCGTGGAACTGCGGCGTACCATCACACTGCTCCGCACCGAGATAACAAACTGACAGCGTTGATTGCCGAGCGAGCTCCTACAATGTTGGCAGCATTGTGTGACATTAACGCAGTGTTGGATGTAGCTGCCTCATACGACCTTGAGTCAAGCACAACGGAGCAACGCAGGGAGCTTCGCTCTTCTCTGATCGAGCTCTCACACTAGCTCGACTGCTTCGCGTCGGTGATCTCGGCGTTGCCACCTGCCACCTCACAATCACCAGCCGTATGCGAACTACCGAAATTCTATGGAGTTCGGAACGACGCCGACAGCTGGGTGGCAACCGTCAACGCGCTAGCAATGCGCGCGGCCTGGAAAGAGACTCAGAAATGGTATGTGACCATAGACCGTTTTCGGGAAAGTGCAGTGGCGTGGCACCGGTATGAAGGTTGGAAGCAGCAGTCAAGGGCGGAGTGGAGCTTCAAGCTTATAGCTGCTTTCAATCCGAATCCCTGTGTCACCTGTCCATGTAACTCGACCTTCTCTCAGGACGGAACTCGGGAAAAGCCCGACTTAGAGGATGCGATTAGAGCCACTACCATCCTGTCATGTCTCGGTGACCAAGATGTAGGGAACAATCACGATTGTGTAACTTTGCCTTGCACGGGAACTTCTGCTGTCGTATTTAGAGTTCCTGAGGAGCACCGGCCTGACGGTGCAGCTGTGTCCGACGGGTCCCTGATGGCAAGCTTTGCGCAATGCTCCGCAAGAGGCCCCAACGCAGGTCGTCCCGTCGACTTAGAGGCACCGGCCCCCATCCTACTGGACATTCTACCACCTAATGATACAGGTCTTTCCGCTGAGTCTAATAACATCCCATCTGACCAGACGGAAGAGGATATGCGTGCAACGCATGCACAGCCTGAATCGGTAGAGTCTCCGATTTTTGGAACGGCTTCCGTCGAGGATCTCCCACCAGTACGCATCGTGGCTTCAAGAATCGCCGACTTTACAGCGTCCGGGAGCCCCATAGCGGCAACGCTGTGCAAGTCACGGACTACGCAAGTCACGGCGCATGAGCCACGCCACAGGTCAGCACGAGGACTTCAGCCCAAGTTTGTGCAGAGGTCTAATCGCACCAAAAACAACTCTCGATCCGCAGAAAATTGCGCAGACGGCTGCATAAGATGCTACTCGTTTCCTTGCCGGATCCACCATTTTCTGCCCTGTTTTCTAAAATTGGTGGGACAAACGAAAGCGTTCTGTGATCAACATGCGACCATGTCGATCCAGTTGGGGCCGCCCGCCAGAACCATCTCCAAGAAAACCACACAACTGCAGGAAGCTTCTACCACGACAATGCCTGCTCGGTCCACCAAATAAAAACCGGAATCGAACTACTTTCTCTCAAAAGTCGCAGCATCGCCGAGGCTGTAGACTGTCACGCTACAGTCAATGTCCTCCCGCAGAGTCATCAACAAAGGGACCAACCAGGACCCAGTCCCCACCACGACATGGCGAACGACCCGGGCGACATAGCCAGTGTCGGTCACCGGAGCCAATTTCAACAAACTTCCAGCGTGGTCGGGGCCGACCACGACGATGCAGCCAACCCAGCCCACCTAAAGCAATGTCAACTGTTGCAGCTATCTTCACTCACATGAACATTGTCGTGTGGCCCATCGACAATGCTTGCAGTCCTAGTGTGACGATGAAGACCGAAACAGGCACTCTGACACAGACGCACATGCTAGGCGAGGAGGAGGAAGACGAAGTCTGATTAAGATTAGCTGGCCCAGAATTGGGTGTTGCTCTTGTTCTCTGTCTCGCTCATCACAATATATATATATATATACATACATAAGGGAAAGAAGTGTATACCTGTGGGCTCGTTTTTTCAAATATATATATATATATATAGATATATATATATATATATATAGACGCAAGCCAAGGTGCATGTTAAGTTCGCGCACTAATTGTTTGCTACGCCCTCAATAATGCCTGTGATGTGCTTGCGAAACAGAACAAGCAAAGTGCAGGTGGGGTCTACGAAGATCGACATTGACAACTCAGGCACGTGCGAGCTGTGCGGGATAAGAGAAGACGACGAGGTGCCGTACTTGGAAGCCAAGGTGTTCGTAAAGTAACCATTTTTTTCAAATTTTTTTGTTTGTGTGAAATTTCTTTTCGTTTTTGTGAATTGCGCGTGAAAATTCTGGTGGAGGAGTCGGGATACGCACCCAACCTCTTCAGAAGTCGGAGAAGGCAACTCGGAAAAAAAGCAGTCGCGGACCCACTAAGCTGACCCCTGTTCATTAGCGCAGCCATCGCCAAAGTGGAGAGCACCCTGAGTTTTCTCCTGCGCATTATAGAAAAACAGTCGCAGTTCCCAGGGGAGACGCTACCGAGATCACTTCACGGGCCGCGCCAACACAAATTGTAGTTCATCCACCGATGACGCCCGAACCATTCCACAGTGACGCACACGAAAACGCAGAGGAGTGGCTTGGGCAATTTGAGCGCGTCGCGAGGGTCAATGGATGGGATGGTGCCCGGAAGCTAAGACGTGTTTATTTTGTGTTGGAGAATTCTGCACGAATGTGGCTGGAAAATAACAAGGCTGCCATCTCGACCTGGGATGACTTTCGACGGAAGGCACTTGCCACCTACCCGAGTACGGATCACAAGGAGAGAAGCGAGACCACCCTCCAAGCTCGGAACCAGCAGCACAATGAAAGCTTGACCATGTATATAGAGGACATGACCCACCTCTTCCGCCGTGCAGACCAGAACATGAGCGAGGAAAAAAAAACCTTCGCCATCTAATGCGACGCATAAGACAGGAGTTTTTTGCCGGTTTGGTTACGAATCTGCTGGCCATTGTCGCGGAGTTCTGTTCTGAGGCATCCACAATTTAATGAACACTTCAGCAACGACTGAGAACGTACAGCCTGGATCTCGACATCGCCCCCTTTGACGCAGCACCCGCTGTCTTGGAAAACAGCATGAAGTTTGTACGTGAACTCGTGAGGTCTGTGGTGCGAGAGGAGCTCCAGAGGCAGCCACTCGACCACAGTGTTCACGCTGTGTCGTCACTAGCCGACCTCGTGCGTAAGGAAGTCAGACTGGCGATTCTTGATCTACAGCCCGTTCGGGAACGTCAGCAGTATGCCCAGCCAGAAGTGGCACCATCGTTATCGCAGAGAGTCCCATAACCCGACGCTCTACTGCAAGAACCCCTCATGAGTACGGAGATCGCAGCCACTTCGCTGTACAGCACTGTTCCACCAAACAGACACCTGCCACCGGAAAGGATACCAAGGAAGACTGATATATGGCGAACTCCTGGCAGGGCTCCTCTCTGCTACCACACTGGAGAGACCAGCCACCTGTATTGAATGTGCCAGTACCGCCATACAGGGCTTTGGGGATTCGCAGTGAATGCACCTAGGCCTCGGAATGGGGAGCGTTCTTTCGAGATCGAGCAGTACCTGTCATCTTGTCAGTATTCTCACGACCTTCAGCCACATCAGCCTCGCTTGGCAGCACCGTTGTGATATCAGTCACCAAGTCCCCGTCGATCATCGGCCTCTTCCACTGCAAGGCAGTGTTCACCAAGCGCAGGTCGGCAAAACTAGAGCCAGCGACCTGTGGAGGTAAGGCCGCTGCTGATGCTGAAAGAGAACCTCTATCACTGACTCCGCGTGATAACGATGAACTGAGAAGCTGATACAGCAGTCATGACGTCGCTTCCGACTTGCGTGTATTTGTTGACAGCTATGAAGTGAACGCACTAGTTGATACAATTGTGGATTACTCAGTAATCAGTAGTGAGCTCGCCAGAACACTCAACAAAGTACTGACTCCAAGGGAAAGACCTCAAGTTTTCGCCGCAGGGGGACACCTCGTCGACCCATTTAGAATGTGTATGGCAAAAATTGGAATAAGGGGTTCCAAATACGTCGCCAGTTTTATTGTGCTGCCGGAGTGTTCTCGAGACGTGATTAATGGTATGAACTTGCTAAAAACAAATTACGCTGTATTTAACTTGCTGAAATCGTCCGTCTCATTTTGAACCAAGCACGCGATTGCAACGTTCAAAACGGAAGAAAAAGCCAAAGATATGTTTAGTGCGGACGACGACGTGGTGGTTGATTGATTGATTTGATGGGTTCAACGTCCCAAAACTACCATTTGATTATGAGAGACGCCATAGTGAAGGACTCCGGAAATTTTGACCACCTGGGGTTCTTTAACGTGCACTCAAATCTGAGTACACGGGCCTACAACATTTCCGCCTCCATCGGAAATGCAGCCGCCGCAGCCGGGAATCGAATCCGCGACCTGCGGGTCAGCAGCCGAGTACCTTAGCCACTAGACCACCGCGGCGGGACCGACGTGGTGGTACCCTCAACGTCCAGCGTAGATGTCCGAGTAAGAAGCAATACGTTCAGTGACCATAAAGGGCTTGCTGACAGAAGCACTGCACTCATACTCGAAAAAGAAATCTGCATGGCAAGGGGCTTTGTGCAGCTTTGTGACGGATGTATTAATGTCTTGCTGAAAAACTTTGGAATTGAAGTACAGCACCTTGCGAAGGGGACCGTTATTGCAAGTGTTCATCATTCCGTCCAAGTGGAATGTAATAATAAGAAGTATTCATCATTCTGTCCAACCAATGGAATGTAAATAAGAAGAAAGAAGAAAGAAAAGTGGATGAGAAAAGTTCTTCTTTCTTCTTATTTACATTCCATTGGTTTTAATAAATTCCTCTGTACATTCCTTGGCATTACTGTCTGTTAGATCTCATTAATATTGTGTTAAAACACGAAAAAACGAGCCCTTAGGTATACACTTCTTTCCCTTATTTCATTGAACGAGGGTCTCGTACTGGCAGACTTGGTGTGTTTAGGTTGTATAAGAGGGACAATTAATCAGCTGCCCGCTCATAATAGGTTCACGTGCTACGTGACGCCAAACATGCGCATTAAAGTGTTTTCACACTCGTCGTTTGGCCTATAGATAGCGCTGACTGTCACTCCTACTTCTAAATTCACATATAAACCCAAAAAAGTGGATGGAGGGAAGGCCGCTGTGATATCTCAGTGGTTGGAGCATCGAACGCGTTATTCGAAGGTCGTAGGTTCGATTCCTGCTCACGGCTGGTTATTTTTTCATGCACTTTTCTTTCTTCTTTCTTTTTATTTACATTACACTTCTTCTAATAACTTCCCCTGTACATTCGTTGGCATTACTGTCTGTTAGATCTCATATATATATATATATATATATATATATATATATATATATATATATATATATATATATATATATGAGTAAGAATTGTATATTTAAGGGCTCGTTTTCCCGTGTTTTGACACAATAATGATGAAATCTAACAGACACTAATGCCGAAGAATGTCTAGGCGATTGTCTGTTAGATATCTCACGTATATATATACGTGAGATGTAGTTATAAACGTCGAGAATAGTGCAATACAGGAAAAAAAAAACAATAAAGTTTTTATTTATTCCTAAGAGTTTCAGCTGGTGAACCAGCTTTCTTCGGAGGATCTAAACGAAATGCGATCCTCCGAAGAAGGCTAGGCCACAAGCCGAAACTGTTAGGAAGAAATAAATAATTTATTGTTTTGTTTCCTATATTGCACTATTATCGAAGTTTATAACTTTTGTTACAGTAGGCAGAAGAAACTCTGATCAACAATTTCACACACACACACACACACATATATATATATTATATATACATATATATATATATATATATATATATATATAGCGGATGGTGTCAAGAAAAGTATCGCGGAGGATATTAGACCGAATCGTAAGGCAAATGTATGTGAAGAAATAAAAGTGGGTGAAAAGATAACTTGCTGTGGGCAGGAACCGAACCTGCGACCTTCAAATAACGCATTCGTTGCTCTACCACTGAGCTACAACGGAAGCAATTTTCCCAGCCACTCTTTATTGGATATATATATATATATATATATATAGGTATATATGTATATATATATATATAAACATTGAGGCGTTTTGAGCGGCACTTTTTTATAACACAGGAGAGTGGTCACAAGTCAAGTGGTAATGGCGGAATCAGCCTGTGTACCCAGCCAACCAAACGTCGTTCTCTTTACAGACTGAGTGATACTCCCTGCCTATCCGAGTAGCACTCATCTTCTTCGCTACATTTTCCTCCCCTCCAGAAAAGAGCCATCCTGGCGACTCATGGGCAGGAGACGATAGAGAGATCGTAATACGGTTTTAGGTGGTCCTTGAGGACGGTCTCACGTCCACGGCGTCGTTGATCATGGGGATGCTCAAGCGGCTCTACGATGTAATCAACGGGTGAAGTTTGTTTAACCAAACGGTAAGGGCCGTTATACTTGCACATCAGTTTCGTTGAAAGACCAGGGCTGGTTGGAGGGATGCGAAACCAGACAAGGTCATCGGATGCATAAGAAGCCGGAGGCATCGGGCTATCGTGGTGGTGTTTCTGGCGTTGCTGTTCAGCACTTGTTGGAAAGCGGGCAATCTGACAACACTCTTCCGCGTATTTAGCAGCTTGTGACATCATCGTCGACTCAGCAACATCCGGATGGTAAGGAAGGATGGTGTCTAGCGCGCAAGAGGGCTCGCAATCATAAAAGAGGAAGTATGGAGAGAAACCAGTGGTTGTCTGGGCAGCAGTATTATGTGCGTACGTTACAAAAGGGCGAATACTGTTGCAGTTGGATTGATCGGCTGCGACGTACATTGACAGCATATCTCCTAATGTACGGTAGAATCGTTCTGCAGTGGCACTAGTTTGAGGATGATATGCGGTGGTGGTGCGATGAATCACTTGGCATTCCTTGAGAAGCGATTCGACGGCGTCTGACATAAACACACGCCCTCGGTCACTCAGGAGTTCACGTGGTGCACCGTGACGTAAAATGATGTGATACAATAAGAAACGAGCGACCTCACTCGCTGACGCAGAAGAGTATGGTGACGTTTCTGCGTAGCGCGTAAGGTGATCAATAGTGGCGAGTACCCAGCGCTTTTCAGCTGGGGTAATCGGAAGAGGTCCATACAGTTGATGCCAACACGGTCAAACGGTCGGGCAGGACAAGGTATGGGTTGTAGTGGAGCTGGAGAACTTGGAGTGGGATTCTTTCGGTGCTAGCAAGTGAGAGAGGAACGTACGTAGCGACGAACGAAACGATATATTCCGAGCCAGTAGTAGCGGTGGGACAGGTGGCTGTAAGTTTTTAACACTCTAGCATGGTCGTATAGTGGGTCGACTTGAAAGGAGGTGCATATGTCTCAGCGGAGGCGTCTAGAAATAACTAGGAGCCGTTGGCTTCCTTCGGAAAGATAATTCCGTCTGTATAGCAAACCATCTCTGAAAACGAAGTGCTGTATTTGACGGCGCGTACCTTTGGGGACATTTTGCGAGGGAATTCCAGGGGGCGTTGACAGCGGCCGCGTCAGTGTTTCTGCGCGAGTGCGACTGCCATAAAAGCACCGTCTCAAGCATCGAGGCCTTCATTTGGCAGCAGTGGCGAACTACGTTCACAGCGTCTAAGGCATTTTTCTGCATTCTTGCCGCAGATCACTTCTGCGCAGCCTGCACAGCGCACCCGATCTTCCTGGACAGTTGGACACGTGTCGGCCGAATTTCACCGACTCCGTGCAGCACAAGGGGGCGTTGACAGCGGCCGCGTCAGTGTTTCTGCGCGAGTGCGACTGCCATAAAAGCACCGTCTCAAGCATCGAGGCCTTCATTTGGCAGCAGTGGCGAACTACGTTCACAGCGTCTAAGGCATTTTTCTGCATTCTTGCCGCAGGTTGGTGCAAAGACTTTTACTGTTCCGTTTACATTTTCAAAGATACATTGTCACTGCTGCCAAGCTGCGTCATTTCTGTTATATTTTGCCGTGTGTTGTGTGCTATTTTTGTTACCCGTAGTTTCTTTTTGTCATGTCGAAAGAAATTGCAAAGATTAAGGAAGATGTCAAGAACGATCTCTTGAAACTAAGAGATGAGTTTAAACAGGAAATGAAGATGTCGCGGGAATCGTTCGAGAGGGAACTCAGAAATGAAATGCGTGAATTTCGAACTGAACAACGCAACGTTGCTCAGAGCCTTGAGTTTGCTTATAAAACTATAGAGGATTTGAAAAACCAGCTGGCTGCTGCAGCAGCAAAAAATGCTGAATTAACCACGAGAAACAAGGAACTGCAGGCGAAATGCCAGACTCTTGAGACCCATACAGGGGACCTAGAGAGACGGCTGGTTCACCTAGAGCAGTATTCCAGAAACTCAAACATCGAAATTCAGGGTGTTCGAAAAGAAGAAAATGAGGATGTTCTGAGTGTCCTCTCAAAAATCGGGGAGGCTATTGGTGAGCCTGTTCAGGGGTCTGACATAGAAACATGTCATCGGGTGCCTACCCGAAATCCGGACCGCAGTAACATTATAGTTCAGTTTAAGTCTCGGGCGAAACGAGACCTTGTACTAAAAAAAGGAAAGAAGATGCGCATCCGCAACAATGACATCGGAGTGTCAGACTCTGCGCAGATCTACATAAATGAGCATCTCTGTCCTGCTCTGAAGCGTCTTCTAGGCATGGCAGTAAAGCGTAGGCATGAAAAGCACTGGAAGTCTGTTTGGTGTTTCAGTGGTAAAATTTTTGCGCGGAAGTCTGATGATTCAGATGCCATACAGATATCTCGCGAAGCTGATCTTGAAAAAATAAACTAGTAGAAGTATCACGTCCTGTACAGTTACAAAAAAAAAAAAAAAAAAAGATCGAAATGAACTACCATAACCTTGCTCTACCACAAAATATCTCGCTACATTGTCGATTGCAGAAAACCACTTTACATCTGAATGCACGTTCCGCAGTTGGGAAAAAAGATGACATCACTTGCTTTATCAACCAGTTCTCGTTTAAGTTTGACATAATCATGATGACTGAGACATGGTACTACGATGGCTGTGATATGCTTCGTCTGGACGGTTACTCGCGCTTTTTTATTAATCGTCCGAATCGCCGAGGAGGGGGCGTTTGCATCTTTGTTGACGCTTATCGGACCCATGAACTTGTTTCCGATTTTTCTGTGATTACGGATGACTTTGAATTTTTAACACTTAAAACTGACTCAGAAATTGTTGCTGCTATTTACCGTCCCCCAAATGGTAACATCGTGAATTTTCTTAATTTTTTTGAGTCTTTCTTAGAATATATCAACTCAAACAAATATCGGTTTGTGTGCGGTGGTGATTTTAATATAAACCTTTTGGAAGACACTCAAAGCACGTGCGAGTTCATATCGTGCCTTCACTCATCTGGATTTACAAATCTAATATCAACGCCAACTCGTATCACAGTAACCAGTTCATCACTGTTAGACATGATGATTACGAATGCTGACACACTTGTTTCTAACGCCGGTACTATTTCATCAGACATAAGTGACCACTGTCCAGTGTTCATGCAATACAGTTCCTCAAAAACAGAAAAGAGGCGTCAACATCAGACTGTACAAGTACAAAATATCACTGATGGGTCACTGCAGGCTTTCAAGCGTGCCGTTAGCATGCATGACTGGTCTTTCGTTTATATGATTAGAGATGTTCATGAAGCGTACTTAAAATTTATAGAATCTTTTACAAATATCTACCTCACTCATTTTCCTTTTAAAACGTTTAAACCGTCAAAGAAAATAAGAAAACCTTGGGTCACATTTGCTATTAGGCGTTTGATAAACCGAAAAAATAAGCTTTTCCATGCATTCTTGAAATCGCGAGAGGAAGAATTACTACAGCAGTATAAAGCTTTCAGAAATAAACTAAACAGCGCTCTTCGAAAGGCGAAGATAGCGTATTATGAAAAGTTGTTTTCTGGTATCTGTACAAGGTACCCTGATGCAGCTTGGAAATCAATAAACAGTGTTTTAGGACGCCACAAGGCAGACTTCATGCCACGTGAAATTACGTTAAATAATCGTGTACTAACTGGTGCACTACTTGCCGATTCTTTCAATAAATATTTCACTTCTGGTATACCGCCAGTTAAGAATACCCTGCAAATGACTAGCTCAATTATTAGAAATGCTGAAAGCATATTTCTCAACCCGGCAGACGAACCAGAAGTATTCAGAACATTTATGAGTCTTAAGAATAGCAGTGCATTAGATATTGACAATCTTCAGATCGGTCCCATAAAATTTGTTTTAGAGCATTTAGCCCCTGTACTTGTGTACATATTTAATTTAGCAGTAGAGTCCGGGGAATTTCCCCGTGAAATGAAGCGCTCTCGTGTGTCTGTTCTGTTTAAAGGTGGCGACAAAAACTTGCTGGGAAATTATCGCCCAATATCGATTATTCCGGTGTTTGCTAAGGGTTTCGAAAAAATGCTACATTCCAGATTATCCAACTTTTTCACTAGAAGTGACATTATAAGCGACGCTCAGTTTGGTTTCCGTAAAGGAAGGTCTACGGAGTTAGCTTTGTTAAGGCTAAAAGAAATTATTTTAGAGAACATCGAAAACAGGCTATTTACATTAGGTTTGTTCATTGATTTCACCAAGGCTTTCGATTCCATTGACCATAGCACGCTACTTCTTAAGTTAGAAATCTATGGTGTTCGAGGCACTCCCCTGGCTTTAATAAAATCATATTTAGCAGAACGATCACAATGTGTGTGTTTAGGTAACCATCACTCATCTTCATTGCCTGTCAGTAGAGGTGTCCCGCAAGGAAGTGTATTAGGGCCCCTTCTTTTCAATGTTTTTATAAATGATATTGTTAATATCAACAAGTCGGTAAAATTTATAATATATGCTGATGATGCCACGGTCTTGTTTTCCGGCGCAGATACAGATAGGTTGATAGAAAGTTGTAATCGTTTCTTTTGCAATATTACATCATGGTCACTATCAAATAAACTTAAAATTAACCCTAAGAAAACGAAGGTTATAATATTTAGAGCTAGAAATAAATTTCTGAACGTTAAACAAGATATTATTTGTGCAGACCAAAAAATAGATATTGTAGAAGAACATAAAATTCTCGGTGTAACATTTTCATCTCATCTAAGTTGGGACTCTCACGTAAGTCATTTATGCAAGAAACTTTCTTTTACAGCGGGAGCTCTGTCGCGTTGTCGAGAAATTCTCCCTACACAAATAAAAGTCAGCATATATCAAGCACTGTTTCAATCACATATAAGTTACTGCAGTCTGGTTTGGCTTACTACAACTCAACGCAACATCAACAGAATATTGGTTTTGCAGAAGAAAGCTGTCCGTCACATTGCCAACACTGGTTATTTATCACCGACATCGACATATTTTCGCAAGTACAGTATAATTAAAATCCAATATATGTACGAGTTCCGCATCCTACGATCATTTTACATATGTTCTTCTTCATTTAAACAATTTATCGAGTTAACTGCTGCACTGCAACGCAACAGTCATGCTATCAATACTCGTAATGTAGGAGGATGGCTCATACCGCGCTTTCGCACTGACTATAAACTGCAGTCATTGAAATATAACCTCCCATGCATTCTTAAAAAGCATAATCATTTACATAAACCTGCGCTAAATACATTACGTGAAATATTTCTGAATTACTAATGTATTTCAATTATTTGTTAATGTTGTACTACATTTCACTGTATATTGTTGTATATGATTAGCTATCATGATTTTCTATTATTATATTGTGTTGATATTAGTGTTTCGTGTAGTTTACTGCCAGAATTACAGGTGTACTATTGCTTGTACTATTACAGGTGTACTATTGACTGTGTTCCTTGTACTTGTAGTATTAAAATTTCTTTTCTGTAAATAAATTTTGGTATTCTGTTGGTCTTGTTCGTTGTTAGAGATGTGTTTTAGTCAAAAAATCATTCCCTGTTACGCTTACACAGATATTGTTATATGCTTTGTTTTTGTAAATATTTTTGTACAATGTGTGATATATCTTGTAATTTGGTGCAAATATTTTTACCGGTCACTTGTTGCCATGTCTTTGGTCTTCTGGGCCCTAGTAAAGCTGTTTCATTACAGCTTTTAGCCCAGGAGACCATCCAGAATGTAATGTTTTCGTTTTATTCTGGAAATAAAGAGAGAATGAATGAATGAATGAATGAACAAGTTGATAAGTGAAGCGATCCAAGGATCTTTTCGTTGCTCCTGTAGCATGTTGCTGACACTAAGTGCAGATAAGTCGGGTGCAGGCGAAGACCGCGACTTGCCACTAGATCGTAGAGGTAATTGGGACAAAGCGTCTGCGTCAAAATATTTTTTGCCCAGATCGGTAAACGACGTGAATGTCGTACAATTGTAGCCAAAGCGCCCAACGAGCAACCGGCCGATGGGATATTTTAACGAGGAGAGCCAACATAATGCATGATGATCTGTAACCACGCTGAATGGGCGCCCGTAAAGATAGGGTCAAAACTTGCCTATGGCCCATGTGAAGGCTAGACACTGTTTTTTGGTGACTGAATAACTGGCTTCAGCTTTTGTGAGTTCACGGCTGGCATAAGAGACGACTTACTTCTCAAATCCGGGTTTACGCTGGGCGCGCACAGAACCGATACCAACTGCGCTAGCATCCGTGTGTATTTCCGTCAAGGCATGAGGATCGAAATGTCGCAGTATTGAAGGTAACGTAAGGTGGCGGAGTGTGGCGAAAGCATCATCAGAAGCTGACTACCAACTAGAAAGGTCGCTGTTGCCGGCAAGAAGGTTAGTCAAGGGCGATATGATGGAGGCGAAGTTGCGAATAAGACGACGAAAATATGAACATAAACTGAGGAAGCTGTGAAGTTTTTTTCAGGTGTTCAGCTTAGGAAATTTGGCAACGGCACGGAGTTTCATCGGATCCGGAAGAATGCCATCTCTAGATACAACATGGTGCAAAATTGGGAGTTTTCGAGCGCTGAAGCCGCACTTCTTCAAGTTGAGCTGTAGACCAGCGGAGGTGCGGCAAGTAAGCACTGTCTCGAGGCACTGAAGATGCGTTGAAAAGTCACTTGAAAATATCACGACATCGTCTAAAGAACACAGACATGTCGGCCGTTTCAGGCCACGATGTTGTCGATCATGCGCTCGAAAGTGGCAGGAGCATTGTAGATCCAGAATGGCATGACGTAAATACGTATAAGCCATCGGGGCTGGGTAACGAAAGCCGTCTTGGGGCGATCAGCCTCACCCATGGGAACCCGCCAATAACCTGAGCGCAGTTCTAGTGACGAGAAGACTCCGCGCCTTGTAAGCAGTCAAGGGCATCGTCTATGCGAGGCAACGGGTAAACATCTTTGCGCGTGATTTTATTCAAACGGTGGTAGCTGACGCAGAATCTTATTGAGCCATCCTTTTTCTTGACTAGAACAACTGGGGAGGCCCACGGGCATTTAAAGGGCTCCATAACGCCGCGCTTCAACATGTCGTCAACTTGCTCCGCGAATATACGACGCTCAGATGCCGATACCCGATACGGACGCTGACGTAAAGGACCGTCAACGCTAGTGCCGATTTGGTGAGATACTGTGGAAGCATGGCCTGAAGTAAGTTGCTGGTGATCGAAGCTGGCGCGGAAGCGCTCGAAGAGGGCCATGATGTCGGCGCGCTGCTGGGCCGTGAGGTTGGTGTTGATGCAGCGCAAAATTGCATCGGTGAATGATGGGGAAGAGGTTGACGCGCAGCAATCAACAGTGTCAATGGGTAGCGTAGAGTCGAGTGGTCAGGAACTACAGGTGCACTCGAGGGATCAATGTCATCGGCATACCACAGGCACTCTCAGCACAATATATATATATATATATATATATATATATATATATATATATATATATATATATATATATAGACCACATCTGGTAGGGATGCAACCAGGTTATATTTTTACTCCAGATGCAAGAGCCAAAGAGACCCAGACCACGTGACATACAATGATGATCACTACAATGGTTTTTGTCATACAGGTAAAGATGAAGTACATAGTCAGCGCACACACTATTTTTCCCCTTCGCGAAAGAAGGCAGCAAGTTAAAAAGGGTTGGAACGCCGAATATATGTATCGTTTGAGTCGAGAGACGTGGGCAATCTCGGTGTTGCGGCGATGACAATCAGGAGCCGCGTTGACCGGAGCAACGCGATAGTTGACTTCGGATGATCGTTCCAAAGCGATGTATGGACAGAGATATCGGTGAGGAAATTTTTCGCAGAGCGCAGGTGCACGGACAGGTGTCCACAAAAGGACTTCGTCGCCAAGGTGAAACAGAACAACTCGACGCTTTGCATCAATGTCCATTTTTCTCTTCTCTTGAATAATAGCAGTGTTGGCACGGGCGATTTCACGGCAGCGGGCGACGCGAGCGGCGAACTCTTCCGGGAGAGATGAAGATGGAACTGAATATGTGGACAAAAAGGTGGTGCCTAAAACAAAAGTCGGAACACAGCCATAAACGAGAAAAAAAGGCTATAATTCGTCGTACGCTGTACGGCAGTATTACATGCGAACGTGACGAAAGGAAATATAGTGTCCCAGTTTTTGTGGTCCAGTTTAACGTACATGGAGATCATGTAAGACAAAGTTCGGTGAAAACGCTCAGTCAGACCGTTAGTTTTTGGGTGATACGCTGATGTGGTCTTTTGGATGGTGTTAGAGGCCTGGAGGACCTCTAACACCATCCACACGACCACATTTCTTTCACATGTCAGAAGGACATATGAAAGAAATGTCTTGCCACGGTCACTAAGAAGCACACGCGGTGCGCCATGTCGTAAAATAATGGCGCGAAGGAAAAAATGACGACTTCAGAGGTAGCACCAGACGGAAGAGCTGCCGTCTCTGCGTAGTGAGTAAGGAGGTCCACGGCAGTAACAATTCAACAGTGACAGGCTTGCGTAAGCGGAAGAGGCTCGTATAAGTCTATGCCCACAAACTCCAAGGGAGTGGACGGGCATGGCAGTGGTTGCAAATGCCCCACGGGAAGAGACGTGGTACGTTTCGGTGCTGGCATGACGCGCAGGAAGCGACGTACTTGGCGACAGAAGTGGAGAGGGCAGGCCAAAAGCAGCGAGTCTTGAGGCGATCATAAGTCTTATGAAACCCTAAGTGGCCAGCTGTCACGTCGTCATGAAACGCCTGTAAGACTTCCAGACGAAGTGAGCGAGGAAAGAAGGGAAACCATTGGTTACCGAGAGGATGGTAAATTCGCCGACATAACGCTCCATCTTGAAGCTTGAAACGGGCAAGTTGTCGGCTTAGGTGGCTGTTTGGAGCACGCGATAAGCCAGTGAGCCGATCGATGATTGTGCGGCAGTTGGTATCGGCATGTTGGAGCGAGGCGAGATCTGTGGACGAAAGAAAGTCCGCCGAGGCAACGAACTCTTTCGAAACAGCAGCTGTCTGCTTGGTCACATTGGTGGGCGGTTACGAACAGATGCAAGGTGACTGTTCGGCGCTTTGCGAGAGCGGGCAACGTGAGAAAGCGTCGGCATCTTTGTGCTGTCGACCCGACCTATATGTGACGCTGAAGTCATACTCTTGCAATCGTAGTACCCAACGGCCAAGGCGTCCCGACAAATTTCTGAGAGGCGATAACTAACATAGAGCGTGATATTCAGTCACTACTGTGAAATGCCGGCCGTATAATTAAGGGCGAAACTTTTGTACAGACGACACGATGGCGAGACATTCGTGCTCAGTGATGCTGTAATTTCGCTCAGCAGGTGAAAGAGTACGGCTCGCGTAGGCCATGACTTGTTCTTCGAAAGCGTGGTTCCGCTGAAGAAGGAGCGCACTGATGCCAAGTCCACTTGCGTCAGTGTATAGCAGAGTAGGTGCTGCAGGGTCGAAATGGCGAAGCACTGGCCGTGATGTGAGGCATCGCTTGTGGGTGTGAAAAGCGGCTTCGCAGTCATTCGACCCGAAAAAGTGTGCGCTCGTGTTCAGAAGTTTGTTCAGAGGAGCCGCAATAGTAGCGAAATCACGCACAAAGCGGCGGAAATACGACGCCAAGCCAAGAAATCTGCGGAGGCTTTTGGGGGTGGTAGGTGTAGGAAAGTGCAGTACCGTGGCAACCTTGTCGGGATCGGGCTCAACGCCATGTTTAATGACGACGTGACCTAACACCTTGATGCTGTGACTGGCAAACCAATACTTAGTGTTGAGCTGGAGACCGGCCTTAGCTAAACACGTGATGACTTCGTCTAGCCGTTCCAGATGCTGTGAAAAGCTGGACGAAAAGATGACAATGTCGTCCAGGTAGCAAAGGCACGTCTTCCATTCTAATCGCCGCAGTACTGTGTCTATCATTCAAATGTGGCTGGGGCGTCGCTTAGGCCAAAAGGCATCACATTGAATTCAGAGCCCATCTGGTGGAGCAAACAGTCTTCTCTTTATCAGACTCGTGCATCGGAATCTGCCAATAACCAGAGCACAAGTCGAGACTTGAAAAGTACTCGGCACCTTGTAAAGTATCAAAGGCGTCGTCAATGCGAGGCATTGGGTAGACGTCCTTACGAGTGATTTTGTTGAGTGATCTGTAATCAATGCAAAACTGTACTGAGCCATGCTTTTCATTACTAGTACGACAGGATAAGACCACGCAACTGTCGAAGGCCGGATGACATCGCGCGCGAGCATGTCGTTTACTTGTTCTTCTATAAGCTTGCGTTCTTAGCCGACACACGGTAAGGGTGGCGGCGGATGACACGGGATCCGACGGTGTCGATATGATCAGCGGCCACTGTTGATTGACCCAGACCTTCGGAACAAACATCAAAGCAAGTTTTGTGCTGCATTAATAACGCTACTAAAGCATCAGTTTGCGTTTGGTTGAGATGTTCACACTAAGTAGCCTTGAGAGCAGGAGATGAATCTTCAGCTGGCATGCACTTTGAGAATGACGAAGCACATAAACCAGTGACCACACAAACCGGGCCTTCTTCGGTAATGCTAGAAACAGTGGTCCCCTCTGGCAGTAGTGTTTCTGGCGTCGTGTTGCAGGCGGTGATGCTTGCATGACCACGTGAGAACCGCACTAAACAAGATGCGACGGTAATCCCTCGAAAAATACAGTGCTGTAGAGGAACAACCACAGCGTCACCATCAAGAATGTCTCGTGATTTAATCGTAAGGACACGTTCTTGTCCGGTAGGCAGGAGGAAATCCGCAGCTGTGACAAGGTTTGGCGACGAAAGTTTAGCAGCAGAAGCAATCCCTGTCTCCGTAATACGAATGAGGGGCCGACCTCACGAAATTACAGCAGACGCAGCTGACAAGAAGTCCACGCCTAAGGTTATGTGATGAGCGCACGAAGACAGCACAGCCAATTTTACGTGATGGCGGATTTCATCGTTGAGAACACGAGCTGTACACAATCCGGTCGGGCAAGTCGGACAGTCATTAGCGCCGCACAACATGGGACCGGCATAAGGAGTTTGCGCTTTACGCAGGCGAGAACATAATTCACAATCAATTACCGAAATGGCGGCTCCAGTGTCTATAAGAGCATCAACAAAAAATGGCAAAAGGCTTAGCTCAGCTATGCCAGGATATACGTAGCGTCAGCAAAGGTTCAGTTGATTATTCTTAGCTTTCCATATATCATGCTTACAGCTGTTCCAATGACACAAACACGGTATACGTTTTATGTGGCACATGTATAGTTAATTTGCCGGGCAACTACTTCGGGATTCGATGACTTAAGCTTCTCCACTGTACTGCACCGTTGAGCAGCATTTGCACTCTCCTTCTGCATGGCTATACCACAGTGACAAACACCAGTCAGAGGCGCTATCAAGCTGATTGATTGATGATTTGATTGATTTGTGGGGTTTAACGTCCCAAAACCACCATTTGATTATGAGAGACGCCGTAGTGGAGGGCTCCGGAAATTTTGACCACCTGGGGTTCTTTAACGTGCACCCAAATCTGAGTACACGGGCCTACAACATTTCCGCCTCCATCGGAAATGCAGCCGCCGCCGCCGGGAATCGAACCCGCGACCTACGGGTCAGCAGCCGAGTACCTTAGCCACTAGACCACCGCGGCGGGGCGAGGCGCTATCAAGCGGCACCAGCGCAATGTCAGATGGCGACTGCACAGGGCAGGCGCGCGCGTCGGCGTCCATATGTCTACCATGGCTATGACAGCACTCCTCTGGAAAGCGCACACCAGCGGCGGCGAGTCGCGCGCGGCCACGGCCGAGTGCGAGGGAGGTGCCGGCTCCGGTACGTGACACCACACATCGTCTACGCAGCGCATCGAATTGCGCGCACACCGGCGGTGAGCTGCGCGCTACGGCGGCAGAGTATCATTGCGCATGCGCGGACCAGTGTCACGCGAAATTGGCTCAGCGAGGCCAGTGTAGCTAACGCTACAAAACACCTTCCACGCAAACAGGCAGTAAATTAGCTGGGCGAGACGGAGCAGTTGAAACGTTTCGACAACAAGAAGTTTCCCCTCCTAAAAGTGCACCTTCCAGTTTTCCGAGTCCAGATAAATCGGTGCAGGACGCAGGGTTGATGACATACGCCGAAACGGTGACGGAGAACGGCGGCGAGATGAACGAGAAGGATGACGTACAGCTTGAGACTGTGGAGGGGAGGGTGACCGACGGGAAGTGGACAGATACGGTGCGGGATCGTAGTCATTGGGTCTCGGGGCAAAGTCTCTTTCGTAAGCTTCCCCGCAGGGGCGCCTGCGCAAGTAGGCGTTTGGTGTGTAGCGACACCACGGACCCGAGCTAACGGGGGAGTTTCGGCTCCCTCCCACGCCTAGCCGTGCGTGGCTTTGCCGTGTCCGGGGAAAAGGGGATCCTGGGGGTTGAGCCGACGCTGGGTGCTTGGACCTTTAAGGCCCCCCGGCAGAGGCAACACACCCCTTTAGCCCCGGCTTCACGTAGACGGCACCCCTGGGCTGACCCACCCAGGGGAAATCGGCAGTCGCCTTTTCCTATCTCTCTCTCCCTACATCTTCGTCTTTTGTTCTCACTTTACATCTTTCCTGTCTTCTCCTCACTTCATTTTACTTCCAATTTTCCTGGCGGCAAGGGTTAACCTAGTGTAAATATCCAACCTTGGGTAGATATATTAGGTTATAGCGGCCATGTACGGCTGGCGCC
Organism: Rhipicephalus annulatus; assembly: GCA_013436015.1. Classification (NCBI taxonomy): domain Eukaryota; kingdom Metazoa; phylum Arthropoda; class Arachnida; order Ixodida; family Ixodidae; genus Rhipicephalus; species Rhipicephalus annulatus. The sequence goes on from WOVY01000246.1 coordinate 342,854, forward strand.
TGCGCCTCCTTCGCGTCTCGCAGCGTCTCCTTGTTGGGCTCGGTGGTGGGTGGCTGGCATGGCCGCCGAATAAGCTATCAAATTTATGGGATCCCCTAGCCCTTTCACAAATAATCGCCCCTCCAAGAGGTGGCGCACCGACGCAATTTTTGAATTAGTTCCAAACAAAAAAGATAACTTCCCCAAGTACCACGTTATCCACTGTGAAAGTACAGACAAGAAAGCTAGAACTATTTCACCTTTCCTTGTGTCCAAATGTCTCATAGAAACGCTGGGCGCAGGCTACAAGGCCACAAATACCGCCAGTGGTGACCTGTTACTTGAAATAAAAGACAATGCACAGTACCAAAGGCTACATAAACTCACAGCATTTGGGGATCAGCCTATCACAATCACACCGCATCGAACCATGAACACAGTGAAGGGTGTTGTATCAGATGGAGATCTGATGGACCTCTCTGATGATGAACTTCTAACAGGCTGGAAAGAGGAAAACGTCATTCAGGTGCAGCGTATCAAAATAAGAAGAGAAAATAAGGAAATCCCAACGAAGCACATCATACTAACTTTCGCATCTAGCACCCTCCCCACTGAAATAGCCACAGGATATCTTAAACTGCCAGTTAGACCATACATACCCAACCCGCGGCGCTGCTTCAAGTGTCAGAGGTTCGGGCACGGCTCCCAGAGCTGCCGAGGACAGATTACCTGCGCGAAATGCGGCACCAAAGGTCATACCGCTGACGATGACTGTCAGCTACAAGTGCACTGTGCAAACTGTGAGGGTGACCATCCTGCATATTCCAGGTCATGCGTGGCCTGGAAAATGGAAAAAGAAATTATCAATACAAAGTTTAAATTGAACATAAGCTTCCGTGAAGCGCGGCAGCGCGTTTCCCCGCATTTTGCTGGAAACACATCGTATGCCGAAGTGGTGCGAGGGCGGTCAGCACCACTTCGGTTTTCGGCAATGCCTTGGACCACGCCCAGCGTGCCGAGGCAAACGCCACAAACCCCCATGGGTGGAGCAGCCTCGGCTGCCCCACACGCCTTGAATACAGCCCCACCGAAGGCCCCTGTGAACCTTGGCAGCAGCCAGGGCACCACACAAACTAAAGAGGTCGCCTCGACCTCCAGCCCGGTGGGGTTTAAGGCTCCGTCTGTCACGACGAAGCCTACAACGAAAGCAACATTATCTGTCGTCTCTCCTGAGGCGATGGACACATCAACTGCACCGGCGCAGACTGCGCCAAAGGAGCGGCGGGGTTCCCTCGACCGCTCTAAAAAAGACAAAACTGTAATTACAGGGCCTTCTAAAGGCTCTGTAAGATAAGTCACTTCTCTCTTTAGACACCAGCCACACTCATTTTGTACACACAGCACTTCTTTACTCCCATAATGGAGACACAAATTATACAATGGAACGTCAGAGGACTACTTCGAAACCTCGACGATGTCCAAGAACTTCTACACAAACATTCTCCAAAAGTGCTGTGTGTACAGGAAACACACCTAAAATCCAAGAATACAAATTTTTTGCGTCAATATGTTGTCTTCCGAAAGGACAGAGATGATGCTGTGGCGTCATCTGGTGGTGTAGCCATTATAGTTAATCGAGGAGTAGCATGCAGTCATCTACCACTACTAACATCCCTAGAGGCAGTGGCTGTTCGAGCAGTTCTATTGAATAAGCTCGTCACCATCTGCTCTCTATACATACCGCCGCAACACCGCCTGGAAAAACATGATTTTCAGTCTTTAATAGATGAGTTACCAGAACCTTATTTGGTTCTAGGGGACCTGAATGCGCACAGCGGTTTATGGGGTGATTCTCGCTGCGACGCACGAGGTCTTCTCATTGAACAGTTCCTTTTTTCCTCCGGCGCCTGTCTGTTGAATAGGAAAGAGGCAACATATTATAACCTTGCCAACAAAACCTACTCTTCCATAGATCTCAGCATCGCATCTCCTTCACTTGTACCATTACTCCAATGGAAAGTTCTAAATAATCCCTATGGAAGCGACCATTTTCCTGTCGTTTTGAGTACACAAACATCATACGAATATCCTCCACGAGTTCCCAAATGGCTTATACACAAAGCCAACTGGGAACAGTTTCATAACAAAGCTCACTTATCTTGGACTGACATATGTGGGCTAAGCATAGATGAAGCTGTGCAGTACTTTACAGCTCTCCTTATTAACACAGCAGCCAAGTGCATTCCACAAACATCTGGACAGCCCGGCAAGCGACACGTCCCATGGTGGAACACAAAGTGTCGCAATGCGCGAAAGGAACAGAACAGGGCATGGAGGTTGCTGCGCAAATCGCCGACAGCGGAAAACCTTGAGAGCTTTAAGAAAATAAAGTCTCAAGGCAGGAGAACGCGTCGGCAGGCCAGAAGAGAAAGCTGGCACAAGTTTTTATCGGGGACTAATTCTTATACCCAAGAGGCTAAAGTCTGGAACATGGTTGGTAGAGTAGCAGGAAGACAAGTGCATTCACTCCCACTCGTGAACACACAGGGTGACAGCCTGGAAGATCAGGCGAACTTCCTCGGTGCACACTTCGAGCAGGTCTCTAGCTCTTCACACTATACTGAAGCTTTTCTAAGATACAAAGCAAAAATCGAAAAGCAGAAACTGGAATAAAAGTGTACAAAATACGAGGCATACAACCAACCTTTCAACTTAGCTGAGCTACAAACATCACTAAATTCCTGCAGTAATTCTGCCCCAGGCCACGACCATGTCATGTATGAAATGTTGAAAAACCTGCCGCTTGAAACTCGAAAAACTTTACTCTCCCTATACAATGTTATCTGGCTTTCTGGCACCATACCTACTTCCTGGAAAGAAGCCATTGTTATCCCTATTTTGAAACAGGGCAAGGATCCTTCCTCTGTTTCAAGTTATAGGCCAATTGCACTAACCAGCTGCCTTTGTAAACTCTTTGAAAAAATGATAAACCGCCGACTTTTATATTTCCTTGAAACACACAATCTGCTTGACCAATACCAATGTGGGTTTCGAGAGGGTAGATCTACCACCGACCATCTGGTGCGTATCGAGGCACAGATCCGAGACGCTTTCGTCCACAAACAATACTTTCTTTCTGTGTTCCTCGATATCGAAAAGGCTTATGATACTACATGGCGTTACGGAATTCTAAGAGACCTGTCCCACCTTGGTGTGCGCGGAAGAATGCTTCACATAATCGAAAGTTACCTTTCAAACCGGACATTCCGTGTCCGTCTGGGCAGTGTGCTCTCCCAAACATTTGTCCAGGAAACAGGCGTGCCACAAGGTGGCGTGCTTAGTTGCACACTTTTTATTATCAAGATGAATTCTTTGCGCTTGTCCATTCCTCGCAATATGTTCTATTGTACATATGTCGACGACGTTCAGCTTGGCTTCAAGTCATGCAAATTGGCCATGTGTGAGCGGCAGGTTCAGCTTGGTTTAAATAAGGTCTCCAAATGGGCAGATGAAAACGGATTTCGACTTAACCCACAAAAAAGCACGTGTGTCTTGTTCTCTCGAAAGAGAGGCATGCACTCGGAACCCGACATTCGACTGAACGGGCAACGTCTGTCCGTCAAAGCCGAGCATAAATTCTTAGGCTTAATCTTGGACAACAAGTTGACCTTCGTACCCCACATAAAGTATTTAAAAACAAAATGTTTAAAAGCCATGAATGTTATAAAAGTGTTGTCACGTACTACGTGGGGTAGTGACAGGAAATGCCTCATGAACCTCTATAGAAGCCTTATTCGCACCCGCTTAGATTATGGGGCCATTGTTTATCAGTCAGCGACTCAAAGTGCTTTGAAGATGCTGGATCCCGTGCACCATTCGGGCATCCGCCTTTCTACGGGTGCTTTTCGCACCAGCCCCGTAGAAAGCCTTTACGTTGAGTCAAATGAGTGGTCCCTTCATCTGCAAAGAACCTACATGTCCTTTGTATATTTCCTTAAGGTGAAAGCAGACAAGAGGCACCCCTCATACTCTACTATTAATGACTTGTCGAGCTCCATTCTTTTTCAAAACAGGCCTTCAATGAGGCAGCCCTTCTCAGTTCGCCTGAAGGGTCTAGCTGAGGACACTGGAGTGTCACTCGAACACAGTTTAATGGCTCCTGTTGCATACCCGCCACCGTGGCAGTGGCAGACTATAGATTGCGATGTGTCTTTTTTAGAAGTTACTAAACATGCGCCTATTGCCCATATTCGAACATACTTCTTGGAACTTCAACACAAATACACACGTCCTGAGTTTTTTACAGATGCCTCTAAGTCTAACTCCTCTGTGTCCTACGCTGCTGTCGGCCCATCCTTTTCGGATGCTGGCCCTCTACATCCAGGCACAAGTATCTTTACAGCGGAAGCTTACGCGATACTTGTGGCAGCAAAACACATCAAACAATTACAAATACAAAAAGCAGTAATTTATACAGACTCCCTCAGTGTGGTAACGGCTCTGCACAGTCTTAAAAAACAAAAAAACCCTGTCCTTGTCTCGCTTTACTCCATTTTTTGCACACTCTACACACTAAACCAACATGTTGTAGTGTGCTGGGTGCCAGGGCACCGTGAGATCCAAGGCAATGTGAGGGCGGATCAGCTCGCTGCTTCCGTCCACAAAACCACTGCCCCTACACCCATATCAATACCGGTCCTTGATCTGAAGCCGTCTCTCAAACGAAAGCTCAGGGACTACTGGCAGAGCAAGTGGGATAAACACACACAAAACAAACTACACGTTATTAAGCCACACCTTGGTCATTGGCTGCCCGTATCGAAATCGCGTCATACAGAGGTAACACTAACAAGACTCAGGATAGGACATACATACACGACACACACACATCTTTTGTCCGGTGGTGATCCACCATTTTGTGATAAATGTGGTGAGTCATTAACAGTTCTTCACGTTTTAATCCAATGTAAACAATTAGAAACTCTTAGAAGACAACACTTTCCATTACCCTACCGACAACATATACCTTTACACCCTGCAATGTTCGTCGGTAGGGAACCGCTTTTTAGCCACAAATTATTGTTAGCGTTTTTTAAAGAAATTCATAGTTTTCATATCATATACCCGGGCATCCCGTAGCATGACCTCTCCAGAGAGGTTTTTGCTGCGGTGATTACACAAGAAAGCACGTGCCTCACGGCCCTTGGACACAAGGGTATGAACGTGTGAGGCACTTGTGCTAATGCCATACATATCCACCATCGTCTTTTATTATCACCAACTTTTGTCATCTATTCACACCACACACACATTTCACGGCATGGTCATGATTTTATTACTTGTATGTTTTTACCCGCCTTACCGCGAGGATTTTTATGGCCCTTATACAGCCGCTAATCACAATCATCGTCCACATTCCATGTCCCATGAATTGGCGCTCTTTGGCCATCAAATGGCCCTTGCGCCAAAAAACGCCATACATCATCATCATCTTTCGTAAGCTTGATAACCACGACGCTCATCCTGCTGACGGCGGCGGCAGAAACGGGATATATGACCCCTTATGCCACAGTAGAAGCAGACGGGTCGCGGGACGCGTCATGTAGAATAGTAGGTTGGCCTTGGCACTTGCGTTGCCAACGCCACCAAATGGTCGCATCCGAAGTCCGCAGGCACGGTTGGAAGTGATTCAAGAGCCTGGGAGGACACTTCTGCGTACAAAGGCGCCGGAAAGCGCACAGGAGACGGCGCATGTACAGTGCTTGTCATTGATGCCAGTTCACCCTTGCTTATCTCACGGAGGTTCGGAGGAGGTGGGCAGACAGACGCAATAATTGGGTCGCTTGGAATAAGGCCGTGGAGTTCCTCTCTGACAAATGAGCGGATAAGGGCTCGGAATTCATGCTGTCCGGTAAAGCGAGCATCACAGGAGGCGTGTGGAAGGCGCATGGAATAAAGCGTGTCCAGGCGTTGGCATGTGGTGGTGACGTTCGGGACTGTAGTTGGGTTCTGAATAAGAGCATTGATGGCCACAGAGTTGATACCTTTCAGCAGATGTCGGATGCGATCCCCCTTCGTCGTGTCATTTTGTGCTCGGCGACAGAGAGCCAGAACATCTTTAATGTAGGACGTATCTGATTCGTCATCCCCCTGGGTGCGGGTTGCGAGCTTCTGTTTCGCTACCGCAGAGCATCCAATAGACGTGCCAAATACCTGAAGGAGATGTACCGCGAAGGCCTGCCAATTGGAGTAGTCGATCTCATAATTGTAATACCAGGTTTTAGTGATGCCATTGAGGTAAAAAGAACGTAGCGCAGTTTGTGCGCCCTCGTCTCAATATTTACACACGCTTGTTCGATCATAACTGTCCAGCCATTTTTCGACGTCTTCGCCGCGAACTCCGGAAAATACCGGAGGGTCTCCTTGAGAGGCACTCACGGTGTAGTGAAGCCTAAGTAGCTGAGAAGGAGCTGTTGCAGCAGTGGACGCGTTGGTTTCTGCCATCGCTGTTGCTTGAGGGCACAACCGTCGACCTGACCAGTGCTTCAGGGGCGACGGGTAGAGCAGGAGGACGTGGGAACCAAAGCACGCTCCACCACTCGCGAGACCACGTCCGGTACGGCAGTAACCAGGTGAAAATTTTATTCCAGATGCACGAGCCAAAGAGACCCAGCCCGCGCGACATACGATGACGACAACGGTTTTTGTCATACAGATGAAAATGAAGTATATAGTCAGCGCTCACAATATATATATATATATATATATATATATATATATATATATATATATATATATATATATATATATATATATATATATATATATATAACGGAAAGAAGTGTATACCTAAGGACTCGTTTTTCCGTGTTTTAACACAATAATAATGAGATCTAACAGACAGTAATGCCAAGGAATGTACAGGGGAAGTTATTAGAACCAATGCAATGTAAATAGGAAGAAAGAAAAGTGGATGAAAAAATAACCAGCCGTGGGCAGGAATCGAACCTACGACTTTCGAATAACGCGTTCAAGAGCATCGAACGCGTTACTATAACTTCCCTGTACATTCCTTGGCATTACTGTCTGTTAGATCTCATATATATATATATATATATATATATATATATATATATATATATATATATATAGTTATGGCGTTTATTAGCCGGCACACAGCGAGCATACACAATGGCGACAGTAACGGCCAAGCACGAATTCTCAGCGCGAGCGGCGTTTTTTTTTTGGGTAGACCCACTAGAAAGCAACTTGAGAGTTCAACAAATTTCAGTATTTGGAGGCTTCTCTACAATTACCCCGGGGTTTAAGAAGGAGCCGCCTGGTGATCTAACAGCTTGTCACTACGAGCGGGTCATAGTAAGCCTCCAGGCGCTCCACGTTGACTATGTCGCGCCCACGTCGGCGCATGTCATAATATTGTTCAATTGGTTTGATAAGTTAGTGGAATGAAGATGTGCGCTCGATCACACAGTAGGGACCTTCATAATTCGGGAGTAGTTTGAAAGAAAGGCCAGCTAAAGAGGTCGGGATTATGAGTCATTCAATGAAACCAGGAACGAAAGTGGGCTCAGAAGTGGCGGAGCGATCACGAATACTCTTCTGCCGTTCTTGCTCATGCGTCGTAAAAATTTTGGCAAGCTTGCGACACTCTTCAGCAAGCCCGGCTGTCTCAGAAATAGGTGTACACTCAGATGGATCCTGCGTTTACGGGAGTATCGTGTCGATGGTGTGTGACGGGTGCCTTGCGTACAGCAAGAAGAAAGGTGAAAAACCGGTCGTGCTCTGAGGGGCATGATAGTATCCCGATTCGTGTGGTTGGCGGCGACGTACATCGAAAGTGTGTCACTGATGGTGAGTTTAAAGTGTTCGGTGAGACCATTCGTCTGCGGTTGGTAAGCAGTAGTTTTGCCGTGGACAGAATGGCACTCAGGGAGAATGGCCTCGACGACCTTTGACAAGAAGACACGTCCTCGATCGCTGAGAAGCTCCTGGGGTGGAACGCGGTGCAGCATGAATCTATGAAGTAAGAGGGACGCAACATCACTCGCCGTAGCCGCAGGGAGAGCGGCGGTTTTGGCGTATCGCGTTAAATGATCTATGGCGACGACGACCCAGTGGTTGCCAGTGGACGTAAGATTGAGTGGTGCATACAAATCGATACCTATTCGCCCAAACAGACGGTTAGGGCAAGGTAACGGTTGTAGACCGGCTGGTGACATGTGTGCTGACAGTTTGTGGCGTTGGTAAGCGTGGCAGGTGCGAACGAACTGCTGCACGTAGTGGTACATACCGCGCCAGAAGTAGCGCTGTCAAGTGCGATGGTAGGTTTTGAATACCCCAGAGTGCGCGCATTGCTGATCATAATGGAAGGTGTAGTGAAGAGGAATGCCCACTACCCAAGCGACAACGACACTTTCACGCGAGGCGCGAGCTGGGACGGCCTGGTTGCTGCTGCGACGACGCTCGTACATCCGGCGAACTCTTGCTGCTTCTGTCCTGACGCTGCTACCTCTTATCGCCTTGCATTCACATTATAGAAAATTCACATATCTCCGACCGCAGACTGCGGGGTATCACGAGTAACCACTGCTAGCTATCGGCGTCATGATTTTGTCGGTGTAGCATGCCGTCACGACTGGCGAAACGGTGAGCTCGACGATGCAAGGCACGCGTGGATGGCGTTGCAGACGGGTCGGAAAGCAAGTTGATCAGTGTGGCGATCCAATTATCCTTTCGCGGTTCGGTAGTGATGACGTCAACATCAATGGCAGAAACAGCAACCGAATATACTGAGCAGAGCAGGTCAGCTTCAGGCAGAGGGGAGCGCGAGAGGGTGTCGGCGTCAGCATGCTGGCGTTCGTTGCGGTAGAGCACAAGCATGTCGTAGTCTTGTAAGCGAAGAGCCCAACGGGCGAGACGGCCCGAGGGATGACAGCCAGCATAGTGCATGATGATCGGTGACGACATCGAATGGGCGACCATACACATAAGGTCAAAACTTTGTAAGAGCCCAGACGATCGCCAGGCGCTCTTTTTCCGTGACGGTGTAGTTTGTCTCGGTTATCGTGAGCATACGGCTTGCATATGCCACGACATATTCAGGGAATCCGGGTTTGCGCTGCGCCAGGACAGCGCCGAGGCCTACACCGCTGGCGTTCATGAGTACCTCTGTTAGGGCCGTATGGACCTTGGTGGCGTAGAATGCGAGGAGACGTCAACAAATGGTGGATAATCGCGAACGCGTCGTCACCCTCGGACGACCACGAATTGAGGGGCCCGTTACTTCCAAGGAGCTTCGTAAGCGGTGATATGATCGTGGCAAAGTTCCGTGTGAAGCGTCGGAAGTATGAGCACAGGCCCACGAAACTACGCAGTTCTTTGACGGACGCAGGTTTGGGGAAATCGGCCACGGCCCGAAGCTTGGCCGCATCAGGAAGAATGCCATCTTTGTACATGACGTACCCTAAGATGTTGAGTTGGCGTGCTGCAAAACGGCAGTTCTTCAAATTTAGTTACAAGCAGGCATTGCTCACACGGGCGAAAACTTCTTTCAGACTTTGGAGATGTGTGGAGAAATCTGGAGCGAATACAACAACGTCATCCAGGTAACACAAGGACGTGTGACATTTCAAGTTGCGCAGAACGGTGTCCATCATGCGCTCAAATGTTGCGGGTGCATTACACAGACAAAACGGCATGACGTTGAATTCGTACAAACCGTCGGATGTAATGAAAGCAGTCTTCAGTCGAGCGCCATCAGACATGGGTACTTGCCAGTACCCAGAGCACTAATTTAGAGAAGAAAAAATTGGGCTCCGTGAAGGTTGTCAATTGCGTCATCGATGCGCGGCAGTGGGTAGACATCCTTGCGAGTGATCTTATTGAGCCGTCTGCAGCCCACACAGAACCGCACAAAGGCATCTTTCTTCGCAACAAGAACAACAGGAGACGCCATTGGACTGTCCGAGGGCAGAATGACGCCGCGTTGGAGCATATCGTCAACCTGCTCGTTAATTGCCCGGCGTTCAGCAGGCGACACGCGGTATGGGCGTTGCCGTAATGGTGTATGGGCAATAGTGTCGATACGATGCGTAACAGTGGACGCGCGACCGAGAGAACTTCGCACGACATTGAAATGAGATTAGTACTTTTGCAACAGGTCCAGAAGCTGGGAACGCTGTACTGACGTCAAGTTGTCATCAATGCAGGGGCCAAATAGACCAGGAGATAATGGATGAGAAGTGGAAACAGCACTGAGACTACGCAAATCGGGACCACGCGAGTCTTTGGGTACGTCCGGGACTTGTGTGTCGTCGACTAGTTCCACTCTGCCGAGAAATTTTCCTCAAATCAAGGTAACAGTGTACGAGCATGGGTTAGTCACAAAAACAGCGGCGTTGCCCTTGGTGACTTCAACAGTCGTGAAAGATACTATCAACCCTTTCCTTCTGGAAGCATGGTCGGATGGCGAAACAAGTGCAAGTGTGTCGGAGAGACTGGTGCAGTAGGCGAATACTCCCATCGTCGAGCTTGGAGGCACTATGGTATCGTCTTTAACGAGAATCTTGCTCAGTGTTGAGAGAATGTCTTCTGGCGTCAAATGCGAGAAGGGTGAGAGTTCAATTTCGGCGGCGGAACAATGAATGACGGCGTCGTTGCAGTGAGAAAATCTCATCCCACGATGACGTCATGAGAGCATGCAGGAATGATGATGAATTGGGCGACATAGAGAACGTGCTCAACGACAACGCGAGCTGTGCACCCTGCTGTATGATGAATACGATGTGAACTAGCGGTACGAAGGGACAACGCAGAAATTGGTGTCGTCACTTTTCGAAGTAAGCGGCAAAGGTTTTCGTTCATAACTGATACGGCAGCTCCAGTGTCAATAAGAGCAGATGCATGAACATCGTCCACTAGCACGTCAATGACATTAGATGGGCGGCTCTGAGGGCGTTCACAGCGCGATAGCGTCGCAGTCCTTGCTTCTGGGACTGCGATGACTAATGTTTACCGCTAATGAGCAGCCGAATATGGCCGCATGGGGGACAGGGACCCACGTCGTGTAGACGGCAACCTTCGAAGAAACGGACCTGAGCGAGACAAAGTGGCATAGACGGCAGTTCATCGTTATATGGATGGCTAAGCTGGCCAGCAGCAGGCGGAGATATGGGAGCAGGCTGTACTCGAGAGCAGTGATGGGCTACGTGACCGGCGTAACCGTAAGCAAAGCAGATGGACCGGTTGTCGAGTGTGCACCATCGGTTCGCCGGGGGGGGTCTCGCCCAGAACGGTGGCTGGAAAGGCTGCATGGTGGGCTGAAAATGAGGCTGAGGGGTTGCGCTAACATACGTAGCTGGCATACCCGCTGCAAAGGACGGAGGTCGTGCGGCAGCTTCGGCGTAAGTCAGTGGTGCAAGCGCTTGAACGACTGGAGGTGGCCTGGCGACCACTTGGGCGTAACTTGGGGCGCTGGGGCCGGAAGTTGTTGTGGGTGGTACGCGGGCATGACATCCGCTATTTCCTGCTCAATCGATCGGCGGATGGGTGGAAGAATGGTGGTTGCCGATTGTTGAACAGCCAGACGGTGGGCAAAGGGAAGGAGAGAGAACTGGCGCGCGATTTCCTTACGTATGAAGGACTTGAGGTCTGCCAGCAGCGCCACCTGATCGCATCTCGTCTCCAAGCCAGCAAGCCCTGCATCTCATGGTGTGGAGGAACGGGTCATCGAACGCTGCCGGCGGAGCTCCTCGTAGCTCGGGCACAGCGTGCTGACCTCACACACCGTGCCTTGGTTTTCGGCAAGGAGCACCGTGAAGGCATCATCGTCAACGCCCTTCATGGCGTTCTGGATATTGTCTGATTCGGACATGCTGTCGTTGCACTTCTTGCACAAGCTCAGGACATCTTCAATGTAACTAGTAAATGATTCAGCAGCCTGCTGAGCGCATTCGCGTAAGCGCTGCTCGGCTTGCAGCTTACGAAATGCAGGGCGGCCGAAAACGTTGATGATACCAGTCTTTAAATCGGACCAAGTTGAGAAATCGGACGGGTGGTTGTTGCACCACAAACTTGCAATGCCCGCAAGGTAGAACACCAAGTTTGTCAACTTTCTGTCCTCGTTCCATTTGTTGGGGACGCTCACGTGCTCGTAAATGGTGAGCCAGTCCTCCACGTCAGTGCCATCGGTGCCCGTTAAGATGGGTGGATTGCGGATCCCGGGGACACAGGGACAAGGGGGTGGCATGGGAGGAGATGTTTGCTGAGAGGTGTCGTGGGACAGGGTAGATTGCAGGGTACGTGATCGTAGTTCCAAGGGCATTGTAGCGCTCTCCGCCAATGCGTTACGGCGTTTATTAGCCGGCACACAACGAGCATACACAATGGCGACAGTAACGGCCAAGCACGGACTCTCAGCGTGAGCGGCGTCCTTTTTGGGTAGACCCGCTAGAAAGCACTTGAGAGTTCAACCCATTTCAATTTTCGGAGACTTCTGTACAATATATATATATAAGTATATATATATATATATATATAGAGAGAGAGAGAGAGAGAGAGAAAGAGAGAGCTTCGAACGCGTAATTCGGAGGTCGCAGGTTCAATTCCTGCTCACGGCAAGTTATATTTTCACCCACTTTTCTTTCTTTTTATTTACATTTCATTGCTTCTAATATCTTCCTCGATATATTCCTTGGCATTATTATCTGTCGGATCTCAATAATACTGTGTGAAAACACGGAGAAACGAGCCCTTAAGTGTACACTTCTTTCCCTTATATATATATATATATATATATATATATATATATATATATATATATATATATATGATCTGAGTTTCTTTTGGCTACTGTAATAAACATGCTAACTTTGAGAATAGTGCAGTATAGGAAACAAAACAATAAAATATTTATTTATTCCTAACAGTTTCGGTTGGTAGACCAGCCTTTTTCGAAAGATCTAAGCGAAATAGTACAGGTTCCCGTAGCAGAGGGCCACCCTCACAAATTTATTGTATCAATGTTGTGAATTTCGGGTATAAAATAGAAGCGCCCGGGCGACGAGTTGCCAGGTGACATCATCTTAAGCATAGGCTACGTTATCTTACCACTGTTACGTAATGATATTAGTGAAGCCTTATTAGTGATTTCATACTGCACTGTCAGATCACAAGGGAGCTCTTTATGGAAATTTTCATCTGCCAGTTGTAGTTAGTCATGGGAGAAAAAAGGCGGAAATAAAATATAGCTTCATGGGCAAACTTATTTCTCACATTCTCCGCCGCCACCCCTCGGGTGAATTCTACACCAAGCTGCCACTTGTACATATTTAAACAGAGTAGTCGCCTCTCTGCCGTTTTTCAGACTCCACCCAAGGTGGTTTACCGAAGAAATAAAAACCTGGGAGACTTACTGGTCAAGGCAAAAACACACAAATACGACCACCATCAGGGCTGTAGGCCGTATGGAAAACCTTGCTGCAGGTTGTGCACACACAAGGTGACCACAGATACGACCGAAGCCTCCTGTTCAGACTATGTGTACAAAATTAAAGACGACCTTAACTGTGACTCAGCCATTGTGGTATACAAAATTTACTGTGAGGTGTGCAAACAGGAATATATTGAACACACGGAAACCTCGTTCCGTTTGCGTTTCAACAACCACAACACACACGTGAAGGGCCTCCCTGACTTGCTGTTCTCCGAACATATCTACCTCCCTGGTCATTCTTTCCAACCAGAACACACAGGAGCGCGATTAGCGGGAGTCATACTTTATAAAGGAATCACTTACCACAGAATCAACGAGAGCCCTAGGGAACTGACGTGCCTCGGTGAAATTTTGTAGCAAACAAAATATTAATTACTCAATTAATTTATTTCTACATACGTGAAGTCGCACACATAGTATGATCAATATAGCATATAAAAATAAACGAATTCAATGCTACGTGCATCAACCGGGGCGTGTTAGTGTTTTGATTTTATTTTTATTTTCAAGTAACTTTTATTTCTTGTTTATTTTTTGTTTGTTCATCCTTCGAAGAATATCCATTCTTTATTTTGAGTATGACTGGTTATACACTTTTCTGCAGGAAAGGGCAGATAGGGGGAGGGGGGAGAGGGCACATTAGTTTTGCATCGTGGACAATGTTTTTTCTAAAGGTGGACCGGATCATATTGCCACGTGCCATGCCGTTCTGCGCAGCTGCCACTATAGAGCGACAGCCGTCGCGTCATTTAGATAGGCTAGAGCGGAGTGCGATTAACTTCCGATGGGCCCATCGTATCAGACAGTGCAGTATCTGATGATAAATGTGCGCATGTTTTGTGTTGTCTTTTCAGCGCTTAAATAACTGGCAGCGCATAAGCTGTGGGTTGTTCTTTTGGTGGAACGGCAACTGTGCATAGGCACGGCGCTCCGTTCCTGTTAGTTTTCCTGTTGTGTCCTAAGCGAGAGGCACAAGTACACCTCCTTACTAATAAACCTTGTCTGCCGCACCCTCGTCTTCTGTGGCTTCTAGTGACAACGACGCACGTGACATCTGGTGGAGGTGCTGGGTATGTTCAGTAACCCCTCGCGCAGCCGTGACACCAGTCCTAACCAAGCAAAGGAAGACGACCAGAGAAGAAGCCGCCGACAGCTAGGACTTCCCCCGGAGCACGGCCTCCTTCCAGAAAAACTATCCGCCACGAAAGAAGCCAGGCCTGTCAAGATGAGTGAAGCCCAGTTGCCAACAGCCGTCGTATTGCAGCGAACCCCGTGAACCCCCTAAATTCCGCGGAACGCAGTGCGACGACCCCGAGGACTGGCTGGAACAGTTCGAGCGCGTGGCGGCCATCAACAAGTGGAATGACGAAGCGAAGTTGCAGTGGGTCTACTTCACACTGGAAGAGTCTGCGCGTACCTGGTTTTACAACCACGAATCCGTGCTTAGGACGTGGGAGGACTTCAAAGGCAGCCTTCTTCGGACGTTTTCAAGCGTCGCTTGCAAGGAACGGGCGGAGAGGCAGCTGCATTCACGCTTCCAGCTGCCTAACGAGAGCGTCGCTGTCTTCGTCGAAGAAATGAAGCATCTGTTTGGTCGAGCAGATCCGGAAATGCCAGAGGAAAAAAACTTGGATTCCTTATCAGAGGAGTGAAGGAAGAACTTTTTGCTGGATTAATGCGCAATCCACCGCAAACTGTCTCCCAATTTGTAAGGAAGCAGCCGCCATGGATAAGATTCTCGATGTGCGGCGGAGACAGTATGGACGCCCTGCTCCGGTAGGCGGTACGTCGCCAGTCGAGCTTAATGCTGTAACCGTCAGCGACCTTCGGGACACCATAAAGGCTGTTGTGCAAGCGGAACTACGGAAGATGTTCCCGAGTTCTTGCCCTCAAGTGGCGACCTTGAGCGATGTCGTCAGACAAGAAGTTCAGCAGGCGCTGGGAACCGGACCATTAGTTCCACCAAGCCAGGAGCCTGAGTGGGCTCCACGAGGACCACAAATCATGTCGTACGCCGCTTCCGCGCGCAACCCGGTGCGCCCCGCCCAACCGACGTACTCTCCACCGCCACGCCCACAACCAAATGTCTACCGACCTCCTGCCGAGAGAGCCGTCCCTAGAAAGTCCGACGTGTGGAGGACTGACGACCATCGCCCGCTGTGCTTCCACTGCGGTGAACCTGGCCACTTGTATCGTAACTGTTTCTATAGGAACCTCGGATTACGTGGATTTCACGTCGGCGCTTCACGTCCGCAACCTGGTCAAAGGCCAGCTGAGATTGAAGACTATTTGCAGCGACAAAGCTTGCCAGCGGGCCACCGCAGGTCACCATCGCCTTCGTCTCGCCGTTACCCTTCGCCACCCTGCCAGCACAGGAGCATCACGGGGAAGATCCCCTAGCTCTCATTTGGGAAACTAAAGACGGCAACCAATGGAGGTGTGGTTGCTGCCCGGCGCACCCCTGAAGAACCTCCCCAGCCCGAAAGTCCCAGTGGAGCAACACTACCTGCAGCATGTGAGAAACACGAGCGACATATCAGCACTAAGATTCGTCCAAGCCGCAACAGCACACCACGACAGACCTGCAACGCCAAGGTAAAATTGGCCGATCTGGCAGGTAAAATCGACAACCGGGACGTAATTGCGTTGGTCGATACCGGTGCTGACTTCTCCGTCATGAGTGCGGTGTTCGCCGACCAGTTGAAGACGGTGCTGACTTCGTGGGAAGGCCCGCAGGTACGAACAGCAGGCGGTCACGTCATAACACCAAAGGGAAGATGCACAGCTCGTGTGGCTGTGGAAGGGCATACGTACCCTACTGTTTTCGTCGTCCTGGACCAGTGCTCTCGGAACGTGATTGTCGGTGCGGACTTCCTTTCGGCAAACAAAGCAATCATAGATCTTCAAGCGCAAACAATCACCCTGTTACCAGATACGGGCGTCACGCAAAATCCAAGTCCTGCATTATCAGCGGCGCTAATGATTCTCGACGAGCACGTCACTATGCCACCACGCTCGAGTGCTGTCATCACCGTAGGCGCTGACTGCTGCATCGGCGCGGAGGGTTTGGTCGAGGCCAACCAGAGTTTGCTCTTTGAAAAAGGTTTGGCGATCGCCAGAGGAATCGTTCACATCGTTGAAGGAACCGTCAGTGTACTAATCACTAATTTCTGCTCAGAATATCGTCGCCTTGCAAAGGGCACCACCGCGGCACTATTCGAGACCATCCCGGACATAAGCGATGTACTCACGATCGACGACACACTCCATCCTCGTACACACGACGTGTTCTTTAACGTGAATCCGGCGTTGCCCCTGGAAAGACATGAAAGGCTGCGGAAACTGCTCTATAGCTACCAGGATTGTTTCGCCACGTCACCCAAGATCCGCCAGACAACGCTTGTAAAACATCGCATCATAACTGATGAAAATGTGCAACCAAGTCATCAATCGCCGTACCGTGTGTCCATGAAAGAGCGTGAGGCAATCCGGAAACAGGTACAAGAAATGCTTCATGACAACATCATTGAGCCCTCCCAAAGCCCGTGGGCTTCCCCTGTAGTGATCGTGAAAAAAACGGGACGGCACTCCAGGATTCTGCGTGGACTATCGCCGACTCAATAAGGTAACGAGAAAGGACGTTTATCCGCTCCCTCGAATCGATGACGCCCTCAATCGTCTCTGCAATGCCAGATACTTTTCATCTATGGATCTAAGGACTGGCTACTGGCAGGTGGAAGTTGACGAAAGGGATCGCGAAAAGACGGCGTTTATTACACCAGATGGACTATACCAGTTTAAAGTCATTCCATTTGGACTTTGCACTGCCCCGGCAACTTTCCAAACGGTAATGGACACCGTATTGGCTGGCCTGAAATGGCAAACGTGTTTGGTGTATTTGGACGACGTCATAGTCTTCGCTCCATCTTTCGAGGAACACATAAGCAGGTTAAAAGTGGTACTTGATGCACTTAAGGCTTCAGAACTTACGTTAAAGCCCAAAAAATGCCGTTTTGCCTACGAGCAGCTGAAGTTCCTTGGTCACGTCGTCAGTTCTGCCGGCGTTCTACCAGACCCAGAGAAGACAGCTGTAGTTCGAGACTTCCCGCAGCCCCGCGAAAAAAAGAGCCTCCGAAGCTTCCTCGGACTTTGCGCGTACTATAGGCGCTTTTTCTAGGACTTCTCGCAGGTCTCCGAGCCCCTGACACGTCTAACGAAAAAAGACAGCTCGTTTGTGTGGGAGGCACCCCAAAAAGAAGCGTTTCGGGAGCTCAAAAGACGTCTTCAAGCGCCCCCCATTTTGGCCCACTTTGGCGAGAACGCGGCAACAGAAATCCACACCGACGCCAGTAGTGTCGGCCTCGGTGCCGTTCTTGTTCAAAGGCGGGATGGACAAGAACACGTCATCGCCTACGCCAGTCGATCTTTGTCTAAGGCAGAGTACAATTATTCCACGACCGAAAAGGAATGCTTGGCAATTGTGTGGGCAACTTCCAAATTCCGCCCATATTTGTACGGCAGGCCTTTTACCGTCATTACCGACCACCATGCTTTATGCTGGCTTGCGAACCTAAAGGATCCATCCGGACGTCTCGCAAGGTGGAGCTTGCGGCTCCAGGAGTTCGACATATCGGTAGTGCACAAGAATGAAAGAAAGCATTCCGACGCAGATTGTCTGTCTCGAGCCCCGGTTGAGCAACCACCACCGTGTGCAGACGACGACGCCAGTTTTCTGGGCATGATCACCGCTTCCGACTTAGCCGCCCAACAACGGGCCGACCCTGAACTGAACTGTCTCATTAAACATCTTGAGGGAAAACGTATGGAGATACCCAAAACTTTCAGGCGTGCTCTTCACACATTCTGCTTGAAAGACGGTGTCCTTGTGAAAAGAACTTCGACTCTAGGAAGAACACCTACCTTCTCGTCGTGCCATCGTCATTGCGTGAGGAAATCTTGCAGGCGTCACATGACGAACCAACCTCCGGGCATCTTGGGTGTACACGAACGCTTTCGCGGATCCGTGAGCGTTACTACTGGCCGCGCATTCTACAAGACGTCAAGCATTACGTACGGACGTGCCGAGAGTGTCAATGCCGCAAGAGACCGCCAACAAAACCCGCTGGACTACTCCAGCCACTTCAACCCTCAAAAAGGCCCTTCGAACAAATCGGAATGGACTTTCTGGGACCCGTCCCGACGTCTACCGCAGGAAATAAGTGGATCATTGTGGCGACAAATTACCTGACTCGCTACGCAGAAACCCGCGCCCTTGCTCGAGCCACTGCTGAAGAAGCCGCCAGATTCTTCATTCACCAAATTGTCCTGCGCCACGGTGCACCTCAGGTCCTTATCACTGACAGAGGGACAGCCTTCTGTTGCGAACTGATGCAAGCTATTTTGCAGTACAGCCACACCACTCATCGCCGAACTACCGCATACCAGCCGCAAACTAACGGTCTCACACAACGGCTCAACAAGACCCTGGCGGACATGATGTCGATGTACGTCGATGTCGAACATAAAACATGGGATGAAGTGCTCCCATATGTCACCTTCGCATATAATACGGCCGCCCAGGAGACAACCGGGCAAACACCATTCACTCTTGTTTACGGACGGGAAGTGACAACGACTCTGGACGCAATGTTGCCGCACCTAAACGAAGGCGACCCGAACCCGGACGTAGCGATATTTCAACAGCGCGCTGAAGAGGCCAGGCAGCTGGCTCGACTGCGAACGGCAACCAAGCAAGCGACGGATGCCCGACACTACAACCTGCGACACCGCCATCAGGAATACACACCCGGCGAACAAGTTTGGCTATGGGCACCAGTTCACCGACGAGGCCTCAGCGAAAAGCTTCTGCGGCGTTATTTTGGCCCTTACAAAATTGTTCGTCGCGTAGGGCCACTGATCTACGAAATCGTCCCGGATGGTGTGACAGACTCCCAGCGTCGACGTGTGTGGTCTGAAATTGTTCACGTCGTGCGTTTGAAACCCTATTATGCGCGCTAGCAGACATGTGCGCTTGTTCCTCTATTTTTGTGTGAAAACTTCAGTGCCTCATGACTTCAGTGCTTGCTTTCAACATCGAGGCGATGTTTTTTTTGAAGGGGGGAGCAATGCCACGTGCCATGCCGTTCTGCGCAGCTGCCACTACAGAGCGACAGCCGTCGCGTCATTCAGATAGGCTAGAGCGGACTGCGATTAACTTCCGATGGGCCCATCGTATCAGACAGTGCAGTATCTGATGATAAATGTGCGCATTGTCTGTGTTGTATTTTCAGCGCTTAAATAACTGGCAGCGCATAAGCTGTGGGTTGTTCTTTTGGTGGAACGGCAACTGTGCATAGGCACGCCGCTCCGTTCCTGCTAGTTTTCCTTTTGTGTCCTAAGCGAGAGGCACAAGTACGCCTCCTTACTAATAAACCTTGTCTGCCGCACCCTCGTCTTCTGTGGCTTGTAGTGACGACGACGCACGTGACAATATGTTTGCTTGTGTGTGCGTGTGTATGTGTGCGTGTGGCTCGACGCCGCGGGCCAGCCGCCGAACCATGTGAACTTCAACTCGATCCGTGTGTGGGATGCGAGTAAGCGGCAATATGTTTCACTTTTTCCTTTTTCCTTGGTCGCCTGCGCTGGCAGCACGTCTTATCTATCCCTAGCAACAATGCGGGGATTACCCACCCGCTTCCGGCGGCTCTCTGTCGTTTCTTTCTTTTTCTCCTTCTTGTTGTCTGCTGCTTGCCTCGTTCGCCCGTTTGTCTCATTTTTTTCTTTTCTTTTTCTTTTTTTCGTTTTGGGGGTCTCCAAACTGTGAGGGTGGCCCTTTGCTAAGGGAACTTGTATTATTTCGCTTAGATCCTCTGAAGAAGGCTGGTCCACCAGCCGAAACTTTTAGGAAAAAATAAATAATTTATGGTTCTATTTCCTATACTGCACAATTCTAGAAGTATATATCACCTTTTTGATGGCTGCATTTTCGATGGAGGCGAACACGCTGTAGGCCCATGTGCTCAGCTTTGGGTTCACCTAAAAGAAGCAAAGATGGTCCAAATTTGGTGACATTGGGACGTTAAACACCACATGTTCATCAATGAACTCACGACCGTTCAGTCAGCATGTGCGTGCACTAACCACTGCTTCATACCATGCTACCGACCCGCCTGAAATGAAACATGCTTTTGTAGGCACGGGCGTGAGCATTCTTGCAGTTACACCAAAGAGCGGGTGGTTTACTCCACAAGAAGGAAAGTGTCCCTCCTTGCACTGTCATGTGCAATCTTTCGCGCACATTTTCTTTCTCGAGGAATCAAAGAGACCTTTTCGTGGTAAATGCGCAGTTACTCCATACACCTTTTAGCGTGTATCAGTGCGAGTACACCTTTGTGAGCTCACTCTTGCAGAGAAACAGAACATAGCAGCGCTGCGCATTTGTGCTTATTTTCTGCCAGAGTAGTATTTTGAGCTGTAAAAGACAATTCATGTTGAATGAAAACCAACTAGCTCAACTCCTATTTAGTCCTTTATCTTGCGAAAAACCGCGGTCTTTAACCTTCACCTTGATTCGCTGGGTCAAGCTGCAGGTCAAGTTTAGAAGCTGAGCTTTCAACTGCACTTGAGTCCGCTGCTTTATTCTTCGCCACTTTGAAACTGCTGCCATTGCTTCTAGTTACCATATGCAAGGCTTACCAGCTTTATCAGAGACAGATGCGCAAACTTTTTTGTGGCGCTTGTAGTATGGCAGAAATAAAGCATTCAAAAACATTTGACCACAGTCATCAGCTCACAGCAGCTTCAATAAAGCAGCGATGATGTGGTTCATTATTGATGAAAGAAAACAATTTTGCTGAAGCAGCAAATTCTTTGACTGGTCCATAAAGCGATTGCTGGTTCTCATCCCTAACAAAGAAATTAAGGCAATTTCGCGCCTTGTGCTCTAGCCGGCTTTGCAATGCTACAGTGCAAGGTGCGAAAGAGCCGCTAGGCAGTACGCACCGCAAGCAACAATTCAGGGAAATCGTCACAGCTGAAGTTTAAAAAAAAGTTTACTTCAATAAAACCTCCTCTGGTAACATAATAATTTTCTCATAGCAATATACTTGAGTAAATACTATGGTGAAAGATAATTTCGCCTTCGTTGTTGATTTCCCAAGCCTGCAGCTGACAGCCAGCCCCCAATTTTTCTCAGTGGGGGGGGGGAGATTGCGCCCCCTTTGTTCGCTGGGCTTGTTCGCCTATGATGATATGTGAGGAATTATAAGTCTGAAGTTTAATTTTACAACTGCTGAGCTGCTTCAATAAAAACTGACTAATCATAACCTACCACATATCTTTTTCATTCACAATCGTCCTGAACGAAACGACCTGCTTATGCGTCTTGGCTGTGAAGAATCGAGAAAGGGCGTTGTTCTTGGTAGCTGCAATAGAGCGTGCAAGTTATGCAGGTTGCTTGTTCTTACACAGAGCCACCACCTTGCTTTTCGCTCTCCTTCCAGTGGCTTTTATCTTGAGGTTCTCGTTGACTGCTCGTCGTGCCATGGAACTATATAAATCCATAGCTTTGCCACAAAGCCACTACATTGAAGTTGTAACAACTTTTTTCTGTGGTATAGTGACACAACTGCTTCGATAGGATCTTTGTGGCATGACATGGAAGGTTTTTCCTGGTTCTTGCTATGGTTTGCACACTTTCTTATAAGAAACATTGTCTTACATATTAGCTTTTCTGGCAACTCATCGGTAGAATTCCGGTAATTCGCGAGCTGACAAAGAGTTTGGGGCAAAATTCTTTGCTTTTGATAAGTACACAGCTTATTTCTGATATGGGATCATTTTCTAGAAAGATGAGGCCTTCTCGGGCGTTACCAGGAGCATTAAAATATCGATATATATATATATATATATATATATATATTTATTTATATATATGTATATATATATCGAGTGGGTGTTTTCTGTGGATCAAGTGATAAATAGAAATTGGCTTGAGTGGACAAACGAACGACAACATTTATTCATCCTACGTTTCGGCAGGGGTCCGGCCTTCGTCATAGAATACATTGCAAACGTCGACGTGCTAATTATATATATTGGGGGCCCCAAACACCTGTCTATTTAATATCTAATGTCACATACGTGACATTGCCACACAAATCAACGGGCGAAACAGCACGATGTGATAATTACAGGACTATATCACGAATTTATAATATACGGCAAAGTCTGCGAAGCAATAAAGAGCGTTTTTCACAGTCACTGAAAAGATCCACAAGATAACATGAATGAATATGTACACCAAGTGCATTTAACAACATTGCGTTAAAGGAACTCGAATAACAAGAAACATAGCTAAATAACCCGCAACAATGCACTAAAAGAACCTAAAAAACAGGTGTAAAGCAACGACAACAGCAATATAAACAAAACGTAGGTGAATTATGTGGCAATGGTGATTTAAATAAAAAAACCACTTAGGTAAAAGTGAGATACACGACATTCATGAGAATGAAATATAACAGAAATGTAGGTAAGAGGCTGAAAACTGATGAGAGTGGCAGACATTGTGACATAGAATTTAGCCTTGTCCGTAACATAGTGATCCCGTTGCTGAAAGTGCACCCAGGAACGTCAGCTTTCCTGCGCTCTCGTTATTGCCGAATGACAGTGCTTTAAATTTGTAGATGACATATGATTCGCGTGCTTACAGTTTGTGGTGAGGTTTAAAAGCAGGTTCTAATATCGTTTCCGTTAGGTTATCGAGTGAATGACCTGTCACATTCAGGTGCTCAGAAAGGGGTAGGTTAGAAAAAGTTGTCACATGTGCCTTGTGGTTATTAAACCGCAGTCTGAATGGTGTCGCTGTCTGGCCTAAGTACTGAAGCTTACAGACTGAGTACTCAAGTAGGTACACATAGTTACTCGCATCGCAATCGTAATCACTTTTAATTTTCATTCTGAAATTTGACGCCGAACTGTGGGCTAAACTAGAGGTGGTCCTGTATACGCAAACCTTGCAACGTGGTTTGCCACAAAGGTGGCAACCTGAATAGGCAGGATGAGTTCGTACAGATGAGGTCAGCATATTTTGCAAGTTTCTCGACCAGCGATAGACTACACGTGGCGATTCCGAAAATATGCTTTTGAGGCGGTCGCTCTGCATAAGAATGTTGTGGTGCCTTCGTAGGATGTGGTTAACGTTTGGTGCAGATGCAGAATGCGTTAATATGAGGTTTGTGGATGGCCGCTGTTGAGCAGGCTTGTGGGAGTGAAGAAGCTCACTCATGTTCATTTCATTAGCACGTTAAATGGCATCGTCAATTATCTGAGACGGGTACTTTTGTCTTCTTAACGCATCACTGAGCTCGTCACAATTATCTCTGAAGTCAGATTGTGCGGAGCACAACCTTTTTAAACGGAGCGCCTGGCTGTACGGTATGCTTGTCTTGTGTATTACGTGGCTACTTTCAAAGTGAAGGTAACGGTGTCCATCAGTCAACTTTCTGTAAAGCTTTCTCATTAGTTTATCACGCGATATGCACACCGTGACGTCCAGAAAATTTATGTTTGATGCTGAATAGACGAGCAAGAAGGAGATATATGGATGAAAATTGTTAATGCTTGCCACAAAAGACAAAAGTTCAGTTTCCCCGTGATGTCATATCAAAAAGATGTCGTCAATAAAGCGCCTATAGTAGAACGTTTTTAGGGCGCAAGTAGCAAGAAACATGTCCTCCAATGTGCGCATGAATATATTGGCGTAATTCAGTTCTATCTTCGTGCGCATCGAGGCGCCACTCGTCTGTACAAAGTGGGTTTCATCAAATTCGAAGTCCTACAGTTGCAGAATTAGTTTTTAACGGCAGGCTAGAGTTGAGCTGTCAATAGGTTTGTCTAGTGAAGATTCGTCATATGTACGTATTACGGACTGAATGCCGTCGTCATGCGAGATATTTGTGTATAGAGAAGCTGCGTCTAGAGTGACTAGTAGCGCTTTGTCGGGGACGTCAAGATCAGCAATGTCACTCAAGAAATGGTCAGTGTCTCGAAAATACGAGGAAAAGGAGCAGGGAATTTCTCTCATAAGAGCGTCAATGTAGCCGGAAAGAGGTTCAGTAACCCTACCGCTTGCTGAAACTATTGGACGACCAGGGTTATTTGGTTTGTGCACCTTCGGTAATAAACAAAACCTTCCTGCAACAGGACTAAGCGGTGTTAGTTATTCAATCGTCTTTTTTTACTGATGCACCCTTTTTGTAAACGTTTCCCAAGGGCCTCGGCAATAATGCGTTTAAGGGCTTCAGTTGGGTCGTGACCCAGCTGCCTATAGCATGCAGTGTCGCCTAACTGTCTCAATGCTTCAGTGATATAGTCGGGGGTATTCATTCCCACTACTGCACCACCTTTTTCAGCGGCCTTAATAACAATGTCTGAACGGTTCTGCATTGTCCTAATGGCTTTCCTTTCTTTGAGGTCAAGTTTTGTTGGAAAGGATTTTGCTGGTTATATGCTTCAAGAATATCGTGTTGGACAGCTGAAATGTACGTATCAAAGCACTTATCACGTTGTACTGGTGGTGTCCAATGTTTACTGGGTGAAACGCTGTTGGATGAGGATCGTTCATAAAAAAATTCACGTAGCCTCATGCTCCGCGCGAAGTCGTCAACGTCGTTTACGAGTTAAAATTTGTTGTACCTGCCAGTTGCCGGACAAAATTTGAGACCACGA
Organism: Rhipicephalus annulatus; assembly: GCA_013436015.1. Lineage (NCBI taxonomy): Eukaryota > Metazoa > Arthropoda > Arachnida > Ixodida > Ixodidae > Rhipicephalus > Rhipicephalus annulatus. The sequence goes on from WOVY01000246.1 coordinate 368,076, forward strand.
GAAAAAGAGACATTTCAGGTTCTGTAAGTGTGATGTTCAGGATGTTGATAATGTTAGTAAACTGGTTTTCATTATCAATAGCCTGACCGGATATATTTGAAGCGCTGGTGGACAGGAGTGCTGGTAGCGGTGGAGGTAGAACGTTATCGCGAACCATCTTTGCAGATCCTTGCTTGGATTTTTAATCGCTTTCATTGTTCGTAATCTTGAAGCAAAATACGATCGTCGGAACTAAGTGACTGGGCGCTTCGTAGCTGTCGTTCTTGGTTGCTTGAGTTCTTTGCCAATGAGCAGTAGTGCTTGATTACAATGCGAGAAAGGTCCAAAGACGCTCTATCCAGCGTGTCATTCCAACGTTCTAAATTATAGCTAGACATTTCCGCTGTAGCTTGTTTGAAGGATAGCTGTAGGCCTTTTGGTACTTTTTCTGAAGCTACGTATGACGACAATGTAAACTTATGCATTTCACATCGCAGACGTTTTTCAAGAACTTTCCTAATCTTTAGGAAATTATTGGAGTGTACAGTAACACAGGTGGGGGCATTTGCGAGTCAATCATGGCAAGTAGTCACAGTTGTAGAGCGATTAGCACTTCTCAAAGAATATGGATGGGAACGTGAAAAATCAATTTCAGATCTTTTAGTTGCGTTGCGGGGTTGCCTCTGTGGTTGAGGTGGCAAACTGGCGCCGGTAAAAGGTCTTTGTGGACTCGGTGTGCTGGCAAAAGCCTGTCTAGTGCGTTGATATGACGGAAGTAGCAAGCGAGTTGAATCCCGCTGGGACGGCTGGGTGGTTGCCTGGTCGCCCCAGGAAGACGGCGACGAATTAAAAAGATGTCGAAGAGACAAGCGCTTGATGTGACTGGCCATCACTACAATTCCTTCAAAACTTGTGTGAAGGCCGTCGGCTGCAAAGACGCGATTTGACGGGAAGCCATTCCAAGGCAAGGTCGAGGAAATACACTCGTCTAGATTGTCGACAAAACAAACGCAAGCGGCGGTTAAAGTCTCACGGTTGAAGTGTCGAACCAAAGCTTCGTTGTGGCGACCACGTCGGCGGTTTAGGCTTCTAGGAAGGATAAGACTGGCGTATATACGATGGATGTTGGCCCTTTTGCTGAAAACAACACCTAAAAGGTTCTTGTACCTTGGGAAGGTCACACGTCTGCTGCTTTTCACCAAATTATTGGTGCCAATGAGGATGATCAGATGTGTCATCGTGGGTGGAACCAACTTCAAAAGTTCCGGGACATCGTCTATACCCGCACCGGGCTTGCTAACGAAGGCTGGTGTGCCTTCTTGTTGTGGGTCAAAGTGATGAAAAATTTACTTCGTTTGTGGGTCGCCTATGACCGCAGATTTCACGACTATCCTTGGTAACTTCACACAAGTAGTACTCGACGTTGTCTGTGCGGGATTCAATGTCGTTGAATATCAAGCGAGTGTCTTCTGTGGATCCAGTGATAAACGGAAATTGGCCTGAGCGGACAAACGTACGAAAACTTTTATTAATTCTACGTTTCGGCCTGGGTCCGGCCTTCGTCAGGGAATACAGTGCAAACGTCAACGTGCTGCTTATATACATTGGGGGCCCCCAACAAGTGTCCATTTAATATCTAATGTCACATATATGACAGTGGCACACCAATCAACGTGCGAAACAGCACGATGTGGTAATGACAGGACTATATCACGAAGTGAAAATATACGGCGATGTCTGCGCAGCAATAAAGGGCGTTTACAAACCCTGAAATGTCTCTTCTTTCTCGTGGTCTCAACTTCTGTCCGGCAACTGGCTAGTACAATGAATTTCAGCTCGTAAACGACCTTGACGACTTCGCAAGGAACATGAGGCTACGCGAATTTTTTCATGTACGGTTCTCATCCAACAGCGTGTCATCGAGTAACACTTAACACCACCGGTAAAACGTGACAAGTGCCTTGATATGTAGATTTCAGCTGTACAACACGATATTCTTGAAGCATATAACCAGAAAAATTCTTTCATACACAACTTCACCTCAAATGAAAGAAAAGCCATTAGGAAATAGCAGAGCCGTTCAGGCATTGTTATTAAGCCCGCTGACAAAGGCAGTGCAGTGGTGGTAATGAATACATTCTACTATATCACTGAAGCATTGAGACAGCTAGGCGACACTGCATACTATAAGCAGCTCGGTCACGACCCAACTGAGGACCTTAAACGCATTATTGCCGAGGCCCTTGGGGAACTTTTGCAATTTGCAAAAAGAGCGCATCAGTAAAAAGACGATCGAATCACTAACACCGCTTAGTTATGTTGCAGGAAGGTTTTATTTGTTACCGAAGGTGCACAAACCAACTAACCCCAGTCGTCCAATGGTTTCGGCTATTCTTACGGTTACTGAACCTTTTTCCGGCTACATTGATGCTTTCATCCGAGAAATTTCCGCCTCCTTTCCCTCGTATCTTCGAGACACTAACCATTTCGTGAGTGACAATGCTGACCTTGACGTTCCCGACAAAGCGCTACTAGTCAATCTAGAAGTAGCTTCTCTATACACGAATATCCTGCATGACGACGGCATTCAGTCCGTAGCGCGTGCATATGAAGAATCTTCACTAGACAAACCTATTAACAGCTCAACTCTAGCCTCCCTTGTAAAACCAATTCTGCAACTAAGTAACTTCAAATTTAATCAAACCAACTACGTACAGACGAGTGGCACCTCTGGGCAAAAAGATAGGACTGAATTACGCCAATATATTCATGGGGACATTATTTTTTGCCACGTGCGCCCTTAAACCGTTTAACTATAAGCGCTTTATTTACGAGATTTTTTTGATATGGCATTACGGGGAAACTGATTCTTTGTCTTTTTTGGCAAGCTTAAACAATTTTCATCCACCCATCTCCTGCTCGCTCGTTTACTCAGCATCCAACATAAACTTTATGAACGCCACGGTATGCATATTAGGTGATAAACTAACGACAAAGCTTTATAGAAAGTCGACTGATAGACACCACTACCTTCACTTTGAAAGTAGCCACGTGAGACACAACAAGACAAGCATACCGTACAGCCAGGCGCTCCTTTTTAAAAGGTTGTGCTCTGCAAAATCTGACTTCTGAAATAATTGTGACAAGCTCAGTGATGCGCTTGAAGACAAAAGTACCCTCCTCAAATAATTGACGATGCCATTAAACGTGCTAATAAAATGGGCAGGAGCGAGCTCCTTAACTTCAACAAGCCTGCTCAACAGCGACCAACTATAAACCTCATATTAACGCATTCCGCATCAGCACCAAACGTTAACCACATCCTACGAAGGCACCCCAACATTCTTATGCAGAGCGACAGTTTCAAAAACATATTTTCGGATCGCCACGTGTAGTCTATCGTTGGTCGAGAAACTTGCACAATGTGCTGACCTCATCTGTACTAACTCATCCTGCCTATTCAGGGTGCCACTTTTGTGGCAAACGTTGTTGCAAGGTTTTCGTATACATGACCACCTCTATTTCACCCCACAGTTCGGCGTCAAATTTTAGAATAAAAATTAAAGGTGATTACGATGGCGATTCGAGTAACTGTGTGTACCTACTTGAGTGCTCAGTCTGTAAGCTTCAGTACTTAAGCCAGACAGCGACAGCATTCAGACTGCGGTTTAATAACCACAAGGCACATGTCAAAGCTTTTCTAATCTACCCCATCTAAGCTACTTAATGCAACAGGACCTTCACTCGATAACCTAACAGAAACCATATTAGAATCTGGTTTTTAATCTCACCACAAACTGGAAGCACGCGAATCATTTGTCATATACAAATTTAAAGCACTGTCATTCGGCATTAACGAAAGCGCAGGAAAGCTGACGTTCCTGGGCGCACGTTCAGGAACGGAATCACTATGTCACGGACAAGGCTAAATTTCATATCACATGTCGGCCACATTCATGAGTTTTCAGCCTGTTACCAACAATTCTGTTCTATTTTTATTCTCATGCATGCCTCGTATCTCACTCTTACCTAAGTGGTCTTTTTTTTAAATCACCGATGTTTTCTTTATATTGCTGTTCTCGTTGCTTTACACCTCTTTTTTGTTATTTCTTTTAGCTCATTGTTGCTGGTTGTTTATCTATGTTTCTTGTTAGTTCATCGAGCTGTTTTAACGCAATTTCGGTAAATGCATTCGCTGTACAAAATCAATCTTGTTGTCATGTTGATCTCTTCCGTAACTGTGAAAAACGCCTTTTATTGCGGCGCAGACTTCTCCATAATTTATCATTTCGTGAAATAGTCCTGTCATTATCACATCGGGCTGTTTCGCACGTTGATTTGTGTGCCACTGTCATATATGTGACATTAGATATAAATAGACATGTGTTGGGGACCCCCATGTATATGAGCAGCACGTTGACGCTTGAAATGTATTCCCTCACGAAGGCCGGACTCCAGCCGAAACATAGAATTAATAAATGTTTTCGTACGTTTGTCCGCTCAAGTATATAAGGGCTTGTTTTTCCGTGTTTCACACATTATTAACAATATCTAACTTCATACAATAATGCCAAGGAGAGTATTGGAGAAGTTTTGAGACCAAAGTGTAATGCAATTGTGACAATGAAAAATTGGTGAAAAAATAACTTGCCCTTCGGTGCGCATATATATATATAATATATATATATAATATATATATATATATATATATATATATATATATATATATAGATAGATATATATATATATATAGGAGAGACTACTTGTTCGACGCACTCGCACTCTCACGTAATTTTTCGTACAACCAGCAGCTGTTATATCACGCAAAAAAGAAAAGTATAGGGGAAGTTATGAGGCCGATTTGTAATGTGACAAAAGAAAAATAGGTGAAAAAATAACTTCCCCTTCAGTATATATATATATATATATATATATATATATATATATATATATATATATATATATATAATAAGGGAAAGAAGTGTATACCTAAGGGCTCGTTTTTCCGTGTTTTAACACAATATTAATGAGATATAACAGACAGTAATGCCAAGGAATGTACAGGGGAAGTTATTAAAACCAATGGAATGTAATTAAGAAGAAAGAAAAGTGGATGAAAAAATTACCAACTGTGAGCAGGAATCGAACCTACGACCTTCGAATTACGCGTTCGGTGCTCTCATATATATATATGAGAGACTACTTGTTCGACGCACTAGCGCTGTTATGTAATTTTTCGTACAACCAGCAGCCGTTATGTCAGTCAAAAAAGAAAAGTCAGTTTTCAGCAGCTTGTACACGGACAAGACATATATGGTTGTCGTGCATGTAATGCACAAGCGACGCTCTTTCTGCATCACGGTAACCTCAAAACTTTCAGAATGAATAAAATTAGGTCGATAGTGGCCTCTTCCAAAGTAAATAATTTATTAATAAAAGAACTCTTTAAATGACCAGAGGGAGCTCACGAAAAAATCCAGTTTTTAAATGTGAAGCAATCCTAGAGGAACAAAAGGTATATTGAGCATATTTATCTACTTAGCTTCCCACTGAGCTCGAGTCCACTGCTTTATTCTTCGCCCTTTTGAAAGCATGCTACCATCGCTTCTGTAAGCAAAGCTATCAGACTGATCGGTGATTAAAGTTGAAACCTATGTTGGCGTTTCTTGCACGGAAAACAAAATTATTTAGAAATATTAGTAATAATTGTGTGCTAACAGCAGTTTCGACAGAACAGCAGTAGTGGGAATGCTTTTCGATGAAAAAAAATGATTTTTTTGAAGCAGCACATGCTTTGACTGGTATAAAAAATTTTTTTCTTTCCCTTCTATAACTGCCTTGGCCAGTCACAGCATAATCAAAAGACGAACGAGTGATGTTATATTACAGGACCAGTGTTCAGTGCTAGCCTGCTTTGCAGTGCTTCAGCAAAGGGCGGAAGGCGTCGCAAAGAGCCTTCAAAGAAATCGTCACAGCTGAAGTGTTGAAAATATGTCACTATATTGCAACTTTTACTCTTTATGTTTTTCTTTTCCTCGTAACAAATTAATTAGATAATACAGTGGTGAAGGAAAAGTTCGCCTTAGTTATTTATTTCCAACGTGCACCCGACAGTGGCCACTATCGAAAGTGGGGGGGGGGGGCTCAGCCCCCTTCTACGTTTCTCAGTGGAGGCTAGCACCCCCCTTGCCCCCTTGGCTGATACGCCTAAGCTCGCATTCCCCAAAATCTATGCAATGTGCTCAACAAAGTTTCAAAATTCACCTACAAATCTTTCATAATAGCTCAAAATTTATTTATAATGAACCAGCAGTGATTGTGGCAGCGTGACTGCTTCTAACTATCCACTTGAATGTGTCACGTTTCACAAACAAGTCACGTTTGGCTGCTTCGCTCTCGGGGCTGACTTGCTGGGCTGGCTTGGACTGCACTTCTGCGCCTGCGTAGTCTGTACTTCTGACGCCTAGCGGGGACAAGAGCCTACATAAGGACGTGCTCCTGGACGACAGGCGATCATTTGGCAGCAGTGGTTGTGGCAGCGTGACTGCTTATAACAATCCACTTGAATTCTGTACAGGTTGGTGCTTTGCCAGTCCTTTTTCTTTTTTGTACTCTGTCATAGCGACTGCCGCTGCTGCCATTTTGTGTTGTGATTGCATCTTGTCAATATGCCTACAAATGCTGAATTGACAAGGGAGATAGAAGCTCTCCGCTTTGAGGTTTCAGACATGCGAAACAGCCTTGAGGCATTCAGTGAACTTTATGAATCAGTCAAGACAAAAAATGAAGCTCTCGCGAAAGAAAACAAGGAGTTGAGGGATGAAAACAAATCACTCAAAGATGACTGCAGGCTGTTCTCGCAGCGGCTTTCTGACGTTGAGCAGAATTTGCGGACGAACAATGTCGAAATAAAGGGTATTCCAAAGACAGATGGCGAGAGCTGCCTCGCTATTGTGCAGGCCATTGGCGAAAAAGTTGGCTGTGTGATTGCCGCGAGTGATGTAGATATAGCGCACCGTGTACTGTAGCGATCGGGCTATGCCTTGACCCAGCGAGTCATTTGCCACGCCGGATTAGTGCAAAAAGGACAGTCTCGCCACGTCTGGACGGAGGAAGCAACAGAGGCCGGCCCCTACGAGACGTCGCCTACTGATTGACAGCGGCGCCAACGGGGTGGAATGTCGCCAAAGAGGGTTTTGGAGCCGCCACTCTTTCTCCCGCCTGGGCCAGTCACGCATCGTTAGCGCGTTAACCAGGCAGACGACGACGGCGCTGGTCAAAGGGCTCTCCCCAGAGGAATCCACGAACCGGGCACCCCTCGAAAGAGCGGCGCTTCTTTAATCTATTGTCAAGTAGCCGATCAGCTGACTGCCTATGCCCGCCAGGCATTGTCCCGGAGTACGAGACGTAGTGCCGCCAAGACGCCGCGACGCCACCAAGAGGACAACAGGGACGGCGTCTTCCTGGGGGAGACCGCGGCGGCTGCCGCGGATCGCCCTGCTAATTGAGCGAACAAAATCGGTGGACCCTCTGAAGTATGCGGCCAGGATCGTGGGCACTCTCGACTAAAGGCTCACACACGACGAGGAAGAGCCCTGCTGGCGCCACCAAAGTGCAGTGTTCACGTGGACCTTGCATGCTCCCTCCCCTCACCTGTGTGTGCGTGATTGGTGCTCGACTCGTAGAGGAGGAGCCCGACAGGGCATAAAACGACGCGGCAGAGTGCTGGACGTCGCGCTGAACTACGTAAAGTTCAACCATCACGCTCGTGGTTTGTGAAACCACTAGTTCTTCTCTTCTCTTCTGTCATCTCGACAACTCCCTGTAAAGATGTAAATAAATCTGTTAAGTTTGCTCAAAGCTCTCCCCTAGTCCTTGGCTCGACGGAGCGACGGCGATCGCCCCGCTACCCGCAGACTGCGATCGCTCTGATCCCTAACAACTGGTTGGCAGCGGTGGGATGCCATCCGCAACCTTCCTTCCCATCCGTAACAACTGGATGGCAAGCGGTTGGATGTGAGCCTGGAGGACGGAGAATGAACAACACGCCGAGATCATGGAGACTGGCAGCTGTGGACTGGTGAGTGCTGGCTTTGGTTTTTTGGTTGCCAGGCTGATAAGCTAGAAGTGCAATCTTTTCGCTGGTAGAGGCTACCACAGAAGCAGTTGTTTACGGAACTTCTGGGTAGAGAGTGAGCTGCACCACACTAGTTCTCTGTCATGGATTGGAAGCGTTTGTTGAAGAGTCAGCTCCTGATTCTTGGGGAGGAGCTGGGAGCAGAAGTTGATGTGGGGATGAAGAAACACGCAATTGTTGGCGCTATTGAGGGCATGAATCTGAGCAGTGAAGATATTAAAGAAACGTGGAACGAGATTCAAAAGCAACAGGAACAGGAGCGCGAGAAAAAGCGTGAGGAACAGGAGCGTCAGGAAAGGCGTGAGGAGCAGGAGCATCGGGAAAGGCGAGAGCAAGAGAGAGAGCAGTGGAAGGAAAGCCTTAAAGTAAAACTGGAAGAGACCAGACGATCAATACAGTGCTTAGATGGTCTCAAGTAAATTCCAGGATCCATGTATTCGAAGAGGGCGAGGATATAGAGAGTTACCTAACCTCTTACGAGAATGTTTGCACAGACCTAGGGCTCGACGAAGACTATTGGTCTATCGCCTTATTGAGTGTCCTTCCGTGCGACGTAATGGGTAGAATAGGGTACCTTTTCGAGGACGAGTTCAACAGTTACAATGTAGCTAAGGCAGCCTTACTGCGGTGCTTCGGCATCAGAGCTGACAGAACGCAAATGGAGTACAAGCTCACGAACGCTCCGTTGAAGAACGCGCGGCGGTGTGCTGGTATTAAAACCAAGCCTGAGAGAGGTCCGCGTGTCTCTCATAGCACCAAGGTGAATAGTGAGAGCAAATGGGAGATAGAAAAACGGGAGCGAGGTGAAGAGTTCGAGCGAGCACTCAGCCTAGATATTGAACTGTCGGAACAAAAAGTCGAGGCAACGCAGTGGAAGATTCAGCCATCCGCAAGTGTAGCGCACGAGAAGTGCGAGGGGCAGCCCAGAGCTTTAGAGAAGGCTAGCCCGTGTGAACATAGCAGCGGATTCAAAGGCGAATCGAGTTTGAGTGCTGCTAAAGATGCTGCAGTGAGTAGAGAAGCCGACGAAGGCCAGGGCGAGTGCGACGAGGTACTGTGCCAGTTAAATGCTAGCGAAACAGCTAGGATAGCTGTAGAAAAGCTGGTACAGACCTCAACTGTGTTTGTCGCGACGGTGGATCTTGCAAATGAGGTTGAAGAAGTCAAGAACACCGGAAAAAGCTCAGAAGCAGCGAGCGTAGAGAATAGTATCTGTGCAGTTGCAGACAGCTCTCAGGCATGCGAGCAAGATTTTTCGAAGGCAAGCAGCTGCATTGTTCCTTAATTGTGTTAACCAGTCCGCCGGTCTGGAGGGTGAGAATAAAGATGACCAGGGCGAAAATCATTTAGACCGCGCGACTGAGACAGCTGACGAAAGCTGTGAGAGGGTTCACGAGTGTGAGATGCGATCGGGAGGCTCGGAAGCGACACGCAAAAAGCGGCGCAGACGAAAGAGACGTCGCAAATCCGCGAGAAAGACGAACAGTACTACGCGTGTAAAAGAAGTGGCAAAACCTGTCAGCGTAGCAAATAAGAGCTTTGCAGCAGCGTCAAAATTACATTGCATGCGTTCGAGCAACCGGAAGGAAAGGTAAGAGGAAAGCGGGTTCGCGAATGGAATTGCGCGGAGAGCGCCGGTCTTTCCGTTCTATCCACAAAACGTTTCAGGGCGCACATGAGTACAGCGTTAGCATAGGTGAATCGGCCGGACAAGGCGACAGAACCAAGAAATCAAAGTGCCGAAACACTGTGGCAGGTGGTGCAGAGGCACCCTTGAGCGGTAAAACCATTGATAACTCAACCTGCAACGAATTTACAAGCGGTGCAGGACAGGTCGTTGGCAGGCGTCGCCGGAAACGAGAGAGGCGTACGCGAGCGACAAAGCGAAGGGGTGAAAGAGGGGACAATCAGCCGGGCGAGCGGCCCAAGAGTAGGTTACCAGCCAGTTCAAAAAAAAAGGCCCTTTGTGGCGTAAAGTAAGGTTCCAATGGCGGAAGGGTAGGCCCCAGCGCGCATCCCCGCGACGGAATGTACGCCGGAGATTTAAAGCTTTGCGGGAACGGGATTGTAGAAGGGGTCCTAGAGGAAAAAGAAAAGCCACAATAGCTAAGCACCACACGCGAGCTAGCCCAAAGAAAGCATGGCCACTCTGTCCCACGCATCGCTCCGGTCTCCTACGCCAAACTGATAGAAGACCGCCGAAATCGCGAATGAGGCGGAACGCTGCAGTTCAGCTTGTTGCTCGTGCACGTTGTCGTCTCGCGCGTTTTCAGAGTCCAAGACCACGACCGCCGCGTGTACGGCTGAAGGGGGAGCGACAGCTGCAAACGGGAGAGTCAGACACAGGAGTTTCTTTTTTTGGAAACATACTTGTTTGGTTATATTTGGTTTTAAAATGGTGTACCTGTGTCATCTCCACAGCTAGTTTGCTTGGACATTTTTTTCTTCCCTCTAGATTTTGTTTGCGTGTAAGCTTTGTCAAAATTTCGAGTTGAATTGTTCAGAGTTATGAGGAAGCAGTGGCCCGCATCAGTCAACCGACTGCGTGAAAGGAGTTTTTTTAAGATACGAGCACGCAAGTCGCAAATGAAGATTTGGTACGCCCGCTAGTTTTGAAAGCGCGGTAGCGTAGTCGAGCGGCGCCGGAGTTTCTATGCTTCGTGCCCTTTAGTTAAGCGCGGCATCGCATGCCGTCTTCAATAGAGTAAATGAGCAATGTTTGGGAAGGTTTTAGAATAAAACCAAACAAAAGCAATTTTCGAAATGCTCATGGGGAGAAACATTTGGTACAGGGGTTTTGGCGCAAAATTAACGCCTGTTTTGTTACGCACTCCTGACGTGTACCTCAAGTGTGATTATTCCTTGCGTTTGTTCCTCGAGAAAATTCACGTTCAGATGAGGGTTTAAGGATACCTAGGTGAGAGAGACATCGCCTATGGTTAGGTGCGTGTGGGTATGCTAGCGCTCTTTGGATGAGAGTAAGATGTCGGGCTAGAGCGCACAGCAAAGTCTTGTGCGTTCTTTAAAAACAGGGGCTGACATAAAACTACATTCAGCAAATAAGCGTGTTAGTATACGAAATTGCATTACCCTTTGTTATTTTGGTATGTGCTCAGGGACCAGTTGAATTCTTTAGCTGAGCGTCGTGTTATACGGAACGTTGAGGGACGTTTTCCGTAATGATTTTAAGGGGTATTTGGAGTAATCGAAATTTTTAGCTATGGGCAAGAGTATTAGTGTGGTTGCCATTGAAAAGAACAAAAAAAGCGTAGGTTCATTGTGGCACACTTTGAAAGACCGGCCTGGTTGCCGAAAACTCATTGCCGGCGCTTGCTGGTTCTAGCGGTGGGTCTTTGTGGTTGAAATGGTGTTGGGAGACTGCGGTTACTGTGATCTCTCCCGTCGAGCAGCTGATACTACCCGACGTCCGAGATCTTCCCGTCGGCGGAGGAGCTGTAGCGATCGGGCTATGCCTTGACCCAGCGAGTCATTTGCCACGCCGGATTAGTGCAAAAAGTACAGTCTCGCCACGTCTGGACGGAGGAAGCAACAGAGGCCGGCCCCACGAGACGTCGCCTACTGATTGACAGCGGCGCCAACGGGGTGGAATGTCGCCAAAGAGGGTTTTGGAGCCGCCACTCTTTCTCCCGCCTGGGCCAGTCACGCATCGTTAGCGCGTTAACCTAGCAGACGACGACGGCGCTGGTCAAAGGGCTCTCCCCAGAGGAATCCACGAACCGGGCACCCCTCGAAAGAGCGGCGCTTCTTTAATCCATTGTCAAGTAGCCGATCAGCTGACTGCCTATGCCCGCCAGGCATTGTCCCGGAGTACGAGACGTAGTGCCGCCAAGACGCCGCGACGCCACCAAGAGGACAACAGGGACGGCGTCTTCCTGGGGGAGACCGCGGCGGCTGCCGCGGATCGCCCCGCTAATTGAGCGATCAAAATCGGCGGACCCTCTGAAGTATGCAGCCAGGATCGTGGGCACTCTCGACTAAAGGCTCACACACGACGAGGAAGAGCCCTGCTGGCGCCACCAAAGTGCAGTGTTCACGTGGACCTTGCATGCTCGCCCCCCTCACCTGTGTGTGCGTGATTGGTGCTCGACTCGTAGAGGAGGAGACCGACAGGGCATAAAACGACGCGGCAGAGTGCTGGACGTCGCTCTGAACTACGTAAAGTTCAACCACCACGCTCGTGGTTTGTGAAACCACTAGTTCTTCTCTTCTCTTCTGTCATCTTGACAACTCCCTGTAAAGATGTAAATAAATCCGTTAAGTTTGCTCAAAGCTCTCCCCTAGTCCTTGGCTCGACGGAGCGACGGCGATCGGCCCCGCTACCCGCAGACTGCGGTCGCCGCGACGCGCTACAGTACCGGGAAGGCAGGGCACGCATATTATTGCGAGGTTCTGTTCAAGGTCGAAAAAAACAGACTTCGCGGCTAAAGCAAGAAAGGCAAGACTTGATTCAACAGCTATTGGGCTTTCAGGGAATTCACTTGCACCTATCTACGTCAATGACCACCTGACACCATAGAATAAGCGACTTTTTGCGCAAGCCCTTGAGCTGAAGAGAGCCAAGAAATGGAAGTTTCTGTGGACAGATAACTGCATTATCAAGGCCAGGAAATCGGAAGCCAGTCAAGTTACACCGCATCTCTGGCGTGGGAGATCTTGCCGTATTAAGGTAACTTGTAATTGTAAGCCCCAGTTTACTATACTATAGTAACCGTTCAAAATGGATGCCACCATATTTTCCCTCGAACGCACCAAAGAACTTCTAAAAATGTTGTAGGCCCGTGTACTCAGATTTGGGTGCACGTTAAAGAACCCCAGGTGGTCAAAATTTCCGGAGTCTTCCACTACGGCGTCTCTCAAAATCAAATGGTGGCTTTTGGGACGTAAAATCCCACAAATCAATCAATCAAGAACTTCTCAAGGACAATACGTCTGCATTGTCCCTGATTCATTTTAACATCAGAAGCCTTCGTAAACACTACGACGACCTTAACGCTTTCTTTTCAGTTGTCGATCATACGTTTTCACTCATATGCTTATAATAAACATGGTTGACTTCACATGACGGTGCCTTGTATGGAAACCCTGGCTACACGTCAGAATATTGTCATCGTAAGGGTAGTCGTGGAGGCGTTTCAGCTATTTTTGTTGAATCTTCTGTGCCTTTCCGGCGGCGACTTGGTTTGTCCTTAAGCACACCACTTTGCGAATTCGTTTGCATTGAAATTGACTTTCATTATTTGTCGATGACCAACCGTAACACCATCATTATATCACTTTACCGATCCCCTTTTTCACCATACGCAGAGTTTTGCACCGAACTTGAGCTATTGTTAAATAAACTAATTGAAGAGAACAAGAACGTAGTTATATGTGGCGACATAAACATTAATATCGCTGATCAACAGAGCCAATCCTGTTCTAAGTACGTACGTTGTTTTCTTATTTGCGGCTTTTCCTCAGTAATATATACTCCAACTAGGTGTGATTCCAATACACTGATCAATCACATTTTGGTCAGTATGTCTACTGATGACATTAGAGCAGGAGCATTAGATTTTGTATCATGGATCGTTATCCGATATTTTTGTGTTTCGGTTCTAAAGAGAATCGCCGTAGTAAAACTAACGTGCACACTACTTTTGATTCAAAAGCCTTTGTCGACACCATTCGAAAGACTAACTGGAACGCAATATATGACAAAAGTAACGCTGAAACTGCTTTCAACTAAGGTAAGAGAATGTATTAGTCAGTCGTGCTCTGAAACCATAACTAAAAATTGGTTCCGCGCACCTAGGATTCCTTGGATTACTAAGGCACTAATGCATTATATAAGGAAAAAGGACAATCTTCGCAAAAAGGTCAAGGCAGAACCATTCAATCATTCAGTTAAATGTCGGCTAAAAACTTATTCCAATATTTTGGGAGCTGCCCTAGAGCACACTAAACGGGAATACAATCAAAGTAAGATTACAAATAATTGTGGCGACACAAAGCAGAAGTAGCAAGTAATTAAAGAATTTCTGAACAGCAATGAGCCTAAATCACACCCAAGTGCTATATCTGTTAACAAAAACAGGTACACTGATTCTGATTCCACTGCGGAGGCTCTAAAGCTCTCATTTCAGCACCCCTGTGAGTGCCAATACAAACACTCAGTCGGAACTCTCATTGTCACGTCTTCCACGTACTCCTCAATTTTTCTTTTTGTATCCCACGGTAGCAGATGAAGTTAACAATATCATCCTATTATTAAAGAATACTGGCCCAGGGCTTGATCGAATCTGCTCTTCTAAAATTGAACTTGTATCAAAAGAACTTTCCCAAATCTTAGCCTATTTATTCAGTAAGCTTTTCGCGAATGCTGTGTTTTCTAAAGGCCTTAAAGCAGGGAAAATTATCCCCATTTTTAAGAAAGGTGATCGCGAATGCTGTAACAACTATCGCCCAATTTGCATTTTACCTTTCTTTATTAAAGTCATTGAAAAACTAATTTAAACCGTTTATTGAAATACCCAATTCAACATATTATCTCATCATCAATTTGGCTTTCGTCCAGGTCTTTCGACTGAAGTTGCACTAATAACTTTCACTGACAGGATTAAATTGACAATTGACGAAGGTCTTCGTTTTGGAGTGGTGTTTATTGATTTTACTAAAGCTTTCGATACAATTAACCACGCCATCCTATTTCATAAGCTCCACTGTTACGGCATATCTGGACCACCCCTTCACCTCATTAAAAGCTATCTTGGTGATCGGACGCAGGTTGTTCAGATAAACCAGAGTTTTTCCATCTCCAAAAACCACTAACATTTGCGTTCGTCAAGGGTCAAACCTGGGACCCCTCCTGTTTTTGTTGATTATAAATGACTTACCACTTCGTCTGAATCACACTAACGCTCTTGTCTACGCTGATGACACTACTATTTTTACCGCACACAAAGATCCCCTCAGGCTACAACAATCACTAAACGTCGACTAAAATAATGTTCAATCATGGTGTGTATCGAATCTGTTACTCATCAATCCATCAAAGACTAATTTCATAGTATTCCATTGCCCGCAGTTGTTTCCAAACATCGCTTCATTAGCAGTGACGCTTGATGGACACTTCATTTATGCATGTTCATCTAATAAATTTTTAGTGTGATATTAGATAAACATATAAAAATCAATGAGCGTTCGCAGGCCTTAATTCAAGAGGTGTCTTTTGGTATTCACGTGATCACCAAAACACGACCTTACTTCTCCACTGAAATCCTTTTATCTTTATATTACGCATTCATTCATAGTCACCTGGGATACTGTGTATCATCATGGGGAAATACATATTGGTCACATGTAAATAATCTAGAACGATTACAGAAGCAAGCTTTGAGGCTCATTACTTTCAAACCATTATCATCACCATCAGCCCCCCTTTTTAGCAACATGAACATTTTACCTCTGCATAAACTCTTTAGGTACAAAATTCTAATGATCATGTTTTGTATCCTTAATAATAAATAACACATTTCCAGCTTCTCGGGAGTTACTCTTGTAAATACTAACAACACGAGGTTTTCAGCTAACCGTAATCTACTTCTACCTAAAGTACGTACCAACTATGGTCAAATCACGGCAAGATTTTCATGCATAACACTGTGGATCATGCTGCCTGTCGATCTCAAATCATGCTCAGTGTACTCCTTTAGTAAGCGCTTGAAGGTCTTCTTGTTATATGACTTATGACTTGAATGTTTTCTTTTGGGTTTCTTTGTTTCAAGCACATTGTCACTATTGCTCAAATGGCCCTTCGTTTTTGCACCATTTGCTTTTAAATATTGCTGTGATTTCATTTCTGTTTGCTGGCTAAAAAGCTAATCCTCTTTTTACTTTTTGTTAGGAGGTCCCCCTGACAGTTTTTACTTTGGCACCTCCGATTGTTCATTCGACAGGCAAAAAATGTATTCACAAAGATGTATCTATTTTTGAATAAACAACAACAACATTAAGTTGTTGAATAGGCCAATGTGAACGTTAGGGTGCGCTTCATGCAAGAGGGCTTAAAAGTTCAATAACCGGGCGAAAACCATCCATTTTACGTCACAGAATTTTATGACAGCTGTTGTGTTGCTATGTTCCAATATTTCTGGTGCTTCAAGCGAATACAAGCGCTGCCTTCGTGGCAATAGATGCAGATTCGAACAATTTCAAGGCAAAGCAGGAAGTCTACAAGAACTTCGTTAAAGTAAAAGCTAGCATAAAGAGTGATGTAATGCAGTGGACCTGTGTAAAATTTTAGCTTGTGAAACTTTCACACTTTATTGCAACTAGATAGAAGAGTGCTTTTTGTGTGCTTCTTGGTGAAGATGCACAAGCCAAAGTTCTTTTTATGACGATTGTTAGTGAACAAGTTACGTGGCAGAATGGGCTTAGTCAGGTTTTAATGAAACAACTAAACTTCGTTGCCATAAAAGACCAGTTTATGACTAAAAATTCACCCCTCTGTGACCCACCTAAATTTTATTTTTCATGGGGTATATTCTTGACTTAAGTTGACATTGAGGACCTACTTTATTTTGTCCTGAACAGTTAATTATTTTTCTGTGTACGAAGCGGCATAGAAGAGTGCATGTGTTGCCTTCTGAAGGGCCACTGGCATTGTGGTAAAGCTTTTATGTACTTTCTCAAGTTATTTGTGACAGTAGCGTCGATCAATTTTTTGGACGTTTGTACGTCCAAAGACCCAGAATTTGCATAGGCTGTTGTGTCACTCTTGTATTGTGCAATTGGTCCTCACGTTCTACTAACTGTGCCTTGCACCAACATTTTAATGGCAGAGGTATAGAAAGATTTCCTATATGCTGAAAATCGTTTTTAATTACATAAAAGCAACTAACCACTGCTACATATCAGCTAATTCCTAACAATCTCTTTGTGCATTTTGCTAACTCGGAAGTTAGTGCTGTTTGCACGTGGGATCACAGCTTGTAAATTTTTGGGAATTTCTGGATTTGAACATTTTTCTCGAGAGCTGTCACACCTGCTGGCTTTACTCACCTAGCTCAGCAAAAAGATTGCTGACATGTAACTCGTCTTAAGTCTGCACTTGCAAGGTAATGCACAAACGAGATATGCAGAAAGCTTTTCAAAACAATATGGATTAGTTGTGCATGGTTGATTTCCATCACCCACTCAGCAGATGTTGTGATCGGTGAAGCCTGAGCTTTAGCCTTATGTTCACCGGGTTCTACACAAGCTAAAAAGGTTGCAAAATAAGATTGCTTTCGGATTGTTCTTTTTAGAAGGGTGGAAGGGTGGAAGCTGTTTGAACTCTGCCTACATAAAGTATTATCTAATGGCAGCAACAAAGCCAGTTAATGCAAGAAACATGCCACATCGTGCACAAATTGTGTCAATGGTGTTCATGAGCTTATGATATTCTGTGGTAAAACGCATGTCAGCCAAAAAACATGGTACGTAAATGAGCATGCATAGCAACAAGGCGTTTTGCTAACATGTGAAGATAGGGCATATTTGCTGGCTCACTGCACTTCATGTAATTGTGACTTGCGCCTGAATAAGATTTAGATTTTCAGTAAAACAGAGACAATACCATTCACGCATTTTTGACAGCATCCCAATAAAAGCACAGTGTTTCTTATGTATCATTGATTATGCACGGTCTCTTTCGCAGTCAGAGAGCAAGTTTTTGATCAAAGGTTGTTGTTATGTTCGTATGTGCTCGACCTTGCTGCACATTTCTTTGTCTATATGACGAATAAGCAATTCAAAGTTTGTGACCCCCTTCCCGCAAGGGCGCCTGCGCAAGTAGGCGTTTGGTGTGTAGCGACACCACGGACCCGAGCTAACGGGAGAGTTTTGGCTCCCTCCCATGCTTAGCCGTGCGTGGCTTTGCCGTGTCCGGGGAGAAGGGAATCCTGGGGGTTGAGCCGACGCTGGGTGATTGGACCTTTAAGGCCCCCCGGCAGAGGCAACACACCCCTTTTTCCCCGGCTTCACGTAGACGGCACCCCTGGGCTGACCCACCCAGGGGAAATCGGCAGTCACCTTTTTCCATCTCTCTCCCCTACAACTTTGTCTTTATCTCTCTCTTTTTTAGTCTTTCCTGTCTACTTCTCTCTTCTGTTTTCTTCCTATTTTCCTAGTGGCAATGTTAACCTTGTGTAATTACTCAATTTTGAGTAGTTATATTTGGTTATAGTGGCAATGTACGGCTGGCGTCTGCAGCCTTATGCTATTAGGTGCTTCAGCGTCCCCTGGTTGAACTTCATGGTGGGTGGTCGCCATTGCTGCCGAAAAAAGTACACTACTATGGGAACACCTGCATTTCCCCGTCTCCTAGATCGTCTTCCGCCTAAGAGGGGACGCACCGATGACATATCAATTTTCAACCAACCCTGACAATGCTTTCCGAAATTCCATGTTGTGCACAGCGAAAATTCAACAAAAAAGCCAGAACCATATCTCCACTTCTTGTTGCGATATCTCTGACTTATGTCTTTGGCCCAGGATACAAGGTTACAAAGATGGCGAGCGGAGACCTGCTCCTTAAGCTGCCTGAAAAACATCACTATGAAAAACTTGGCAGTCTCGTAGCATTTGGTGATATCCCAGTGTGGGCAACTGTGGGCACAGGTTAGCCAGATGAGGACAGAGGACGTTCTAGGACAACGAGAGACTTTTATATACACGAAGACGGACAAAGGGATACACACAACATAAACTCACACATATATACACGCGTTCACGGTCCTACGCGAAAGGGAGTTAATGTTCTTGTTCGTACACTCACATTCTACTCTTGGGGCGTGAACGTTGCGCTTGACCTTGAGCTCTCTGGTAGTCAGGAGGCGGTGTGCCTTGTGCTTGCGGAGTTCGTACCGAGGCGGGGCCCGGTCTAGAAGATAACCACCAGGGGCATCCCAGTACGGTGGTTAACGCCTGGACTTGCCTGTACACCACCGAGAACAGCGTACCGCCGACTGCCACGAACAGACCTGGGAAAGCGTCTCGCTCCGGGACCAGAACAGCAGCTGGCCGTGACGAACGTTGCTTCATACCATCGTGGGGGTGAGGTGGGGCGACGCCCAGTCCAGGACGCACCCGAGGACTTCAACGCCGAGACGAGGCCCGGACACGGAGGGTCAGAACGAGCAGCCGGGGCGTGGCCCGAACTTGTCCTTGCTCTCTGCTCTCTGGGTTTAGCCGAGCTGTCCCCGTGGTTCGGGAGCTTTTCATGAGGCACGCGCACGAGCACGCCCATAGACGAACTTCATCATTTCACCGCTATCACCATCATGGTAACTCCACGCACCTGGAATGCTAAATTGGTCCCGCACACCGATCACAAATAAATCTACCCCGAACACCAATCTTCTACTTCAGAGCACGACGCACACTCTCCGGGGCAATGTTTTTCACCACACCCAGTATCCGTTTCACCTCATAGATCATTGAACACCACACGCGGATTTGTTTCAGAAGCAGACCTTCTTGAAATGTCTGAACAGGAACTACTTGAAGGGTGGGAAGAGCAGAATGTCACGGATGTGAAACGAATCGTCATCAGACGCGACAACAAAGAAATACCTACAAAACATTTATTACTCACTTTCGCATCTAGCACACTGCCTTCATCTATAGACACAGACTACATCAAACTCTCTGTTCGTCCCTACATTCCCAATCCAAGACGGTGTTATAAATGTCAACGATTTGGTCATGGCTCGCAGAACTGCCAGGGTCAGGAAACTTGTGCAAGATGTGGTAGCCAAGGCCACCCATCTGATAACTGTGTTACTACGCCTCACTGCGTGAATTGTGACGGAGAACATGCCGCGTACTCGCGTTCGTGTCCTAACTGGAAAAAAGAAAAACAAATAATCACTCTTAAAGTAAAAGAAAACATCACATTCAAAGAAGCAAGACGAAGAGTGTCGCTATTTTACGGCACAACATATGCTGATGCGGCGCGTCAGGGGGCAACGCCGCACCAGCTCTCGCCACCCCTTCGGCCAGCGCAGAGCGAGTTATCGGCTGTGGCGACCGCCCCCAAGGCGGCAGCAGTTCAGTCTACTCCGCCTCCAAGCGAATCGAGGCCGGAGACTCCAGGGTCCTCTGGTCTCAAGGCCTCACCTCACCAGGCGAGGCCTAAAATCCAAACCACCAGCTCGCATGTGCGGGCATCCAGTGCTTCTGAGAAGGCAATGGATACAACGGTACCCTTGGTACCGAAAGAGCGGCACGCCTCCTTGGAGAGCACCAACAAAAACAAAACACCAATATTAGGGCAGGATGACCGTCCTGCCACCTGAATTAACGAGCTCACTCCAACACAGGATACTCTTTGTACACACAGCAGCATCTCTCTTGTTTAAATATGCAGACCAAAATATTACAGTGGAGCATCCGAGGCTTTCTTCGAAACCTCGATGACGTACAAGAACTCCTCATGAACACAATCCAAAAGTGCTGTGTGTACAATAGACACACTTAAAACGAGCAAACACAAACTTTTTACGTAACTACATAATCTTCCGAAAGGATAGAGATTATGCCATGCCACCATCCGGTGGTGTAGCGGTTATTGTTTGTCAAGGTATAGCATGTACACAATTACCCCTTCAAACTTCCCTCGAGGCGGTGGCTTTCCGAGCAGTTATTCTAAACAAACTTGTCACAGTCTGCTCTTTGTACATACCTCCGCACCACCGTCTTGAAAAACTTCCACTCCAGTCTTTAATAGACGAACTACCTGAACCTTATCTGGTCCTTTGGGACCTGAACGCACATAATGGTCTGTGAGGTGACTCTCACTGTGATGCACGAGGTCGTCTCATTGAACAATTCCTCGTTTCATCGGGTGCTTGTCTGTTGAATAGGAAAGAGGCAACATACTATAACCTTGTCAACAAAACTTACTCTCCCATAGACCTCAGTATCGCATCTCCTTCAGTTTTACCATTACTTCAGTGGAAAGTCATAAATAATCCATACGGAAGTGAAGATTTCCCTTTAGTTTTGAGTACACCAATATTAAATTATGTCCTCCACATGTTCCCAAATGGCTGGTAAACAAAGCCGACTAGGAACAATTTCAAAATCTTACTCACTTAAATTGGACTTACATATGCGGATTAGGCATAGATGAAGCTGTGCAGTACTTCACGGCTTTTCTTACTGACGCAGCAACCAAGTGCATTCCACAAACATCTGGACTGCCCGGCAAACGACACGTTTCGTGGTGGAACACTGAGTGTCAGAATGCGCGAAAGGAACAGAACAGGGCATGGAGGTTGCTGCGGAACTCCCCGACAGCGGAAAACCTTGAGAGCTTTAAAAAAATAAAATCTCGAGGCAGGAGAACGCGTCAGCAGGCCAGAAAAGAAAGCTGGAGCAAGTTTTTATCAGAGATAAATTCATATACACAAGAGGCTAAAGTCTGGAACATGGTTCGTAGGATAGCAGGAAGACAAGTACACTCACTCCCACTCGTAAACACACAGGGTGACAGCCTGGAAGATCAAATGAACTTCCTCGGTGTACACTACGAGCAGGTGTCTAGCTCGTCACACTACACTGAAGCTTTCCAAAGACACAAAGGAAAGATAGAAAAGCAGAAACTAGAATTCAAGTGCACAAACTACGAGGCATACAACCAACCTTTCAACTTAGCTGAGCTACAAACATCACTAAACTCTTGCATCAATTCCGCTCCAGGCTACGACCATGTCACATATGAAATGTTGAAAAACCTGCCGCTCAAAATGCGAAAAACATTACTCTCTGTATACAATGATATCTGGCTTTCAGGCACCATCCCTGCTTCCTGGAAAGAGGCTATTGTTATCCCTATTTTGAAACAAGGCAAGGACCCTTCCTCAGTTTCAAGGCATAAACCCATTGCACTAACCATCTGCCTTTGTAAACTTTTTGAAAAATGATAAACCGCCGTCTTTTACATTTCCTTGAAACACACATTCTGCTCGACCAATTTCAGCGTGGGTTTCGAGAGGGTAGATCCACCACCGACCATCTCGGGCGTATCGAGGCACAGATCCGAGACTCTTTCATCCACAAACAATACTTCCTCTCAGTGTTTCTTGATATTGAGAAGGCCTACGACAAAACATGGCGTTTTGGCATATTAAGAGACTTGTCCCGCCTGACTGTGCGTGGTAGAATGCTTTCCATAATCGAGAGTTACTTGTCCAATCAGAAATTCCGTATCCGTGTGGGCAGTATTCTCTCGCAAACATTTGTGCAAGAAACGGGAGTACCGCAAGGAGGTGTACTTGGTTGTACACTTTTTATTATTAAAATGAATTGCTTGCACCTGTCCAACCCCGCAACATATTCTATTCCACATATGTCGATGATATCCAGCTTGGCTTTAAGTCATGCAACCTAGCAATGTGTGAGCGGCAGGTTCAGTTAAGTTTAAACAAGGTCTCGAAATGGGCAGAGGAAAACGGATTCCACCTGAACCAAGGAAAAAGCACGTGTGTCTTGTTCTCCCGAAAGAGAGGAATGCACTCAGAACTCGGCATTGAACTGAACGGCCAACATCTGTCTGTGAATACGGAGCATAAATTCCTAGGCTTAAACTTGGACAACAAGTTGACCTTCGTACCACACATAAAGTATTTAAAAACAAAATGTTTAAAAGCCATTAATGTTATAAAAGTGTTGTCACGTACTACGTGGGTTAGTGACAGGAAATGCTTCAACCTGTATAGAAGCCTCATTCGCACCTGCTTAGATTATGGGGCCATTGTTTATCAGTCTGCGACTCAAAGTGCTTTGAAGATGCTGGATTCCGTGCACCATTTGGGCATCCGCCTTTCTACGGGTGCTTTTCGCACCAGACCCGTAGAAAGCCTTTACGTTGAGTCAAATGAGTGGTCGCGTCTTCTGCAACGAACTTACATGTCCTTTGTGTATTTCTTTAAGGGGAAAGCAGACAAGAGGCACCCCTCATACTCTACAATAATGATTTGTCGAGTTCCGTTCTGTTTCAAAACAGGCCTTCAATGAGGCAGCCATTCTCAGTTCGCCTGAAGGGTCTAGCTGAGGACACTGGAGTGTCACTCGAACACAGTTTAATGGCTCCTGTAGCATACCTTTCACCGTGGCAGTGGCAGACTATAGATTGCGATGTGTCTTTCTTAGAAATTGCTAAACATGCGCCTATTGCCAATAATCGAACATACTTCCTGGAACTTCAACACAAATACACACGTCCTGAGTTCTTGACAGATGCCTCTAAGTCTAACTCCTCTGTGTCCTACGCTGCTGTTGGCCCTTCCTTTTCGGATGCTGGCCCTCTACATCCAGGCACAAGTATCTTCACAGCGGAAGCTTACGCGATACTTGTGGCAGCTAAACACATCAAAAAATTACAAATACAAAAAGCAGTAATTTATACAGACTCCCTCAGTGTCGTAACGGTTCTGCACAGTCTTAAAAAACAAGAAACCCTGTCTTCGTTTCGCTTTACTCCATTTTATGCACACTCTACACACTCAACCAACATGTTGTTGTGTGCTGAGTGCCAGGGCACCGTGAGATTCAAGGCAACATGCTGGCGGATCAGCTTGCTGCATCCGTCCATGAAAGCACCGCCATGACATCCATATCAATCCCGGTCCTTGATCTTAAGCCGTCCCTCAAACGAATGCTCAGGGACTACTGGCAGAGCAAGTGGGATACACACACGCAAAACAAACTACACGCTAGCAAGCCACACCTTGGCCATTGGCTACTAGTATCTAAATCGCGTCATGCAGAGGTAACAATAACGAGGCTCAGGATAGGACACACATACACGACCCACTCGTATCTTTTGTCCGGTGGCGATCCACCGTTGCGTGACAGATGTGGTGAAGCACTAACAGTTCTTCACATTTTCATTCAGTGCAAACAATTGGACACTCTAAGGAAACAACACTTTCCATCACCCTACCGACAACATATACCTTTACACCCAGCAATGTTCGTCGGTAGGGAACCGCTTTTTAGTTATAAATAATTGTTCGCGTTTTTAAAAGAAATTCATAGCTTTCATATACCCGGGCATTCATATACCCGGGCATTCCGTAGCACGACCTCTCCAGAGAGGTTTTCGCTGCGGTGGCTATACAATAAAGCACTTGCCTCACGGCCCTTGGACGCAAGGATATGTGAACGAGTAAGGAACTTGTGCTAATGCCATACATGTCCACCATCGTTTTTATTATCATTAACTTTTGTCATCTATTTGCACCACACACACCTTTCACGGCATGGTCATGATTTTATTAATTGTATTTCTTTACCCACATTTCCGCGAGGAATTTTATGGCCCTTATACAGCCGCTAATCACAATCATTGTCCACGTCTCTTGTCCCATGAACTGGCGCTCTTTGGCCATCAAATGGCCCTTGCGCCAAAAAACACCACATATCATCATCATTGTGGCCCCCTTAACTTCATTAGTGTTCATTTAAGAACGTCTATATTCTCGTGTTTTGTACACATTCAAATAATGCAGTTTTCTGATTGTGTAGAAGCGTAAAACGTGGCGTGGTAGAGGCCTGGCATATTGATTAGTAGTGAAAGGGCATATGTGAGCCAGCTGTCAGTTAACATGCCTAAAGAAAAATCCTGTTCTGAACATTCTTTTCAATTTAAGTGTGCTGGAATAATAAGTTTTACCGTATAGGTATGTGTGTCCACTTTTGTACACTACTCTACGCTTTTTCATTTATCGGCATTTGCGTTGATGCCACTTCTCTATGTTGTCTGTGTTTGCATATCAGAGAAAATGTCAATGCTCCAGCAGTGCTCGTTGTACCCATAGTATGTCACAAACCTAAATGAGCACTTAAGCTTACTTTATAAGCAATTTAAGATATCTTGGCTAACTTCTGGTAACGCAAATCGTTCTGAAGTGTTTCGGGGTTCAATTTTATGTGTGGGATTCTAGAAGCTTTCACTAAAGTGATTGCGATTGGTATAAATCATAGTATTTCTCCATTTTGCAGCAGAACCAGTTCATTTGTTTTTATTACTATTTGACAAGAAATTCTTGAAATGTACTTCACACCACAAGAGGCCAGCTGTGCCACTTCAAGCAAGCTGTTTTGTTCCCACCTGTAAGCTCCAAAGCAGTTACTTTTTGAAGCAAGCCAGCAGAGCGTATATTTTCGGCATCACAGCAAGGCAAACAAAAAACACAGGTTTTTTTGCAAGAAGCAATTGATTTTGTGGTGCAGCAACAGTTGGCTGCATGCTTGGCCACATACAGACACAGATAAGAAAGCTTTTTTACGATCAGTGGTTGGAGATGATCTGTCATCAGGTTGTGAAGTGCAGTTATTTCACTAAATTATTGAATATGCCTTCCAACACACATCATTATCTACCACCCCTTCCCTGGCGTACACCTAGGGTATCCACCGGTCATCTGCCCAACACTCTCATTGCGCTCCGTCTGTCCAATGTTAACCCATCGTCTGTCCGTCATCTGTCCACCGCTCTACCATCTGCCCACCATTCTCATCGTCCACTGTCGGTCCACCATTCGACCACCATATGTCCATCACTCCCACCTTCAACCATCTGTCCATCATTACTTTTTACCATAACCTACCAAGATGGTGGGTCTCATTGGGCCCACCTTTCTGTCCATCACTCCCACCGTCCAGCATCTGCTCAACATCCGTCCATCATTACCCACTACCATAATCCACCAAGGTGGTGGGGTCGAGACTTGGTATAGGCTTTGTTGAACTTGACGGGAACTTTCTTCTGTTATCATGCGATGTTTTGCAACTGAAGTTTGTAGCCCTTGAGTTGCAAGAGCAGAGACTGGAGCTGCTCTTGCTTGCACTATACAGTACTCAGGATGACGCCCAAATTTTTAGTTCAAGACCTTGATAGTCGAGGCAGCGTCAGCAGCTTCGAAGAGGGCGAATGAATTGCTGGCCTCTGCGAATTCGTCGATGTAGGCAACCGTTGTACCAAGGTTGAAGCGCCTGTATTCCTGACTGAAGTTCATCAGCCCCACTTCTGCTTGGACGTTACGTAGCTCAGCTATGCCTCTTGCGACGCAAATCTGACGGTTTAGAAGGAAGTGCTGATAACCTTCAACGACGCCTTCAAGGTTTTCGGCTTTTTCGGCGTGAAATGGTTATGACGTCGCTGGAGAAAGGTCGCACGATGAGCTGCTGTTCTGGCACATAGAATCCGTAAATAATTGGCGTTGTAGGAGTCTGTAGCACGTTTTCTGAGCTTAGTGTGGTTGGCTCAGACCTCAGGTCGATGACAGTTCCGTGTTGACTTAGAAAGTTCATCCCAAGTATCATATCCCTGGGTGATTTTCTAAGATTACAAAGCTCGCAGTATAAGTCTCGCTATTGATAGTGACGCGTGCTGTGCAGACCCCAGTCGGCGTTATTAGTGACCTCCAGCGGTTCAAATTTCGGGGCCTTTTTATACAGTCCTCAGTTTTTTTAACTTCATCGAGGAAGGCCCACTGACGGCGGAATATTCGGCTACTTATTGATGAGAGGAGTGACGAGGTGGCCGTCGAATAACGCGTTGAGGTCGCTGGTTCGTCGTTGTGTGTTACGCTTGCGTCTTGGTGTCGGATAACGGCTCCGCCTATTTCTTCCGATGTTTCCACGTTGCTGCTTCGTGACGGCTTGTTGCGATGGCTCGAGGTCAAGACCCTTTTCATCTTGCGGCGGGCGCTTTCAATTTCGCTGTGGCGTCGTCTTCATGAGCAGCAGAGAATCTTTGGTAGTTTGTGGTTCAGCAACCGCTGCTCCATTGGTTGCTGCCCTTAGTTTGCTTGGTAAAGGCTCAGAGATAAGCCCCGAGCAGGGCCGGTGTAGTGCCCGTGGTGCGGTGAGGCGTAGCGGCCTGGTGACAGCGAACGTTAAAGTCGTAGCTGTGCCGACTGCGCTCCCGCGATGTAGTCGGCCATGTCACGCGATTATTCGTCACGTTGCGACACGGCGCGTTGATGTCAAAGCCCCGTAGGTACATCTGTCTGTACTGCCAACGGCGGTAGGTGTTCCCGTCGTCACCACTGTGGCATCAGAGTGGGCGGTTGTCGGGTACGTGCCAAACATCGGTTTTCCTTGGTGCGCTGCTCTGTCCCGTTGGAGAACGGTAGGACGTCGGTGGTGACATCGGCGTCTGGCGACGGAAGTGCGACAGGGTGGCGTCCAGGCGCAGACGTGTAGGAGGACTGTGACGGCGGGCGGCAGCAGCGTAGCTCTATACTTGAAGCTGCAGTTATGGAGGCTGAGAAACGCCCAGCGATTGCAGGATCTCCTGGCGTACGACGTCCGCACTCGAGTACATGCGAGGCTGTGCTGAAAAAAGGAATTTTCACATCTCTTCTTGCACGATCGTTCGGCTGGTTGCATGCAAGTTGGTGGTTTATAGCGTGTGGATGTAGCTTTTCGACGAGAAGCTACAGTTGTATCGCCACGTCCGAATCTCGAGCGTCTTCTCTAATGTAGATGCTTCCGAAATGAGTTCGGCGGCTATTTTGGCGGACTTCCTGATTAGCCCAGTGAAGAGTTCTTGCTTGAATGCTCGCATGATCAGATGGATCTTACTCTCCTAGCACATGGCGGGGTCAGCGTGGTGAAGAGGTGGTTTATTTTTTTCATGAATATGATTACGTTTTTATTTGGCAGCTGCACACGGGTCTCCAGCAATGCAGTGCCCTTGTTTTTGCGAGCGACACTCGTGAACGTTTGCAAGAATGTGCCGCAGCAACGGTCCCAAGTTTGAAGTGAAGACTCCTTATTATCGAAACACGTCCTTGTGGCGTCTTTCAGATAAAAGTAGACGCGACGGAGCTTCTCTTCCAGGTCCCAGTGGTTGAGCGCGGTCACTTAGTCGTACGTCTTTAGTCACGTCTCCGGTACTTCAAGCTATGATCCATGAAAAATTGGTAGTATCCTTGGCTGCTGCATCACGATAGCGGACTGTAGTGCAGCAGTCATCGTTGTTGCCGCAGTAAAGGTCATGGCCTTTGTCTTCCGAGCCTTGTCTTGTTCTCCGGAGCTAAACCCTGCTGCCTGCGGCTTGTTCTTTGCTCGTGGCTGGCATAGGTGTCTTCTTCGCGACGTAAGCTAGGTTCACGGCTTTACGTGGGTGTCCGGTGCATGAACGAAGCAGCACCTCCCCGGTATGTCCCGGAGTCGTGGTGTGAACGAAAAGAGCAGACTCCACGTCGAAGAAGAAACTGTTTGTTCAGGCTGAACTTGTGGGCACGCAAAAAGAAATTAAGACACTGGCACTGATACCGGTGAACAAAGCATTGGCAGTCAATCAACTGACCAGCCGCGAAGCTTGTCGGCATTTATACACTTGCCATCGTACATTCAAGCATTATGGCTAGCGGCGACGCAGGTCGCACAATAATCTGAAAGGTTCACAAAGCGGGTGTAACATTACGTAATGGATCTGCTACAGCCTCGAAGCTTCACTAACACCATAGGCGTGGTTTCCGCTGAACATACAATCCAAGAGAAAATTACCCAAAAAAGGAGTAACGGAGCCCAATAGGCACGCGCGATAAGCAGACAGGCCGTTGAGGAGTATTCCCGGAGTAATGCATGATGCATGCAAACCACTCAGTCTTCCTCTTCCATGCAAAGGGATGAACCGTGCGCGAGATGCAACTCGTGCAAAAACCGCTGTCGACTAGCCGTCCTCCTCTCTCCTGGCTCAGTCTTCCCCCCGATTTTTCTGGTGACGGTACGCGTTGCGTCACGCTCGGAGAGCTCGACGATCTATGATTTACGACGCGGTCTTTGTGTATACGCTTGAATGAGCGTGCGCCGCTGCTTTTAGGTTCCCCATACCCATGAAATCTGGAGCCGGTCTCACTAGGTGTTCACGCCACGCTTTATATCCTGGCTTAGTCTACATGGTGACGGCAAACTCACGACACCACCAGTTGGGAATCAAGGACAACATGGCGCCCGAGAAGTCAGCAGGCCTGTCAGATACATTTGGGAGCTAGCGCCACGCGTGCCCTTGCAGTGCGGTCAATGCCTTCGCGCATGCGTCGTAACACGATTCGGCGTTCGCGTTCGCGGCCTGCACGCCGAAAATCCGAAATAGCGTGCTGCAATTGTGGCGTGCATGTGGCCCGCAAACGCTGGTTTCAAGGCTACCGTGTCTCTGCGATTGTGCGTTGCGATTTGCAGCAGGGCACACTCTATTCTAAAACTCATATGGAGCCCGCTACGCCCGTAACACCCGCAGCGCTTGCAAACGGTATTCTGAATCTTCCTATTCTTTCAGTCTGACCCAGGGCAGAAGTCAGCGCTGGATTGTTTCACAAGTAGGTGATCATTCTCTATTCTGCCTTACTTGACAGTTTTGCGACACGTATCGCGCTGGCGGCAACGGGCTCGGTCGTTTTATATTTTGCACGACGAAATGAACCGCGAATGTCTTTGGCATCAGCAGTTCATCAGTGCTTTTTGACCGCTTGGAAAATGCCACCATTGCCAATGCCGCCCGGACGCTCACTCGTCGAGTGTTCGCCTGTCTTCGCCACCGTGATGAGCTCCGGGCAGACTATATTTGGGCAGTGACCTCGTCACTGTTTTGCGAGTCGTCCAAAACACGTTGTGATTGCTCGTAACGACCTTGGTTGTAGTACGTCGCGTTCTGTAAGTGCACAGGCACAGGCTGGTGGGGCTTTCTCTATCGTCGGAACTGGGTCTGTGAAAATTGGTCACCATGACAGTTGGGTTTCCTATAAATCGGTCGCCAGCAGCTTGGCGCTGACAGTTGGCGGCTGTCACGGCGGCGGACTCGCGTTTGTTCGCTGCTCTTGCTCGAGTATGTGGAAAAGGGCCTCATTACAGTCGGTTTCTCAGGCACCCGCTCCAATCCAACTCAGTGGTGTTCGTGGCGGCGGCCCAGCGTACCGTCGCTCTCTTCTTGGAGGTTCGCTGGCGGCATACGCACCGCGTGCAAAGCCGTGTTTGGTGTCGCGTTCGCTTGCTCGAGCTGAACGACGGCGCTCGCTTAAAACTCACTGCCTCGCTGGCACCAAGGTGGTTCGTGGCACCTCGAAATTATGACTGCGGCTACCGCATTTAAGCTATTGCGCTACGGAGATTGAACTGCGTCTGTGACATCCGGTTAAAATATTTACACCTGCTATTATAGACGTATGTTTTCATCTCACCTTGCACCTAGTGTCATACCTATATGCATATTCATCCTCTGCCACGTGTGAATAAGTATTTTTACAGTCTTATTGTGCAGCCTTCGGCACACACCATGCTGAAGGCTGTGGCTCTGTGCACTCGTGTCTTCATTGCCTATCATATACTCCTTTTCTCAGACCAGCTTCAGAAGGACGGTAAGAGATGTGAAGGTACAGTTATTTGCATATCATAATTTACACGTATGCTTTTATATCAACTTGCACGTACTTGTCATATGCGTGAATTCTCATGTTCTGTCACGTGTGACTAACTTCTTTTTATTATCCTATTGTACAGTTGTGGGCACACAACATGCAAAAGGCTACGTGCACTGGCGTCTGCAATACCTGTCATCTATCACTTCCGTCGGAGGAGCTTCACAAGGACTGTACAAGATGGGACAACGAGGCCATAAATAAATGTTTCAACACGAATTCTCTTTAAAAATGAAGGAACTTCATGTGTATAAAGAAAGATAAAAGATTTGAATATCTCACTGGTGTCTTTCGCTGTTACAGTGACTGCGAAAGCAGTGAAACACAGGTGGCTAAATACCTTTTCGCTTGTTCTTTTCCGCGCCATTTGTTTCTCACTGCGCCAAAAAACAGGCGAAAAAGTGTTAGGCCTGATGGAGAATAATAAAAAACAATATTCGAACTGGGGATAAAAAGTCGATTTGATTGGAGTATTCGAGTGAACCGACTTTTCATCCGGCGAGGTGCAACTGTTATGACTTACGGTTGCCCGGTAAGGTGTAAATGTGCGGACTAATGGTTTCCAGATAAAGTGTATATGTGAGGAATAAATATTAGTCTTTGAGCTGATTTGTGGGACCAGCGGCTACCTGCTAAGGTGCCGCTGGTAAGGACTAATAATTAGTCCCTTGAGCTGGTCTGTGGAGACGAACTGTTAGACCCAGTGCTGTTAGTGCCTAAATAAATTAATGGTTGTGTCAGCCCCATCACTTTCCAAAAGTACGAACTATACACCTTTTTAGCGTCCTTTTGCTTTAGAGTAGTGTAACGGGAAGATAACAAAACATGAGGGAAGGAACGTGGCACAGCACTCACTGTGGTCACTATTAGCGGACCGGCCAGGCTGTACCAGATCACGATGCCTAATTACGCATAAACACATGATTCCTTCAGACTATCGTGTTCAGAGCAGTATCTCCACAAACGTGTCTTTCACTTGGCAGAGCTCACGATTTGGGCGGCCCGCATGGCCGATTAGGTGGGAAAGTGTCAAGTAAAGGCAATGTCCAGATGAATCCGGTGCAGCAAGCTAGCATGTCTGAAGCTGACTTTTGCAGGAAGACGCAAAGAGATATCGGCGTCTGTTTCGCAAAGATGCTTGTTCCGATATCAACAGTAGCGACGAATAAGTGGCCGCGCAATCACACTTGAGTGATTTCAACATGTTGACGTCACTTTGCGAATATGGTACCTTGAGGACCGTAGCGTCATTGTATACTGCCCCTCTTGCTTCATCATCGGCTAGTTCTTTGCCAACCGAGTCATAGTGCCCAGGAACCCTTTAGAATGTAATCAAGTGTTAACTTGTGTGTTTAGGTTGCATACTTGAATAGTTATTTATGCTAATGCATAATCTTGACCTCTCCTTGAGGAAGAATTGATGGCTTGAAGTGCTCTTTTTGCCTCGGACAGAATCGCCCATTTACGCGGTGCTTGGCCGTTTGAATTTTGTATAGCTTTATGTATAGCAACAAGTTCCACGGCTATCGAAGGTAACGTATGATCTACTTTGTACTGCCGGCAAACACGGGCTTGAGGGACCACATGAGCGCAGCTGAGGCGAACGAAGATACGGATCCATTGGTGTACATGTGCAAATAGCTGTGCTGTTTGAGGGCAACAAGGAACACGCGACGTATTCTAAATTGAATGTATGTGAAGACACAGCAGTGCTTTATTCAATTTCAATAGGGGCACTCCTCAGAATATGGCGGATGCACAGACTGAAGGGATCATGTGTCTATGCGTATCGAGGCATCGTGAACTGGTAGAGCCTGGTCGGTCCGCTTGTAGCGATGACAGTGGGTGCTTTGCATGTCGGGTATAAAGACGAAGGTGCACTCGAAAGTTTCATATGACTTGTAAACATGTATAGGTAGAATATTAAAGTAAATTCAAGTGTCCTGGGGCAACCTCGTAAGAGCCAACCCCATTCATATTTTACGTCAACAATATAACTGACCACCTGTCATCCCCAATCATAACTTTTAAAGATGGTGATGTCATTTATAGACAAATCGCTAACGGTATCGTTGTGAGTTCCTTTTAGTCTGATAACAACTAAATCACCAGCTGGTCCTATAAACGACGGCTGAAAAATGTCTCAAAAACGAAGTACGTTTAATTTACAAGAACGGGAAGCCCCGAGGTCTATTTTTAAATGATTACCATTATGCTTGTCGAAAACTTGTCCACAATAATAAAATTAAGCATTCGTGTTGCACACAACCTCTCGTGGCATACCTATGTTGAGGCAATAAACTCCAAGCGCTCAACGGTTCATTAAACATAATTTGTTCTCAGCTAACCATCGCACCAAACTTCTTGTATAAATAACTTTCGTTCACTGAAAAACAAAATACGCTGACAACATTTTTAATCCTAACCAGCAATACCTAACTCATTACCTTTAGGCGATCTGAAACTTGAGGCCGCTTTATCACAGGAATATATTTACGATTATATATCATAACAGATAATTTGGAATCATTTAGGTTACCTGCCCTCAAAAAGCATAAGCTTGTTGCATTGCTGTCTCAATTTCACAGGCTTAAATTCAGTCATTCATCGCTCGTACAGTCTCAGATTAAAGCAGCTCAATGCATATTATGCGATAGCAACGACACGGACACTCCCGATCGACTGTTACACGCGGCTGCCATTCTGCCTGCTCCCGTGACATAGGAATCTACTGACATTGCTTGTGGCCGTTTGGCTGCTGTGCGCGGTGAAATGCCAGCTCTCCATCACGCCTCGTCTGCATTTACTGCGGTATCCAAGGCCACATTTCTCGTTAACGCCATCGCCGCCAGCAGGGGGAACGACAAGGCTATGCGGAGTTCGAGCGAGACTGCTTTTGAAGACCCTATATTTATGGCCAAGACACCTATCCTCCACTTCCACTGTCCTCTTGTCCATGCCAGGGCTACCACCCTCAGATGGCGCTCTCCATCCCCCCACTGCCACTCCGCATGGCTGTTTCGTCTGGCCATTTGCCGCCTTGTTAAACAACACTCGGAAAACTAAGATTGCAGTTGTTGGCGAAAAACTGCATCCAGTGAACTGTCCCAAATACCTCCTGTTCGAGCAGCCGATATGTTGTCAGTGACTCTTGAAGGTATTCAAGTTCAAGCTGTTGTGAACACCAGCGCAGCCACAGGTGCTTTGCAAAGTGACTTGTGCTCGCGGCTCAGTAAAGTCAGAATGCCTTATGTGGGACCTA
Organism: Rhipicephalus annulatus; assembly: GCA_013436015.1. Taxonomy (NCBI): domain Eukaryota; kingdom Metazoa; phylum Arthropoda; class Arachnida; order Ixodida; family Ixodidae; genus Rhipicephalus; species Rhipicephalus annulatus. The sequence continues at coordinate 401,932 of WOVY01000246.1, forward strand.
CCTCGCACTGGTGGTCTAGTGACCAAAGTACTCAGCTGCTGACCCGCAGGTCGCGGGATCGAATCCCGGCTAGTGTGGCTGCATTTTCAATGGAGGCGAAATTGTTGTAGGCCCGTGTGCTCAGATTTGGTGAACGCTAAACAACCGTAGGTAGGGCCGTGTGCTCAGATTCGGGTGCACGTTAAAGAACCCCAGGTGATCGAAATTTCTGGAGCCCTCCACTACAGCGTCTTTCATAATCATATAGTGGTTTTGGGACGTTAAACCCCACATATCAATCTATCAACCCTAGGTAGTCGAAATTTTCGGAGTTCTCCGCTACGGTGTCTGTCATAATTATATGGAGGTTTTGCGACGTTAAACTCCACAGATCATTATGCGGGACCTGTGTTGCATGGCACAAATAAAGTGCTCATTCAACCCACTGGATAGTGTACTGGTCGTGTTACCATCGATGGCATGCGTCACCCCATCTAGCTGATTGTGTTGCTTACGTGTGCTCATGAACTTATCCTCGGTTGGGACTTTCTACATTCTGCTTACACTGTTACATCTTGCGAAAAAAATGTCGTTCACATACTCGATACAATGGATGCGTCCACTCAGGTCTTGTCACCCTTCATCTATACCTTAGTCATTGTTCGAAGCTGCGTCTTGTGCCCTAGTTACGAACACGTGTTAGCTGTCGCATCTACCCACATAACCGATATTGATGGAGTAGTTGCGCCTTTTCTTCACTGCATGTAGAATTCTCGCCACTGCTTGTATCCTCCGGTTTTCTCTTGTGTCCGCCCTTCTGCCCCTTTACAGCACAGTTGCAGGATCCCTGCTGCTGCCCAAGGGAATGACGGTGGCAACAATCGGTATCTCTGCACATACCGCCATAGCGGCACTCTGCCCATCTTAGTCACTGCTACCAGCTTCAGCAAGTTCCTTCTCTTTTCGAGATGTCGTCGATTCAAAGATCGCACCGAAACAGTCCGAAGCGCTATTGGCCTTTTCAGCTAAGCACAAAGCCTGCTTTGACAGCTGCGCCACAACACGGAGCCAGACTTCGGTGGCTGTACGATTGCGTTCGCGGTGTCACTAAACCACTGAGCAGTCGCTTGCAATGCCAGCTTCAAGTTTCCCCCTGAGAAAGGTGTTCTACAGCGTTATATTACCATCCCACCGGTAACAAGTGGGTGCCGGTTCCTCCCCACTGCCTTCTTTTTCGAGTTTTGGAAGCATTTTGTGACAATATTGCGGCCAGTCATCTTGACGTTCGCAAGACCTGCGGCCGCATCAAGACCGGATGTTCTGGTCTGACTTGTCCACAACGATGGCCAAATACGTGGGCTCGTGCGCATCGTGTCAGCACCGTAAGCGATACACACCCTGAGAGGACTGAGAGCCGTGAGCCATTTGGCGTATGCATGTGGGAGGTAGTGGCCAGATACTGCACCAGGGTGGCCAATCCTTCTTTGGTGAGGGAGTGCGTTGCCGGTGGTGGGTACCGGTGAGGCCGCGCCCCAGGCCTCTCAATGCAGTTCTATCACCAAGCGGATTTTTTATAATTCGGTTGGAAACTGCGTGGCACCGGGATTTGAACCACGGACCTTTTTCATGCGAGGCGGATGCTCTAACCACTACGCCATCGCTGCACATGGACGATGGTATCAGCAGTCATGTCTAGAATTGGCATGACTTCCGGCCATCGCGTGAAGCGATCGATGCAGGTTAGCAAGTAGCTTTGCGCCTGACACAACGTAGTGGCCCCACAATGTCAACATGCACATATGCAAATCGACAGTCCGGCAGGGGGAGAATCCCGAGGGGGTCACAGTATGTCGCTACATTTTGGAGGGCTGGCATGCGAGGCACTCTCGTGTCCAGTGTCGGACATCCCGGTTTATTCCTGGCCACACGAACCTCGCTGTGCATTGCTGTTGCGTTTACTGAATCCGGGGATGCGCCAGGCTGTGCAGCAAGTTAAAAATGCTGCGACGGAGGTTCGAGGGCACGCACGGTCGCGTCCTGCCTTTAGACATGTCGCAGCATATGGATCCTGTGGGTTCTGCCAACAATTGCAGCTTCAAAGCGCTGGTTAAAGACGTCAGTAGGCGCTTCAATTCTCCCTCATTACGTTGAACCGTCGTAAGTGTGGTGACGTCCACTTACTTGGCGGGCTGATGGCATTAACTGGACCACGCGAAAAGGCGTCGGCAGCAGGATTATCCGTGCCACTAACATTGCGTCTATCTGTCGGGAATTCTGCGATGTACTACATTTGGTGGAGCTCCGGTGCCGCGTGCGCACCCGAATTGGTGTTTGCGCGCAATGCGTAGGAGATGGACTTGTGATCTGTGAGCACAAAAAATTATTGTCCTTCCACATATAGTCGGAAATGCCGGATAGCCGCGTATATGGCCAGGAGTTCCCTACCAAAGGTGTGGTACCTTCGCTCGAACGGGCTTAGTTTTCTGGACAAGAAGGAAATCCGTCACTACACTCCGCTCTCTCTCTGCTGCAACATGGCTCCAATCGCTGCATCGGAGGTGTCCACAATGACTTATTGAGGAAATCCCGGTAGCGGGTACGTGAGCATAGTAGCATTTGCGACAGCTTCCTTATTCATCCGGAATGCTTGTGTGGATTGGTCGTTCCACTGAATGGCAGTTGCCTTAGATGCAGATGCTGCAAATAGGCTGTGGAGAGGGTGAAGGATGTTGGCGCATCACGGGATATATCTACGGTAGAAATTCACGAGTCCCAGGAACTCTCGAAGCTGGCAGAGGTTTTTTGCCTGTGGAAACTGCCATACTGCTTTCAAGTGCTGGAGCACAGCCCCTTCTGGTGCTGTGCTCCAGCACTTGAAACGCTGTGGGCCAAAGATAATAGTGTCGTTACCCCAAGCGCGCACTTTTCCATATTGATAACGATGCCGTTCTCTGTCAGTCACTCAAGTACGCAGCGCAGATGCCGCTCGTGCTCTTCAGGAGTGCTGCTAGCAATCAGAAGATCATCGAGGTATACCTTACAAAAGTCGAGGCCACGGACGACGTTATTCATAAGCCGTTGAAAAAATTGGCTGGCGTTGCGTAAGCCAAAAGGCATGCGTAGGAACTCAAACATTCCGAATGGCGTTGTTATTGTGGTCTTGGGAATATTTTTCGGTGCTACGGGTATCTGATGACATACTAGCACTAAATCTATATTAGAGAAAATGGCAGCACCATGCAGGAAGAAGGTCATGTCTTGAACGTGCGGGACTGGGTAACAGTCTGGCACGGTTAACCAGCATATGGGCTGGATGAAGAATGTAATATCCTGAATTCCACCATGTGGGCAAACGCCTGTCGAGCCAACCGCAGCTTTTCGGGTGACAGGTGCCATGGTCGCGCATAGACCAGTGGGCATGTGGTTTCGATGTGATGCAGGACGCCGTGCTTTACTTCTGGAAATGCCTGTGGCTGTCGCGTCAGCTCTGGAAACTCTTGTAGTATTGCGGTGTAGTTGGCTTCTCCAGTCGGACTAAGCAAGACCGGGCTGTTAGGGGGGTGCCAACACGGCGTGCCTTGTACCGCTCCCCTAGAAACAGGATCTTGAAGCTGTTTGTTGCGGACGTCGACCAACAGACCGAGAAACTGGAGAATGTCTGCGACTAGTATGACGATTTGGACATCAGCAGCTATGCACACCCAGCTAAACGTCCTGCTGAAACCGAAGTTCAGCGACAGTGAACGACGGCTATGTGTTATCACCGTGTTATTGACAGCTTGCAAGGGCGATGCACTAGGTTTTTTCTTTCAGCTTGTGACTCTGGTATAACACTCACCTTGATGCCTGTGTCAAGTAAAAACGTCCTTTGTGGTTGCGGTCGGTAATTAATAATACGGAAGGACGACTTGAAGGCAACGTTGTAGCACTGGTCACCCTCAGTGCCTTCCGCGGCCGTTTCCCGAGTGCATGCACCGTGGGACAAATTTACGCGCACTAGTTCCGAGCCTCCGATGGTACCAGCACATACGCTCGTGCTACTTTTGCGATAGCGGCGTGTTAGGCTCGGTTACCGTTTGCGCCCTGCTGCTTGCGTGCAAAGCTGATACTTTTTCGGCAAGCCGAGAAAGCTCCTCACGCATCTTTTGAAGTTCATTTACATGCTGTTGCGCTTGCACGGCACTCATCGGTGTGAACAGGGTCATTGCTACCAGTTTTTCAGCAAGTTCGGCTGCTGTCGTTAAAGCCTTGTGCTCTGAGGCCACGATGACCATGCGGACGCCTGAAGGCAACTTTTGCAAAAAATTTCTTGGAGCAATGCTTCATCTGTCGGGGTTGATGTTACGCCGAGCAACTGTTGCATGCCGCAAAAGCTGACTAGGACTACGGTCTCCAAGTTCCGTGCCGCGAAGCAACTGCTGCAGTCGTTGTGATTAGGAGGGCGTAACTCGGCGAACAAGGGTTTCTTTTAGCGTTGCATATACGTTTTCGACTGGTGGCGCGAGCAACAGCTCTCTGATATCACTGGCTATGGCGGGCGGCAGACTGCTGACTACGTAGTTGTATTTTGTAAGGTCTGCGGTGATTCGCCTGGCTGCGAACTTTGATTTCACTTCTATGAACCAAAGTAGAGGATTCGCAGTCCAAAAAGGGGGCAGCTTACTGACGACTGAGGAGCCTGTCTGAGGGGCGTTGGTCGTGGACGTTGATTATATATTGTCACAGGGTCGTGACGTCGACAAAGAAACCGACCGCAGGATGAGCGAACTTGTGCCCGGTAAACGGAAAGTAGGATCACAGTAACAGACTTGCACAGATAGCGGCAACAGATCGTCAGTCGTCGATCAAATGACAAGCGGCGAAGCACGTCGGCCTTTATACACTTGCCGTCGAACGTTCTAGCGTTATCACTAGCGTTTACGTAGGCTCCAGAATAATCTGTACAGTTCGCGGAAAGGGCGCGTTCTTAAAAAAATTTACTACAGTCCTCGAGCATCTCGAAGACTGCAGGAGCGGTTTGCGCGGAGAATTACATAGTGCATTTTGGCGATAACAAAACTTGGGAACAAGTACGTGACATTGCCCTCGTCTGAAAAAGGCATCGTGCCGATGCTGTAACGAAAGATGGAAGTAGAACAAAAATTCAGGAAAGTACAATGAATAAATTACGATACAACAATAATAAAAAGAACTCTTTCAGTTTGTTAACGGGCATGAAACGGCTTGAGGCACGAGACATGGACGACTTCAGGTCGCGATCGGCGTCGTTGAGAGTTCGTGATGCCGTCGGGGACAACCTCGCAACCAAGTGGGCCGAGACGTCGAACCACCGTGTACGGTCCGAAGTACCTTCGCAGAAGCTTTTCACTGAGTCCACGTCGGCGTATTGGCGTCCACACCTAAACACGTTCACCGGGCTGATATTCCACGAAGCGTCGCCGAAGATTGTAACAGCGGCTGTCGGTTGTCTGTTGATACTTGATACGGAGACGCGCGAGTTGTCGGGCTTCTTTGGCGCGTTGAAGGTACTCACTCACATCAAAGTTTTCTTCGTCGGTGACGTTGGGTAACACGGCATCGAGCTTCGTTGCTGGGTTCCTTCCGTGGACCAATTAGTATGGAGATATCTGCGTCATCTACTGCACCACCATGTTGTATGCGAAGGCCACGTACAGAAAAATGGCGTCCCACGTCTTGTGTTCGACATCGGCGTACATTGCCGGCATGTCGGCCATCCTTTTGTTTAGCCGCTCGGTGAGACTGTTGGTCTGTGGGTGGTACGTTGTCGTCCGGCGGTGGTTTTTTCTGGCTGTATGCCAAGATCGCTTGAGTTAGGTCAGCAGCAAATGCCGTTCCTCTGTCGGTGATGAGAACCTCCGGGGCGCAGTGACGTAGTACTATATTTTCGACGATGAACTTAGCTACCTCAAATGCACTGCCTTTGGGCAGGGCTTTTGTCTCAGCGTAGTGGGTGAGGTAGTCGGTAGCTACCACGATCCACTTGTTTCCGAAAGCCGACGTCGGAAAACGGCCCCAGTAGGTCCTTACCAATCTGGTTCAATGGTCGCTGAGGTGGTTCAATTTGCTGCAAAAGTCCCGCTGGCCTTGTCGGCGGTGTCTTGGATCGCTGACAGTCCCGGCATGTCCTCACTTAACGAGTCACGTCGGTGGTAAGACGTGGCCAGTAGTACCTTTCTTGTATCCTCGCGAGCGTGCGGGAAACACCAAGGTGCCTTGCCATCGGATCGTCGTGCAGGGCCTGCAGGAGTTCTGGTCACAGAGCTGAAGGCACCACAAGGAGGTACTTTGCGTCATGGATCTGATCCAATGTGTCGTCTATTCAGGGCAGAGGATACACGTCCATTTTTGGGATTTAGTTCAGGCGGCGATAATCTACGCAGAAACATAGGGTTCCATCCTTTTTCTTAACACCACGGGGGACGCCCATGGACTCTTGGACGCCTGGATGATGTCGTCCCGTAGCATTTCATCAACTTGTGTCTTTACGGCCTCGAGGTCTCACGTCAAAACCCTGTACAGACCCTGGCGGAGTGGTCTGGCATTTTCGTCGGTTATGATGCGATGTTTCGTGATTGGCGTCTTCCGAATTTTCGACGACGCGGAAAAGCAATCTTCGTATTGCGGGAGCAGGGTCTTGAGCTGTTCTTGTTTATGTCTCGGAAGGCTGAGGGAGGGGCTTGGTTTCTCTGAGCAGGTTCCGCAGAATCGGCGAGGACGAAAATACTGGTGGCTGCCACGATTTCTTCGATGTATGCGACCGTCGTCCCCTTGTTCACCTGTGTGTATTCATTGATGAAATTCGTGAGCACAACCATTGCTTTGCCTTCCCGCGATGCTTGTTCTTCCAGCACATTCAAGTCATGGTTTCATGACGCCGTGCGCGGTGTTAGTGCTTCTTCTGTGGATAACGTTATCGAGTTTGTTCTTAGGTTGGTGACAGCAACATGGAGGCATAAGAAGTCCATGCCAAGCATGACATCTCTCGAGCAACGCAGTAGGACTACTAAGTCTGCAGGATAAAAACGGCCGTTGAGGGTGACTCTCGCTATGCAGATTCCTGCAGGCGTTACGAAATGACCTCCGGCTGGGTGGATTTCGGGGCCTTCCCAAGGTGTCCTAACTTTCTTGCAACTTCGTGGCGAACGGCCCACTGCTGACGGAATAGTCGGCTCCAGTATCGACGAGAGCAATTACACTGTGTGCCGTCAATAAGAACGTCGAGGTCGCTACTTCGCCATCTCGCGTTAGAGTTAGGGCGTGGCGTCGGGTCACGGCTGCGTCGGCTTATTCCGCTGCTTCCATGTTCCGTCGTCAGGTCACCTTCGGTAAATGAGGTTTTGCCGGTTCAGGAAGCTCCATCGAGGCGTCGTCGTCGGAGGAGGATCTTCGGTAGTTCGTCGCACAGCAACCGCACCTTCATCGGTTGCTGCCCTTAGTTTCTCGAATATGGGCTAGGAGACCGACCCCGCGTTGGGCCAGAGTACTGCCGGAGTCGCGGTGACATGCCGCGGCTGGCCGATGACAAACGGGAAGGACTTCGTGGTGTCCACTGAGTTCTTGTCAGGTAGTAGGCGATGTCACGTGGCCGTTCCCCTGGCTGTGGACGTGGTGCATTGATGGCAAAGCCACGAAGTTCCATCTGTCAGTACTGACAACAGCGGTAAGTGTGCCCTGCCTCGCCGCAGTGGTAGAACAATGGGCGGTGGTCAGGGGTGCGCCAGACGTCACTCTTCCTTGAAGCGTAGCGCTGGCCGGCCGCCGGGCGGTATGGCGTCGACGGCGGCTGCAGTGGTCTCTGGCGGAAGAACTGCGGCGGGGCTGTGTCCTGGCGATGGCATGGACGAACTTTGCGGCGCACTGCAGTGGCGTAGCTCATTGCTTCCGGTTCAAAATGCGGTGCTTCTGCGATTCCAAGCGACTGCGGAACTTCTTCGTGGGCAATGTCAGCGATTGAATTGGCTTGAGGCTGCGTTGAAGGCAACAACTTCCTTAGCTTCTCCTGTACGATCGCTTGAATCGTCTCGCGCAGGTCATCGGTACTCAAGGCATCAGCGCAGTTCAATGAGGGGTGGCAGTTGTATTGCGTTGTGCGCATCTCAAGCGCCTTTTCTATAGTTCTGGCCTCGGCAAAAAATTCGCTGACAGTCTTGGGCGGATTCCGAAAAGGTCCCGCAAACAGCTACTGCTGACTCCGTGCATGACGAACCGGAGCTTCTTTTCCTCAGCCATGTTAGAGTCGGGGTGCCGAAAGAGCCGGGTCATCTCTTCTACGAAGAGTGTCACGCTTTCATTAGGAAGTTGCCCCCTTGTCTCCAGCAAAGTGGCAGCCCTTTCCTTGCGGACGATGCTCGTGAACGTGCGCAGAAACGTCACCTGAAAGGGTTCCCAGGTTTGTTGTGTGGATTCGTGATTTTCATACAACGTCTTCGCGGCGTCATCTAGGTAGAAATAGATGCGGCGTAATTTTTCCTGGGGGTCTCAGCTGTTCAAGGCGATGACTTGGTCGTATATTTTGATCCAGCTTTCCAGGTCCTCGCCTGGCGATTCTTGGAGCATTGGGGGTTCCTTGGGCTGCCGGATAATGACTGGGGCAGGCTGCACGGGGGCGGTCATGGTTGCTGTAGTTGATGTCGGGATCTGGGTCTGCCTGCCTGCTTCAGAAACGGGCCCGTACTCTGCTTGTAGTCCCCTCTGCTAGCGGCTTGTGCGCTGTTCAGGGTTGGCGTCCGTGCCTTCTTTGCCGCTTGGGCTGGGCTCGCGGCTTGAAGGAGCGTCCGGAACATCAAAGAAGCAGCACCTCCACCATATGTTACAGGGTCGTGACGTCGACAAAGAAACCGATGTTAGGACGAAGGTTAAACTGTTTATTTGGGCAATCTTGTGTCCGGTAAACGTAAAGTCGGATCACAGTAGCAGACCTGCACAGATAGTGGTGAACGGATCGTCAGTAGTCCATCAAGTGACGAGCGGCGAAGCGCGCCGGCATTTAAACACTTGCCGCCGAACGTTCAAGCGTTATCGCTAGCGTTGACGTAGACTCCAGAATAATCTGTACAGTTTGCGGAGTGGGCGTGATCTTATCGAAATTATCTACTACACCCCTGAAACATCTCGAAAAATGCAGGCGCATTTTGCGCGGAGAATTACGTAGTGTATTGAGGCGATAACAAAACTTGAGAACAAGAACGTGGCAATATTGTGGCTGGTTCGACACTCCGTTCGCTGCGTCTGTATTCCGGGTCACCAGTGTTGAGACGCGGCGCTCGGCAGAGCTGCGAACAACTCGCGTCCCGAACAACAACTGACTGTTATTATCACCCTTCGTCTCGAAAATAACCTTCTCGTGCGGGTGCATCCGCTGTCTGCCCCGCACGCAGAAGCGCCGCTTTGCGTCGCCAAACAAACGATCACAAACGCGCCCGGCAAAACTGTCGGAAACGTGCAAAGAATGTATACACGACTGCACCCCGCCCCCGTGGTTCCTTCGCAGAGGTTTCAGTGTGCTCTGTAGGCGCCGCTTGCCGCTCATCACACTTTCCTATTTTAGCCACGGCAGAAGTGCTAATGAGCCAACGTAAGTCCAAGTTGTTGCGAGCTAAACTCAACACAGATAACAACTCAGATGCACCAGCGATAACCGGCGATTCGTGTTTGATACGTTTTCGTCGATAACTTTTCATCTAAAAGGTGACAAAAGTTATCTCTTCACATGTCTGTATTCCATAGTCGTCATCATCTGTAACCCCGCCAAAATTGAATGTGAAAGTTCAAAGCACCCAAAAATGCTATTTCTTTTTTATTATAATTTGCACAGAAATTGCAAGGGTCCTCTGAAAATGGAGCCAAGGCACAGTCACGCGCCTCCTCAGCACTGCCTTCGAACACTCATATGCGATGCCTTAGAACAAGAGAAAATTTGTGACATAGAGGAACTGAACAAAGCAATACTTACAATGATTTCTAAAACGCAACTGCAGGTATGTTAGAGCACTGGGGCAAGTAGTAAGCAAACACTGCCAAATCACAAAAAAACGAAAAAGAGAAAGAACAATCTACGAAACCTACCCACTCAAGATCTAAAGTTGAATTGACCAAGCTAACACGACTGATTAACAAAAAGAAAAGTGCCGACATGGGGATTATTAGCACTAGATAATTAAATGAAGAATTGAAAGAAAAGAGCAGAGCATGAGAACAAGAAACTACTTACGAATGTACACTCCAACAGATAGAGTAACATAACGAGCAGTCGCAACATCTATAGTAAGGTGGCAGAAAACTTTTAATACAGCTTACGAATAAGCCACCTAACAGAGAGAGAAGCCAAAGTTCAACAAAGCGCTAAAATTCTATGAGTAATTTTGAGCAAAGTTAGAAAGAAACATAAAATCAAAAGCCTAACAAGTAACGAATCTCGTTGAATACCCTACCCCAGGTGGTCTAAATTTCCGGAGCCCTCCACTACGGCGTCTCTCATAATCATATAGTGGTTTTGGGACGTTAAACCCCACATATCAATCAAATCAATCGTTGAATACCCTGCCCTGAGAGAATAGAATAGAGCCCTACAAAACATGACCCACGATAAATTGTGCAGTGAAATTGTTGACCAGATCAAAGATAGAGATCTCGTGTTTAACAAGATTGTGACACTATCTGCGCAATGCGTCCCGTACTGGTGAGTCAAATGTACCACCGAACTGTCAAAATGCAAATACCAAACAAATAGAGAAAAAATAAGAAAGAGTTAAAGAAATATACGCACATCAACAGATATCCCACTGTGGATCTTAGCCATGCGCTGTCAACCTGAAAAATCTGCAAACACAACGCATTACTTAGCTTGCAGAGACTACAAAAAGGCATTCAACTTGGTAGAGATACCAGCAGTCTTAGAGTAGCTAGTGGATGTAACATACATGAATACCATATCCAACATCTACAGACAGTCCACAGCAGCCAGACAGACAGACAATGAACTTTATTATGGTCCTGAGGGGCAACTAGAAAAGTCCCCTTATAGGGTAGGAGCCATCGAAGAGCAGAAAAATTTTATTCGTGACGTGGATCAGGCAAGGAGACAAAATCTGAACAATATTTACAGCAGGCTTAGCAGAAGTATTTGAGCCACCATGTTGGTAATAAACACGAATAAACACTGACAACGAATATTTTGGTACTTACGCTTTGTTAATGACATTTTCAGCAGTGGTGCCGATGAACTACAATGAACTGAGGATCTAAACCGAGAAAATGTTCAAGTAGCGTTACAGATAAATAAGTAAAAACAAGAATATGATGTTAGGCGACCAAAGAAGGCAGTGAGAGTTGGTAACAGCACAATTGAATTCTCACAGTATATATGTATTTAAGTCAGGTATTCACAAGAAACACTATTTGTGAAAAAGAAATGCACCAATTAATATGGATGGGCTAAAGCTTTATTGGCAGACATTCCCAAGTCATAAAAGTCAACTTACAACTGTCCCTAAACCAGAAAGTGGCCAACTATTGTATGCTGCGAGTATCGACGCATGGTGCAGAAACTTGAATGATAGTAAAAAAAGAAGAAAAGAAAAGTTCTGAACAGTTCAAGAGCTATGCAAAATAGAAACAGAAGATGGTTATCATGACATAGAGATATTAAAAAGCAGAGCTCGATAGAGAACAAAGAGGGCTAGATGACATTCTAGCTGACTTTAGTAAAAAATGTGGACCTAGGCAGGTTAAGAAATATGAGGGAGAGACAAGTGACTAGTTCGAGAAATTGTGTGGTTAGAAAAAACTTGAAAAATAGCTGAGAAAGGTGGAGGTCTGGATGGGATGAAAAATTGAAATATTTCCATGCATAAGATTGAATAAGCTTGCACAGGGTTGGGAAAATTGTAGGTAAGTGGGGGAGGCCTTTGTAAAGTATTTGACATAAAGATGCTTATATACAAGAACAGCATGTGTTATCAAGCTGGTCAACATCACAGGTTCGTTTCCATAACAACATGTCATTCAACTCACACCGCAGTGCTACTGTTTAAGTATTGTAGTTGTGCTACCAACTGCTTTTTGACAGGTTTCTAGCAACGTAAAAACATATCTGGAACATTTAGCAGAGCTATGTACAGCCATGTCCCCGACTGTGTATAATGAATCCGCAACTGGGCTTGATCAATGTTACCTTGCGGCAGTTGTGGGCCATGACGTGGTGGGCTGACGAGCACGCGTGACCTAATAAACATGCTCGGCTGCTTTGCACAAGAGTGACCGTTGTGAAAGGTTTTCTTGTTCAATCGAAGGTGCATGGTTCCTCGGGGTCCTTTCAGAACGTGGATTTTGAAAGATGACGCGTTTCGACTGATAACACATGCCTGACTAGACAATTGCCATTGTGCATGGTTAAGTATGATACGGTTAGCATTGCGAAACTTCTTCAGAACCAGCCACTCCAGTTTCAAACTAAAAACCATTGAATAAAGGAGGTAAAAAATAAGCGCACCTGCCACCACAATTCAGATTTTAAAACTTTACTTACTTCCTAACACAACCAAATGAAGGCATGACTTCCCCGAAAGGCCGTGTTCTACAAGTGGGGCTTTTTTGGGGAAGTCACATCTTCATTTGGTCATGTTACGAAAGTAGGTGAAATCATAAGTTGTGGCAGCAGGTGTGCTTTCTTTACCTGCTTCGTGCACTTTTCTTCACTTTGGACTTGGTGTGGCTAGAGCTGAAGAAGTTTCGCGATGCCAAGCGTTAAGCAGCTCACATCACTGAGGCAAACTGGAGCCTGAAGGAGAGGCATAACCGCTGTTTCATGCTGAATAAGCCTGCTCGCACAACCCGGGATGGCCTCACTGGGCTGGGAAATTTTCACATTGCAGAAAGTGTATTATATGTACTCAACAAAGGCCCGAAATTTAGCCACGAACCTCTTTTGCTGGATCACTAATTACTCGCATTGCGCCTACGAGTTGCGGCAAAAGTCGATGTAGCAGTTAGGGACCATTGCTTACAAGACAGTGTCTAAGCTCTAGCCAGAACAGAGGAAAAACTTACTCTTCGTCAGGAGGATCCTATAGTGGGTTTCGTCTTTCTTCAAGTGCAACAATTTCTGTCGATTTCAAGTGGATAAAAGTAGTGGCTCCGTAACAATGGATGTAGATTTGTGCAACTTTAGGGCAGGGCAAGCAGTCTACATGATCTTTTCAAGTCACAAGTAATCAAAACAAGAGTTATGAAAAGCAAGGTGGTAGCTCTGAGTAAAGACTTGGAACAAGCACAACTAGCCGAGTCTATTACATACTGCAGTAAGAAAAAACAACACCCTTTCTGTGTTTTTTACGGCCAAGACGTATATGCCAGGTTTTTTTTTATTCAGGAAAATTGTGAGTGATTGAGATATCTGGCATAATGTGATTAGTGAGTTTTCAATGAAGCGGCTAGACTCGGTTGTCAAGAAAGACCCATTTTAAACTGAGAATTTCCCATGCATGATCTACTTTCTTCAATGAATTCTTCAACGGGTACTTGTTCTTGGTTGATGTTGAGGAGCTATTTTATTCTGTCTTGCATGGTGAATTGTTTTTCTGCATAAGAAGTAGCAAAGCCGAGAGTTTTGTGGTTGCCTTCAGGAATGCCGCGGACATGGCCGTATAAGCCATCTCAAGTTTCATGTTGAAGTCAACTTCATTAGCACTTTTATATTGAAATACGAGGCATTTTGTGGGCTCGTATGTCACTCCAGTGTTGTGCGATTTCTCATGTTTGACCGTAACCTTTTTGTTACTTTCTACCAACCTTTTATTTAGCGGGAAGTTTCGGAAGTTCTTACATAGGATGATTTTTTTAATATCTTAAAGCAACTAACCATCGTCACATATGAGCCCATTGTTACAATGTTTTAGCAGGCTTTCGCAGACTGAAAAATGATTTGTGTACACATGAATTTTATTCTTGTGGCTCTTTGCAAATTTCGGCTTAGCGCATCACCTTGCAGATTCTTCATGGCTGTTGGCTTTTTTTGTCTAGGCGTGCAAAAAAACTGCTTCCGTAAGAGATTACGCATTCCAAAACTGTGAAAAGAGCCATAGCTGAACAATGCCCAGAGTATGCATCTGCAGGGCCGTGGTCACACGTTATGCAGAAGACTTTTCAAAAGCAATTGGATTGGTTGTCTGTGGTTCGTTTCTTTCGCATGCTCCTTAACGATTTAGCCGAGTTGCTCTACCAGACTAGCAAGAGAGAACACCAAGGTACTGTGGTAGAGCAATAGCACAGAACGGCGAGACCTGAGGTTGTACCGTGTAAGAACCGAGCCACACACAACCTAAAAATGGTTGCAAACAGAGATGACATGCCGATTCTTTTTCTGCGCCACGAAAATCATCTCAGCTTTTTTATGTATACTAGTATACTATATCATGGAAGCAACAAAAGTGGATACGGCAAGAGGCAAGCGAATTCATACAAAAAATGTGTCAACGAGGTCGTTTATGAATTTTCACTATCCTACGGCAAAACTCGAACGTTGGCCGGGCAAGAATATGCGCGATTGAGCATGCACAGAAACATGAGCTTTCTTTAAAATATAAAGATGGGGCACATTTGCTGACGCATTGCGATTCTCATAAGTGTGAGCAATACCTGATTAAGGCTTGGAATATAGGCAGAAGCCGGAACACAGCTACCCGAGAATGCAAGGATGCATTCTGTAGAAAATCACGAGGTTCATTAGGTATCAGTGATACTTTGTCTTTCTGGTAGGTAGAGAACAAGTTCACAGACTGTGATTAGATAGTATGCTCTGAATGGTAACCGTGCTTACTCCACACATGTGTGCCCATACTTTTCGACGCAAAATATGATGAATAAACTGTTGAAATTTCGCGCTTCCTTAGACACCCTTCCTGTTTTAGTCATGCAAAACAGCCATATCTTTTTGGCTTCTACAAAAACATCGACTGATTAGAATAGCAAAGAGTACTTCTATTCTTACCTTTATGTCTTAAAAATCCGTAGGGATGAATTTGACATAGAAGAGGGACACCAAGTCTGGGTGATTCAGACAAGGGAGACATTAGGCTATTACAAGTTACCGATATGCAATGACAGTTGCCGATATGACAATGACAATGAAAGCATGCAGTGATTGTGGAAGCATTCCAAGCTAGAAAAAAGCTAGCAGTGATCAGTGCCTTCTGTCGCATAAGCCATGATGTAACAAAAGCGACCACCGTACCACTGCCACCAACTAGAATATAAAATCACTACCAAAGGCTTCATCCATTGCTTTTTTGCACAAGGTTACGGCATGCCGCTCTATATTTGTAAAGCGAGGGCACATAAATGTTTAAATATGGTAGTGTCAGAGCACATGCTCAAATCTGTTACGGCCAAATTAGAAGAAAATCACTGCTTTTTTACCGAGCCGTTTTAGAAACAACTTTAAATTCGTTCGACAACAACGTTACATACTAAAGATATTTGCTGCTGAATGAAAATTCTTTGTTAGATTAGAAACTTGGTAAGTCCGTTTTGCTAGATCGAGTTTCGATAGTATTATTAGTAAAAATATACATTGGGGAGCCACTAAAATTCTGTAACTGGGGGGGGGGGCGGGTTTCGACCAGTAGATTGTTTTTACAAGGCTTAACAAAATTTTGAGAAATTTTGTTCAATACACGAATCATATTACTTTCTCAATGTGCCTATCTCGAAAAATACGTTTTTTATATTATAGAGGAGCTGATAACTGTAACTTGATGTTATTTATTATTCTTGCACACACGCACGAACGAAGACTAAAAGCTTGTACCATGCACTGACTACTAAGCGGGGACAAATGTGCTAATTTGATAGTGAAGTAAACATCACATCATTTTGCTCAAAAATAACACGCAGAAAAACTAGTAATAAGACTCAAAATGACTTCGTACTTTCTAAATAATGAAAAGTCCTTCAATTTTCTATGTGATACTTGATTTAGCAAGACCGAACACGTACATGTGCTTGAACGTTTTGTAACACAGGTTAGGACATCACTGACACTAGAGAAGGGACAAATCGCTCTTTTGCCCGCATAGTCCTGCACGGTATTAAAATATGCTCAAGTACTGTCACCAAATGGCCCAGATTTCACTATTTCTATGTAGGTGTGCTTATTTGCTGACGTCCGATTAATACAGACCTAGCTACCCTGTATGCTGTACCTTTTCTGCATAAGTTTGATAGAATAGCCTTGTATATATAGTAAACTGCTTTTCTTGCCCGCTCGTCTACTGACGCAACCAGCAAACATGGAGGCAGTGACCTCAAGAGCGCACAGAAAGGGTTTGAGCATTCGCACGTGTGATCATACCGGTGTCACAAGGGCACTTTTGATTACAATCAGCTAGCGCGTCTGCGCCAAACTTGATCCCGTGCAGCAGCGACAGACCTGTCAATCCCGATCAAAAGTATTCGAGTGACACCAGCATTAGTCACTGCTAACTGCCCCAACTAATTGGATGAAATACGGTGTCATATAAAACTCATCTAACTGTGACATAAAAGAGTACGACATAGCAAACAAGAAACCGTGTGACAGTGTTGTTGTCAGTACAGTGCGTTAGACCCTAAATTTCATTCAGAAGTATGTCTCCACAAAACACCCGCAACCTGGTGCATGATCACGCCTCCGCGACAGTAATTCGACGCTACGGCTCAAATGAACCAGCGTACACTAACGTATCATCCAATGTGCAGGAAATTAAATTTGTCAAACAAACCACCACACTGCACACACAAGACAGCCAGCACTTGAGCATATCACATCGACGCGGGTGTCACACCTGTCCCGTTTATTAGGGAGGCGATCGCCGGGCTAATTCCAAGAGCCGAAGTATCGGCCCCCCGAACCGCACCACGAAAGCGTGGACAATTTTGAAGTGGTCCTTTTTGGCGCGCCAGCGGACGCCGGCTGTGGCCCAAAGAACAAGTCAGAGCCGAGAGTTGATAAACAAACAAATTATATTCTCAATAATGGCAGATCGAAAACAAAACACAGAAATGCACACTCCACAATAGTTGCATACGTCACCAATCAAACCAATCAATCAACGTACTACACAACACAATCGGCCACCCTCAAAACAACGGACATAGACAACGATACGCACTATAATGCAGTCGCATGCATTGAACAACCAAGACACTTAAGGACTAAAGAGATAGAAAACCTATTCAGTCCAAAGTCCTTGGAACAAAAGTCCGAATGATACTCTTCCGAGAATCACTCACTCAAAGTCCAGCGTTGTTGTCGTTCCGCAGCTCTCGAAGTTTCTCTTCCAGGAAACCTCGCCGGAGTTTCTCTTCCAGGAAAACTCCCGTCTTCAATAGGCCACTCTCCAAGCTTCAAACTTCTTCGCCGGAAATCCGTCGGCTTCACACACGCAGCTGTTGCCCGCGTCTTCGCTCGATAGCGGTAAACCCACGCTCTTGCCTGTAGCTCGAGCCGTCCCTACGGACCAAAACGTCGCCGACTACACGGCGGAATCTCGACGCGCTCTGGCGTTAACTTCCGTCCCCTCCTGTTCTTTCACTACCGGCAGAACCTTCGCTGACTCCACGGCGGAATTCCTACGCGCTCCGGCGCTAACTTCCGTCACCTCCTGCTTTCTCGTCTCGGCTGCTCGATTAAATACGTTCCGCGCCACCTTCCAGAATTTTCTCGTCCTTTCGTCGGCGCGATACGCAGCGAAAGCTGGGAAGAGGGCGAGACGGTTGGAATGCCCTCTCCGGAGAATGAGTCACTCGGTCTGACCCCACCTCCTTCGTTCTAGAAAGATCGCGGCCTTACTGGGCCGCCGATGTGGGGTGAGGAGGTTCGTCTGCGAAGCCATGCTTCTGCGGGGAGAGCGCGCGCCCGGGAGCCTTGGATGTTTGCTTTCTTTTTTTTTTCTTTTTACCTCGCCGCGTTTCTGCCGCCCGTTGTCGCAAGGATTTGGCGGCGCGCTCTTTTTTTTTTAGCGCTCGTTCTGTGACACTGCCCCCCACTTTAAGAATATTATCTCATAATATTCAAAACCACACAAACGAGCGCGAAAAGTCACCACACACTCTCACAGACTGTAACCCCATCTGTCGCTCATAACACTTCACATTCACAATAGATCACGCAATACAATCTTACATGGTAGTTCAATTCCACAACGCATGAAATATAGCCACAGGTACATGCCTACAACACTTCATCACACATTCCAAACAATACAAACGTACAAAGTTCTGTCTATACAACAATTATACAACACTTTACATCACATCATCGCACAGAACACTGACTCGCTCGACATCCACTTGAGACACAGGATAACAAGAACATTAACACAACATATGTCACTCAGCCCTGCCAGACACATTCTGATTCCACCTCAGCACCTATCCTGTGTGTTTCGAGCTGCGCTTGCGTCCTTTCTTGCGGTGCTCGCTCGATTTCTTCTTGTTTTTCCACGTTCCTTTTCGGCGAGCCCTTTCCAACGACGATATCTGAGGCGTCGT
Source organism: Rhipicephalus annulatus (assembly GCA_013436015.1). Classification (NCBI taxonomy): domain Eukaryota; kingdom Metazoa; phylum Arthropoda; class Arachnida; order Ixodida; family Ixodidae; genus Rhipicephalus; species Rhipicephalus annulatus. The sequence continues at coordinate 420,460 of WOVY01000246.1, forward strand.
CTCAGCCATCGTTATCTCTTCCGACACTGTTAACGCGTCATTACATTCGACGGGTCTTGTCTGTTTAATTACCCGCTTGATCATGCCTCTACATTTTGCCCGGCTGGCCAACTCCGTCTCCTTTACACTGTCAGTCGGTTGAGGTCGTGCTGACGTAAGTCCCGTTGCTCGGCCCGTGAACTTATTCGACCCGATCGTCTTCTCCTTCGCTGTCTCTTGCGCCGCAGCTTCACCTTGGGCTCTAGTGAGTTCCGTCACGGGATGCTCCTCCACTGTATCTCGCGGCCGCTGAGCTGGCGAACGCTCTATCTTCGGGTCTTCTCCCAAACATTCTGGATCACTTGGCCCTCGCGCCCCGTCGATGTTTCCGATGACAAGGTCATACAGGGGAGTCGTCATGCATAAAGCAGTAACCTTCCCGCTGAAGTACGGGGTTTCAACCTCAATTTCTGCTTCGGGAAGCATCCGAACCGTACGGTCAATTAGGCAAACCGGTTTCGTTCTGCCTGTCAACTCACCTTCCCGTACCAAATTTCTCCTCACGATAACAGTGGAACTGCCGGTATCTCTTAACACCGTAACCCTTTTGCCCGCAACTTTTCCAGGCAGCGCTGGCATTCCTTTCGTAACACCGGTTGGCTGTTTTGACATTACAGCACCAACAATAGGAATTTTCTCCCCATTCTTCAACTCTACGAATCCATCAGTGACGGCATTATTATCAGATTTCGGTGCCGCTTGAACACAGGATACCTGGTGAGTTTGACTCACTCCGTTCCGACAAGCATCTGCTTTGTGCCCAGTCTGACCACACTTAAAACATTTCACTACCGTAGGGCTCGTAAAGATCGTTCGACAGTTTTTCACGCGATGACCCACTCGGTTGCACAGAAAACATCGCGGAATGCTCTCTGGTGCACGCTTCTTTTCTTCGGGAGCCAATTTCTTCGAATCGTCGGGACACTCCTTCTTTACCTTGGCCAAATTTGTGCCACCTTGCGCTTCCAAGAATTGATCAGCCAATTCAAGCATTCCTTCAAATGACTCAGCTTTCCTCTCTTTCAAATACAGTGACAGACTTGGGTGGCAACTAGTAAGAAATTGTTCTCTAATTAGCAGCTCTCTAAGCTCATCGTACTCCCGCGCTGTCCCTGAAAGTTCAATCCACCTGTCGAAATAATGGCTAAGTCGGGCGGCATACTGCGTAGCCGTCTCCCCATCAGCTGGCTTTCCTGTCCGAAATCTGTCCCGGAATCCTTCCACAGTAAATCTAAATCGCTTCAACAAAGCCGCTTTCACCTTTGCGTAGTTGGCTGCATCGGTCGGCGTCAGCCTACCGTACACACTGAGCGCTTCACCACTCAAGCAAGTACTCAAAGCAGTTGCCCATTGCTGTTCCGGCCAATTCTGGCTCTTCGCAATCGTCTCAAATCGGTGGAGGTACGCGTCTAGGTCGTCCTTCCTTTCATCAAACGCTACGAGCAGCTTGCTTGGGTTCAAGCGGAAGCCGTGATCTTCCCGTTCGCCGCTTTCAACTCTAGCTTGGACGGGAGATTCACTTCGCTGTTGCAAACGGAGCCGCTCGAGTTCCATCTCGTGCTGCCGCTGCCGCTCCCTTTCAGCCATCTCCGCTTCTCTTTCTTCTCTTGCCCTCTCAGCCGCCAGCTTTTCTCTCTCCAGCTCCAACTTCAATTGCTGCTCTCTCTCTTCCTTCGCCCTCTCTGCCGCCAACCTCTCTCTCTCCACCTCAGCTTCTTTTTCCGCTTTGGCTCTTTCGACCGCCAACCTCTCTTTTTCCAGCTCGGCTGCTTTTTCTTCTTTGGCTCTCTCTTTTTCTTCTTTTTCCTTCTGGGTGACCCACTTCCGTAGTTCGGCGCCAGAAAGACCCATCTTCTCACCAAGCGCAACTAACTTTTCGAGATCCATGGTGTCTCGCAAATAAAACCTTGCCGGGTGCAAAAAGTATCTGCCTAAATCAGTCTATCGGAACACTCCCCTGCACTCGTCAACGAGAACACTGAACAACACACAAAATCGTTCCGATAGCACTATCAACAACTCGAGGCTCTTTCTCACTACTTTGGACACACTGTGCACCAAAAGGTCCTGTCGCGGACGCCAGATTAATTGTCACACCTGTCCCGTTTATTAGGGAGGCGATCGCCGGGCTAATTCCAAGAGCCGAAGTATCGGCCCCCCGAACCGCACCACGAAAGCGTGGACAATTTTGAAGTGGTCCTTTTTGGCGCGCCAGCGGACGCCGGCTGTGGCCCAAAGAACAAGTCAGAGCCGAGAGTTGATAAACAAACAAATTATATTCTCAATAATGGCAGATCGAAAACAAAACACAGAAATGCACACTCCACAATAGTTGCATACAATATGTCACCAATCAAACCAATCAATCAACGTACTACACAACACAATCGGCCACCCTCAAAACAACGGACACAGACAACGATACGCACTATAATGCAGTCGCATGCATTGAACAACCAAGACACTTAAGGACTAAAGAGATAGAAAACCTATTCAGTCCAAAGTCCTTGGAACAAAAGTCCGAATGATACTCTTCCGAGAATCACTCACTCAAAGTCCAGCGTTGTTGTCGTTCCGCAGCTCTCGAAGTTTCTCTTCCAGGAAACCTCGCCGGAGTTTCTCTTCCAGGAAAACTCCCGTCTTCAATAGGCCACTCTCCAAGCTTCAAACTTCTTCGCCGGAAATCCGTCGGCTTCACACACGCAGCTGTTGCCCGCGTCTTCGCTCGATAGCGGTAAACCCACGCTCTTGCCTGTAGCTCGAGCCGTCCCTACGGACCAAAACGTCGCCGACTACACGGCGGAATCTCGACGCGCTCTGGCGTTAACTTCCGTCCCCTCCTGTTCTTTCACTACCGGCAGAACCTTCGCTGACTCCACGGCGGAATTCCTACGCGCTCCGGCGCTAACTTCCGTCACCTCCTGCTTTCTCGTCTCGGCTGCTCGATTAAATACGTTCCGCGCCACCTTCCAGAATTTTCTCGTCCTTTCGTCGGCGCGATACGCAGCGAAAGCTGGGAAGAGGGCGAGACGGTTGGAATGCCCTCTCCGGAGAATGAGTCACTCGGTCTGACCCCACCTCCTTCGTTCTAGAAAGATCGCGGCCTTACTGGGCCGCCGATGTGGGGTGAGGAGGTTCGTCTGCGAAGCCATGCTTCTGCGGGGAGAGCGCGCGCCCGGGAGCCTTGGATGTTTGCTTTCTTTTTTTTTTTCTTTTTACCTCGCCGCGTTTCTGCCGCCCGTTGTCGCAAGGATTTGGCGGCGCGCTCTTTTTTTTTTTAGCGCTCGTTCTGTGACAGCGGGATGTTGGTCATTCAACACTACCGCTTGTACGAAACACTCACGGCGCTAAATCTCCCCTGTTGAAGGCTCCGCCGGCCGAGAATCACTACCGCTTCACCAGTTTCGAAAAAATAATACCGCAATCCGTACACACCGCCGCAACACACCAAAATCAACGTTAACCAAAATAAAGGAAACCCTGACAAGCGACGTCGGCGCACCGCTAGAGACTAAAGCACAGAACGCCTATACAATAAAGAAGCGCCTAGGAATGTTCGCGCGATTCGGTGCCTGGGCAGCACGTGGTCGCCAGAAAAGCACCTAGCACGTGGCCACTCGTATTAGTTCATGCCATCACTAGCCCTGGCGCTGCAGTCATCAGCTGGAATGTAAAGGCGCCTCTGGGTGGTTCGCTCGAGCCACCCGTCGCTGAAGTAAGTGCGCCGTTTCTGTCGGTGGAGGAACCAAAGTGGCGCCATTGGGCGAGAAGAGCACTGCGCTCTCACCCGTAGCTGAAAATTGGTGTGAGCTGTCGAAGGTTGATCGAGAAATGCTCATTCGAGAGGAGCGTGAGGACCTCTTGATTGAATCGCTAATGAAAAGCTTAAAACTGTAAACAAAGCAGGAGTATGTTTCTTTTTATAAAATATCAGGGTTTCTGTATTACAGCTACAGAGTTGTGTAAGGAAGCGAGTATAGCCAGCTCTTTTTACTTCATAGATAACGTCGCCTAAGAGGGACTAGTTACAGAGGTAAAGCATGATACCCCAACTGCACAACTTACACATTGGTTACTAAGAAATAATGCCAAACATTAATGCAGAGGAGAGTATCAGTCAGTACTTTCTCCAAACAGCGGTCTTTCGCTGGTGAGTCGGGGCAAGATTTTGTCATCACCGTGGGCTTACCTTAGCACTTCCTTTCTGGGTGCTCTTAAAGGGACCTCTTTTGTTGTATTCTACTTCATTGCGTTGTTTCACGTGTAAAATTTTGAGATCTTAAGAGCTTTGTTTCCGGCATGTGCCTCTTGATGTAGAGGGAACGAAATACCGATGGACACATAGCTAGGTATATATTGTACTATATTTTTGTTTTGTCGGATAACTGAGAGAACTTGCTTGTGTCGCTTATTGTTCGTATTCTAACCGTTCTCGACAAGATCTCTAGCCGTTAAGAAGTTCTGGAACCAGAAATCGTCAGAAGAGTTGAGCTAAGCTAGTCAACAAGTTTTACTGACAATCCAGTGGAGCGGGGATCCGTCTTCAAGAATGCGATCAGTTTACAGCACATCCTTCCCATGGCACTGGAGGTGAACCTTGAGAGACCTGACAAATGAGCTAGTCCGGCACCTGAGCCACGTGAAAGAAGCTCGTCTTTCCGGCTCATTGTCTGGTGGCAGGCGTGCTTTTATGCCTTGGAGTGCTTCATTGTTTCTGCAAATGCAACCATGCCAAACAAGCTAGCCAGCCAGGCTGACGCAATCACCACGCCACTCTCGCGCACTTTTTACGCAACACGTGACAAACCTCTTCAGGAGGGGCCCGATTCCAGCTAGCTTATTCAATCGATGGCACCTCATGAAGCGCGTGTTACGCAACGTATGGCAAGCCTCTCATCTGCGGGTGCAATTAGAGCCCGCGACCAGCGGTGATACATGATTGGAGATTGCGAACTACAGGCTGGGGCAAGGGATGCTCAGGATTTCTAAAAGAACGAAGCGGCGCGAAGAGAGCGTCCGAATAAATCCCGGCTCATAATCGTACCTCATTGCGAGCTTCTTCAGCTATACGCTACAGTGCCGAATGCGTGACGGCTCTGTTTAAAGAATTCTTTATAGGCAAGCTAGTTGGTATATATTCATATTAAGAAATTGGGAGCGCAAACTAATAGGACACAGGAAGGAGACAAACGAGTGCACACTGAAACTTGGTTTATTCAACGAAAACAGAAAAGTAAAAAAAGACGAATAAGAAACTTGAAACTTCTTTGGATTACCAGGCATGTCGCCGTGTTGCCAAACTTCGTGAAATCTGACAAAATAACCCTGCGCTTCAACCTTTCTTTGAGAAAGCCAAGACAGAAATTCACACTGGCACAAAAAGTGCCAAAGACTTCTGCTCTTCTGTGCGACTTTTTTAGATCCAATCTTCGCAGGTATTGGAATTCAGTCTTGCCTAGTACTACAACCACTTCCACCATCAAGATTAATGATACTATTAGAAATGACCCCCATGTTGTTTGCAATGCATTCAACTCCTTTTTTCAGTCAGTTTATACCCTCAATAACCATGTTGTTTCAATCTTTACACATTACGTACAAACCAGTAAACTGGGCGATATCGTTGTAAGCTCTGAAGGTGTCTTTAACTCATTCTTGAACTTCGACACAAACAAATGTCATGGTTCGGACGGCATACCGAATTCTTTTCTAGTGAGATACTCCGCATGGACAGCCCGTTAAATCACAGTAATCTTCCAGAAATTCTTTGACTGCAGTGAAGTACCATCTTCATAGAAAACAGCGAAGGTATTGCCATTGTACAAATCTGGTGATAGACTATTGTTGTCTAATTACAGACCAGTGCTTCTCGCACAGTAGTCATGCAAGATGATAAAACATATTATTCACAAACATATCCTAAATTTGTTGACTCAAATAAAGTTCTCACTTCAGCCCAGCAAGGTTTCCGTCGTGGCCACAACTGTTACACAAGTAGTTGATTTCGTTCATGACGTCACCTCTAAATTAGATATGGGTAATCATCAAATAGAAAAGTAGCTCTTACAATTTTTCTGCAGAAAAAAGTAATGTACAACAACCTCGAAAAGAACAGCGCTTCAAGATGGGTAATAGTGCACTTGAAGTTGTAGAAGACTCTCTCTACTTAGCACAGGTAATGACCGCGGAGCTGAACCACGAGACTGAAGTAACTAGAAGAATAAGAATGGGGTGATCCGAAATTTGCAAGCACTTTCAATCATGACAGGTAGATTGCTACTATCCCTCAAAAGTAACGTATATAACAGCAGCATCTTGCCTGTACTTAGCTATGAAGCAGAAACCTGGAGACTTACAAAGGGGGTTCAGCTTAAATTGAGGACGACACAGCGAGCAATGGAAAGAAAAATGGTAGGTGTAACCTTCAGCGACCAAAAGAGACTAGAGTGGATTAGGGAAGAAACCATGGTTAAGGATATAGTAGTTGAATTCAAGAAGAAGAAATGGGCATGGGCCGGGCATGTAGCACGTAGACGGGATAACCACTCGTCACTAAGAGAAACCAACTGGATTCTTAGAGAAGGCAAATGGGTTAGGGGGAGACAGAAGGTGAGATGGGCAGATGAGAATAAGAAGTTCGCGGTTATAAATAGGCAGCAGCAAGCACAGGACCGAGTTGACTGGCGGAACATGGCAGAGGCTTTTGTCCTGCAGTGGACGTAGTCAGGCTGATGATGATGATGATAATGATGATGAGGATGATGATGAATCAAACAGATGCCACTTTCATTGAGTTGTCTAAAACTTTTGACTCTGTACTTTATTCTAAGTTGCTAGTGAAACTTGATTTTATACTCAATAATTACCATCCTGATTCTTGGATCGCCAGTTTCCTTCATTATTGTTCACAAATGTTCCTTTCAATTCAGTAAAGTCATCCCTTCTTGACGTCTCGTCAGGTGTTCCACAGGGATCCGTAGTTGGCCCATTATTGTTCCTCATATATATAAATGATTCTCCACACTGCACCACATTGCCCCGCCGCGGTGGTCTAGGGACTACGGTACTCGGCTGCTAACCCGCAGGGCGCGGGATTCCAGCTGCGGCTGCTCCATTTCCAATTAAGGCGGAAATGTGTTAGGCCCGAGTGCTCAGATTTGGGCACACGTTAAAGAACCCCAGGGGGTCGAAAATTTCGGAACCCTCCCCTACGGCTTCTCTCATAGTCATATGGTGCTTTTGGGACGTTAAACCCTACGTGTCTATCACTGCACCACATCTAAAATAAGGCTTCATGCTGACGATTGCGTATTACACGAATTCATTATTTCTCTAGATTATCATTACCGTTTTTCTCAATCGCTGATTTTTTCGGTGCTTGGTTCAAAACATGACCGATGAACGTCAACTGCAATAAAACAGTCATGTCACTTACCAATGGACTGAACCCTCTTCATTTACTTATCATCTGGATGGTACGCAAGTCAAAACAGTGTCACAAATAAATCTAGGTGTGATTCTAACAAAAAAGTTTCCTGGACTAGCTCAACCTAATTCGTGAGCGGTAAACTTCTGAAAAGTTTGAGTTATTTGTGCCGGTTTCTGCTGACACCCCCACGACACTAAACTACATCAGTATAAAACGTTGATTCGGCTCATTTTAGAATATACATCTCTAGTTTGGTACCTTCACAAACAGGTGACCTCAAAGTACTTCACAGCGTCCAACGCAAAGCCATCCGTTTCCTATGCCGTAACTACAGCCACAATTTCTGAACATCACAGGTCCTACAGTTACTAAAAATTGTATCATTCCATTTTCGTTACCAAATTCATTCCTAAAACTATTATATACGGTTATCAACTCCTCCTCTGGCATCCTTGGTGGTAATAACATAGAATTGCTACGTGCCAGTGCATGGAGTTGAAGAAGACAAAGCAGATTGACTGGCGTGAGCTAATCAGTGGGGCTGGCACTGCTCGCATAACCGGCTGTAAATACATCGGTGACTACTCCTCCGAGTCGGTCTCCTTCTCGTAATATATTTGGTGGAGGTTCTATATATTTATTTATTTTATTTATTTATTTCAAAATACTGCCAATCCCTCAAAGGGATTATTACAGGGGTGGGAATTGATTTATACATGAATGTACAGAAGTAATGCGGAGAGCATATTATGCGCTCTGTAAGAAATAGACATATACACGTATAAACGAAAAGATACACTCTAAATTTACACACAGCAAGAGATTAAAACAAGCATACTACATCAATATCACAATAACAATAACCAGAGTGACATGTGTCTGTGTCAAACAGCTCTCTCCACGAGTTCAGAGAATAATTCTAGCGTAGGCTGAGTAACAGTAATTTCATCTAAGGCATTCCAGTCTCTTACAACTCGTGGAAAAAAAGAGAAGCGAAATACATTATTAGTAGGACGAAATTCTTCTAACGTGAATTTGTGTTTGTGTCGCGTTTCTCTGGCAGAGCTGTATGTAACAAATGACCTGGGGTTGATCTTAAAATTATTTTTTAACAACAAATATAGGAATTTCAATCTGTGCACTCTCGCTCGGTTAGACAAGGTAGTGAGACCAGCCTGCCGAAGAAGTTCTGTTGGGGAATCGCTACGCCTGTAGCGGTTGAAAATAAAACGGACAGCTTTCCTTTGTACGCGCTCAAGCGCAGCGATGTTGTATTTAGTGTGTGGAAACCACGTAATACTGGCGTATTCCAATGTCGGTCGGATAAGACTGGTGTAGACAAGAGAGCGTGTTTCAAAGGTAGATCCGGCAAGCGATCGTTTGAGAAAGAACAATTTATTCATTGCTTTTTTAGAAATTTGCTGCACATGCGCATTCCAGCTTAGGTCACTGCTTATCGTTACACCCAGATATTTGTACTGTGAAACATTTCGTAGTGGGGTGCCGTTGATACTGTAAGGAAAGGTAAGTGTTGATTTTTTGTTAGTAATGTTCATGTAGACTGTCTTTTCTGCATTTAACACCATTTGCCAGTCTGAGCACCATTGAGACACTTTGTACAGAGAATTACTAAGTTTTGTTTGGTCATCTTCAGTTTTGATTGTGTGGTACAGTACACAGTCATCTGCAAATAATCTAATGTTTACGTCGACGTGCTTAGTAATATCGTTTATATATAGTAAGAATAGCATCGGGGCTAATACAGAACCCTGCGGTACACCAGATAGAACGGGAACAGTATCAGATACATGGGCATTGTACTGTACGTACTGATAACGGTCTGAAAGATAGTCTTCAATCCAACGTGTGAGTGGTCCTTCGCCTAATAGACATCTTAGTTTATAGTTAAGCTTCAGGTGGGAAACCCGGTCGAAAGCCTTTGAAAAGTCCATAAATATTACATCTATTTGTAGTTGGCTGTTAACATCTTTGGCAAAGTCATGAAGCGTTTCTACTAATTGAGTAACAGTCGACAGGCCACTGCGGAACCCATGCTGATTGGAGTGTAATATGTTGTGACTTTCGACAAACTCTGTTAAATATTTCAGGATGATATGTTCCAGTATTTTGCAAGATGTGCATGTCAGAGATATGGGCCTGTAGTTAGCAGGGGAAAACGTATCACCTGATTTATGCACGGGTATTATCTTTGCTAATTTCCAGTCAGCTGGAAGATGACCAACGCGAAGTGACTTTAAATATATTAGCTGAAGGAATTTGCTTACAGGCTCAGCGTACCGCTTTAAAAAGGCATTTGGAATGTCATCTGGGCCAGTGCTTTTCTTTTCATCGAGGTTTAGCAAGAGGGATAATACACCCGCCTGCGATATGAAGGGGGTATCTAATGGTGTATCTACGCCACTTGGTCTGAACTGGTCGCGTTGAAGTAGGCCATTATCAGCGGTGAAAACAGACTGAAAGTAGCTGTTGAAATGATCGGCTGTCTGTTTTCCTCCCGGGGTAGGCGTATAGGCTTTGTTAGTATGTTTCACACTTATGTATCGCCAGAACTTATGAGGCGCTGTTTTGATAAAACTGTGTAAAGAGTGACTGAGAAAGCGCTTTTTCGCCAAATTCACTTGGTTCTTAAGGGACCTAGCTAGTGCTGGGATTTCCGACGCAATACAATTGCGTGGGTGAACTTTCTGAGCTTTTCTGAGCCTTTTTAGTTTACGCTTCATATGAATTATGTCGCGCGTGATCCATGGATTGTGCTTTCTGATGCTTTTTGTAACTGTTGGAACAAAGTTGTCTATGCAGTGCCTAACAATATTACTGAATGTTGACCATATCATATTTACCGTTGAGTGTTCATTTGAGTAGAGGTCCAAAAAGTTGGAAAATTCGAGAGCAAGGTATGTCATGATGGCAGCGTCGTCCGCTCTTTTAAAAGCAGGTACCCGTTTTGTTGTAGCTTTCGTATGAATAGCGCTTGGATATTGTAAACAACACGAGACTATTTTATGATCAGATAGGCCTTCTAATGTCTCTACGTTGATAGGATATTTTAAAAAGTGATCACTTACAAAAAAAAGATCTAGAATAGAAGCGAAAGAGCCTTGATTACGTGTAGGAACTGTAACAACTTGTGTGAGGTTAAATGTGAACATGATATCAGCAAGCACGTTGCCAGTCTTCGTCGCCAGATTCAGCGAGTCCCATTTCACTTCAGGCAGGTTAAAATCACCTGCTACAATGATTTTTTTACCGCGAAGAGCGTGCGTAAGCATATAATCGTACAGTGCTTCTAAAAATGAAACTTCAGCATCAGGTGGTCTGTAAACGACGCCAATGTAGGTTATTTCATCCTTGACGTAGAATTTACACCATACTGCTTCGATGTCAGATGCCATGGGCATAGCTGTGTAGGGAATACCGTGACGAATTAATAAGGCTACTCCTCCTCCTCTCGTTTTTCTGTCCTTGCGTAGAATCGCATACCCTGGCGGTACTACCTCGTGGTCTAGGATACCGGAATGCATCCACGTTTCAGTGAGCGCTACAATATCAGGTTGATAAGACAGTAGGACAGCTTCGAGTTCATGTGTTTTATTGATAATGCTTCGACAATTCACATTCAAAAGTGTCAACGTGGATGGTTGCGAGTGTGTCGCGCTTTTGCGCGTCTTTGTTCTTCGTTTTTTTCAGCCTCAACGATGTCATTTCGTTCACTGTCCCAGGAGAATAGGCGGCCATTTATGCGAACTTTATCGTAAACTAATGAGACCTTCTCATGGCGCTCACGATTGACTTTTGTTTTTTGCCACAACTTTCTTCTGATGTCACGAATTGGCTGGGAGAAGTCTTCGCTAATCGAGAAGCCTGTGTCTTTAAGTCTTGAACACCGTTTTAGGATGTTAATTTTGTCACGGTAGTCCAATAGCCTTAGGATTACTGGTCTTACTTTTTGTTCGTTACCCGGTTTTCGAGCACCGAGTCGGTGAATTCTCTCTATTCCTGAGGTAGTGAATTCTAGTATATCTTGGAATATATTTTTCGCAACCACATCGTGTAAAGATTTAGACGTTTCATTCTGTTGTTCTTTCACACCATAAATGATAAGGTTAGATCGCCGGCTTCTGTTTTCTAACTCGTCGACTTTTTTTGCCATAGCCGAGAGACCGTTTTCCAGCTCCGATATTCTTTTCGTACAGTCTACTATTTGTTTTTCAAGCCCGCCGATTTTCTCAATCTTTTTATCTATTGCATTCAACTTTTCGTTGATTTCAGTTTTTCCGTTCTTAATTTCCTGAATGTCTTCAGCTATCAGTTTTAGCTGTTCTGCTACTGTAGGTCCCGGATTTTCTTCGATGTCGCCACCGAGAAGCAACAAAAATGTTAGAGAATTAATGACATCGTGTAACATTTCACACAATAGCGTTATGGACCGTGGGCACGGCAGCAAAAGTAGGCAGACGTCATCGCTATGATAAGATTTAGCGTTGCGTTTTCTCACCTGCATGAAAAACAGCAGCGGGTTTGAGCACTGCATCTTGGTGTTGCTGCCGAGCCCACTGCCACACGGTCCTTGCGAAGCTTGTTTTATAGCTGTGATCCTCGATGCCGATAGATCTGCCGGTTCCAAGAATTGTAGTGTAGCGCCGCCCGGGACGCCATCACATGGCCGGTAGCGAAGCACGTCATGGGGCGGTAGTCCTTCGATCGTCGTGTTGGGCGCTAAATGTTGCAGCTGTAGCGCATCCCATTGTGCCGCTGTTGATGATAACCGCAGCAAGCCAAGCAATATCTGCATGAAAAACAGCAGCGGGTTTGAGCACTGCATCTTGGTGTTGCTGCCGAGCCCACTGCCACACGGTCCTTGCGAAGCTTGTTTTATAGCTGTGATCCTCGATGCCGATAGATCTGCCGGTTCCAAGAATTGTAGTGTAGCGCCGCCCGGGACGCCATCACATGGCCGGTAGCGAAGCACGTCATGGGGCGGTAGTCCTTCGATCGTCGTGTTGGGCGCTAAATGTTGCAGCTGTAGCGCATCCCATTGTGCCGCTGTTGATGATAACCGCAGCAAGCCAAGCAATATCTGCATGAAAAACAGCAGCGGGTTTGAGCACTGCATCTTGGTGTTGCTGCCGAGCCCACTGCCACACGGTCCTTGCGAAGCTTGTTTTATAGCTGTGATCCTCGATGCCGATAGATCTGCCGGTTCCAAGAATTGTAGTGTAGCGCCGCCCGGGACGCCATCACATGGCCGGTAGCGAAGCACGTCATGGGGCGGTAGTCCTTCGATCGTCGTGTTGGGCGCTAAATGTTGCAGCTGTAGCGCATCCCATTGTGCCGCTGTTGATGATAACCGCAGCAAGCCAAGCAATATCTGCATGAAAAACAGCAGCGGGTTTGAGCACTGCATCTTGGTGTTGCTGCCGAGCCCACTCCGGGCAGAAGGGCCGGGCAGAAGGGCAGGTGACCAGAGAGGATGTAGTCGAGTTTTAAGTGGCCATGCTGTAAGCCGCGAGGTAGCGTTCGCTTCAGAGTTCCGTGGCGAGGACGGGGATCGCACAACTCGTAACAGTATTTAGGAACGAAACTTGCATCCGCAGCTTCCACATCTTCAGCATAAAGCCTTTATTTGCTTGTACAAACACATCAAAATTTAGTTTTTTTTCGCGTACACTAGATCTTTCGAAGTCCTTACAAGCAAAGATTCTTTAACCACCATTAAAAATTTATTGATGCCACTACTAACCCCTTTAACCATATTGTCGCGGTACAACGCGAATAAAACACAGATACACCTTGGGACGACGAAAGCAGCGTGTCCTCGACAGCTCAGTCACAAGATCGTCTTTTTCAGCCTCGAGAGAAGCTAGAGGCCCACTACCTCGTGCCCACTAAATGCCCCATCATCGTTATCGTCCACATGTAGACACGCGTCATTTGCCTCTCTCCCAAAGAGCATCGCCCCGATGCGCAGTCTGTAATGCAGTTTTTTTTCTAAATTAAAGTATCATGCAATCACTCGCTGACGTAGGGTTTCATGCGGACTACGTGAACGAGTTCAGGATGGTGCTGGCGACGCCTTGTACTATACGAACAGTCGGGAACAACTTCGTAAGTGACATCGCTCAGTCGTCGCACAACTTGGTACGGTCCAAAGTATCTTCTTAAGAGATTTTCAGAAAGTCCTCGTTTTCGTATGGGCGTCCAGACCCATACTTTGTCGCCAGTTTGGTAGACGACTGTTCTGCGGTGAGCATTGTAGCGGCCTGCATCGTAGTCTTGCTGCTGGCTGATCCGTAAACGTGCAAGTTGCCTAGCTTCTTCTGCGCGTTTTGTAAACGTGTCGGCGTCCGGTAAGATGTCGTCGCCTTCGTGCGGTAACATTGCATCCAACATGGTTCGTACTTCCCGTCCATGAACGAGGCTGAAAAGTGTCATGCGGGTCGTTTCTTGCTTGGCCGTGTTGTATGCAAACGTTATGTAAGGCAAGATTGTATCCCAATTTTTGTGTTCGACGTCAACGTACATCGAAAGGATGTCTTCAATGGTTTTGTTTAGACGCTTTGTCAGCCCGTTCGTTTGTGGGTGGTATGCGGTGGTCTTACGATGCGTTGTTCCTCTCAGCATCAAAACATGGTCCAAAAGAGCTGCTGTAATAGCGGTTCCTCTGTCTGTGATTACGACGGTTGGTGCACCATGCCTCAGTACGATATTCTCGATAAAAAATCTTGCCACCTCCGCTGCTGTACCTCTCTGGATAGCCTTTGTCTCGGCATAACGGGTCAAATATTTCATCGCGACGATAACCCATCGGTTGCCTGCAGTAGACGTAGGGAGTGGGCCCAAAATGTCCATGCTGATCTGGTGGAATGGAGTCATTGGGACCTGTACGTGTTGCAGGAGGCCAGCTGGTTTAGTTGGCGGTGACTTGCGTCGCTGGCAGTCGAGACAAGTACGAACGTGGTGCTTCACGGCTGTGGTTAGTCTTGGCCAGTAATACCTTTGCTGTACCCTGGCCAACGTTCTTGTGTAACCCAAGTGGCCAGAGGTAACCTCGTTGTGGCATGCTTTCAGTACTTCGGTGCGAAGGGCTGCTGGGATGACGAGCAGATAGGCACATCCCGTCGACGAAAAATTTCTTTTGTAAAGTACTCCGCCACGTAAACAAAATGATGACAACGCTCTTGCGAAAACTCTTGGCGCCTTCCGAGATCTGCCATCCAAATAGGTAATTAAGCCAAGCAACTCAGCGTCGTCTCGTTGTTGCTGCGCAATGGTGGTCGTGTCGAGGACACCGAGAAATGATGTTTCCTCCTCCTCGGGTAGGGTTGCCGACTCAATGGGTGAACGGGACAAACAGTCGGCGTCCATATGTCGCTTCCCTGACTTATGTACGACTGCCATGTCGAATTCCTGCAACCTGAGACTCCAACGCGCTAATCGGCCGGTAGGGTCTTTAAGATCAGTTAACCAACACAGTGAGTGGTGGTCGCTAATTACTTTGAAGGCGCGGCCATATAAATACGGACGAAATTTCGTAACCGCCCATACCACGGCGAGACATTCCTTCTCGGTCGTAGAGTAATTAGCCTCAGCACGTGTTAACGTTCTGCATGCGTAAGCGATAACCCTTTCTGCGCCATCTTGCGGCTGCACAAGCACAGCTCCCAGACCAACATTGCTAGCATCGGTGTGAAGCATCGTAGGGGCTCTCTCGTCGAAGTGGGCAAGGACTGGGGGTGTTTGTAGTCGCTGGCGAAGATCGTTAAAAGCAGCTTCCTCTTCGTTATTCCACTCAAAGGTGACATCTTCTCTTGTTAGGCGAGTTAGTGGTGATGCTATGCGTGCGAAGTCCGCGATAAATCGTCGATAATACGCGCAGAGGCCGAGAAAGCGTCTGACAGCCTTTTTATCGGTCGGCATAGGGAACTGGTCTACGGCTGCGATTTTTTCAGGATCGGGACGAATACCAGCATGACTGACGACATGACCAAGAAACCGCAGCTCTTCGTAGCAAAAGTGGCACTTCTCAGGTCGCGGAAAACACTATGACGTCGTCCAGATATACTAAGCATGTTTTCCACTTCAACCCAGAAAGCACGGTATCCATGAGTCTTTGAAAGGTAGCAGGGGCTGAGCACAAACCGAATGGCAAGACCTTAAATTCATATAACCCATCTGGTGTCACAAAAGCGGTCTTCTCGCGGTCTCTCGGGTCCACCTCGATTTGCCAATATCCACTCCGCAAGTCCATTGAAGAGAAGTATCGAGCATGTCGAAGTCTGTCGAGAGAGTCGTCTATACGCGGTAGTGGATATACGTCTTTCTTGGTCACCTGATTTAGCTTCCGGTAATCCACACAGAAGCGCAGGCTGCCGTCCTTTTTCTTAACGAGGACTACAGGCGACGCCCAGGGGCTCTGTGAAGGCTGAATGACGTCATCTTCAAGCATTCTGTCTACCTGCTGTTGTATCGCTTCACGTTCTTTTGGAGCCACGCGATAAGGGTTCTGGTGAATAGGTCTCGCCGTTTCCTCGGTAATTATTCGATGCTTGGTTAGAGGCGTGCGGCCAACTCTTAATGTGGTCGAAAAGCAGTCTTGAAATTTGGCCAGTAACTCAAGGAGTTTGCGTCGGTCGTCTTTTGGCAAAGTAATGCTAACGTCCAGGACAGGCGCTGAATCAAGATTTAGCGACTCGTCGACTACCGCCAAGCAGCCTTCGGCATCTATGACATCGTCGAAGTAAGCGACAGCCGTGCCTTTAGGAAGATGCCGGCGCTCAGCACTAAAATCGGTCAGCAGCAAGTCCGTGCGTCCAGCAGCAGCTCTGACGATACCTCGTGCGGCAGAAATACCGTGGGTGAAGAGCAGCGAGCTAATTCGGTCCGCAACTCCTTCGGCGTCAAACTGAGCAGCGGCGGCCACAGAAACAGGCGTGCATGACCTCGGAGGGAGAACCACATCGTCATCAGTAAGACGCAGTTGGTTTGGTCGCGCCTCTGGGAAATTGGGTAAGCCCGAACTGTTGCAAAACGTAATCAAGCTCTCTGGTATGTTGATGACGGCACCATATTCCCGTAAAAAGTCTATGCCGAGAATTACGTCTCTGCAGCATGCGGCGATAATGACGAACGACGCAGTGAAAGGAGAACCTCCGATGTCAATTCTTGCGGTACATCTTCCCGAGGGCATCAATAACTGGCCTCCTGCTGTTCTTATATGAGGGCCCGTCCACGGCGTCTCCACTTTTCTGAGGCTGTCGGCGAGGTCCTGACTGATAATGGAGAAGTCGGCACCAGTGTCGACTAAAGGTGTCACTTTCTGGCCGTCGAGAAGAACACTAAGGTCAGCAGTCACCATTTCATCGTTTTCACGGCTTATCGGCTGTATGGCGTCGTGCTGTGGGGGCTTCTTGTCGTTATCTTTATGGCCTGCAACCTTGCCCCCGGAGGTCGCCGCTCTCAGTTTCCCCGGCGCGGGCTAGGTGACCTTCTTGTATTAAGGTTCGCATAGGTGCGGTGGTGCGACAAAGGCGAACGCGCGGGGGACGGAGAGCGGGACTGACGTCTCGGACCAGGAGGGTGAGCAGGAATTGCCTTCTCTGCAGTGGTAGAGCCGTCCTCAAAGTGATAACGGGCTCCATAGAAAGAGGTGTCGTCACGGCGCGGAGTGTATTCGTCATTGACACGTCGACCGTCAAACCAAGGTCGTTGAGGACGGAATGAATCACCTCGATGCCAGCAATGACGGGCAATATGTCTTGCACCTCAGCAGTGAAAGCATAGTGGATGCCTGTCCACGGTGCGCCATGCATCTGTTTTCCGGGTCGGTGGACGCGTCGATGCCCATGGGGTGGCTGTGGTTGGCTGGTTGTATGGCTGTAGCGTAGGTGGTTGTTGCAGTGTCTGCTCTTGCGGCGGATACGAAGGGGCCATCGGCACCTGGTGGTACGGCGTCGGCATAGCGGGTGGTGGACGTCGGAGAGCGGCAGCGTAACTCATAGGACGCTGCTGAGCATCAGGACTAGCCGTAGACAACGCTTGGTGGATTTCATCGCGTACGACTTCAGCGATCGATGCGATGGGATTTTCGGCAACAGGATTCCGCAACTTCTGCAGTTCCTCGCGAACTATCTCCCTAATCAAGTCTCGCAAGCAGCTCTGACTCTCAGACGTCATGGCGATAGCATTGATTGGGACATTGCAGGACATGCGGTCATATTGCCTACAGCGTTGATGAAGGGCCCGCTCGATAGCCGTAGCCTCCTTAATGAAGTCAACCACGGTAGTCGGAGGGTTGCGCAGTAGCCCGGCAAAAAGCTGCTCCTTGACACCGCGCATGAGGTAACTAAACTTTTATATGCGGAAGCATCTTATACTCGTGCCTTGTAGTGCGCCGTCCGCGCCGTCCGCACCGCTTCTCGAACATTCGACAGCTGACGCGCGCGCATGCGCCGTCGCGCCGTCGCCCACCATCTGTGCCGCGCGCGCTTCTCCTTCGAGAACATTCGACAGCTGACAGCGCATGCGCCGTCGCGCCGTTGCCATCTGTGCCGCGCGCGCGCTTCTCCTTCGAGAACATTCAACAGCTGACAGTGCATGCGCCGTCGCGCTGTATATATATTCAAGGTCGGCGCTCGCTCGCTCAGTTGCCGCTCGTCGGTTGGTTTGTACGGCGCGTCGACGTCCAAGGTCGCGGTGAAATGAATTCTAACGAATCCACAAACACAATGATCGACGTCCCTTCGACCAGCGCCGTCCTTTCGCATACGTGTGTACTTGTTCACTCATTTAACACCCCCTACTACAACCACGTTAACCAATTTAGCCATCGACCCAAGTAAGTCGCAATTTAACACCCCATTTCACATTCACGTTACCCAATTTAGCCATCGACCCAAGTAAGTCGCACTTTAACACCCCGTTAACCAATTATATGCTCCGCATCCTCCTCAGTGTTCCCCCGAGGGAAGCTGCGGGCAATTTTTTTTATCTTCCGTCATGTGCGGGTTAGCTCGTTGAAAGAGACGAGTCATGTCCTCGGCAAACATTGCAACGGTTTCGTTGGGTTTTTGAACCCGTAGCTCCAATAACTGCTGCGCACGGTCCCTTCTATCGATGTTGGCGAAGGTATCGACGAACTTCTCTCGAAAGTCGGGCCAAGCTGACAGATTGCCTTCTCTATTCTCATACCAAGTACGAGCACCATCGTCAAGGTAGAAATAGGCGCGTGAAAGCTTTTCCTGTTCCGACCAATGATTTACCTTGGCAACACGCTCATAGTGGTCAAGCCAGTCGTGAACGTCTTCATGGGCACCGCCACTAAAGTGATCGGGAACGAAGGGTTGAAAGAGGGTCAGCTGAGATGGGTGCGTCGGAAAGCTGCCTTGGGGCACCTGTTGCGAGCTTGCGTTGGCCATTGGTTGAGCTGTGCGGTGCCTAGCAGGTTCCGGTGAGTGAGTCAGCTCTGGCGCGAGGCCTCGCAACCGTCGACTGCAGCGATGCACCGGTGTTTCTACAGGTGACAATAAGTTTGGACTCGATGAGCGGCTCCCAGCGGGCGTGTGGAGCATCAGACAGTGTTGCGGCCCAGCACCTCCACCAGTGTCGCGGTACAACGCGAATAAAACACAGATACACCTTGGGACGACGAAAGCAGCGTGTCCTCGTCAGCTCAGTCACAAGATCGTCTTTTTCAGCCTCGAGAGAAGCTAGAGGCCCACTACCTCGTGCCCACTAAATGCCCCATCATCGTTATCGTCCACATGTAGACACGCGTCAATATATTAGTTCATGTTCGTAATATGCGAAGAGTTGTTTTCTTGGATATTTGTCTAATGTACTTCAGTATTACACTTTTTTTTCTCTGTTGCTTTTGTCCTGTATTATTCATCCACTCCTGCTCTAATTTGGGCTGCAGTATATTTAAATGAATAAATAAATTATGAAAGATATTATATCCCCCAAAAATAATGGAAAGGGCAGTATTAGAGAGAAGATTCCACTGAAATCAAGTGTCGTCCAAAAGTGATATTTTACAATCTAACATTGATATAGGCGCTGAGCCGACACGACCATTTTTCTTCTTTTTTATGAAAAAGGCTTCTGCAACCTCTCTAGCTGTAGTGTCACGATTTGTGTATAATGTGTATGTATGCGAAAACTTAGGAACGCAGCCACACTTTGTGCAATAGGCGCATAAATGTAAACCTGGGGTTGACGTCAGCTCATTGTAGTGTTCTCACAGCCGAACGTTCAGGCAGCGCTCTGTCGGTCCAATGTATAAACTGCCACAAGGCAGGGGGATACAATAAACCATGTTTGACCGAAAATTGGTGAAACCAGTGTGGTGCTTCGCAACACAACCTTTCTTCACGAGTCGTGTCTTCATTCTGCTTTTTAAGCTAATTCTAGAATACCTTTGTTGTAATTTTCACTAGCGGAAAATACAACGCCAAGGTTATTTTTTTGCAATTTTTTTCCTTATGCGGAAATCCATGCACATCTGGGATTAGCTCAATTTTTCGTCACTTATCTGCACCTTTATAGAGCAGCTCTTTCTTCATTAATTTGTAATACTTTCTGAGCGGCGACAACTAGAACATTAGAAAGAATAGCTGCCTCTTGCAACCTAAGTATATGATGTGAAAAAACACCAGCCATTTCGTGGTAACAAGATTTTGCTACAGAAGAAACGAGAAGGTTAATTGCATTAACCGATTCGACCATTTGACAACGAAAAAACAGTAATCTCGGATTGCTTTTTTGAACGGGGAAGTAAGACCAGCATAGGTGATCTGCTTGAAAAGATAACTCAAGATCGACAATCTGCTAATAAAATCTCGGGAGACGCCGTGCGTGAAACACATTCTATGGCCTTTTTGTTTGAAAATTTCTGTAATCTTATCCTAGTTTTGTTCCAAGGGAGCTGTATGGACGAGCACATGGTAATTGTCCACATACTTGAGGACATTAGCTCTTTTTGCCCTGGCGTCCTATAAAAAGATCAGGAAAAATTTTTTTCGCAAATGTGAGGGAATGAAGTCATAAATTGAAAAATTTCCGGAATTCTCCTCAATACACCTGCACAAGAATAGGCAGTAATTTTTTTGCCGTCGACTTCTTGGAAACTCTGCAAAGTGGAGAACAAAATGGCAGAACGTGATAACGATTATGCTCGCCACGATTGAATAAATAACATCTTAGTAGTTAACTATAAATCAGTATATATCGTAATTTTTCGGATTGTTTTTAAAATACTTAGCTTGCTAGTTACAAAGTGGGTCTTTCCTAACTTTAAAGTATCGCCCGCAGCAGTGGACAATCTTCATGTCCTATACAGGACACTAGGGCTCAGTTGTCAAACCTCTAAATGCATTCAGGCTAATGCAGGTGTGTAGCTCTTGTAAAAGCTCTGATTTCTTGTTATTCTAATCAAGAAACTTGCCCGCATCGCTCAAATAACACTTAAGGGGTGTCTCATAGCGAGATAGTACGTGATAAATTTTAATTTGTTAATTGATATTTAATGGTGCGTGATAGAGTTAGAAGAACATGACGATGAAGTGTAGTTAATTCTGCGTCCCATTTCAAACACGGGCGGAATTGATTTCGGTGCTGCAAAGCAGAGTTCGGCAATTTTTTATTATGTTGATACTTCGAAAGTGTTCAATAAGTAGATGGTAGCCACTCAAAAGCAATGAGGAGCTCTGTACTGCGAGCGCAAACACTTGCTATTGGACATTTTAGGTGCTTTGACTAACACGTGGTTTCTGTATGTTAGTTTCGAAATAACTTGCACTAACAGTGTCAGAAAAAATAATGTGTTTAAATTAATCATAATTGACTCTACAGCTACTAAGCCCTGGTGCCCTGTATTTAGGGCATCGAGTCATTTATCATGTGTACTGATAGGATGCTCAGAAAAAATATTTTGATGTTCTTGAGATTGTAGTAACTCCAAATCAACGAGAAAAAAATATCAATTGGTTTAAAAATTCAGGGCTAGAATGGGTAATTACAAGGCTGCTCAGTGCCATTTTCAAGGCCCTATAAATTAACTTAGGAATATGTCACACAGGACCGGCGCTACGCGAGAGCCGATACAAATGCCGGACTTTTGAAAGTAAGACTTGTCACCCCAAAATACAAGGCTAGATTTCAAATAAAAAAGTAGTAGTTTGTTAACGTTATCAACAGACAACACTCCTTTGCGTGTTAAAGTTCGTTACTTTACTGCGTGTAGCATTTTTTACGCACTTCATGAGTTCAGGGTGTGGAACTGAGTAAAACAAATCGACAACATCAGTACTAAAACCACAGCTATTAGGAATTACTTTGGTTGCTGAGAATTCGACAACTTGGTTTGATTCCTTTACCAAGAAAGCTTCCTGAAAATCTAGGCAGACAAGTGAAACTGGAGGAACGTTGAAACTTTATGTTCCCACATGCTTCAATCTGTAAGCATTGTTCAAATGAGGATGTCTCGTTTAGAGGTTTCGGCTGAGACAAATCGTTTCAATGCAATGTTTTCGCTCTTTTTACTGAAGTTTCAAGTCGGCACAGGTTTCTACCTTCCAGCAAAGCGATGGCTCGTTTCTTAACTTCAGCTAATTTTTCTGAAACTTCTTAAAAGTTTTCGCTGACAGTAGCAGTCGCCTTTGAAGCTTGTTGTTCTTAAAAGAGCAACAAAACTCCTTACTTTTCAGGAATAGCAAGCCTCCGGCTGTTAGAAACAAAGAACCCAATACTCGAGCCCAGTTTGCTAGGTACACTCGCCCTCGCGTTTTGATTTGACAAGGTTGAAAAAGATTATTTAACTTTCCACTTTTTGAAATTTTTGTGCTACTGACCATGTGAAGGCGAGCTTCTCAACTCCGTAATTGTAGATGCCGGACAAAAATTGGGTCCCATTTTAAGAACACGAAGGTGCTGTAGGTGTACCTGGCAGTCAGCAAGTACCAGAATGTCCCTGTTTTCACTAGTCAACATCTTTCTTGTCACCAGCGTAGGCCTAGTCACATTTCAAAGTACTTCAGTAAGTTTCGGCCAGGCCAGGCCAAGAAGAAAGTTGGCCAGGCCAAGAAGAAGAAAGAAGAAGAAAGACCACGAGCAAAGCACTGCATTGGCAGGCAGCCCTGAAACCCATTGGGCTGGTGATACTATTCAGAGCGAATTATTCTGGAAAGACGTCGAGCGTGAGAGGAAGAAGGCTGGAGCCATCTTCGTATGGCCTTATTATCCATCGGGTGTATTCGCTGCCTACACGTTCACACCTGTTTACACTGTATATAAATGTTGCCTTAACTCACCGTCGCCTTGTCCACCCCGTCTATCAGCTCTGCACAGATGCAGCCGCGAGCTCAGACACGCCATTCCCGTCAGTCTTCAGCGGAGGTCAAGATGAACTGGCGGATAGCACAGGAAATGTGACCAAAAGCAGCTATGAGCTTGAAGCTCCACTCTATTCAGGACTGCTGATTCACTCCATCATACCGGTGCCACACTTCTGCACCTCCCAGGAGGCGGTCTATTGCCATGGTGCATTTCTGAGGCTGCGCCAAGGTCTCACGCACTGCTCCCGCATTGACGATTGCCACTCAGCTGCAATTGTAGTTCTGTGACCCGTCGAATTCCGGCAGTTCAGTAACAGAAGGCGATGGTGGGCCAGCACCTGAGAAGGCAGAGATCGCCGACACTAAGCAGATCAGCTGACAGCACTAGGGCGCATGGGAGCTTTGTGTAGCTCGAACGGGATCGCCTCACTGCCTTGTGACACTACTGTGCCGAGCAAGGCAAAGGCGGCACACAGTTCCGGCACAATTGTGGGAACAAGCGTAAAATTTAACGCTGCTTAACAGTTGATCGTGGCGTGGAGGCGCACCATGGTGCGCCGCAGCTCTGTGGCGCTGTCGGACGAAGCAACAGAAGAGCGCTAGCCCACTTTCGCAGAGCATTCCGTGCTGCCAGTGCTCACAGTGGCAACACACACATTCAAGGAAACATGGACAGCGTTTCCTGGATGTTCAACCGTTTTGCGAGCAGTTAGAGCAGTATGCACAGCTGTACCTGAAAGTTGGCGTGAGCTGTCGAAGTTTGATTGAGAAGCGCTCAATCGAGAGCAGCGTGAGGGCCTCTCAAATAATTCAATAACGAATAGTGGGAACAAAGCAAAATGATGGTTCTTTTGATGAGAAAGCAGGGCTCCTGTATTGTAGATACACAGATGTGCATGGTCGCAAGTATGAGCAGCTCCTGGTACCGCATTGGTATTGTCGCCTAAAAGTGACCAGTTAGAGAGGTGGAGCATCATACTTCAACAGGACAACTTAGACGTTCGTTACAAGAATGTAAAGCTAACGCAGACTCATCGGGGCGCACGTTTTAGTCAGCATATTCTCCTCCTTTTGGTCTTTCGTTGGCGAGTTGGGGCGAAACTTTGTCCTCACCATGGGCTTAGCTGAGCGCTTCACTCCTGAGTGATCTCCCTAATTCCCCAATGTAGGGTAGCCAACTGGATGTCTTTCTCGTTAACCTCCTTACCTTCTCCATTTTCTTGCTTCCTTCCTTCCTTCCTTCCTTCCTTTCTTCCTATTGTGCGTTATCATTTTTTCGACTGCCCGTTTTTTGTCTCTTTATTGATTTGTTTTTTTGTGAACAGTCTGTAATTGATTGTTTTATATTTTTGTTTTATTTTTGCGTGCACCAGCACGAAAGACCCTATGGTTGTTTCTGGATACGTTAAAAAAGATTCATTGATGATTGGTTGATCTTTATAAGAATAATATTGATAACAATATTATTATTATTATTATTATTATTATTAATATGAATGCTTGGGAAATAGGATAAAAATTGGCTGAAACGCGTCTTGGTAGCCAGCACACACGAAGCAGTGATTTAAGCTTCACGCAATGCCTATCTCAGAGGTCATGCACCTGCAGCTTTCTGGGCCCGCGGGGGGAAGGTTAGCTCCATTGTCCCGAAAACCTCGCCTGACCGCACTGCAGCTGTTTGCAAGTTTGCAACGGAGGCGCGCAGTAAAGAATACAAAAAGGGTGCCAGTCGAAGAGGTGCAAAATTCGGAAAATGTTGTTCGAAGAAGCGCGCGTAGGTGCTATCGCCCGGCCGTGGCCTCAGCAGACGGTCGACGCAGCAGGAAAAAACGTGTCGCGGCTCGTTAGAAGTAACGACGAAGAAAATAGTTTACTCAAAAACATTCACACGTATGGTAATAATATTGCGTCAATATTTGTGAACAAAAGAAACGTCGTTCGCCAATAGGCTCAGGAAAGTTCAGTTCAAGTGAAAAGGGTGTAAAACATTGATCTCAATGGGTAATGTATGTTTCATTGTCAAGCCTGCACTGTATTCATCCGCGCCATTCTTGCTTTTTTTGCTCGCCGGAGTCATGGGTGCAGTGCTGATCGATTTTGTCAATTTTCATACCTCTTGCTCTTATTTCATGTTTAACTACGGCTTCAATTGACACAAGATGATTACGCAGCTGTCGGGGATCTACTTCGTTGTACGTGGCAGAATTTTGGACACACGTCGAAGTGTTTTTGTGTGTGTGTGTGTGCGTTTGTACGCACCTGGATTGGCGATCGTCCACTTTTCTTGCGAAAAAAAATGGACACGCATGCTTGCGGGAAGTGTTTCTTTACAGCTCCTCCTGCAAGCAGTATGAATGGACGTGGTGGCTTTAAGGTGTGAATGGGTTATTAGGATTAACAGGCTCCTTGAAAGACAAGCCTCGGTTAAATGTTAAGGCAAGCTCACCATTTTCATTACCTTTGCACGTTGTTCACAAATATTATGATAACTGAGAAAATATTTCGCATTGCATGCTTCCTGGGTACTTCATACTAATACTTCATAACTTCATACTAATCTTGTTAACATCAGTAGGGTGTTTTGTTTAGGCGATTGGACAACACTTTTTTTATTTCTGCCAGACAGTGCTCTATTTATTCGAAAACTCTACGCCAGAAAAACGTGGGTTTCAAGCTATTGTACTTTTTATAAATATATTGATGCAAATATACATGTCTTTTATTTTTCTCATTTTAACCCTTCAGGAAATCCCAAGGATAAATTACAACTTGCACAATTGCAAATAAAAAACAGTTGCATAACTCCAGCTCCAAGGGTGTCATAAAATTTATGAGCCCACATTTTATTTTGTCTAGCGTTTGAATTTGTCTTTCTTTGTGTACATTCCCCTTGTTTTATTACTTACGTGTGTTTTGTTTAGGACACGCAGTGAAAGTTTTTTCGCTAGTTTCGTTTTTCAAAGCAGAGTGCATGCTAACGGATAGAAACGGAAAAAAAACTTGATGATAGCCCATAATTTTGTTTCCACCTTGTACACTTTGGGTGATATAATTGTAAATTTCACTGGAATGCGTACATCACAGGCAACATTATCTTTACAGATGTCACAACATCGCTTGGTTGTCTTGAGGAACTGCACATACCCGCACACTAAGGTACACAATATAATGTGATGTCACGTTTTAATGCGTGAACACTGTAGATAGTTTTACACAAGTTGAAAAGCTATTGACATGCATTAGGGCTTGCTACTGTGTGAAAAAAAACTGGGGGACCATCAAGCTCCATTTTTGAGAGTTGAACGCGATAGCAATATCCTGTTTCGTGTGCGTAATTCAAGCACTTGATGTGTACTTTTTATTGTATGATGCTATTTGAACAATTCTAATTGTGAAATAGTGCTATGTAATTGAGAAAGTTGAAAGCGTCTTGTATCAATGAAGGTTTTGCACATGGCTGCATTTTGTGTAAAAAAAGCACAGCATAGTTTAAATCATGAGCATTATTATGTTATTACTAAGTTGCGCGAAGAAATTTATATACACATATATTACACTCGGACAGAACGCACACTGATAACAGAAACTTTGTTGGAGAAAACAGACATATATATGCGGTTACGAGAACAAGTGTGGTGAAAGAAAAAGTTTAGATGGGCAGACAGATTGCATTAATGATGCGCTTCCACAAAAGCTACCTCAGTAGCTAGCAACATAATCCAGAGTTACGTGACGCATGCATCATCAGCTTCTCTTATTAGATAGGCCTCTTCAATTTCCCGCGCTACCATGTCTCTGACTCTAGCTCTAACTACCGTATCATCAAACAAGAAAGCGCAGCCGCGCTCTCTACATTGTAATGATTGGTTAGAGCCTGGTTGTCCCTTTAGAGAAGCTTCGTAATTTACAATTATAATATTGAATCCTAAATATAACTTCCGCATGACATCACAGTGCCCTACACCTCACGATGTTCACACGGTGAAAGAAAATCATTATATGTCTGATCATCTAATCATTTTTTTTCCACCTCACGTGTTCTCTAATCGCATATGTATGTTTGTTGGCTCCAATAAAGTTTCAGTTGTTAGTGTGCGATGTATCCAGTTGTGTGCCTTCCACATTTCAAGTTTTTTCGCGCTCAACTCAGTTACGATGAATTACCAACTCGCCCCTCAGACCGTGCATCTCAATATTATATGGGTAAAATGTTTTAGAACTTTCTGCACCCACTACGCAGTCGTGAAGGAGTACGCGCTGGATTGTGTGTGCCTTTTGTAATGTTTGGCTGCCTTTAGACCGCAAAGTCACGTTGGTAATAACGTGTGGAGATGTTCGATGACAATGCACGCTTGTATCATGCAATATTGAAGCGATATGAAATGTTGTGCTGTGAAACCTGTATACAGGTTGCGTGCATTGGTTAAGCATGACAGTTTTTTTCTTGCGTTTCCAACCAGAGGAAGTCATTCATGCTTTACTTCCAAGCCAACGCATAGCTTTGAAGTAGAGCACTTGCTTGCCATGAAAAATGCCTGCGTGATTGCGGTCATCACTCAAACCCGAAAATTTGTAATATATGTTTTTTTCATTTTCTCGATTTCTGGTTATGGACGAGAATAGTTTTTAAGTGAGAGCCACCTACGTCTACGCCGGAATTTCTGCAGAACGAGTTCTTTACCGCCGTTGCGTTATTGACGCATTATTGGCAGAACGAAAAGTGGGTTGCGTTGAGAACAGACATTTTTTAATGTCCCATTGGCAAGAAATATCGCTATAAGCCCCCGTTAACACGCACACAGAGACCTATAGACAACATTTTTAGCAGTCACGCTATAGGCCATGCCTAGTCACAATGCTTGTACATGACAAGCTTGCATACCAATCGCTTTTGACCAAACTCCTTAAAGGTTAATTATCAACTAATTTAAGTTATTCAATGCACACGCATTTCATACGGTAAACAGCAAATTAGTATTTCGTTCTTACTAACTATGGACGCTCCATTGGCACGCCAGAAAAGTTTTAAATAAATGCACTGTGGAAAATTTCTTTACAAAAATGCGTTATGTTATTTTATGCTATTTATTATTTTCAAGTTATAATCGATAAAGCGAAATAGGTACTTTTACTGTACTATGTCTCAGACCGTTTTGACCATAGGTTCCAGATAAGGGAAATCGCATGCAAGATTTACAAATTTCAAAATAATTTACCAAAAGAATCAGAATGAATTCAACTGACTTCTAGCATTGCTTCTAATATCTCAAAATATTTGTTTGATTTTATGTTTCAATTGGTGTTCTGCATTTTTCTAGTGTGTGTTACATTTTATTAAAATATTTATTTGTGTAGCACATTGTGATTGAGGCGACCATTTGTTTGGCTGACTATTTTTATTTTTTGTAATCTACTTTTTGTAAATGCTCCCCACTGTAATGCCAATTTGTGCTGTGGGTAATGAACTAAATAGATAAATAAATAAAGTGTCGATAAATAAGCAATATTTTAGGCACAAAGATTGTATCTTGTCAAGAAAAGTGGACTAACAGTGACATGTGCCCACCACAAACTTTAGGTGTGTAGCCAAGTTACATTTTTAGCAAGTATTTCTTGATAGTAACTGGAGATGTAATGAGGATAACTTGAACGAGAATGTTGAGGGGATATCTACTGCCTTTCTCCTGGAGACTATGGTGACTGCATGCCGACGTTTCAACAAACAGCTATATATCCAGCTGAAGAATGATTTGGGAGGCTATAATTTAAGCTGGCGACACAAGCTGAACTCATATAGATGAAACATCTGAATACCTATGTATAAAGGTATCAATATAAGGCGATGTTTAGCCCTATAAGGATGCTTTATATATAGATGATGGCCATATATGGCCGTATACAGCAATACCTATATATGAATGTATAAGGAATATGTATATCAAGTAGTATTAAACCCATATATTGCTACATCAGGTATTGGGCATATCAGGTTATATAAGGCTAATACATAGGGATTCCACATAGAGCCTGATATGTCCCATTTCTAATGAAGCCGTATATGGGGATTTATATACGAGTTTCTATATAAAACTTTTCAAGGGTCTTAATGTAGAGAAAATGAAATTCTGATAGACACGTAGCTAGTTATATATAGTACTATATTTTTGTTCTCTGGGATGACTGAGGGCACTTGCTTGTGTCGTGTGTTGTCTCTTGTCGAACCATTCTTGACAAGTTTCAGAACCATCAACAAGTGCTGAAACCAAAAATTGGCAAAAAGGCAAAAAGGACGAGCGAACTTAGCCGACAAGTTTACCGACAAACCAGTGGAGCTGGGATTCTTGTTCAAGAGTTGGATCTGTTCACAGAATTGAACCATGAACCACATCCTCTCCATCGCACAGGAGGTGAACGACCTGGCGAACGAGTGTGCACGGCATCAGAGCCACGTGGAAGCAGCTCGCCTTTCGGGCACACTGTCTGGCGGTGGGTTGCTGTTAGGCCTTGGAGTTCGAACCGAACTTCATTGCTTCTTTAAAGACAACCACGTCACAACCAGCGAGCGAGTCAGGCAGATGCAATCGCCGCAACTCTTGCGCGCGTCTGACGCAACGCGTGGCACGCTCCTCGCCCATGGGTACAATCACAGCCCACGAGCACTGGTGGTTCATGATCGGAGGCTTCGAACTACAGGCTGATGCAAGGGATCCCCGGGGCCTATAAAATAATCAAGTAACACGAAGAGAGCGTCCGAACATATGCCGGCTCATCGTCGCACCTCATTGCGAGCTCCTTAAGGTGTAGGCCCCTATGTCTAGTGTTTAATGGATCTCTGTTTACTGTACATAAATGTCTTAACTCACCGTCGTCTTTGTCCGCTTCATCTATCTGCTCTGCGCAGACGCAGCTGCAAGCTGAGACCCGCCACATTAACAATTGGTGACGACCTTAACTGTCACTCAGGCAATGTGGTATACAAAACTCGCTGTGAGGTGTGCAAGCAGGAATATATTGGGCACACAGAAACTGCGATCCGTTTGCGCTTCAACAACCACAGGACACACGTAAAGGGCCTCCCCAATTTGCTGTTCTCCAAACATATCAACCTCCTGGCCACTTTTTAAACGCGTGTCATACTCCTACAGTCCGGCTTCCAGAACACAAGAGAGCATGAACAGCGAGAGTCATACTTCATAAAGAAATTCAGATGACTTACCTACGGAATCAACAGCAGCCCTGGGCGACTGGTGTGCCACTGCGAAGTTTCGTAAAACACAGAAAGTGAATTAATCAATTAATTTATCAATACTTACGATGCCATAACGTACGTATAAATAAATAATTGCATACTTCACTTTCTGTGT
Organism: Rhipicephalus annulatus; assembly: GCA_013436015.1. Lineage (NCBI taxonomy): Eukaryota > Metazoa > Arthropoda > Arachnida > Ixodida > Ixodidae > Rhipicephalus > Rhipicephalus annulatus. The sequence goes on from WOVY01000246.1 coordinate 450,642, forward strand.
TTTAATCAATAATTTATTTAACCGTACATTATCGCATCGTACGTAACAGAAAAGGCATCTTACAAACTTATATTCTGGGAATGCCCCAATTTATCAACAAGTTCTCCTGAGGTCATCTGGGAGCAGTGGCGGCTTGTTATGCTCAGCTCAGAGGCTCAAGACCAAAAATGGGCTATTCAGCAAGCCAGGGAAGCTGTACAGGGACAAGGTCTCTCGGTACCCCCTTGTGTGTTCTAGCCCAGACAACAAACATGCCGGATACGGAAATAAAGCTTATTTATCATTATCATCATTTATACGTACGTGAATTCACACACGTGGAATTGTTAATCTATCACGTGAATATAAAGGAATTCGATACTACGTGCATCAACCAGCGCGTGTCGGTATTGCTACGTGGCGCCATTAGTATGTCGAAATTTGATAAGGAAAAAAACAATGTCGGAACTCTTGTGCAGGCTGGGTTTCATCTGTATGCCTGTATAGCACTCTGAAACGCGGTTCCGAAAACACAGCGTGGTTTAATAATGCATCTCCGCCATTTTTCCAACTACTTCTCCTTTCTCCTCAGCAGACTACCTACTACTACTACTATCACTACTATCACTACTAGCTTATGTCTCAAGTGTGTCGTGCCAGAAGAAGAAGAAAACTATGCCACACATAGGCCCCCATTGCAGACAAGTGGCCGTGGGCACTTGAAGAAAAAATGATCAGACGGAGCTTGTCAGAATGGGTGCCGGCTTGATCCTTTCAATGCTCACTGTGTCTTCATGGCCATTACGCAGGATTGTAAAATGATGTTCAGAACGCTTGATAACTGGGAAAGGACCGTCATAACAAGGCTGAAGAGCACGGCGAAGCACGTGTGAAGATGTGTGTAGTTTTGCCAGCAGAAAAACGTCGTTCTTAGTGTGAGCTGAAGTTGGTGATGGGCGCAAGTTTTGCATGAAGATCCGCAAACTCTGGATGGAAGAAGATGGATCCGAAACACTCTGCGTAGTAACGGGGCTGACGAGGTCACCAGGCAAACTGAGTGTGCAGCCATAAGTCATCTCGGCTACAGAGCAGGCAAGTTCTGGCCGAAGTGTTGAACACAGGCCGAGAAGCATGATGGGGAGGTGTGGTACCCAATCTTCGGCGTGGGGCAGCGAGGCGAGTGCTGCTTTTAGACGACGGTGGATTTTCTCCACTAAGCCATTTGATGCTGGATGATACACAGTTGTGCGAATACGCGCACAACCACACAAAGATGTGACAGAGGTGAAAAACGCTGACTGAAGCTGTTTTCCTCGATCAGTAGTCACCGCTGATGGTACAACGAAGCGACTAATCCAGGTAGCAAGAAAGATACGAGCAAATGTTTCTGCCGTGATGTCAGGCATTGGAGCTACTTCAGGCCATGTAGTGTACCTGTCAATACACGAAAGCAAATACGTATTTCCTCGACATGGAGGTAATTGACCGACAATGTCCAAATGAATGGTGTCAAAACGTGCATCAGGAAGAGGGAATTTTCCACGTGGAGGCTTGGTGTGCCGTTGCACCTTGATACGCTGACCTGCTCTGCAAGTGCGAACGCAGTCACAAATGTTAGCGCGTATGCGCGGCCAGACATAACGTTCAGTGACCACATGTAGCGTAGCTCTTACGCCTGGATGGCAGATCGAGTGAAGGGTGTCAAAAACAGCACGACGAAGCTGTGAAGTAACATAGATACGAGTGCAGTTGTGTGAAACATCGCACCAGAGCGTAACGTCGTTGTCGGGGAAGTTGACTTGTTCCAGTCAGAGGAAAGTAGAGGATTGGTGTCGTGAAAGCTCATCGTCTAATGCCTGTGCCTCCGCGAGCGAGGACAACAAAACGTCGGTGGTGCCTGTCGTGGCATTGATGGTAATACGACTGAGAGCATCCGCTGCACTGTTAAAGCTGTCATTTACCTAACGTATGTCTGTGGTGAATTCGGCAATGATAGCAAGGTGTCGAAGTTCTCTAGGAGTGTGTGGCACTGCAGGAACGTAAAGCCGAAACAAGGGGCTTGTGGTCGGTAAGAATGTCAAATTGTCGCACTTCAAAAAAGAACCTCAAATGCTTCACCGCAAGGTAGGCCGCGAGGAGCTCCCGTCCGAAAGTACTTTATTGGCGCTCAGTGTCGCGTGACTTTCGGGAAAATAAGGAAATCGGAGCCCATGCACCATTGATCCATTGATGAAGAGCGGCCCCAACTGCTTCTGAAGAATCGTCCACCATGAGGCTAGTGGGAGCAGTTGGTGAATGGTGGTGCATGATGGTGGCCTGGGCGAGCTTGGTCTTAACTGTGGCAAAAGCTTGATCCGGGACCGTGTCCCAGGGAAGTGCGGCAGACTCGGCTTGCGAAGTCGAGAGTAGTGCTTCCAGAGGCTGCAGCTGTGTAGAGCATGTAGTGATGAAGCGGCGATAAAACTGACGAGTACGAGAAAACGTCCTAGACTGCGTATGGACGTGGGAGGCGGGTACTCAAGGATAGCTTGAACCTTGTCAGGTAGAGGAGTGACGTTATCTTTAGTGATATGATGTCCGAGGAATGCTATTTCCGAGACTCCAAACTGACACTTTTCTTCATTGATGACAAGGACGTAATCACGCAGTCGAGTGAAAAGCTGACGTAGATGTGCCTTGTGCGTTTCAGCGTCCTTGCTGGCAACGAGAACACTGTCGGTATAGACGAATTGAAACAGTAAGCCTCTTGTGACTTCGTCTATAAATCGCTGAAATGCCTGAGCCGCGTTTCTCATACCGAAAGGCATTCGTAAGTAATCTTAGAGCCCAAATGGGGTAAATATTGAAGTTTTGGGAATGTCAGAAGGCTCAACGGGGATCTGGTGATAAGCTTTCACAAGATGAATCTTCGAGTGTACAGTTGTGCCGGTAAAACAGGCAGTACAGTTCTGATTATTGGGTAATGGGTATCGATCTGCAAAGGTGATTGCATTGAGAACCTGATAATCACCACAGGGCTGCCAGTCATCGTTCTTCTTGGGAACCATGTGTAGCGCCGACGACCACGAGCTTGATGATGGACGAATGATTTGCAACTGTAACATATGCTCAAACTCGTTGCAAGCAATTCGAAGTTTATCAGGGCCAAGTCGGCAAGGGCGGCAGTGAACCGGTGAGCCTCTGGTAACGATGCAGTGGGTTACAGTGTGCTTGGGGGTCTAATCCATGGGAGACTGTGTTGTAATCTCCGGAAACTCGTTGAGCAGAGCTGTATATGGTGACGTGGGTGGTTTCAGGAAAGTGGGGTTTAGGGCCGTAGCGCGTGACAGAAAACCATTGACCGACAAGCCGGTATAGCTATTAACCATGCGACAGTAATTCATATTCACGAGCAAATAAAAATGCCTTAAGAAATCGGCGCCTAAGATTGCGTAGGGCACGGCTGCTATCCAAAATAACCACTGCAGTTTTCTCTTAAGACTGAGATCAAGGGTCAGAGACTTCTGTTCGTAAGTTGCCATGACAGAAGAATTGATCGCTTGTAAAAGAGTTCACTTCTCGCAAAGACGCCGGTCAGTTTTAGACGCTGAAATTATGCGAACTTCTGCTCCAGTGTCCACCAGCAAGCGCAGACCTGTGGTTCTGTCGGTGATGTGGAAGAGGAGGCTTGATGCTTGGCCTTTATCACCAGCCGCTGTTATTGACGATCGGCCGGAGCGTTTCCCATGCGTCATTAGCAAGGTGGCACACATCTGCGAGCCGCAGCACGACGACGCCAGTGATAATAGTGAAAAGCAGTGCTCGGGCTGGTCGAGGGGCCGTTGCGGAGCAGCCGACGTGAGAGATGGTAATGTGAACGAGGCTGGTCATTTAAGTTGCGAATGCTCAGCAATTGCAGACACAAGTTGGCGACCTCAGCTGCGAGATCTTTTACGTTTCTTGAAGGGAATCTGTTTCGGAAATCGGAGAGGTGTGGGCAGCGTTTATGACTGCCGGAGCAACGTCCATCAGGTCATCGGCCATTTCTGCCAGCTCCGACAGCGGCTTATTCTGAGCTGCCACAAGAGCCATTCGGATGGTAGGTGGAAGACGCTGTAAAAACAACTCACGTAGTATGGATGTTTCTGAGCCGTCTGGCTGGTCCCCAAGCAGGTGCGGCCGGTGACATAGAAACTGTGTGGAATGGTGGTCCCCGAGCTCTTCGTTGCACAGAAGTTGCTTAATGCACCGATGCTTTGGCGGAACGAGTCGCTGAAGAAGAGCCTGTTTTACTGTAGTATATGGTGTGTCACCAGGCGGGCCCACGAGGATGTCGCGTATTTCGGCCATTGCCTGTGGCGGCAACGCTTCAACGAGGATCTCATGCTCGCGAACTTCTGACGTGATGCGATGAATGCGGAACTTGTTCTCGACTTGAATTAACCACAAGGAGGAATCGGCAAGCCACAGCTGTGGTAGCGTCATTCTAGTACTACCCCCAACAACACCCAAAGTGGGCACATGGCCGGGTGCAGTGGAAGCGGTACCAGGGCTGAGGCTTTCGAGATGCTCACGATGCTCCATGAAAGGTCACGCTCGCAGTCCGGGTCACTAATAAATATAGCACTCTGAAAACGCGGTTCCGAAAACGCAGCGCGGTTTATTAATGCATCTCCGTCATTGTTCCAAATACTTCTTTCTACTCAGCAGACTACCCACTACTAGCTTATGTCCCATGTGTGTCGTGCCAGAAGAAGAAGAAAAGTATGCCACACCTGCTTGTTAATCGATAGTAAGCATATTTCTCCGACGCCTTTTCCCCGTAACATTTTGGTGGAGAGTGTGGGTCCAACCAGAATCAACATCCACGACAATTCTAAAAAGCAGGTGTTCTTTGGCTACCTCCACGATGGCTGATCACGACGAGATCGACGATTCGTTGGTACCTTCCCCAAGCGTGCCTCGTCAGACCACGCAGCATCAAACAGCGTCGTATCCAGCCGTCCAGAACTGCACCGTCATTCTGACAACTCCATATGACCCAGGCACCTTTTCCGGCAACGATGACAAGGCTGTCGAAAAATGGATTCAGCTATATGAATGGGTGAGTGCGCTCTACAACTTGGGCCGACGCTCATGTTGGCCTATATTCTATTTTACCTTGAGGGCACGGCTGAAGTCTCGTTTTTCAACCATGAGGATGAAATAACCACTTGGAATAGTTGCAAGCACAAACTCGACCTCTTTGGCAAGCTACTGGACGTCGTCGCTCGGCGCAGAAAGAACTCGCGTGCCGACAGCAGTCCTGCACCAAGTCATACGTTACATACATTCAGAATGTGCTTGCTCTCTGCCGCATGGATGACGACAAAATGCCAGAATCCAAAAAGGTCGCGCACACCCTCAAAGGAATCGCGGAATATGCCTTCACTCTCCTTGTGTTCCGCCACTCTTCTACAGTGAACGACGTCACTAACAAATGCCGACGCTTTGAAGAAGCGAAAAGTCGTCGTATTACTCCCCAATTTTTGCGTCTTCCCTACACGGCTGTCACGCCTACATGCGAAGACGCGCGTCTCCCTTCAGCTTCTGATACTTCCGAGAATATTGTGCGCATCATCCGCCAATAAATCGAGGCCACATCTCCTATTGGTAACCACGCCCTTGTCACTGAAGGTTCTCGTGCAACAATTTCTTCAATACAGACCATTGTCTGCCAGGAACTGGCCAACGCCGCATTACAGACGCTCTGCCTAGCTAACAAACCTGACCAATTACCTAGTGTACGTAATATGCCCCGCGTTCCGTACAACCGTCAACGTTACCGGAACTCGGCTGAATGTCGAACCTCCGATGTTAAACCTATCTGCTTCTGCTGCGGACGAGTCGGCCACATTTCACGTCATTGCCGTAATTCCTGAAATTTGCAGCCATGGCCACACTACGCCAACACCCGGCGCCCGCCTAATGGTTCCCGCCTGCCAATATGCGTCGACCACGACAATACTTAGCCACCCATGCCCGCTCGACCAAACCGCTCGCCGTCGCCACCCGGACTCCTGTCCCACTCACCTAACCGTCGCCGCACCCCTCTCCCTCCTACCACCACCAGCCCTCGGAAAACTCGTGGGCGCAGCTATTAGAGGTGAGCCTGCCTTGACGACTCGACCCGAAATGCCTTTGCGCACGCTACTCGGACACAAGAACTTGATCAACGTAACTGTAGATGGCACACCTGCAATAGCACTCATTGACACATATATGTAACGAACTCTAGTCTTCGTGCTCGGCTGAAGAAAAAACTTACGCTTGCTCCTATCATTTTAGTCCGAGTAGCTCATGGAGCAACGTCAGCTGTCAATGGGATGTGTGCCGCCTATGTAACTGTGGCTGGATGTCATGCTTTTGTTTTGTTTTACGTCATGTACCACTGCCCACAAGAAATCATTCTAGGATTTGATTTTCTGTCGGAGCATTCCACCCTAACTGACTGTTCTGCAAGTATTGTTCAACTTGATTTACCACACGCCCTTGACCATCCTGCTCCTGCGCCGCCAAAGCTATGCTCTGTCGAGTACATTCGCCTGTTTTGTCGAGCTGTGACGTATATGGACGTCTCATCCAGTCCCCCTATGGCAGATGGAGATCATGTGGTGTTACCTAACGTTACCGTTCTCTCTTCGTTCAATGTAACGTTCCCTCACAGGGTTATCACTATGAAGGAGAACATGGCACGTCTCCCTATTGTGAACTTTGAAATTTTTGCGCAAGTGCTGCCCCGAGGAATATGCCTAGCAACACTTGCCTCGGTCAGCGACTACATTTCCACTTCAACAGAGGATACACTTTCAGATCCCAGTCTTGAGTTGGGCACTACCCGAGATGGCATAGCAAAAATGATCGCATGTGATCTCCCTGCCGAAAATGTGCACGCGCTTCGTCGCCTTCTTGCGTCGTATGAAGACATATTCGATCTCCACGACTGACCACTAGGCCAAACAACAGCCCAACTCTCATAAAGCATCAAATTAACACCGGCGATGCAAATGCGGTACATCGACGGCCTTATCAGATATCCTCCACCGAACGCCACGTAATTCTGAAAGAAGTCGACAAGATGCTTATTCGGGACGTCGTTGAGCCTTCTTCAAGCCCCTGGGCTTCGCCTGTCGTCCTCGTCAAAAAGAAAGATAACAGCTGGCGTTGCTGTGTCGACTACCGGAATGTGAACAAAGTAACGAAAAAAGACGTGTATCCCCTGTCATGGATAGATAACGCCATTGACACTCTTAGTGGAGCAAATTATTTTTTTTCCATCGACCTCCGTTCCGGCTACTAGCAGATAGAAGTTGATGAAATCGACCGTGAGAAGACAGCATTCATAACTCTCGACGGACTCTATCAGTTTAAAGTAATGTTGTTAGGTTCATGCAATGCCCCAGCTACATTCGAAAAAATGATGGACGCTCTCCTTCACAGTTTTAAATGGTCAATCTGCTTGTGTTACCTTGATGACGTCTTCTCACCAACTTTTGAGACATCTCGACAATTCTTTCTGCTTTCCGCAAGACAGGGCTTCAGTTAAACTCGTCAAAATGTCACTTCGGCCGCCGCCAACTTACTGTCCTCAGTCACCTTGTAGATTATGCTGGTGTTCGTCCCGACCCTAAGAAAATCCGTGCAGTAAAAGATATCCCTTTTCCGACCTCCGCCAATGACTTTCGAGCTTTGTGGGCCTCTGCTCCTACTTTCGCAGATTTGTGACAATTTCGCTCAAGTCACGGGCCCATTCTCGGAACTACTGAAGAAAGACGTGACCTTTGTGTGGGGGCCTGAACAAGCCATTCATTCGATGAGCTGACCGCCAGACTAACGACGCCAACGATGCTCGGCAACTTTGATATGTCCGCTCCAACCGAAGTAAGTGGGCATAGAATCGGAGCAGTTTTGGCACAAAGACAGCATGGCTGCGAGTGCGTCATTGCATACGCTAGTCGTCTGTTGTCGCCAGTGGAACGAAATACGAAACTACTCAATCACTGAACGTGAATGCCTTGCATTCTTCTAGGCAGTGGGTAAATTTCGGCCATATTTGTATGGTCGGCCATTCACAGTTGTCACTAACCATCCCGCCTTATGTTGGCTATCGTCCTTAAAAGATCCTAGTGGGCGCCTCGGCTGGTAGGCTCTACGGCTACAAGAATATTCGTACACAGTCGTTTACAAATCGGGCTGCCACCATGAAGATGCCGAATGCTTGTCGCGTCATCCAGTCGACCCAACGGACGTTCCTGAGAGCGGCGAGTCTACTTGCGTGCTGGCACTTTTCGCCTTTGGCAACATCGCAGAGGAGCAACGTCGTGATCCTCACATGAGAGGTATCGTCCTTCGGCTGACTGGTCTCACAACTCTTTCGTCTCTCCGTATGTTCCTGCTCTGAGACGGCGTATCATATCGCTACAGCATGCATCCTGACGGACCTGAGCTGCTACTGGTCATACCCCAGCATATGCACAGGCTGCCCTCGTGCACTTACGTGACATCCCAATGGCTGGTCACTTAGGAGTCTCAAGAACTTATGAGCGTGTTCGACGTCGCTTCTTTCGGCCTGGTATGTGCCGATCCCTTCATCGTTACGTCGCTTCTTGTAAATCCTGTCAACACCGCAAAAAGCCAACGAGCCTTCCAACAGTACGCCTTCAGCTCATTCGAATACCATTAGAACCACTTTATATGGTAGGTCTTGATCTACTTGGACTTCTACCTTTATCGGTCAGTGGGAACAAGTGTACAGCAGTCGCCACGAACTACACCACTTGGTATGCCATTACGCAGTCTCTTTCTACCTGTTGTGCAACCGACGTCATCGGCTTTCTCCTGGAAGACATCATACTTCATCACGACGCCCCTCGACAACTACTTACTGAGAGGAGTCGCTACTTCCTATCCTAGGTTATACAACACATATTGCATTCTTGCGCTACAATATACAAGTGCACAACAGCCTATCATCCTCAAACCATCAGGCTCACAGAACGGCTAAATTGAACTATCACAGAAATGCTCGTATTGTACGTTACAACCGACCACCTTGACTGCGTTGCGGTCCTGCCGTTTGTGACATTTGCCTATAATGCGTCCCGGCAAGATACTGCATGTTTCTCGCCTTCTTTCTCTCATGTATGGACGAGAACCCACGCTACCTTTTGACACGCTCCTTCCTATCGTTACCCACACATCAGACTACGCCCGCGATGTTATCACCAGAGCTCTAAAGGCACGTGAAATTGCTTGCCTGCGTCTTAGCGATTCGCAAGACTGCCAACAACTGCTGTCCAATGCCCGCCACCGTGATTTCAGCTTCCAGCGTGGTGACACGGTCATTCTCAGCACGCGATCACGTCGAGTTGACCTGTGCGAAAACCTGACTTCGCCAAACTTGGTTCCGTACTGTGTCATGCGCCAAGTTGCCGGAGATATCTATGAAATCGAATCATTTCACAACACCAGCGCCCACTCGTGTTCTGACGTTGTGCACGTCTCTCGTCTAAAGCGAAAATATTCGGAACAACCATGCACCAAAACGTGCCTTCGCCACCGTGGGGTGATGCTACGTGGCACCACGGATAACTCGAAACTCGATAAAGAAGGAGACGATGTCGAAGCCCTCGTGCAGCCTTGGTTTCATCTTGAATGCCTGCTTTTTAAATTGATAGAGAGCATATTTCTCTGACGCTTTTCCCCCGTAACAGTAATATTAGTTTTTTATTTTATTTGTATTTTTGTTCACGTTTTTGTTTCTTCATCTTATAAAGAATATCCATTTTTTTATTTTGAGTATGACTGGTTACACTTTTCTGCCAGAGAGGAAAGAAGGGGGAGGGGGAGAGGGCACTTTAGCTTTGTATTGTGACCAATGTATTCCTGAAGCTGGAACAGCTCGTATGTTTCTTGTGTGTGCATGGCCCGATGCCATAGACCAGCCGCCGAACCACATGAGCTTTAACTCGATCGATATGTGCGCGATTTGAGAAAGTGGCCATATTTTTCACTTTTTCTCTTTTCCTTGGTCACCTCCTCTGGCGGCGCGTCCTATCTACCCCTACTAACAAAGCATGGATGACCCGCCCGCTTCCGGCGACTCTCGGTCGAGTCAAGTCAAGATCGTCGGTCGCTTCTTTCTTCTTCTTCTTCTTTTTGTCGATTGCTTGCTTCGTTAGTCCGTTTGTTTAGTTTTCTTTTTTCCGCCTCCAAACTGTGGAGGTGACCCTCTGCTAGGCAAGCTTGTATCATTTGGCTCAGATCCTCCAAAGCAGGCTGGTCCACTAGCTGAAACTGTTAGGATTAAATAAATAAATTTTGTTTTGTTTCCTAAACTGCACAATTATCGAAGTTTACAATTTTTTATAACAGTATCCAGAAAAAACTTTGTTATATATATATATATATATATATATAGATATATATATATAGATATATATATATATATATATATATATATATATACTCAAGGCACTATGAAAAATGAATGAGTACAAAAAATCACAGCGTATTCATGAGTGGCGCGAAGCGTTCGTCCATGCGTCTGTCCGTTCATCTATCAGGTACACACAATGGCCCCACCCGCTGAGTAGTAATATAACTAGGTGGTTCTTAACTGGTAAAAAACATGCATCAACAATGCATAAACATGCATAAACAGGCCCACGGCTTTAGGAGATTTATTCCTCCAATTCCAAAACCCCGTAATGGTATTCGAGCCAAGGACCCTCCGCTCTTCTGCACGGTGCCTTAACCAACTAGGCCATGTTGCTATTTTTCTCTGTGGTTTTCTTTTGCATATCATATAAAAATGATGCCGTGCATAAACAATGCATACAAAGATAAGAAGCAGTACGGGTTATATAGTCATTAGAATTCTTTTGTACAGGTAATTGGCTCATGCTATCCATCTTAATAAGGGCAAACTATATATATATACCGTTTTCCTCTCACTTACTGTGAATGAACTTAAAAAAAAACGTTCTTAATAAAACTTGTTTCTGTCGGGGTCTTTGTCGCTTGTAGTCATATAGCACGAAAATGATACAGCAAGTTCATTCGGAAGGTTTTCGTCTCATTTTTTGCTTGTAGCCCTATCTATTGATATTTCAAGGAGAAACGCAAGCTCGTAATATATGGCCTCTGTGATGTAGCATTCTTTATCACAAGTCTTCGAGGCAACATGTTTGGCAATTATAGCGGTCCCTGCTGCCCTTCCGATTTACTTTAGTGTAGTTCTCAGAAACGAATTGATCCCTTTGCTTTCAAAACTTATATAGACAGATGATCCAATTTTGCATCAGTCACGACGCCTCCGGCCAGAGGAAAAGATTGTCATGAACGCTGATTATTTGTTATTATACTAAAGTTTTTATTTTGTTGTGATCCTTTTATACAACATACCTTAATTTATTTATATTTGTTCAATTGTTTGTTTGTTTCTTGTTTCTATACTCCCAGGGCCCGGGAGCATTACAGAGAGGAATACTTTAACTTCCATACCTAAAACCTGCAATTTTCAACCGAACTATAAAACCATTCCTTTAAAATGACCATTAGTTTCATGGCCAATTATCCGTGGTGGGTGGAAGCGATATATCAAGGAACAGCAAGCAAGCAAGCTTTTCTCACCATCCAGCTGCTTCCGGCGTCGACGCCCACACTGCCATGTCTGGGATAAGGTCAGTAGGATGTCTTGGTGAAGGGTATTGGAACTGCACTTTTCGTTACCGTCATCAGTATCGTCAACATCGACTGATGCCAAGAAAGAAAACGCTGGGCGAACTCCAGCGAAAACACTGTATGTAGCGCACTACACTAGTGATGCCTCCGCGCGTTTGTGGGACACCTGCGGAGCAGCTCTAACAGAGTGCTATAGTCGCGCTGAAGCAAGGCAGGCTCGCATACTTGCCCGGACACATGACGAACGCGCTGCTGCGGGAAACGCTGCAGCTTAACGCACCATATATTTTCTTAATGCCTTACTTCATATATGTGCTGCTATCACACTCAGCGCTTCCGCCTTGTGCTGAGACTGTGACCTTTACCACGCCTCAATCATACACACGAAGTACGACCCATGTTTACACGTACTGACTTCATTTGCAATTCACCACTCTCAACTAATAATTGCAGAAAACTTCGAAGCAACTTTACAACACTGAATGATGTTGAATTATTAACATTTCGGAGACTTCTCTTGTTTAGTTTAGTTACTGAGTGCTTCATATCACGTGGGTGTCGGGCTTGCAGCATCCCGTTCGTAGGTAAAGCAAGTGTGCTGACGTTTATTCGAGCAGAGAAGTCGCAACGAGGTCGCGACGTAAAATGGGTGTAGGGCAAGTCTGGCAAAACCGGCACAAGCTTTCGCGCAAGAAGAGCACGGGGCTTTTCGTTATCTTCCAAAGGCGCATACGCGTTGGTGCGTATGCTCCACTACAATACCCCCGGGGTGAAGGGTAGCCATCCTGGCGACTCAGGGAGTACGCACAATGAGGGGCTCATACTAGGGCTTGAGACGGTCGACGTGTACGGTTTCGCGTCCTCGACGGCGAAATGCTGGCGATTGTGTTAGTGGCTCGATGATGTAATTCACCGGGGTGGTCGCGTCAATGACACGGTACGGTACAATGGACTGGTACAATGGTACTGGGCCAGAAGTTTAGAAGACAGGCCAGGAACGTGCGAGGCACCCAAAGCCACACAAGGGAGCCAGCACGAAACGTAGGAGCTATGTGGTGAGCGTCGTCGTGTCGAGTCTTTTGCAGACCTTGAGCTTCACTTGTCATAGACCGAGCCAACTGACGGCAGTCTTCATCGTATCTGGCGACTTCCGAAAGCGGAGAGCACTCAGATGCATCAGGGCGGTACGGGAGTATAGTGTCGAGTGGGTGGGAAAGTTCGCGGCCGTGCAATAGAAAGAATGGGGAAAAACCGGTAGTCGCTTGCGTCACGGTGTTATAAGCGAAGGTGCCAAAAGGCAATACAGCGTCCCAGTTAGTGTGGTCAGAGGAGGTGTACATCCTCAGCATGTCGCCAAGTGTGCGGTTGAACCGCTCAGATAGACCATTCGTCTGTGGATGGTATGCGGTAGATTTCCGGTGGATGATGTTGCATTCAGCGAGAATAGCTTGGATGACCTCCGACAGGAACACTCGACCCCTATCACTGAGTAATTTCCGCGGAGCACCATGGCATAGAATGAAGCTGCGGAGAAAGAAGAGTGCAACTTCGTGGGCAGTCGCTGCCGAAAGAGCTGCAGACTCAGCGTAGCGTGTCAGATGATCGACGCCGACAATAATCCACCGGTTTCCAGAGCTACTATATAGGAGGGGGCCATAGAGGTCAATACCCACGCGGTAGAATGGGCGAGCCGGGCACAGGAGTGGCTGTAACATGCCAGTAAGGTGCCGCGGAGGTGTCTTGTTCTGTTGGCAAGTGGTGCAAGACCGAACGTATTTCTGCACAAAGCGATACATTCCTCGCCAGTAATATCGTTGGCGCAGCCTTTCATAGGTTTTCAGGATACCTGCGTGAACACTTTGGGGATCTGCATGGAAATTCGTGCAGATGTCAGAGCGCATATGAGTTGGGACAGCAAGGAGCCACTTCAGACAACCAGGCTTGTAGTTGCGGCGGTACAGAATGTTGTCTCATAAAGAAAAGTGGGCTGCTTGCCGGCGTAGCGCTCTCGTGGAAGGGAGAGCAGATGAATCGGTAAGCTAATCGACTAACAAGGCAACGTATGGGTCATTATGCCGCTCCGAAAGCATGTCAGTGGTGTCGAGTGGTGACAAGGTGGTAAAAAGGGGTGACAGAAAAGCCACATCTGGTGTTAATGGCGATCGAGAAACTGCATCGGCGTCCGCATGCTTGCAACCGGAACAATATACGACACGGATGTCGTATTTCTGCAATAGAAGTGCCCAACGCCCCAGACGTCCCGACGGGTCTTTCAAGGTGGACAGCCAACATGGAGCGTGGTGGTCTGTGACCACGTCGAAAGGACGGCCGTAAAGGTATGGGCGAAACTTCGTGAATGCCCAGATTATGGCCAAACACTCCTCTGTCACGGAGTAATTCAATTCATCCTTCTTGAGAGCGCGACTTGCATAAGCGACTACGTATTCGGTTTGGGTGCCTTTTTGTTGTGCCAAAACTGCGCTAAGACCAACGCCACTCGCATCAGTGTGAATTTCCGTGGCAGCAATGGGGTTGTAGTGGCGAAAAATAGGTGGTGAGGTCAGCAGGCGGCACAGCTGGCGAAATGCGTCGTGAAATGCAGGTGACCATGCAGATATACCTTTGCTGTTGGAAGGCAGACTAGACAGAGGTGCGATAATGGACCTGAAGTTGGGCACGAAGCGACAAAATTAAGAGCAAAGCTCAACAAAACTTCTTAGGGTTTTCAGTGATGGGGGCATTGGGAAGTCTGCGACAGCTCCAAGCTTATCGGGATCCGGAAGAACACCGTCTCTTCTGATGGCGTGTCCAAAGATGGTTAGTTTTTGGGCTGGGAAGTGGCACTTCTTGGTGTTAAAGTGTAAGCCTGCAGAATTTAGACGCGTCAAAATCTCGTGGAGACCACGAAGGTGTGTCGGCAAATCAGCTGAATAGACTACGATGTCATCTAGGTAACACAAGCAAGTTTTCCACTTGTGGGCATGCAATATGGTATCTATCATGCGCTCAAATGTGGCAGGCGTGTTGCAGAGCCCAAATCGCATGACTTTGAACTCGTATAGGCCATCCGCCGTTACAAAAGGCTGTTTTAGGGCGATCACCTTCAGCCATTGTCACCTGCCAATACCCAAAACGCAGATACAAGGATGTAAAGTACTCGGCGCCTTGTAAACAGTCAAGAGCATCGTCTATTCGTGGTAGCGGGTAGACATGTTTCTTTGTAATCTTGTTTAAGCGGCGATATTCCACGCAAAATCGAACGGTGCAATCTTTTTCTTTACCAGAACTACGGGTGACGACCAAGCGCTTTGAAAAGGCTGTATGACTCCACACTTAAGCATGTCATCTACTTGCTCCGTAATGACGCGGAGCTCTTCGGCAGAAACGCGGTAAGGACGCTGTCGCAGAAGCGAAAGCGAACCGGTGTCAATAGTATGAGTCACAGTCGTGGTGCGGCCCAAAGCAGGTTTCTTAAATTCGAAAGAAGAGCGAAACTCGTTAAGGAGAGCAACAAGTTGGCTGTGATGCAAAGGAGGAAGGTCAGCGTCAATAGAATTGTCGAAGGCTGGCGAGCTTGATGGCTCAGACACATGAGTGATTGCGGCAATGTGACATGGGATTTCGTCGGGAAGAATAATATCATCGATAAGGTCGACAGGTTGTACGTATCTTAAGGTTTCACCACGGAGTAGGCCAATAGGGTAATTGCAGTGGTTGGTAACCAGCGTTACGGTTAAACCACACGTAATTGTAAGAACGGCAAATGGGAGCACGATGCCCTTGCGTTCAGTAAAAACAGGAAGATGGCGTAAACATCGCCATGGCGTCAGGTTGCACCACACATGTAAGACTAATAGGGACTGAAGCTTCCGCAGGCAAGGTGATGTCGTCGTCAGCGATGAGTTTGCAGAGCAGCGGTGAGTGGTCGGGCGATGGAAATTCACAAATTGGCACTAGGGTGTTGCGGATCCTACCGTCGCCAACCAGTTGTTGAGGATCCCGGTACTGAGGACCCGTTGTTGCGGACCGGGGTCTGCCCGCTCTTTTGTGGTAGCGTGGTGTAGCTTCGGGTTGAGGAAACGAGCGCTTACAAGATGGGGATACGAAAAAACAAACAGGTTTATGGCACTATTTACACTTATTTACAGCATAGAAAGGTTGAGGGTTTCACAAACCACGAGCGTGGTGGTTGAACCGTTACATGGTTCAGAGCGACGTCCTGCGCTCTGTGGCGTCGTTATAAGCCCTTTCGGGTTCCTCCTTCTTGAGTGAAACACCAATCACACACACACAACAGGCGAGGGGTACGAGCATGCACTGCGCACGTGAACATCCAATATTGAGTCGTGATCACTGCACTGCCAGGTGGCGCCAGAGGGGCTCTTCCTCGTCGTGTGTGTGCCGCTGGTCGAGGAGTCCCACGCTCCTGACAGCAGACATCAAACGGTCCGCCGATTTGTCCACTCAATTAGCAGAGCAATTTGTGGCCGCGGTCGCGGTTTCTTCCAAGGAACACGCTGTCTTTGTTGTCCTCTCTAGAATGGCTTACAGCGTCGTGGCGACACGACGTCTCATCCTCCGGCTAGCAGGGACAATACCAGGCGGGCATAGGCAGCCGGCCAGTCGGCTACTTGTTTGAGGATTGAAAGAGCGCCGCTCCCCCGTCATCTCTGGATGCTGGTTCCGAGAAAACTGGGGTTCCAGGCGTGGGAACGCTGCCCGGCTACGCTTCCCAGCGACAGCATGGCGCCTACTGACGGCGGTCATAACAGCTTCCCCCTCGCCAGATGAGTCACGGAGGGCAGCAGTCACCGCTGCTGCTCGCAGGGACGACGAAAGGGTCAGTAGTTGAATGCCAGGAACTGGCCTTCGCCTGTGGCATGGTCCGGGTGATTGCCGAATCTTCGACAGCATCTCTGATACTCGACCACATGTACAAGCAAGCACTCGGCCCCCTTCAAACGAACCAAGCTAAAAGAGGGATGGCAAACCAATTTTAATTACTAGCTTTAACAAAAGCTCACACTCAGAACTCTCAGGACTCATTTGCGCTGAGAAACCAGACGTGATACCTTACAAATTTACATAATAAGAGGCACGAAAAAAACTAAAATATCAATTTTGATACCTCAAGAGCACCCCAGAATGGTTTATGAAGAGCGGCTGAGCGCGTCAGCGTTTCCATTCGATTTTCTCTTTTTTACCTAATGTCAAAACGATATTTTTGAAGAATCAAGCTTCGCCTCACAAGGCGACTGTTCTTTGATGTCACGGTTTGCAGCCAAGTAAGGAGACACTGGTCTGTCTCTACTTTATATTGAGCCCCCCCTGAGATAACACTGCCACTGATGAATGCTCTACACAATGCAGGCGCACTCCTTTCCTGAAGCGCAGTACGTTATCTCACGAGAGCCCAAATTCTGGCGCAAGTAAAGCGCAGCTTTGCTTGATACCATTGTCGTCCTGATATAAAACAGCAGGCTCCCTTTCATCGCTGACCACTTTCATCTGTTCTGTCCCGCTGAGAGCATCAGTCAGGAACTAGGATTCAGTGAGCGCTAATTTTATCCGAACGTCCGTCTTTGTTTATGGCCGCCCATAATTGTCTACCACTGAGACATAAAGCTCACCAGCCTCCCGAAAGCTTAACTTAAGCTGTGACCTAACGGTCTACCTCAACGGTTGGAGAAAGCTTGATCTGCTCATATGATCACTCAATCGATTATTCTTGGCAGAAAACATCGACAAAACTTAGGAGACAAACGCTGCTTTCTTGAAGGTTCATTTGGTTAAAGTTACCTGCTTATGCAAACGCTTCTGAGTAAAAAAACCACTGGGCTCGCCTGAGCTCTTTAATTACTCCCATTCCAACAGCGTTGCAAGGTACACGGTACTACTAACCAAAACGCTTAATCCCTCACTCTTTGTCTTTCTTACGTTACGTTGTAACCCACCGTGTACAACACAAAATTAACCATAGGTAAAAACACCTGAAAGCACCTCACAACAATCGCGAAGGTTTTTGCTAAAATCATGCGCCAATGGCTCTCAATTCGCACAGCGAGCAACGACAACTCCACTGTGTCGCGCCAAGCCTAATCATTTTACAAAATCGATTGGTTTATGCTAGCATCTTCCTCAAATGCTCATTTACGCCACATCCTCATGGTAGTGAAGGCATACGACATTACACTAAACCTTTGAAAAAAAAACTAGAAAAATAACATATTTTTCTCGGTTTTTACCTTTATGTGAGTTTTCGCACTAATGATTAAATTACTTCGATGCTATCTTTCAGCCTTTGGTTTGGCGGTTTCCCTTTTTTAAAAAAAAATTAAGACTGCATCTTGTAACCTACAAACTTAAACAGACCAATATGCTTCTCCAATTCAATACTGAGTAGCCATATTTAACACGCACGCATCAAAAATATTCAAGCTAACCGCCCCCTTTTCTCAAGTAGATTCGCTTGAATCGCACACGATGGGGTCGCGGTCCCGGCGGATTTCGAGCACGCCGGAGGCTACAAAACGTGCAACCGCTAGGCTGTGTCCTGCTGTCACGCCTCATTCTGCATTTAGGCTGGCTCCACTCAGGAATGTGCAAGAGACGCCAGAAGCAGGGTTGAGACCGGGGACATTGTCTTCTTGTGTTCGCCCTTACGTGGTTTTCAGCCACTCTGCGCATTCGACTTTGACCCATAGGGCAAAGCAGCTTTCCTGAAACTGTCGAACTGAATCACGCCTTTCCTTGGGGTGACGCACCTTCTTTTCCCCCACCAAATGTGGCTCGCCGCTTCTGCCTTCCTGAACGCCACCATTGATGTTTCCTTAAACGGATTAGTGGCCTACCCTTTCGTCTTTCTCGGGACCGAGTGGGGCCTGTCCTAGGCTTGCGCAGTGACGAAAGCTTCTGCTTCTTTCTTTTTCGGCGATGTTTTCTTGCCTCCTTTCTCTCGATTGCATCATCATGTCGCGTCGGAAACTGAGGGGTCAGGGAAGCTCGTTGGAGCTTGTGCTACCTTTTTCCTCCCGCTTACGTTTTTGGAACTCGTATCACGACGGACTGTCGGAACAAATTGTCTCTGTCAACGCTCATGAAACCATTAACTGGGCCCTCTCCGATGGCATCGCTGCACTCCTGAAGCTTCGCGTTCTTGCAATCATTAGCCACTGCACTACCCATTTCACAATTGACTATGTCAAAACATGCTCTTGAGGCACGAAGAAGGTTTCCAGCTCCTTACTGGGCCCATTAGGCCTGCTGGAACCTTCCCCATCCACGCAAGGAGCGTTTTTTGTACATCGTCCCTACTGCAAGACCGGCCACGGCCTCGTTTTCAGCATACTTTACCTTGATGCATTTTAGAATACGCGGGCCTTTCTCTGGCGCGATCTCTGTTTCTAGCGCTTCATGACGCGCCTCAACTTCCGGCGCTTTGTGACGCACCTTGCTTTCAGACTCTGGTCTGAGTCTTTCTTTCTTTTTGCTAACAGAAGTTCCGAATCTTCTGATCAGCTCTGCTTTGATAACTTCATAGTTGTTCGCGTGCTGCTCACTGAGTCGCGCAAAACATCCACTGCCTTGCAGGGCAGAACCGTGAGTATCTTCTGAGACCACGTGTCTCGCTCACACTACAGTTGCCTACACTTTCGTTCGAACAGTCTAAGATACAGGCCCATATCCCACGATACCTCATATGGCTGCATGTACCTAGACATCTCGAACTCTGCCTCAATTTCGAGAAGTGCTCCTTGCTGGGGTCCCAACCTATTACTCAACTCATAGTCTTGTTTGAAAAACTTTCTCTTGAGGCCTTCTCTTTTGTCTCTACTCTTTCATTCCATCTGAGCTGCTCTTAGTTTTCTTTCAATGATGAGGTCCCATTCTTCACTTAGTTCCTCATCATCAGCCCCCAAATCATTAATCGCTTGAATGATCATGGGTTTTCGTGCCAAACCCTTTGTATCGATCCTCAATTCCTCACACAACAGCAACAAGTCTGACTTCTGCAGCTCCCGTAAGTCCATGATCGTACTGAGTGCTCGCTACTTCCAAAAATAACTTTCCAAAACGGCGAAACTGAGTCTTTCGGCAAAGTTAACTACCAGTTCTAAAATTTTAACCTTCTTTTAGAGCCTGGTTCACTCAAAGGAAAAGCCAAGCACTCACCCATACGTGATCCATGTCTCGAGCCAGCTGCTTCTCTTGGGCCGACTGTTGTTGTCACTTGTAGCTTCGTATCCCACCTTTGCCAACCAGTTGTTGTGGCTCGGGGTGCTGAGTCTGTTGTCCTCTCTGGAACGGCTTACACATCGTGGCGACACGACGTCTCATCCTCCGGCTAGCAGGGACAATACCTGGCGGGCATAGGCTGCCGGCCAGTCGGCTACTTGTTTGAGGATTGAAAGAGCGCCGCTACCCCGTCAGCTCTGGATGCTGGTTCCGAGAAAACTGGGGTTCCAGGCGTGGGAACGCTGCCCGTCTACGCTTCTCAGCGACAGCATGGCGCCTACTGACGGCGGTCATAACAAGGGACACTTCCGCACGGCAACAATCAATGATAGCTTCATGACCTGATAAGAAATCCCAACCCAGGATGAGGCCATGAGTGCAAGATGGTAGTACGAAAAATTGGACGATGTACAAAACGTCTTGGATGACGACGCGCGCCGTGCACACAGCCGAGGTATGAATGCGTTGCGCGCTAGCCGTGGACAGCACGATGCCACAGAAAGATGTGGTCACTTTCTTCAATTTTCCGACAAAAGTTTGCATTCATCACAGAAACGGCGGCCCCGGTATCAATTAAGGCTAATGTGGCGACTCCCTCAACATCGACATAAACAACATTTTGCGGCGAAAACGAAGGCCTTGGGAATTGCGCACAAGTTGCAGTTCTTGCCTCCGGAACTGCACAATTTAGTTTCCCTCCTCAGGAGGTGGTCGACGATGTATAGGCGATGGCGATCGGCGACGAGGAAATCGGAAACGAGCAGTTGATGGGCGGCGATCCGAATCTGAGTGGCTCTGTTCATATGCAGACGTGGTGGCCTGCTGCGGCGCGTAGGTAGGAGGTCCGAATTATGCGTGCGCAGGTGTGGGATGGCGGCGGCAGAAGCGTGCAGCGTGGCCAGCGATGCCACACGCAAAGCAGATAGGACGTTTGTCTTGGGTGCACCACTCATGAAATGGACGGAAAAAGCGAGGTGGGGGCCTGTAAGCCACGCATCGACGACATGCGCAAATGAGTGCGCAGGGAACATTCGGGCAGCGCCACCCCTGAAATTGGATATAAAAGGGCCTACCTCGTCGACGGCGTTCACTGGGCACGATGGCACCACCAGCATGCGGCTGCTTGACAATCCGCTTGTGTTCTTCACGCAGGTGAGACGCTACGGAAAGTGCTTCCGCTCCGATAGCCCATTTTTGTTGGTGCTGCCGTGCCCTCGGCCATGTGAGGTGCTTTGTGAGCTTGCTTCGTTCTTGAGGGAGTTGCTGTTATTGGCGGGTAACATTGAAGTCAATCCTGGTCCTGACCTTGCAAAAATAGCAAAACAACTTAACGAAATTGCCGCTGACATTAAAGAAATCAAGGAAAAACGACTGGGTGATATTGACAAGAAATTAGAGGCTCTGACTAGACTAGAAAATAGCGTTTCTAGCTGCCAGAATGAAATAGGAATGTTGAATTCCGTAATCAAAACGCTCGAAAGGCGAATTGGTGACCTGGAGAACCACAGCAGGCGATACAATCTGATAGTTTACGGACTACCTGAAGAAAAGGACGAAAATAGCGAAAGCCTTGAAGAAGCCGTTAATAGCAAAGTCATTGCAAATATCCTCGAGCTCGATCCAGTAGCAATCGTACGTATTCATCGCTTGGGTAAACCGGCACCGAATAAGATTAGGCCTATCATTTTCAAGCTTTTTGACTTCAGGAACAAAGCACAGATACTGAAAAGGGGAGCTAAGCTTAAGAACACAGGAATTTCTATTGGCGAAGACTTCTCAAGGAAAATAAGGGATGTCAGAAAGGAGCTCTGGGACAGTGCAAAACAGAACCGATTGAATAAGGAAAAAGTGTCATTGGCTTTTGATAAACTCTACATTAATAAGCAGTGTTATATGTGGGATGATGTCAAGAATGAAAGAGTACTGATCAAAAAAAAAACGACCCAGATCTAAGCTGCCCCATGACGAGGCAGCGCGCCCAGTCGCTGTTGACGCCAGACTCTTGAACGATGCCCCTTTTCATGTACTTAACGAGTATGATGACAGGAACGATCAACCCCTATTCAGCAGTAGAAACAAAAACCTACGCCTTGTTAATGTAAATGCGCAAAGTATTGTAAATAAAACTGACCTCCTTGAAATCACTTTACTCCAGCATGATCCGCACGTTACAGTAATTACTGAAACATGGCTGCGCAACGAAATAAGTGATGATACAATATTCCCACCGAACTACAAAGTCTTTCGCAAAGACCGCGCCTCTAGGGGTGGCGGTGTGGCGGTTCTAATCAAACAACAGATTGAAGCCATATTGCTGGACGATATTGCTGACTTGGAGTGCTTGTGCATTAAATTATCTTGTTGGGTTCAGCATTTTATTTTATACGCGCTTTTACCGCCCTCCAGACACGCCCCCTGAATACTTAAGCAAACTTGAGCAACATATGTCTCAATATCACAAACATAAAATTATTCTTGTAGGTGACTTCATTCTACCAACTATTAATTGGGAGTTAATGCACGCTGGTCACCAGAATGTTGAGCATGCTAACATTATGTTTAGTATTATGTTCACTCATGATTTGGCCCAGCTGGTTCACGACCCAACGCGTGTCCAAGGATCTTGCAGTTCAGTTTTAGATCTGATATTTTTCAATCGTGCGTTCAGCGAATATACCGTGACTGTCGAATCCGGATTATCTGATCACTATCTTGTGGGCCTTTCCGTCCCACTGTTGAAACGTGGTGATAAGAAACGCTGTCAAGTACGGTCTTTCAAAGACTACTCCCGCGCAGATGACGCGTCCATAGTTGATTATCTGGAGACCGGTCTTGTTGACTTTGACAGTGATTACGTATGCGCTCTCTGGGCCCAGTTTAAAAAAATGTGTGAACACTGTTTAGCTAAATTTGTCCCGAGCCGAAAAAAGAAAACTCACAAACAGACCCCCTGGATAACGCGTAGTATTATTCACTTGAAACGTAAAATTAAACGTCTAAAAAAGAAGCGTGCGGATTTGACTAAAATTGGACCATTACAGGCTAGCCTCGCACAAGCTGTGCGTTCTTCTAAGGATATTATTTCCAAACAACTCTCCCAAACTTCATAAAAATGACCCTAAAAATTTTGGTACCACTTGACGGATAAAAAGGACTGTATCCGAAATGTTAGTAAATGAATCTATTGTTACGGACAAAGAGACTATAGCTGAGCATTTCAATATATACTTCCATAGCGTGTTTACTAGCGCAAGTGTATATCCATCTGATGTTCCATCGTTTCACACGACAGAGGCTGACTTTGTTTCGTACCCGGGTGTATTTTCCATGCTCTTAAAACTGAAAACTAAGAAATCAAGCGGTCCTGATAATATTCCAAACACCTTTATTTGCCGATATGCTGAAGTTATAGCGAAATATCTTGTGATTACATTCCGTGTATCTTTGATATCTTCAAAGCTCCCTAGTGACTGGAAGGCAGCCCGAGTTGCACCGGTATTTAAAAAAGGTACTCGCTTGCTTTTTGAAAATTATCGCCCAATATCCTTAACATCAGCATGCTGTAAATTAATTGAGCATATAATCGCACATCATATCACCGAATATCTTGAAAAAAATGCTGTCTTAACTGATTCTCAACATGGTTTCAGAAAAGGGTTTTCAACTGTGACTCAACTGCTCACTATATGTCATTCCTTTGCATCTACTCTAGATAAGAACGGTCAAACTGATGCGATATTCTTGGATTTTAGTAAAGCGTTTGATAGGGTTCTTCATGACAGACTAATACTAAAATTGAACAATATTGGTCTTCCTCGCATCTTAGTTTTCTGGGTTATTGATTATTTAAAAAACCGAATTCAGTACGTAGAAATTGGGGATCAGCGATCGGGTTGTCTTCCTGTCGCCTCTGGAGTACCGCAGGGGAGTGTTTTGGGACCCCTACTGTTCCTGCTGTATATAAATGATATTGTAAGTGTGGTATGTTCATCTGTTCAAATTCGTCTGTTCGCAGACGATTGTGTCTTATATAATGAAATTATTTGCCCGGAAAATCAACATGACCTTAATCACAGTTTGTTTATGTTTTTCAATGGCGCAATCGCTGAGGGATGGCTTTGAACTTAGATAAAACTGTATGCATGCGTATAACCCGGAAGAAAAATCCACTTCAGTATACTTATACATTAAATGAGTCACCTCTACAGCAAGTTTCTGAGTTCAAATATTTAGGAGTAACACTCACAAGTAATTTATCTTGGAATCAACATATTGACAATATCTCCGCTTCCGCCTTCCGTAAACTGTCTTTCTTACGACACAAATTAAAAAACGCTCCTCCTGATGTCAAACTCCTGGCCTACCAATCAATTATCCGACCAAAGTTAGAATATGCATGCATAATATGGGACCCGTTCACACAGAAAAACGTCAACAAACTAGAAAGAATTTAAAGGAAAGCTGTAAGGTATATATACTCTAAGTTTCGTCACACTGATTCACCTTCTGAGTTAATTAGAGCTAATGGCATTGAACTCCTTGAGTCACGACGGAAGACATTTAGGCTTAATTTTCTTTCCCCACTTCTTCAAAGACAAACAGCTCTAGACCCTACACAGTACCTGACACCCATATCGACAAGGCATACGAGACACCATCACCCCGGAACCCTAACACCTTATTTTGCATGGACAGATGTCTTTAATTTTTTTTTCCACGAACAGTGGAAGAATAGAACCTTCTAAACTCTGTATAAAGATTCAATTTGGTTGATTTACTGTGTGTAAACTGTGTGTTGGGTGTGTAAACCTGTATTTGTATGTTGAATTCTTTTCTTTTTCCTTTTCTATGTGACTTGAGTGCCTAACATGTACTTACTACTTGTACCGTGCCCACCTGCTTGGACCTGTGAAGGTCTGCAGTATGCATTAAATAAAAAAAACTGGAGGCGAGGCCGTATGAGGTGGAGCCGTTAAGGCGACTGGATGCGGTGGGGGCCGCGCGACCACAGCTGCGTAGCTGAGAGGTGAAGGTGGTATAGGTGGTGCGTAGCCGGCAGTTGATAGATCAGATGGTACCGAAGTGCATGGGCAAGGAGCCGGAACTGTAGGGAGGACATCGCAAATGTCAGTGCGTATAGCCTGCTGCAGTGTTTAAGGGATGCTTGTGGTGGACGCGTCGCTATGCGGCAGCAGGGAGAGCTGTCGGGCGACTTTCTCCCTGATTAAGTCTTTAATCTGGTTCGACAGAGTTCCTTGGCGTACGTTGCCGTTTGCGAGTGTGACGGCCGAGATTGAATCTGGTGATGGGACACTCTGTCGGGCGATGGAACGCTGACGACGCAATTCATCGAAGCTCTGGCACAAGCTTACGAGGACTGCCACCATGGTCGGGCTTTTCGCCAGACATCTGGAATGCGGCATCCTGGCTGCCCTTGAGAATCTGCCGAATTTTCTCTTCTCTGGGTCGCGTTGGCGAGTAGCGCCGGGGCAGTTAGCCGGGGCAGCCGATGGTGCTGGCTTGGCTTGGACGGGCTGGTTGGCGACGGCGTCAGTCAAGTTTCGCGGTAGTCTCTCGGGCAACTTGTGAGAGCGGAGCTCCAGGTCTTCTTGGGGATCTCAGCAGCCTCCACCAAATGTGCTGACGTTTATTCAAGCAGAGAAGTCGCAACGGGGTCACGACGGAAAATGGGCGTACGGCAAGTCTGGCCAAAGCGCCACAAGCTCTCGCGCAAGCAGAGCACGGGGCTTTTTGTTATCTCCCAAAGGCGCATACGCGTTGGTCCGTATGCTCCACTACTCAAGGATGACGAAGGCTTCACGCAAAACAAATACCAACATTTTATGAAGTAAACATGGCCTACGGCAGCGTTGGCCCAGGGATACGAGGCAGCTTGCAGTGTCCATGCTTTCTGTGAGCAGCAATCGGCCAGCGTGGGTGACAGCATCCTTCCCGGAAAACCGGGCCCTTCACACCGGGGCCGCACGCAGGTTGACCCTCTTGAAGAGCGCAGGTAGGCCACGCACACCACTACTGCGCAAAACAAGGTGCTATCTCTGGATAGCCGATGCGCGTGGTTCCCACAACCATTACCATGTTTTCATGATTTTTTTTTATTTGATTTTGATTTGACTTTTGGTTCATGTTGCGCGTGAATAGTTTTCTTGGGAACACAAGCTTACAGTATTGTACCCGGCCCCACCATTTCTATTTTTATTATGCCTACTTGAACCCTTAGAGTGTATGACTAAGTGAATAAAATATAAATGAATAAATATACAATAATGCAAACAGGATCGCTTCAGTTTGTTAGTGCCCCGCAGGGGCGCCTGCGCAAGTAGGCGTTTGGTGTGTAGCGACACCACGGACCCGAGCTAACGGGGGAGTTTCTACTCCCTCCCACGCCTAGCCGTGCGTGGCTTTGCCGTGCCCGGGGAAAAGGGGATCCTGGGGGTTGAGCTGACGCTGGGTGATTGGACCTTTAAGGCCCCCCGGCAGAGGCAACACACCCCTTTGGCCCCGGCTTCACGTAGACGGCACCCCTGGGCTGACCCACCCAGGGGAAATCGGCAGTCGCCTTTTCCTATCTCTCTCTCCCTACATCTTCGTCTTTTGTTCTCACTTTACATCTTTCCTGTCTTCTCCTCACTTCATTTTACTTCCGTTTTTTCCTGGCGGCAAGGGTTAACCTTGTGTGGCTATCCAAACTAGGGTAAACCATATTGGGTTATAGTAACTGCGTACTGCTGGCGTTGCGCAGACATGCCCACATGCTCTGCCACGTCCCCTTGTTGGACTCCGTGGTGGGTGGTAGGCGCTGTTACCGAAAAATCCACATTTTCCCATGGGATCCTCGACCCCCTCTCTAACTGATCGTGCCTCGAAAAGGGTACGCACCGACGCAACTCTACTACCTTGGCCCAAAAACATAGAAACTTTTCCAAAATACCATGTTCTCCACTGCGAACAATCATCTACAAAAGCTAGAACAATCTCACCCTTCCTTGTAGCTAAGTGCTTGAGAGAAACCATTGGAACCGGTTATAAGGCCACGAAGATGGCAAGTGGTGATCTGCTTCTCGAACTAAAAGACAAAGAACAGTACAATAAACTCTCGCACCTTGTAGCCTTTGGTAACATCCCCGTCTCGGTGAGCGCACATCGTACTATGAATACAGTGAAGGGCGTGGTATCGGACGAAGACTTGATGACACTGAGTGAAGAAGAGCTTCTTGATGGATGGAAGGACCAAGGTGTGATACATGTCCAGTGCATCAAAATCAGACGTAACAACAATGAAATAGCAACAAAGCACTTGATACTCACTTTCAATTCAACCACTTTACCTGAAAGTCTCGAAACTGGCTATGTAAAACTCCATGTCCGACCTTTCATTCCAAACCCGAGGCGTTGTTTCAAATGCCAGCGATTTGGTCATGCATCCCAGAGCTGCCGAGGACAGCTGATGTGTGCTAAGTGTGGCACAACCGGCCACAGCGCTGATGAATGTAGTCATGACGAGGTCCTCTGTGCTAACTGTGAAGGTAGTCACCCCGCATACTCCAGAGCGTGCCCAGCCTGGAAAAGAGAAAAAGAAATAATCACTATAAAAGTTAAGGAAAATATCACATTCAGGGAAGCAAGACAACGGGTCTCGTTATCATTAGCACTAAAAACACCTTTTGCCGAAGTGGTGCAACGAGGGGCGGCACCACAAAGGCCCTTGGCAGTTGCCCGGACCGCGCCTAGCGTGCCGAGGCAAACGCCACAAGCCCCCATGGGGGGAGCAGCCTCGGCTGCCCCACCCTCCTTGAATACAGCCCCACCGAAAGCTCCTGTGAACCTTGGCAGCAGCCAGGGCACCACACAAACTAAAGAGGTCCCCTCGACCTCCAGCCCGGTGGGGTTTAAGGCTCCGTCTGTTACGACGAAGCCTACAACGAAAACATTATCTGTCGCCTCTCCTGAGGCGATGGACACTTCAACTGCACCGGCGCAGACTGCGCCAAAGGAGCGGCGGGGTTCCCTCGACCGCTCTAAAAAAGACAAAACGGTAATTACAGGGCCTTCTAAAGGCTCTGTAAGATAAATCACTTCTCTCTTTAGACACCAGCCACACTCATTTTGTACACACAGCACTTCTTTACTCCCATAATGGAGACACAAATTATACAATGGAACGTCAGAGGACTACTTCGAAACCTCGACGATGTCCAAGAACTTCTACACAAACATTCTCCAAAAGTGCTGTGTGTACAGGAAACACACTTAAAATCCAAGAATACAAGTTTCTTGCGTCAATATGTTGTCTTCCGAAAGGACAGAGATGATGCTGTGGCGTCATCTGGTGGTGTAGCCATTATAGTTAATCGAGGAGTAGCATGCAGTCATCTACCACTACTAACACCCCTAGAGGCAGTGGCTGTTCGAGCAGTTCTATTGAATAAGCTCGTCACCATCTGCTCTCTATACATACCGCCGCAACACCGCCTGGAAAAACATGATTTCCAGTCTTTAATAGATGAGTTACCAGAACCTTATTTGGTTCTAGGGGACCTGAATGCGCACAGCGGTTTATGGGGTGACTGTCGATGTGATGCACGAGGTCGTCTCATTGAACAGTTCCTCTTTTCATCAGGTGCTTGTCTGTTGAATAGAAAACAGGCAACATATTATAACCTTGCAAACAATACCTACTCCTCCATAGACCTCAGTATCGCATCTCCTTCACTTGTACCATTACTTCAGTGGAAAGTCATAAATAACCCATACGGAAGTGACCATTTTCCTTTAGTTTTGAGTACACCAATAACATATGAATATCCTCCACATGTTCCCAAATGGCTGGTGAACAAAGCCGACTGGGAACAATTTCAAAAGATTACACACCTAAGTTGGACCGACATATGCGAATTAGGCATAGATGAAGCTGTGCAGTTCTTCACGGCTTTTCTTACTGACGCAGCAGCCAAGTGCATTCCACAAACATCTGGACTGCCCGGCAAACGACACGTCCCGTGGTGGAACACTGAGTGTCAGAATGCGCGAAAGGAACAAAACAGGGCATGGAGGTTGCTGCGCAACTCGCCGACAGCGGAAAACCTTGAGAGCTTTAAGAAAATAAAATCTCGTGGCAGGAGAACGCGTCGGCAGGCCAGAAGAGAAAGCTGGCAGAAGTTTTTATCAGGGGTCAATTCATACACACAGGAGGCTAAAGTCTGGAACATGGTCGGTAGGATAGCAGGGAAACAAGTACACACACTTCCACTTGTAAACACTCAAGGGGATACCTTGGAAGATCAGGCAAACTTCCTCGGGGCACACTTTGAACGGGTATCCAGCTCGTCCCACTATACTGACACTTTCCAAAAATACAGAACAAGAATAGAAAAGCAGAAACTCGAACACAAATCTACTAGATACGAGGCATATAACCAAGCTTGCAGTCTAGCGGAGCTCCGAACATCTCTAAACTCCTGCAGCACTTCTGCCCCAGGTTTTGACCGTGTGGTGTATGAAATGCTAAAAAACCTACCAGCCCAAACACGAAAAACCCTACTTTGTTTGTACAATGCTATCTGGTTTTCTGGCACTATCCCTAGCTCCTGGAAAGAGGCTATTATTATTCCCATTTTGAAAGAGGGCAAGGACCCTTCTTTAGCTTCAAGTTATAGGCCTATTGCACTTACAAGCTGCTTGTGCAAAGTATTCGAAAAAATGATAAACTGCCGACTTGTTTATATCCTTGAAACAAACAATTTGCTCGACCCATTTCAGTGCGGGTTTCGAGAAAGTAGATCCACCACAGACCATCTTGTTCGTATCGAGGCACAGATCAGAGACGCCTTTGTCCATAAACAATATTTTCTCTCTGTGTTCCTCGATATCGAAAAGGCGTATGATACAACATGGCGTTTTGGAATCCTAAGAGACCTGTCCCACCTTGGTGTGCGCGGAAGAATGTTTTATATAATCGAAAGCTACCTGTCAAACCGGACATTCCGTGTCCGTCTGGGCAGTGTGCTTTCTCAAACATTTGTCCAGGAAACAGGCGTGCCACAAGGTGGCGTGCTTAGTTGCACACTTTTTCTCATCAAGATGAATTCCTTGCACTTGTCCATCCCTCGCAATATGTTTTATTGTACATATGTCGACGATGTCCAGCTTGGCTTTAGATCTTGCAATCTGGTAATGTGTGAGCGACAGGTTCAGTTAGGTTTAAACAAGGTCTCCAAATGGGCAGAGGAAAACGGATTCCGACTGAACCCACAAAAGAGCACGTGTGTCTTGTTCTCTCGAAAGAGAGGCATGCACTCGGAACCTGACATTCGACTGAACGGGCAACGTCTGTCTGTCAAAGCCGAGTATAAATTCTTAGGCTTAATCTTGGACAACAAGTTGACGTTCATACCGTACATCAAGTATTTAAAAACAAAATGTTTAAAAGCCATGAATGTTATTAAAGTGTTGTCACGTACTACCTGGGGCAGTGATAGGCAATGCCTCATGAACCTCTATAAAAGCCTCATTCGCACCCGCTTAGATTATGGGGCCGTTGTCTATCAGTCTGCTACTCAAAGTGCCTTGAAGATGCTGGACCCCGTGCACCATTTGGGCATCCGCCTTTCTACGGGTGCTTTTCGCACCAGCCCCGTAGAAAGCCTTTATGTTGAGTCAAATGAGTGGTCGCTTCATCTGCAAAGAACCTACATGTCCTTTGTATACTTCCTTAAGGTGAAAGCAGACAAGAGGCACCCCTCATACTCTACTATTAATGACTTGTCGAGCTCCATTCTTTTTCAAAACAGGCCTTCAATGAGGCAGCCCTTCTCAGTTCGCCTGAAGGGTCTAGCTGAGGACACTGGAGTGTCACTCGAACACAGTTTAATGGCTCCTGTAGCATACCCGCCACCGTGGCAGTGGCAGACTATAGACTGTGATGTGTCTTTTTTAGAAGTTACAAAACATGCGCCCATTGCTCATATCCGAACATATTTCCTGGAACTTCAACACAAATACAAACGTCCTGAGTTTTTTACAGATGCCTCTAAGTCTAACTCCTCTGTGTCCTACGCTGCTGTTGGCCCTTCCTTTTCGGATGCTGGCCCTCTACATCCAGGCACAAGTATCTTCACAGCGGAAGCTTACGCGATACTTGTGGCAGCTAAACACATTAAACAATTACAAATACAAAAAGCAGTAATTTATACAGACTCCCTCAGTGTGGTAACGGCTCTGCACAGTCTTAAAAAACAAAAAAACCCTGTCCTTGTCTCACTTTACTCCATATTTTGCACACTCTACACACTCAACCAACATGTTGTGGTGTGCTGGGTGCCAGGGCACCGTGAGATCCAAGGCAACGTGAGGGCGGATCAGCTCGCTGCATCCGTCCACAAAAACACTGCCCCTACATCCATATCGATCCCGGTCCTTGATCTGAAGCACTCTCTCAAACGAAACCTCAGGGACTACTGGCAGAGCAAGTGGGATACACACACACAAAACAAACTACACGTTATCAAGCCACACCTTGGCCAGTGGCCACCAGTATCAAAATCACGTCTAACAGAGGTAACACTAACAAGACTCAGGATAGGACACATATACACGACACACACACATCTTTTGTCTGGTGGTGATCCACCATTGTGTGATAAATGTGGTGAGGCATTAACAGTTATTCACGTTTTAATTGAATGTAATCATTTAGACACTCTAAGAAGACAACACTTCCCACTACCCTACCGACAACATATACCTTTACACCCTGCCATGTTCGTCGGTAGGGAACCGCTTTTTAGTCACAGATCATTATTAGCGTTTTTAAAGGAAATTCATAATTTTCATATCATATACCCGGGCATACCGTAGCATGACCTCTCTAGAGAGGTTTCTGCTGCGGTGGCTACACAGGAAAGCACTTGCCTCACGACCCTTGCACGCAAGGGTACTAACGTGTGAGGTACTTGTGCTAATGCCATACATGTCCACCATCGTTTTTCATTATCACCAACTTTTGTCACCTATTCACACCATGCACACCTTTCACGGCATAGTCATGATTTTATTACTTGTATGTTTTACCCGCTTTACTGCGAGGAATTTTATGGCCCCTATACAGCCGCTAATCACAACCATTGTCCACATTCCTGTCTCATGAACTGGCGCTCTTTGGCCATCAAATGGCCCTTGCGCCAAAAAACACCATATATCATCATCATCATCATCATCATCAGTTTGTTAGTGAAGCCGGGGTCACAGTTTCTCTTAACGAATGAGCCACTTTGAAAGGCGGAAGAAGTTTTTCAGCTCGAAACTCAAGCATCAGTTTTGTGTGGTTTTAGCTGCAAATAACTGTGATGTCTGAAAAGCCAATCAAGTTGTTGACTCATTGATCGTGGGTCAGAAGTGATAATGAATGGTCATGAAAGTTTCATAATCAATTTACAGACAGCTAACACTTTCTGGATCTATAGCCAAAAGCTAGTTGAAGTTCCGAAAACAGATTACCGATTGGGACATCCTAGCACACCAGTAAAATATTTATAGATAAAAATTCAAATACAGAAATATTCAAATGTTTTGAATAAATAAATAGCAAATGAGCATATACAACAACAAGCGTCATACAATAGAATACCTAAGAACAAAATACACAGGCTACAACAGATTATGGAGATAGGTTTGCACTAGGCTTACCTACTAAGCGCAACCGTGTAGGGATGCGACGTCCTCCACTGCCGCTGCGTGCGACGATTCTGCGGCCGGGTTCGTCGTTTTCGCCGACACGGCGCAGAAACTACGCACGAGGCAGGAAAACAAGAAAAATGGGTTTATTAACCCAAGATACAGCACAGTGCGACACTCACAGGTGCGCAGGCCGGATAGGGAACCCCACAAGACCAAGCACGTACGCTTGCCTAGGGCACGGCGACTCCCACACAAGGGCCGAAGTTGAACGTAGGAACGAGAAGCCGCCTGCTGAGCAGCGCGTCAACCTCTCCTGGAGGCCTGAAAGCGTCTGCCGCGACGAGCGAATCATCGTGCGCAACATAGCTTGTAGGAGAGGAGGATGTCACGCGCGCCACAAAGGGAAAAGGCGCTGCGTAGTGACGTAGGCCCGCGCAGCGTAGCGTGCCCGAAAATGGCAGCGCGGGACGAAGCCGAAGCTTGACTCGCCCAGACCAAGAGGCGCCCTGGCAGCCATCTTGGCGAATGCCGGTGATTATACGCGCCCGGGCTACGTGGTCAGGGTGCACGAGGCGGCTGTGGAACGAGGTGCCTGGTAGGGGGGTGCTCTCGATTCCCACATCACCCCTCCTAAGACCAAGGCCGCCCTAAAGATGCCGTAATAAAAGCATCCACCGACACTGAAAAAACAGGTCCAGCTCAGTGCTGTCCACGAGATCGTCGGGCGCCCTGGTGTCTTCGTTCGGCGGCGTTTCAGTAGGAACCTGGGGCCACGGAAGGGCGGCGGACACCGCAGCAGCGATGGCTGACTTGAATGAAGAGTCAGTGACAAGCGCCGCCATGACCGCTTAATTGGAGTAGGTCGACAGGGCGGGTCAAAAGCCTAGGCCAGGTGGCACCGACGGAGTGAACAGGACCACAGGGGCACCGCCGGACTTCGCTCGGTGAACCCACGAACGGAGTTCGGTAGCCTCGTGCACCAGCAGGACACTGCAAGTGTCGCAGAAGGAAGCCTCAGGAACAGACGGCATCGAGGCACCTCTGGAAGCGTCGAGCAGGTCCGAAAGAGTGCGTCAGGGGAAAGAACGCGGGGCGGGCTCGGGGTTTATCCCCACCCAGACTTTGCGTTGCTTGGACCAGCGACGAGTCGACACGAAGGCGACCGGGGCTTCAGTGCCTTGTTGGAACGTCCACGTAGTGACTTCACGGCATTGCGGTGTCTTGTTGGCCAGGGCCGGAGAGCATTCGATGGAGGGGGCATGGACGCGGCCGGTGCCTGCGAAACGGCCGAGCGCACGGCTGTTCTCCCGGGCTTTTTCTTGGAGTCACAGGTCATCGAGGAGGACATCACGAAAGCTGGGGTGCCGGTGAAAAGACGAAACGGAACTGAAGGTGGAGCCCCGGTGGCGCGACAGGCTGGCCCAATAAACAGAGCCTACTCCATCGGATCGAAGGTTGCGTGAGCCAATCGGGCGCACGCTTTCCTTCTCCCGCCGACTACGCGGAAGATACCCAGTGAGAGAGTGAGTCACCAGGGAAATGGCTTTTCTCTCTTGAGCAGCCGGGAACACTGGGAACCGGGTGGATATTCCGTGGTCAGCGCGTGTAATGGTTTTCCCAGGGAGAAAGCTCGCCAGGTAGCCGTTACTGTTGCTGCTGGATGGACTCTCGCACAGCAGCTATAATCTCCGCTCCCTTACATCGAGAGATAACGTCCCGCTAGATGCCTGGGGTGAAAATCAGCCTAAGTGTTTTTGCAGGTTGTACTGGTGGCGCGGTTTGAAACCAGCCTTATCCCGGTTTCCCTGCGGTTCGGTGACCGCCTCCCCCTCCCCGAAGATGTAGCTGCGGGCAGCGAAAGGTTCAAGGTCGGAGACGTTAACTGGACCACCTACCTGTCTCCCTTGTGAGTCAGCCAGCTTGTATACCAGGGGCGAACTTTGGTCTGCACTCGGTGTGGGCCCAGCCACTTGACCGAAAGATAGGCCGAGATGCCTTTGGCGGCATCACTCAAGACGTGATTGCGCCTGAGGACGAGATCGCCGACATTGTAAAAGACATCCCGATGCGACCGGTCTATTGAGTCTTCTGACCAGCTCGCGCTTTTGCCAGGCCGGAACGCGCCATGTCGAGGGCCGCGTACATCCGTGAGCGCAGTTCTACCGCGTAGCCAGACGGACTGACCTTCGCGGTGCTTGCCCCGCCGCTGCCCCCTAGGACATAGTCCATGGGGTTAGGCAGCTCTCTCCCAAAGTTGAGGAAGGCAGGCATGTACCCTGTCGAGCGATTGACCGTAGACCGCAAGGAGAAGCCGATCTCGTTAAGACAGGCATCCCATTCCCTGCGTTGCTGCGCAAAGGCTGTCAGCGAGGGCTTGAAGTTTCGGTTGATCGGTCTGGTCGGGTTGGCCTGTGGGTGATACGTGGTTGTTTTATGGCGCCTAATGCGAAAGGCAGCACAGGCATCCATAAACACCTTGGCCGTGAAATAGGACGCATTGTCCGTGATTAACTCCACCGGAAAGCCAAAGCGGGTAAAGACCTCAATCAACTTGTCCCAGATTGCGCGTGTAGTTAACTTCCGAAGGGGAAACAGTTTGACCCACTTCGTGAAGGGATCTGTGACAGCCAGGAGAAAATCATGGCCTCACTGGCTTCTTGAGAAAGGTCCCATAATGTCACAAGCCGCGGCTTGTCAAGGTTGTTGGCTGTCGATCGTCTGCATGAGCCCGAGAGGCTTGCCCCCGTGAGGCTTCACGCATTGGCACACGCGGCATGAGCGGGCATAGTGAAGGGCGTCGTGCTACATGCCGGGCCAGGTGGTGGAGCAGCACAACTTTTGAAAAGTCTGAAGGCCACTCGCGTGTCCGGCCAACCGCGAGTCGTGGAAATAACCTAGGGTGGCTTTCCTTAAACTGCGGGTTATCACCACGTCGGAAGACTCCTGGGGAGCTTCTTCAGATGGGACGTAGCGCAGGAAAACACCATCAGCATCAAGCAGCTACTAGTCCAACGTGCCCGCAGCGATACCAGCCTGCATACGGCACTCGGCGCCGACAGAAATACCAGCTGTCTGTTCACGCCCGGCGGCTTGACCGCCACGCTCCGCTTGGTAGCTCAGCTCTTTGAGCTCGAGGCCAGCGAGTGGAGACTGCGCCGGGGAAGGGCCCGTGAGCTTGTTAGTCTCGAACAGCTGATACAGCCCGTTACAGGCATGGCCAGGACTGTTTTCTTCGTTCAAGTGACTCGCATCGCTGTAGGGGGCCCCGAAAAAGGGATATTTCCCGGTGAACGAAAGCAGAGGGTCGCCGAGAGGGCCGTACGCCGTGCTGTTGCAGCCGTCCGTCTCGAACGAGATCAAGTCCGTCGTCACAACATCGAACAGGAACGAGCGCCTCGATGGGGTCTGCTGTGTAGCCATGCCGAAACGAGTTTGGGCGCCAGTTATGTGGAGATAGGTTTGCACTAGGCTCACATACTAAGCAAAACCGTGTGGGGATGCGACGTCCTCCAGTGCTGCTGCGTGCGATGACGCTGCGGCCGAGTTCGTCGTTTTCTCCGACACGGCGCAGAAACCACGCACGAGGAAGGAAAACAACAACGGGTTTATTACCCCAAGATGCAGCACAGTGCGACGCTCACGGGCTTGCAGGCCGTGTAGGGAACTCCGCAAGAATGAGCAAGTATGCTTGCCTAGGGCGCGACGACTCCCGCACAAGGGCCGAAGTCGAACGCACGACCGAGAATCCGCCAGCTGAGCAGCGTGTCAACCTCTCGTGAGGCCTGAGAGCATCTGCCATGACGAGCGAATCGTCGGGAACAACATAGCTTGTAGGAGAGGAGGATTTCACGCGCGCCCCAAAGGGAAATGGTGCTGCGTTGTGACGTAGGCCCACAGAACACCTACCAGTTTAGAGAACGGGAACTCTACCTTTGGGCTGTTGTATCAAAATAACCTGCTAATACGTAATGCCGACGTACTGAACTGCACTACCGCGAGGCTAGATGGCGCTGGTAGTACTATAATCATCAATAAACAGTCGCAATTTCTTTTTCTGAAGGTAGGGGGGTCCGCAGGTGGTTCGCGCTGCTCGTAACTTCTTTTTATTCGTTGCTGAATCACGTTTCGAGTTTGTAATTATACCAGGTGACCTAGCTGGCCTTTACTGGCGAAAACAACGTCAATAAAGTAAGGTTTGCATCATTTACTGCGAGTGTCCAAGCCAGTACGATCAATGTAAACGGTCATGTCCGACAAGTCCCTCATACATATCGAAAGTTCAAACCCATGTGTAAAGACTCTTGAAAGCTAACAAGCATATGCGTATAACTGAACATCGAGATCGCTGAATGAACGTCGCTCTCATTATGTTGTGGTGCTCGAGTTTATTAGCGTTGCTTCAGGACAAGGGTCCAATTCTGCTGTCAGATGCGGCGCTTGTCCTTTAGTGTTTATTTTGAAGTCAAGTGAATGCATGATGTGGAATCGGGAAGGAAACTTGCACAGTGCCGATAGATAGCTCGCGCGATGAGAGCAATGCAGTTTTGTTAAATTTCTTAAAGTAATTGCGGATGCGTGCACTTCTGGAATGTTTTCGCTCTGCAATGCTACATTGGGTACTTCACAATTGTGCAATGTCGTGTCGACAGGGTAGGCACTAGTTTTATTTCTCAGCCATGAGCCCCTATCAAAGAAAATATATATTTGGTTGATGGGCGTAAAATTTTTCAGGCTTGCTACATTTATTGTTGGAATTAAGTTACACAGTTACTACAGCTGGATTTCTCGTCGCATGTAATGACCGGTCTGCTGCGTATGCAGCGAACATGCATGCTAAAGGAACAGAGTTATGAGGTGTGTGCTTACAGATCGAAAATTCCTAATTTTAAGAAAATAAGCTTTAGCCATGCATTGTACATTTTTGTTGTTTGTACATCTTTGTTGGTGCCCTTATAGTACACTATCTGCTCAGCTCTGAGCACAACTTCTTTTGCGCAGACACATCGATAGAACTTGAGCACTTTCTTGCAAGCAGTCACTTCTGAAATAGAATGGTGGTACATGATGTCAATCTGTCCGAATACTGGATAAATAAGGCTCACATTTATTACACACTTGTTTTTGTGTTTGTTTTCTTCAGTACTTTTGCTTGAAAGCTGAAGTTGTTTTCTTCCTGCAACATTTAGAGGTTAGGACTTGAAATACGTACTATCTTGCAGTGTGGCTGTGAATACGTCAAGATCATTTATGTTTCAACTACCTGTGCAATTTCCTAAATTTTTTTAAAATCTGTAATGCACAGAGTTTCACTTATTAGTGGTCGACACTATGGTCATGAGAAGTTAATTTAAACAAAAGCAGATGTGCTCAAAGAAATCTGGGACGTTTGCCTGCTACATTAAAAAAACAGTACCACATGCAATGAACACAATCTTGCTCTTCACGACAGCATTCACGTTTTTGAGGAAGCTGTGCTGCAAGTGCTCATCATCTTTATGATTTATCAATTTAGGAGCCCATTGAACATATGTGCTAAGCTAAAGCAATTGTGTGCAGCCTTATGAGCTTTGGCGCATCAGCTAAACACACTTAATTAAGACAAAACAGTTCTGGGTGTTATTCGTAAACTGTCACAAGGCAGAACTAAATGTCGGAAAGCCTGTTATTGCCCCTCACTGTGAAATGTTCATTTTGCAATTAATAACTTCTGACGATTCGCATGCCAACAATGAAGTAATCGTGAGTCGTACAGTAGAGGGCAAATTTAGATTGATTCTGGCTTCCAGGTGTTCAAACAAATGACATTGTAGCCTCACAGGAGACAAGGCTACTTGTCGAAACATTTGCTCTGACACCTTATGTTAACAGAGTTTTTTCATATTTCAGACCATCTTTTAGGCGTCAGTTTAATTCACCTGCACCAATCGGAACTGGTTGACAGTTGTGCACAAGAAGTTGAGAACTTGTGCAGCATGAGTTTAGCGGTGTGGCATCACAAGTGAATGACAAGGTGCTGACAAGGTGGAATCCTTATTTTTGTTCGCCTAATTTAATGGGGTTTAAACACATTGGCAAAACACGCCGAGTTTGTAGAGGTGGGTACAGTTTCTACGTCGAGTGCTATGTTGTTTGGTAAACTGTGCGTGCGACTGCACCAAACCAGCGCCAACAGAGCAGAAGGTACAGGAAAATCATAACTAGTTTTGGTGCTGTGCCTCTCCTGCGCTTTTTGAAATGAATGGCACGATTTAGAAAATGTCATTGCTGCGCCTCTGAAACGAATGACGAGGTGCAGCACTTTGTAAAATCGACCATGTGGTGCAGGGGAATCGAACAAACCCTCAAGCACACAAGCGTCTTAGCGTTTCACCCCCATCGAAATAGGGCCACTGTGGCTGGGATCAAACTGTGTGTCATTGAGCTCCGCAGTGCCACACATTCTAATAGTGTTACAGTTTCAACATTATTGAAGTGTATGTTTCGTGCCACGGTAGGCAGTCAATGCTTGTGAACAATCTAAGGCACCCCTCCACGATATGCACTGTAAAACATTCACACATACAGCATTACATATGTGAGGTTCGAGATGACCTGTTATAGTGGACATTGAGATGTTTCAACGTGCTTGCAGAGTGGGCATTCAGGGTTAGTCATCCTGTCATTGCATGACACTCTAGAAAAACAAGTAACATCTCCAGATATCGATGCATGAAATCAATGCATTATGAATGCATGAAATTTTCCAAATTAAACAAATAAACTCAGTTAACTGGTGAACAGCAATATTTTCTACATATGTGTAATTTTAGGTACCTCATAGCAGATGTATCGCTCAGGGCTGCTTCTTCACAAGGTATGTCATATGGATGGTTCCTTGTCCATTGTACACAGCTTCTTCCATGTCAGGTGGGCCAGGAGGCTGTGGCAGTAAAAGAAGTATTTCTCATTTATGTGACACTTTCTTGATCACACTATAGCAAAACTAGAAACATAATTATGTGGTGTTTTTCAAACGCGACTGCAGTAAATTATTAACTAGTAGGTTTTTCGTAATGATATATCAGCTAGCAACGAAGACACATGCGACGTGACAGTGATTTATTTATTTGCCTTCTTTAATCGCAATTGCCCAGTTGGTGTTACCTGGTCATAGACTTTCAGAATCAGCTATTGAGTCAGCGGCTCGTTCCCACGTGAAGCCACGCCGCAAGTAGCGCATGTTTTTCAGGTTACAGATTAAGACGTTAAACAGTTTTAGAAAATATTATTTCAATGCGCTGCTACCGTGTGACACCTATGCAGTCATTGGCAAAAAAAACTACATATGTGGAAATGAACCAACTAGCCCTGCAAGAAACCGTCCTTAAAAAAACTGATGTTTCTACTCGCTGGCTTGGGCTTGCAACGGGTGTTCATACAATCAAAGCTTCTACGGTCACTTCGTTCCCCAGAAGTCACTTGATTTTCCTTCAAGAAAGCATTTGAACAAGTCAAATAAACAGAACGAGAAAGAGTGTGTCGGTCGACAGAGACTCGACACATTTACAGTGAAATGAAACAGTCCGAGACACATCCGAACGTACCGCGGGCCGTTACCTGCTGTCGCAACCATTGGCCCCGCAAACTTTGAAATGAGGATAATGATGTCAATAGGCTGCTGCTGACCTCGAGTCAACTGAAGCAAGTACTATCGGAGAAATTGATGACGCAGCACATGTTTAACAAAAACTATTTGCTAGAATAACAAGTTGTTTTTATGTGTAGCGGTGCGCAAAGATGTAGTATTTGTTCAATTTAAAATTATAACTTGGCCTCGACGAGGGCGCCTCTGCAAGAAAGTGCAATAGCGCGAGTGGCGAGAGAGGTTAGTAAATCCACTCTGGGTCTTTAAAACAGAAACGCGCCGTGGTTGATTTTTTCGCCCCCTACAGGTGAGCACTTTAGCTTGAGAGTTTCCGGGGCCTGGTAGGCCTGCGCAGCGTAGCGTGCCCGAACATGCCAGCGTGGGACGGAGCCGAAGCTTGACTCGCCCAGACCAAGAGGCGCCCTGGCAGCCATCTTGGCGAAAGCAGGTGATTATACGCGCTCGGGCTACGTGGTGGGCGCGCGCGCGGCAGGCAGCTGGAGAACGAGGCGCCTGGTAGGGGAGCGCTCTTGATTCCCACAAGATACAATCAAAATATGTGGTGCCATTGATCAACAAGCCATGAAATGAAAAAAATTTTATATTTGAGTGAGTAGGCACAAACAAAATGACTGTATGTGGCCTGGAAAATACGTACTTTATGAGAACAACTACACAAATATGATCAAGGGGTACCTACTTGCACAACAGGGTTGCGTGTCCATAATTCGACAAAAACAGCAGTAACCATATATGTATATAATTCGCAACCTTGTATAATACTAACAAAGCTTCTATAAATTACTCTGTAACAAAGAAAAGAAAGGATGTTTCAGGGCTTTAGGGAAGTTCGCCGAATTAATGACTACCGTTCTGACTGTGTTCTAGGTCTTTATTCCTGTGAACTGTAGCAAACGTTCTCCGTATACATTGTTACATGGCACGA
This sequence comes from Rhipicephalus annulatus, assembly GCA_013436015.1. Lineage (NCBI taxonomy): Eukaryota > Metazoa > Arthropoda > Arachnida > Ixodida > Ixodidae > Rhipicephalus > Rhipicephalus annulatus. The sequence continues at coordinate 491,822 of WOVY01000246.1, forward strand.
GATTGAAGTGACCAGTTGTTACAGTTTTAGCACAGCGGGAGAACGAGAAAATTATGAATGAGCCTAATGGAAGATTGAATGTCACAGCCTTAAGATATATATATATATATGTACATATATATATATATATATATATATATGTATATATATATATACACACATATATATATATATATATATATATATATATACATATATATATATATATATATATATATATATATATATATATATATACACTGTCGCAAGCTTTCAAAAGATAATATGTCATAATGGCTGAACAGTAGGGCCGTGTCATCGTAATACCTTGAAGGAGACATAACTCAAATAATACGTTTTCGGAGTTTGCTAACTGAATTTATCAGGATTTTATTCGCCCAACCTCACGAATCGGTACGATATCTGAAGTGACTTTCACTAAAGCAAAACTCATCGGTCACTACATTGGTATATCAAAGCACTCACAGGTTAATATTAAACTATAACTACCAGATCCTAATACAGAGCATACGCTGTTAATCTGTTCTCGCGGAGAAGGTTTTCGTCAAAAATCACTCCGAGGTATGGGTAAGAATCACTCTGTTTTACGGAATGTTATTTATCTGCATGCTTAAATAAAAGTGTGGTATTTACTATCTTGAAACTTGACTGAAGACTACATATTTCGTTTTCTATGTACCAATTGCTAATTTCTTACCTAGGAGCCAGTCTGATAAACTCTTTAACTCTAAATTTACCCTCCGAATAAGTTCAGCAAAAGTATAGGCAGGCACCATAATGCATGTGTCCTCTGCATACATCAATATTTCTGCACCATCAGTTATTTGTAGTAGGTCATTTATATATAAAGAAAAAAAGAGGACTAGTACTGAGCCTTGTGAAACCCCGGTAACAATTTCTTGTCTTGAAGATATTATGTTAAAAATTGTCACGTCTAGAAACCAATCTTTCATGTAACTTGATAAAAAATTAAACACTTTACCATTATATCCACAACGTTTAGGCTTGTTGAACAAAATACAGTGAACCACTGCTGTTGTATCCTGCAGTTTTGGTATTGGTGTGTAGGTTGGCAACGCTGTGTCCTTGTGCTTGTATATATTTGCGGAACGTCTAATAAACCGGTAGTATGTATGCAGGCGCTACCCGGGGTGTGTTGGTCACGTTTTCCTTCACTACAGTGGTGACAAGTATCTGAACCCCGTTTGATACAACCCCCCGATAGCTTTCGCCGGCATCGCCCTACCGGATCCGTTTCTTCCGACACCGGGTCGCCTCGTGCAGCCATGGTCTCGGTGGCACGACACATCGAAGGTCTGCCTGCTGGCTTCCAGTGCTACAGAGTTCTCCCCAGAGTGCCACACGGCTATCCTACTACATTCCTTGGGACACGAAGGTCAACTTATTTTTAATACCCTGTCTGTTTCGCAGGCGCCCGAAAAGACAGAAAAGAAAGAAAGGACCGGAGCTACGCCTGACGTGTATGACTAGGCGGTAGCGGCACTGGCTAAGCACTTCGATACCACCCCAACCTGGTCGTCGAGCACCACAGATTTCACCGTCGAATTTAGTCCCCAGGCGAGTCTATTCAAGCATATATGACAGCGCTAACAGAGCTTGCCGCGAGGTGCTCATTTACGTCGCAAGAAGGGTCATTACGTGACCAGTTTGCTACCGTTGTGTCTTTGCATCATATTCGGGAACGTCTTCTGTTAGAAGGTTCCTTGCTTTCATTCAGCAAGGCAGTTGCTTCCGCGAGTCAAATGGAGCAGGCAGCAGTCAAAATGAAGGAATTTTCCATATCTATGCAACCAGTATCAATGCAGTCGGGCTCAAAAGGCAATCTATTGTCGCAGTCACCGAGTTCACGGCCGCGTGCTCGCAGTTTCTGTCACCGAGATAAGGCACCAACATCTGGGTACTACCCCCCCCCCCCCCCGTTGAAACAACGCTGTACCTCGAATTCACAGCAACACAAGAATTTTTCGCATTGCTTCAGATGTGGTTGTAAGCAGCATTGCGCTTCTTCGAAACTCCGCCCAGTTAAAAAAATGCTTTTTTTGTGACCGTATCAGACATTTCGAAGATGTTTGTAACGGGAAGAGCTCGGAGGCACCTGCCCACGAGGTTTAATAGACAGCCCGCTGCGAGGTGAAACCATAGAGGTTCTTATGATTCAACAGCGTTTTGCATATGTAATTAACAATAAAGTTCTTGTCGGGCAGGTCACTATGGAGCTATTAGTTAATTCTAGCTCTCTCGTTTCTATTCTTTCAGGAAATGTGTTTGACCAACATTTCTCTGGCACCCCGCTTCTTCCAGTTCCGCATGTGATGCTTCTGGGTTATTTCAAAAGACATGTTTTGGTTCGAGGCTGTTTTGTAAGGTCTTTTTCGAGAATCGCAGCGCACCGCTGCTTTATGTCGTCGAACAGGGTACTTCTCTCGTTGGCCTGGATGGCATTAAGCTTTGAAGCTACGCATTGAGGGCTCTGAGGTGCACTGTTTCCAAGCCAGCATGGTTCCTAACGCCGAAGTACCTCAGATGTGTCCGATAGATTCATCCATACAACTGCTATCAGAACTTTAGCAAAGCTTATGATCTCTCTTCACAAATGACCTCGGTCTAGCAAAAGGTGTTGTTCACAAGATGAAGACACATGCAGATGTTAAGCCAGTAGTATCAAAACTTCGCCGGCCTTCTTTAACGTTACGACCATGCGTGTCTTCCGAACAGCAGCGCTCGGAAAGTTTGGACATCATTGAACGAATTTATGCGTCAGAATGGATGTCTTCTATTGTAGTCATTCAGAAGAAAGATGGAAGTATTAGGCTATGAGTAGATTTACGTGTGCCTAACAAGGCCAACGTTCCAGATAGCTTTCCACTGCTTCTCATGGATGAGTTGCTTCATGCCTTGGCGGGTTCTATGCACTTTTCAAAGCTTCACTTAGCGTCTGCGTACCACGAAGTTCCCCTTGATCCGGAGATCAGGAACTTGACAGCTTTTATTACATATGAAGGGCTCTACCGCTTCAAGCGCGTCTGTTTTAGGCTAGCCTGAGCACTGGCTGCTTTTCAGAGTATTATTTCTCGAAGCCTTCGCAGTCGTGCGGGCGTCCTCTTTGACATAGACGATGTCATTATTTTTGGCAAATTGGCTGAGAAGCACCTAAGGAACTTGGAGGAAGTGTTACAGTGTATCCAAGACGCAGGTCTGAAGCTCAACAGTAAATCTGTGTTTGGAGTTCAGGAGCTCGAATTCTTGGGCTACAAAGTGGCACCTTGCGGTATTTCATCACTGTTGGGAAAGTGGACGCGATTGTGCAAACCCCAATTTTGAGAAAGGTCGCTGAACTTCGTTTTTTGGCGTTGGTGGAATGCTACGCAAAGTTTGTGCCACACTTAGCTGAGATGCTAGAACCAATAAAGGCTCTTCTTAGGAAAGGCGAAATCTTCAACTGATCTGTTGAGGTGGATAACAGTTTCGGCATGATAAAGGCAGTATTATCGTTAGATCTTGTCTTGAACATGTTTGATCCTGCGTTTCCGATTATCATCTCGACTGATGCACCCATATGTGGTCTAGGAGGAGTCCTCCAGCAGCATGCCGGTGATAATCTTTGTACTGTTGTTTTCGCATCACGTACGCTATCTCTGGCTGAAAGAAAGTATGCAGTTGGCGAGAAGGAAGCACTTGCATGCCTTTGGGCATGCGAGCATTGGCGCACATACCTGTGGAGAAGGAGCTTCACTCTCCGAAGAGACCATCAGGCACTCGTTTCGCTTTTGTCTTCTCAAGGCTCAGGGCGACGCCCACTTAGAATTGCACGTGGGTGCGCAAAGATAGTGCGGCAACAGTTCACAATGGAAAACCAGAAAGGCTCACCCAACAGAGTAGCTGATGCTCTGTCACAATTACCTTTATATATGGCAGATAGAGAGCTGAATTTTGAGAAAAAAAAAGTGTTTCCATGGTTCAACAACGTTGCAGTTTGATCATGCGGTTCTGGGTGAAGCCACTCTTTAAAAGGTGAAAGTGTTTGTAAATGGGTCTTGGCCATCACACCCAGACAGCACACCGGCGTTGGACCGATCTTGGACCCGTGTCGGCTAACGTCGGCCGCAATATTGGGCCAAGGTCGGCATCTCTGCAAAGTGCAACTTCTTCCGATGTAGGAACGATGTTCAAGCCAACCTGGGGCCGAAGTTCTACCGTTGCATTTTCCAATATCCAGCCGACGCTTGCCCACTCCAAACATGCCAATAAACGCCCGTCCTTTCACCGACGTAGTTGCCAACATACATACATCCAGCATACGACTATTCTCGGGCCACTTTGTTGCCAATGAAAGGGCAGTATTACACCAGTATTCGCTTTATGACGAATATCGGCTACCATTGGCTTGCCAATATACACCCGTTAATATTATACGATTTTTACTACTCGCGTTCCTTAGCAGGTAAACTTTACATTACGCCCCCAGAACTTCCCCTAGCAGCTTATAGCAGCCCCGTGCGAGCTTTACCGTGTAGTATACTTCAAGGCGACTAGCCACTGGATGACTAGTGTAGAAACACTACACAATTTCAATGAATCGTCCGTTTTTGCATTTTTCTTGCATTTCATTTACCCTCCCCAAATGTAAAGCGGGTTACCTTCCCCAAATGTAGACTGCACAAGTCTATTTACTGTGTAGTTTTGTTCACACATTCCTCCTCAGTTTTGCGAGAAATTGTATTATAGGCTGTTCCATCAAGCATTAGCGAAAAGATTAACTAAAATAAAAGCTCGGTGCGAAAATTCCGCACACAAGCAATCTGTAATTAGGAATACCAGAACGCAATTTTGTAACTTTATTTCTAAAAATACTAAGTCAAACCATTTTTTTCAGTTCAGCTTTTAAAGTTACTGCTGTTCAGTAATGCAGCCTAAACTAGGAGGCGAAGTCAGTAAGGCTCTATGGGCATAGGGCTGGCCAGGGCAGCTGACGTGGGGCGATGATTTAGAGGCTGCAGCGGGAGATGAGGCAATGATTTGGGCTGCCCAGGGTCCTGCAAGCAGCGATTGGGCAGGAAGCCAACCATCACAGGCTGTCGCAGATCCCTGCTCTGAGGGGCAACAGCCATCGGGCTGCAAATCTATGAACAGATGTGTGAAGGGCCTTTCCTAACTTCCATCGAGGCCAAAAATCATCAACAGCCACGTCTTGATGAAACGCTGAGATTTTTCAAGCACCTGCATACGTGAATAGAAATAAACACCTCAAAATAAGTTCTAAGCACTGCAGTATAACATATATGCAAGATAAAACAATGAAAAATAATGACAGCAGATGTTTTATTGAACTATCCAGATCTATTGCCATGTGGCCATTATGAAAAGAAATGAACAAATACTTCAACAGTCTTTGTGCCAAAAAATCTGCCACAGACCAAAATATTTAGGAATAGGTTTCAAATAAATTTGAATAAAAGAACGTTGTTTGACTAATTTACAAATAAACACAAGGTCTTTCATGATTTCTAAACATGACTTACAGGGTTGCAAGCCAGGTGAACTCTTCTGCAGTTATAGCCTATGGCTGTATAAATTTATAACAGGACAACAAGACACACGACCGCAGGAACTTTCAACTCTGGATTATTCTTTGGCACACATCAGCTAATACTGCACAAGAGGATGACTGACCACCAGATAGACAACACGATATGAAATAATCTATGCAAATCCAATTTTAGCGCTGACACTTGTGGATTATCGCAAGGCGCCTGTATTAATTTTAAAATGGTATTTCCGATTGCTATGGAAGATGTGCTGATATGGTTTCCTATGTTGTTCTTTTTGCTATAAATAAACCTCCGAAATTTCACGTGCTTTTGAGACTTCCATTCATCCGAAGTCTTCGTTTCATAGCAGACCAGGACTGGTTAGGTAGGTCGCTCACCAAAAAACAGCACTTGGGAGAGATTCGCGACACAACTCAGCCATTTCTGCCCAGACGACCGGCTTTAGGGAGTGCACGCACTTGTGGCGCTGCCATGCTTCATTTTGGAAAGAACACCTCTAAAAGCCATTACGCCAGTAAAACTGCACTTGGGTAAAAAAGCTCTCTGAAGGCTACTCTCACACAAATAACAGTTGAAAACGCAGAAAAACTCTACAAAGCGGATTACATCTATGCATGTGGCATTGAAGAGACAGCGTTGTGCAGTGATGGCAACTACCTCGTGATCATTTTTTGGCTGGCATTTTGTGCTATAGTAGTACCGGCTTATATGCACGTGTGGCAACGATACTACACTGCGCATTTCTGTAGTTAAAAAAACGAATGAGTAGTGTCTGCGGCATCACATTTTTTTCTGGCGGCATACGTACTGTCTGCGGTATGTATGTAGGTGGACGTTGATCAAGCAAACCACTGTGACAGCATAGCGAGTGTGGTGTCGCTGTCTTATGCTGGATAGCGCGCGATGCATCTCCGACCACAATGGCTGCATTTAGATGGGGACGAAATATAGAAAGAACACCCGTGAACCAAAAGATACGTTGCCATTGGAGAACCCCAAGCGGTCACAATCTTGGTACGCACCCTACAGCACACCTCAGAATGATATCTTGTTGGTATATTAAAGCCTTGCAATGATCGATGTTGAACAGACATGTCCATTTTAAGCCGACACAGGCAAGTGGAAAAAAACTGAAACTGTGTGTTAGGTGAACTAAACAACAAGTAAATATCGAAGACTTTTGATACTTCTCTAGCAACGCATGAATTCCGATGTTACTTAGCCACGGCAGCAAGTGAGAAAAACGCTTACCGAATTGGCTGGCTCCATAATGCTAGGCTTTGAGAAGTCCTCTCCTTTGTTCGTAACAAGAGCCCTGTCTTTTGCACAAACTAAGTTAAACTCGGGCTTTCGGTGTCAAGTTTTCACCACGAGAGTATCGTTTATAACAGTTTAAAGGCGCATGAACGAGGCCCTGCACAAGTGTTGTGGGCAACGCAGCTCTCCTTTACACGCATCTGTTTACAAAAAAAGACTACCTGCCTATTGTTTCATTTACTACACGAAGTGGCATCAGATAGAGTTTGGTGGTTATGGTCGAATTGACGGACGCATGGAAACTTTGTTAGTCTTGAAGTTCGCTACTCAACGCTCAATGGGCCAGATAAAAAAAAGTTTACAATGCCGTTTGTTGCATAAAATGCTCGTTTCATTTCTCGCAAAACACCGTTTAAACTAGACTGTTTGGCCCTGGTCTCTGCTGGTGGCTCTCTTCACTATCGAATAAATATAGCAGACACGTGCGATCCGGTTTAGAAACGAACCCGACAGCACTAGAAAGGAGAGCGAGAGCAGACGTTTGCTCGGCTGGGCGCTTGAATGCAACGCGGCCTCCTCTTTCTACGTTCTCCCTTCCATATATACGTCCTCCTTTTTACATACTTTTCCACTTGAACACGCAGCAATTACGCCAGTACCCTTTGGTTTTTTTTAGAGAAATATATTGATTGATATGTGGGGTTTAACGTCCCAGAACCACTGCATTGTGAGAGACGCCATGGTGGAAGGCTCCGGAAATTTCGGCCACCTGGGGTTCTTTAACGTGCACCCAAGTCTGAGCACACGGGCCCAAATCATTTCCGCCTCTATCGGAAAAGGAAGGTATAGCACAGAGAAAGGACAGAGTGCGTACTTACAGCCAATTATATTGCACAGATGGCGGTAATATCTATACGGTCAAAAAGGCGGGGAGATCACGCACAGAAAAAAGGACAAATGATGGCGCATATGCCAAACCACCTTATTCCAGTCCTAAAATGACAACCTAACTGAAAAGATACCTGTATTCATTATCCAACAGATTGACAGGTATCCTTTCAGTTAATTTGTCATTTTAGGATTGGAATAAGGTGGTCTGGCACATGTGCCATCATTCGTCTTTTCTTCTGTGTGTGATCTCTTCACCCTCATGGCTGTATATATTTTCCCGCCGTCAGTGCAATAGAATTGGCTGTAAGTGTGCGCTCTGTCCGATCTCTCTGCAATATCTTCCCCATGAAACATTCTCTGCACACTAAGGAAGTATATTTCTCTCAAAAATTGCAATACCAACCAGCCCAAGTAGCCACTCCTTTGGTTTTGTTACGACCATGCGCGCACACACCATATCTACCAGCCGCGACTCTCGTCTGCGGGAGCAGCTGAGAAGTTCGTGCTTCCACCGCAAGTTTGGCCGTGGAAACTCTAGCACTGGTTTTCTATACTACCAACGTTTAGGCTTTGATGGTGAGGGTTCTGGACAAAAAACATCCGAGAAGGATAATGTAGGTCCGCGGTAAGAATTGGTAGCGCGGCCATTTTTGTGTGCTTTTATTTGCTTTGCGACGTAAGCTTGGGAGGGCATGTCAGCCGCGGGCAGCCAGCGTTGCTTGAGTGACAAGCGGTCGAAGCGCGAACCGACCGGTTTTGCCGCGAGCGCAGACACACGGCGCCAGCATATTACCCTGCTTTGTTCAACGCCAGAGACGGTCGAGCGTTTCGAGTTACTATTAACTCAAGAAAAAGGAAACCAACCGGGGCAACAAAAGGGGGGAGATTGTAAACGTCGTTGTGACGGCCCCCTAATTGCCTCTCGGAACTTGCAGTCGGCGCATCAACGGGCCTCTTCCGAGACCCAGCGCACCGCGGTGACTCCTCGCATCGGTTCGGCGTATGGCCCGGCCACGTACTGTTCGCGCGCCTGCAGAATCGGCAGCGCGCGTTGCGAAAACTCTGGAGTCACCGACGACCTTTTCTGCCGGGCCGGCTTTGGTCCAGTAACTCTCAGAAGCGGGCTCGTGACACGGGAAATGGTGACGGCCGCCCGTTCGACGCCTGGGTTGCCTATTGTTGAATCGGGCATGTTTTCGACTGCATCCCCGTTTATCCGGGCAAATGGGCTCGTAAGCAGAAACATGCGCGGTCAGCGAGCGGTTCCTCTTACGGCGCACAGAGGCAAGAGGATTATAGCCCCGTCGTCAAAAATTGACGTGGTAGTGGGAAATCGCCCTACGGCCGCAATACCGAGTACGGCTAGCTCTGTCTAGATAATTGTGCGCCGCGAAACTGGCCTGGCATCTATGCTTTTTCTAGTTTTCTTTTATTTACGTTTTGGTTGTTGTGTTGTTTGGGGAGAGTGCATGAGTCCCATGTGCACGAAGGCGCCTCGTGGCGCTTTTTTATCTACCTAATGTACTGTCCAATCAAAGGACAAGCAGGTGATTATGTGCCGAGAGTGTGGTAATAGCGGAGCGCGAGGAAGGGATAAGAGGCCCCGTGGCTCCGCCAAGTGTTCTGAACCGAGCTTGCGTTGTTAGGCACCATCGGCTCCGCCGAACCCCGTAGGGTCGCCCGACAGAAGTCGGTTCATTTTCAAGTTGTTTTTCTTTTTTTGTAACATTGATGTCCATTGTTTTGTAAAGTCTGTAAATGCAAGTTTTTCTCAGCCATCTAGAACTTCTTCAGCGTTGCTTCTGCTTCATCGTCAAGCGACCAGCAGGCTAATAGCCGCTATTGGGATAGCGGCGTACGTTTCTTCTCCCACTTTGCTACACCACCGCGGGTGGTGCGCCTCGTGCGCCGAGTGGGGAGAAGTGGTTTCTTCTACATCGAGAAGAGTACCTGATTTTACTGGCGCAGTCGAGCAGGATTGGCTTGCTGTGGACGGAGTTGGAAGAAGGAAGAAGTTGGCTGAGAGGAAAGAAGATATACAGATGAAGACGCCAATCGGCACCAGACCAACGGACAGACACTGCAGCAAGTAGCTGCGGCAGCTCGAAGCTGCAGACAGCCTGGTGTTCCCGGCAGACACCGAGGGAGTGACTAGGTCAAAGTGGTCCTCGAACGGGCTCTCGACACCCAAAAGGCGCGTCCACAACGAGGTGGGGCATCGACCAGAAGCCTGCAGCAGCAAGCCAGAGCGACGCCACGACAACGGGACTGAGCTAACGTGAGTTCCCTTTCTCATTGCTGTATTGTTGTTGCGGGGCAAACAGGCTAGCACCACATTCAGCAGGATGGAGGGTGGCGATGGGGCGAGTGAGGATGGGAGTGGTGACGTCCCTCGGACGGCACGAGACCAAGCAGATCAAGATTTTAAGATGGCTCGGGAACGAAGCCGGCCAATATAGTTGGAGTTAGAGATCGCTAAATTACGTCCGGCAAGCCCATCAGGTAGCGTGAGTGATGCTGGCAGAACATTTGAGCGTTGCTCCAACACTGAGTGGCGCAAATAACCCAAATTGTTAGTGGGTGCTTTCCCGAAATTTCCCGCAGACGCGGAGGTCCCAATTTGGTTCGAGTCAGTGGAGCACACTCTAGAGGCATATGAGGTACCTCGAAGTTATTGAGGACAAATAGTCTTTCCACTCGTGACTGAGCGCATAGAGTATTTATCAACTCGGCTCACACCCGCCCAACATCGGCACTATGAGACCGTGAAGGAAGTAGTGCTTGATGAACTGTAGCTGTCTTCCTTGGAATACCAAAAGAAATTCACAGGGGCACGTAAACAAAAAAACAGAGACGTGGAAAAGTTTTACAACAAGGTTGGGCAGCTACTTAAATTTTTATGTGGCGTCAAGAGACGTATCCACCTTCGCGGAGCTTTTGGAACTACTGGTAGTGGACCAATTGAAAACCGTGTTGTCTGAAGAGGCATTAAAATACTTGAGGTTACTTGAGGGGGCAGCGTGGTACAAAAGCACAGAAATTGCAAGGCTCTTGCACACCTTTGAAGACGCGAACGGCAGTGCGGAAGCGCACAAAGGACAGCCGCGTAACTCCAGCAGTAAAGGGGTAGAAAAGACGACCGACCACCAGAGTAGCAGCCCATCGGGTCCGAGTCAGGGTTCGAACACGAGATCGAAGGGTTCGTATAATTCAGGTAGGCAACCGAGGAAAACGGGATGTTTTGAGTGTGGATCGACGCACATATTATACTCAACTGCCCGCACTATCTTGAAAGGGTGGCGCCGAATCCTAGCGCTTCGGAGGGAAATGATAAACTACCTGCTCGAGTCTGCCTAGATAAATTAACGCCTGCCGACCGCTTGCGGAAGGTAACTCTGAAATGCAAAGATAAAACTTTGAATGCAATAGTAGACACGGGCGCCGAGATTAAGGTAGTGCTGGAAAGCGTGGTTCCTGAAGAATTTATCCAGGCCCATGGCCGCGTAAGCCTCCGGGCAGCCTTTGGTGAACGAGTCGAAGCCAAACTAGTAGAGCTCCCGCTAACGCTGAAACAGGGGCAACCGGTGTTCGCCGAAGTTTCACAGGCCACACCGGTCTTGTGTGCGGTCACAGATAAACTAAGCGTGAGTGGATGCCTGCTCTCGGCGAGCGATTGGACTGCGTTGCAGCAGAGCCAGTGTGAATACAACAAACAGGACACGACACTATCTCCCCGAAACTTCTCCGACGAACGAGAGGCGGCCGCAAAACTAGATGGGAGAGTAGTAGAGCAGAGTAGACCGACTCCGGATTATCCGCGGTCAGCGGAGGGAAGCGTACTACAACCCAGCGAGGTCGAACGCACCCGGGAGGAAGAAGTGGTTACAGCCGTGGAGGTAGAGGAGGGAGAATTAGGGCCGGAAGGAGAGCGTAACGCTAGAGAGAAAACACCACACACCGTCGAGGACGAGGCAAGTTGCGTGTCGCAAGGTGGCGCAAGTCGTGAGAGGGGCAATTTCGAGGCGTTGCGTGAGGAACAGAAGAGTGACAAAACGTTGGACCGGGCATGGGGAGACGCCGCGGAAGGGCGAGGTGGAATGCTGGTTGCTGTATCACCAAGAACAGGTATCGGGTCAACCGATCAAGCAGTTAGTTTTGCCGACCACCCGGCGGGCTGATGTGCTCAGCCAGGCGCATGAGTCGTATTGGGGCGGACACCTGGGGTTTCGTAAGACGAAAGCGAGAATCAAACTTAGTTTTTTTGGCCAGGTATAGAAAAGGACGTCCGAGACTACTGCAATTGTTGTCACGCGTGCCCGATCAGGGCTGACAGGAGGCAGACAGACAGAGTTCCCATAGCGCCCCTCGTAAGGCCCCGATACCCCTTTCAGAAAGTCAATATCGACGTCACAGGACCAACTGAGCCGCCGACAACTCGCGGCCACCGCTACGCGTTGTGCATGACAGATCTCTGCACCCGCTGGCCCGAGGTCATGTGTCTCAAGTCATTGACAGCTAAAGCTACCTGCGACGCAATGTTGAAAATTTTTAGCCGCAGCGGGATACCAGAGGTAGTATGTTCAGATTGCGGGACCAATTTCACCGCCGCGCTGACCCGCGAATTCCTGACGCGCCTCGGCTGTTCCCCTCAGTTTTTGACACCGGACCACCCGGAAAGCAACGGAGCGGTCGAACGGTGGAACAGAGTATTCAAAAACATGCTATTTCATGTGATATCTGAACAGGGGCGACAAAGGAACAAGTTCGTGCCACTTATACTGTGGGCATATAGAGAAGTTCCTCACGACACTACGGGCGTGTCCCCGTTCCAGATGATGTACGGCAGAAAACCCGTCGGTCCGCTCGCGATCCTACAGAGGGCTTGGACGGGAGAACAGGAAATGCCCGCGACAGTGACAGACAAGCCGGCGGAGTATATGCGAAAACTGAAGCAACAGTTGGAGATAGCCGCGGAAGCTGCTAACGTGACCGCAACTAAACAGCAGAGGGCGTACGCGACGCAATACAACCTTCGTGCGAAAGAAAAGGAGTTCCAACTTGGAGAGCAGGTGCTTGTTTTTGATAGCAACCGTTCCGGTAAGATGCAACTGAAATGGGTAGGTCCGTGCAGGATCACAGGAAAGTACCGCCAACACTCCTATTTCTTAGAGACGCCGGCGGGTAAGCGTATGCTAGTGCATGCCAACCACCTGTGCCCGTACACGGGCCGTATCGCTGGCATTGGTGTCATATTCCATGACGACCACGAGTTCGGGGAGGTGGAATACGTGCCGCGTCCTGTCACCTCACACGGCAGAGCATCTATCTTACCGGCGGGTAGCTTGGCTCATTTGCAGCCCCCTGAGAGAGTGTTATTACGGGAGGTGTTTGAACGCCATGCGGCCTTATTTAGCAGAGAAGTGGGGATCGTGCAAGTCGGCGAACATAAGATAAGGCTTATGCAAGGGGCCACGCCGAAACGTAGCCGCCCTTACCGCCTGCCAGTGGCCTTGAAGGACGAGGTTTCAAAACAGATAGCGGAACTGCTCGAGCTTGGTTTAATATACCGGTGCGAAAGTCCATTTGCTCACCCCCTTGTGTGCGTCTCACAGAAAGATGGCACGGTGCGCCTGTGTGTCGATTACAGAAGCTTAAATGCCATAACCGAACCAGGCGCATTCCCGATGGGATTCCCGCAAGAATTGATCATGAATGTAGGTCAGGCTAGTTATATAACTCTCATTGATCTCCGTCGAGGCTACTGGCAAGTTCCCTTAGCGGAGGGGTCACAGCGCATGACCGCGTTCGTGTCGCACCTAGGTCAGTTTGCTTGGAGGGTAATGCCGTTTGGGCTCAGGAACGCGGCAGCCAGCTTTCAGCGGAGTATGAACCAGCTGTTAGCATTCCACGAGGCGTATGCCTGTGCCTACTTGGATGACATTGCGGTTTTCAGCAGGTCCCTACAGGATGATCATGATATGTGGTGTTTTTGGCGCAAGGGCCATTCGATGGCCAAAGAGCGCCAGTTCATGGGACAGGGAATGTGGACAATGATTGTGATTAGCGGCTGTATAGGGGCCATAAAATTCCTCGCGGTAAGGCGGGTAAAATTATACAAGTAATAAAATCATGACCATGCCATGAAAGGTGCGTGTGGTGTGAATAGATGACAAAAGTTGGTGTTACTAAAAGACGATGATGGATATGTATGGCATTAGCACAAGTGCCTCACTCGTTCATACCCTTGCGTCCAAGGGCCGTGAGGCAAGTGCTTTCATTGTGTAGCCACCGCAGCAATAACCTCTCTGGAGAGGTCGTGCTACGGAATGCCCGGGTATATGTAATGAAAACTATTAATTTCTTTTAAAAACTCTAACAATGATTTATGACTAAAAAGGGGTTCCCTACCGACGAACCTTGCAGGGTGTAAAGGTATATGTTGTCGGTAGGGTAATGGAAAATGTTGTTTTTTTAGAGTTTCGAAGTGTTTGCACTGGATTAGTATGTGAAGGACTGTTAATGTTTCGCCACATTTGTCACACAATGGTGGATTGTCACCGGACAAAAGATAAGGGTGTGTCGCGTATGTGTGTCCTATCCTGAGTCTCGTTAGTATTATGTCTGTATGACGCGATTTCGATACGGGCAGCCAATGACCAAGGTGTGGCTTAATAACGTGTAGTTTGTTTTGTGTGTGTGTATCCCACTTGCTCTGCCAGTATGCCCTGAGGTTTCGTTTGAGAGACGGCTTAAGATCAAGGGTCGGGATTGATATGGGTGTAGGGGCAGTGCTTTTGTGGACGGATGCAGCGAGCTGATCCGCCCTCACGTTGCCTTGAATCTCTCGGTGCCCTGGCACCCATCACACTACAACATGTTGGAGTGTGTAGAGTGTGCACAAAATTGAGTAAAGTGAAACAAGGACTGGGTTTTTGTGTTTTCTAAGAGTGTGCAAAGCCGTTACCACACAAGGAGTCCGTATAAATTACTGCTTTTTGTATTTGTAATTGCTTGATGTGTTTAGCCGCTACAAGTATCGCATAAGCTTCCGCTGTGAAGATACTTGTATCTGGATGTAAAGGGCCAGCATCCGAAAAGGATGGGCCGACAGCAGCGTAGGACACAGAGGAGTTAGACTTGAAGGCATCTGTAAAGAACTCAGGACGTGTGTATTTGTGTTGAAGTTCCAGGAAGTGTGTTCGGATATGGGCAATAGGCGCATGTTTTGTAACTTCTAGAAAAGTCACATCGCAGTCTATAGTCTCCCATTGCCACGGCGGTGGGTATGCTACAGGAGCCACTAAACTGTGTTCAAGTGAGACTCCAGTTTCCTCAGCTAGACTCATCAGGCGAACTGAGAAGGGCTGTCTCATCGAAGGCCTGTTTTGAAAAAGAATTGAGCTCGACAAATCATTAATAGTATAGTATGAGGGGTGCTTCTTGTCTGCTTTTACCTTAAGGAAATAAACAAAGGACATGCAAGTTCTCTGCAGATGAAGCGACCACTCATTTGACTCGACATAAACGCTTTCTACGGGGCTGGTGCCAAAAGCACCCGTAGAAAGACGGATGCCCAAATGGTGCACGGGGTCCAGCATCTTCAAAGCACTTTTAGTCGCAGACTGATAAACAACGGCCCCATAATCTAAGCGGGTGCGAATAAGGCTTCTATATAGGTTCATGAGACATTGCCTGTCACTACCCCACCTAGTACGAGACAACACTTTTAAAACATTCATGCATTTTAAACATTTTGTTTTTAGATACTTGATGTGCGGTACGAAGGTCAGCTTGTTGTCCAAAATTAATCCTAAGAATTTATGCTCTGTATTAAAGACAGACGTTGACCGTTCAGTTCAATGTCGGGTTCTGAGTGCATGCCTCTCTTTCGGGAGAACAAGACACACGTGCTTTTTTGTGGGTTCAGTCGGAATCCGTTTTCCTCTGCCCATTTGGAGACCTTGTTTAAACCTAACTGAACCTGCCGCTCACACATGGCCAAGTTGGATGACTTGAAGCCAAGCTGAACGTCGTCGACATATGTACAATAGAACAAATTGCAGGGAATGGACAAGTGCAAAGAATTCATTTTGATAATAAAAAGTGTGCAACTAAGCACACCACTTTGTGGCACGCCTGTTTCCTGGACAAATGTTTGGGAGAGAACACTGCCCAGACGGACACGGAATGTCCGGTTTGACAGGTAACTTTCGATTATATGAAACAGCCTTCCGCGCACACCAAGGTGGGACAGGTCTCTTAGAATACCGAAACGCCATGTTGTATCATAAGCCTTTTCGATATCGAGGAACACAGAGAGAAAATATTGTTTATGGACGAAGGCGTCTCTGATCTCTGCCTCAATACGAACAAGGTGGTCTGTGGTGGATCTACTTTCTCGAAACCCGCACTGAAATGGGTCGAGCAAATTGTTTGTTTCAAGGATATGTACAAGTCGGCAGTTTATCATTTTTTCGAAGACTTTGCACAAGCAGCTTGTAAGGGCAATAGGCCTATAACTCGAAGGTAAAGAAGGGTCCTTGCCCTCTTTCAAAATGGGAATAATAATAGCCTCTTTCCAGGAGGTAGGGATAGTGCCAGAAAACCAGATAGCATTGTACAAACAAAGTAAGGTTTTTTGTGTTTCGATTGGTAGGTTTTTTAACATTTCATACACCACACGGTCAGAACCTGGGGCAGAAGTACTGCAGGAGTTTAGAGACGTTCGCAGCTCAGCTAAACTGAAAGCTTGGTTATATGCCTCGTATCTAGTGCCTTTGTGTTCGTGTTTCTGCTTTTCTATTCTTGTTCTGTATTTTTGGAAAGTGTCAGTATAACGGGATGAGCTGGACACCTGTTCGAAGTGTGCACCGAGGAAGTTTGCCAGATCTCCCAAGGTATCACCCTGAGTGTTTACGAGTGGAAGTGTGTGTACTTGTTTTACGGCTATCCTACCGACCATGTTCCAGACTTTAGCCTCTTGTGTGTATAAATTGATCGCTGACAAAAACTTCTGCTAGCTTTCCCTTCTGGCCTGCCAACGCGTTCTCCTGCCTTGAGACTTTATTTTCTTGAAAGTGTCAAGATTTTCGGCTGTCGGTGAGTTCCGAAGCAGCCTCCAAGCTCTGTTTTGCTGTTTGCTCGCGTTTCGGCATTCAGAGTTCGACCATGGCACACGCCGTTTTCCAGGGTGTCCATTAGTTTGTGGGATGCATTTTGTTGCAGCATCAATCAAAAAAGCTGTGAAGTAGTTGACAGCAACATCAATGTTCAAAATACATATGTCATTCCAACCTAGACGAGCGATGGTATAAAACTGTTCCCAGTCGGCTCTATTTATGCGCCACTTGGGCACACGTGGTGGGCACTCGGTTACTGTAGTTGTGCTCAAAACTACGGGGAAGTGGTCACTTCCGTACAGATTACTGACGACATTCCACTGGAGTAGTGGACAAGAGATGGAGGTGCTATGCTTAGGTCTACGGAGGAGTAGGTTATATTAGCGAGATTATAATATGTTGGTTCTTTTCGATTCAGGAGACACGCGCTCGACGTGAGAAGGAACTGTTCGATCAGTCGACCTCGCGCGTCATACCGAGAGTCACCCCATAGCCTGCTATGCACTATAAAGTCTCCAAGGAGAACATAGGGCTCCGGAAGTTCATCAATTAGAGAGTGTAAATTACGTTTTTGCAGCTGATAGCTAGGAAAAATGTAAATAGTGCAGATTGTGATCAGTTTATCAAAAAGAACTGCTCGAACAGCCACTGCCTCAAGGGATGTTTGGAGTTGTATGTGTGTGCATGCAATTCTTTGATTCACTATAATGGCAACACCTCCGGATGATGTCATGGTGTTGTCATGATGATGTCATCAACACGGTCCTTCCGGAAAATAACATATTTACGAAGAAAGTTTGTGTGTTTTGAATTAAGACGTGTTTCTTGTACACACAGCACTTTTGGTGAGTGTTCGTGTAAGAGTTCTTCGATGTCGTCAAGGTTTCTGAGAAGGCCCCTGACGTTCCATTGTATAATCGGAGTGTTCATGTTGAATGTAAAATAGGGCTGTGTGTACAAAAAGCGAGTGGCTGTTTAGACAGAATTTTGGGTTCACTTAAGAGGGCCGTCACCAGGCCCTGTTATCTGCTTTTTTGTTTTCTTGGCGCGCTCCAAGGAGCCACGCCGCTCTTTCGGCACCAAGGGTACCGATGTATCCATTGCCTCATCAGAGGCACTAGATGCCCGCACGTGCGGGCTGTTAGTACGAATTTCGGGCCTCGCCTGGTGAGGTTAGGCCTTCAGACCCGAAGACTCTGGAGTCTCCGGTCTCTGTTTGGGAGTAGGCGGTGTAGCCTGGGCTACAGCCACCTTGGGGGCAGGTGCCACAACCACCGGCTCGGTATGCGCGGGCCGAAGGTGTGGCGAGGGCTGGTGCGGCGGTGCCCCCTGACGCGCCGCATCAGCGTATGTCGGTCCATAAAATGGAGCGACTCTTCGCCTTGCTTCCTTAAATGTAATGTTCTCCTTCACCTTCAATGTAATTATTTCTTTTTCTTTTTTCCAGTATGTGCAGGAGCGTGAATATGCGGCATGGTTTCCTTCGCAGTTTACACAGTGTGGAGGTTGTTTGCAGTTCTCAGACACGTGGCCTAGGACTCCACATTGTGCACAAGTCTGGCGACCACGACAGGTTTTAGAGCCATGGCCATACCTCTGGCATTAGAAGCAACGACGAAGGTTTGGTATGTACGGCCTAATAGATGTCTTCGTGTACCCTGTTTGAATAGATTCCGGTAGTTTACTGGATGCAAACGTGAGTATTAAGTGTTTTGTAGGTGTTTTCTTATTATCTCTTCTGATGATGATTCTCTGTACATCAGTGACATTTTGGCTCTTCCACCCCTCCAAAAGTTCAGTCTCAGTCAAGTCAATTAAGTCCATGTCAGATACCACTCCGCGAGTTGTGTTCATTGACCTATGTGGTGTTATGGTTATTGGTATGCCACCAAAATCTGAAAGACGGTCTAGCTTTTCAAATTGTTCTTTGTCGCGGATTTCGAGGAGAAGGTCTCCACTAGCCATTTTGGTTACCTTGTATCCTGTGCCAAGAGTTTCGGTGAGACATCTAGAAACTACGAAAGGAGAGACGGTCCTGGCTTGCTTTTCAGTTTTTTCACAATGGATAACATGAAAGTGAGGATATGTTTCTTTTGGCTGGTTGAAAAAATTTATAGCATCGGTGCGTACCCGCTTTAAGCCGGTACGATCAGACATTCGGGGGAATGCTCCATGCATGCCTTTTTTATTTTTGTTCAGCAGCGTTGGCGGCCACCCACCACGGAGCCCAACGAGGGGACGCTACAAGTTCGCGGATGCTGAAACCTGCAGACGCCAGCCGTACAACGCCACTATAACCCAATGCGCCTAAACCAAGGTAGGCTATTTGCACAGGGTTAACCCTAGCCGCCAGGTAGTTTGGAAGTAGGCAGAAGAGAGTAGAAGACAGGATAGATAAATAGTGAGACATAAAGACGAAGATGTAGGGAGACAGAGATAGGAAAAGGCGACTGCCAATTTCCCCTGGGTGGGTCAGCCCAGGGGTGCCGTCTACGTGAAGCCGGGGCCAAAGGGGTGTGTTGCCTCTGTCGGGGGGCCTTAAAGGTCCAATCACCCAGCGTCGGCTCAACCGCCAGGATCCCCTTTTTTCCGGACACTGCAAAGGCACGCACGGCTAGGCGTGGGAGGAATAGAATCTCCCCCGTTAGCTCGGGTCCGTGGTGTCGCTACACACCAAACGCCTACTTGCGCAGGCGCCCCTGCGGGGAGGTCCCTACAGGAGCACGTCCGGCACCTCCACGTTGTGTTCTCCGCCCTAACGTCCGTAGGTCTAGTAACTAACATGAAAAAATGTCAGGTGGCGTGCGCGTCTATCCGCTACCTCGGACATATTGTGAGATCGGGAAAGCACGGTCCGGACCCCAGCAAGCTCGCGGCTATTGAGGGGCTGCAAGTACCCCCCCCCCCCAGAATAAAAAAGAGTTAAGGAGTGTTTTAGGTCTGTGTGGGTATTACCGGGGTTACGAACCCAACTTTGCTGGCATTGCCAAGATCTTACCCAATTGATGGCTAAACATGTCCCTAACCACATCCCTTGGACGCCCGAGGCCGACGAGGCATTTGCAAAACTCAAGGGTGCCCTGTGCAGCGCTGTTGAATTAACCACTCCAGACATTCCCAAGCCGTTTTGGCTTTTTTCGGACGCTTCCGCTATCGCTGTGGGAGCTCGTTTGGCCCAAATGGCGGATGACGGTACCGAGTGCCCGATTGCTTTTGCCAGTCATCGCTTCACGCCTGCTCAGACGAAATGGTCTACGATAGAGCGCGAGGCGTTTGGTGTCATTTGGGGACTCAAAAAGTTTGACACCTGGGTATTCGGGGCCAAAATCTTTGTCGTCTCCGACCACAATCCACTCGCGTACCTCACTCAAGCTTCGCCACAAGGGGCCAAATTGATACGTTGGGCATTGGCTTTGCAGCGCTACGACGTGGTAGTGCAACACAGAAAGGGTACAGCACATGCTAATGCCGACGCGCTTTCTCGGCTGACAAACCAATGCTGGGAGGAGGTGCAGTAGCTTGAGAGCCCCGCAGCGGCGATCGGTGAAGGAGGGGGATCGAGTGTTATCTGTCACGGGACTAAGTGATAGATTTATGGTGCAAACATGGCAATAAAACTTCAGAATGGTGATAGAACTTTTGAACATCATACAACAGTGTGTGACAATTACCAAGTGTAGTGGTGTGAACTGCGTGTGGTGTGTGTTTGCTTTTACGTGCCAATATTTTTTGTTGCGTTTTTTTAATATGTTGGGTGGGGCAACAGCGCCCGATTGTTCTGGGACATGTGTTGGAGTGTGTGTCATGTTAATGAGAACTCTTGCAGAGTGTTCAAGGAAATGCCCACGGCAGGGAATGTTAGATGTTGCATGCATCATATGCGTTTGGTGAAAAGGCGTGCTGAGCGAGCAGCTCTGGCACGTTCGGTCGAGTCTACTAGATACCGCGTTTCAGGTGCATGATGTTTTGAATAGGCTCGCTATATTAAGAGAGCAGGGCAGCTCACTAAGTAGCTTTGTTATGTCAGCTGGCGCTGGAGACTGGTTTGTTTCATTGTTTTTTTGAGCACCGAGAACAAGTGGGGCTCTTTGCGCGCTTCCTTTGCAGGAGAGAATTTGCGCATGCTGCTGCCGGCCAGGAGCAGCGCGACCACTGCGTAGTGGGTGGGACACCCCAGCCTTTGGCAGCAGCTGTTAGCCCGCCGTACACCCACTGGTTGAGCGCGGTCTGTTTTTTAAGCGCGGTCCGTGGGTTTACTTCGGCAACACTGTAGGCAAGTTGTTGCGAAGTCTTGGATGGGGGGTGTAGGACCGCGGTAAGAATTGGTAGCGCGGATTTTTTGTGTGCTTTTATTTGCTTTGCTGCGTAAGCTTGGGAAGGCATGTCAGCCGCGGGCAGCCAGCGTTGCTTGAGTGACAAGCGGTCGAAGCGCGACCGACCGGTTTTGCCGCGAGCGCAGACACACGGCGCCAGCATATTACCCTGCTTTGTTCAACGCCAGAGACGGTCGAGCGTTTCGAGTTACTATTAACTCAAGGAAATTGAAACCAACCGGGGCAACAAAAGGGGTGAGATTGTAAACGTCGTTGTGACGGCCCCCTAATTGCCTCTCGGAACTGGCAGTCGGCGCATCAACGGGCCTCTTCCGAGACCCCGCGCACCGCGGTGACTCCTCGCATCGGTTCGGCGTATGGCCCGGCCACGTACTGTTTGCGCGCCTGCAGAATCGGCAGCGCGCGTTGCGAAAACTCTGGAGTCACCGACGACCTTTTCTGCCGGGCCGGCTTTGGTCCAGTAACTCGCAGAAGCGGGCTCGCGACACGGGAAATGGTGACAGCCGCCCGTTCGACGCCTGGGTTGCCTATTGTTGAATCGGGCATGTCTTCGACTGCGTCCCCGTTTATCCGGGCAAATGGGCTCGTAAGCAGAAACATGCGCGGTCAGCGAGCGGTTTCTTTGACGGCGCACAGAGGCAAGAGGATTATAGTCCCGTCGTCAAAAATTGACGTGGTAGTGGGAAATCGCACTACGGCCGCAATACCTAGTACGGCTAGCTCTGTCTAGATAATTGTGCGCCGCGAAGCTGGCCCTGGCCTCTATGCTTTTTCTAGTTTTGTTTTATTTACGTTCTGGTTGTTGTGTTGTTTGGGGAGAGTGCGGAAGTCCAACGTGCACGAAGGCGGGATCCGCGTGGCGTTTTTTTATCTACCTAATGTACTGTCCAATCAAAGGACAAGCAGGTGATTATGTGCCGAGTGTGTGGTAAAGGCGGAGCGCCAGGAAGGGATAAGAAGAGGCCCCGTGGCTCCGCCAAGTGTTCTGAACCGAGCTTGCGGTGTTAGGCACCATCGGCTCCACCGAACTCCGTAGGGTCGCCCTAGAGAAGTCGGTTCATTTCCAAGTTCATTTTCTTTTTTTTGTAACATTAATGTCCATTGTTTTGTAAAGTCTGTAAATACAAGTTTTTCTCAGCCATTTAGAACTTCTTCAGCGTTGCTTCTGCTTCATCGTCAAGCAACCAGCAGGCCAATAGCCGCTATTGGGATAGCGGCGTACGTTTCTTCTCCCACTTTGCTACACCACCACGGGTGGTGCGCCTCGTGCGCCGAGTGGGGAGAAGTGGTTTCTTCTACATCGAGAAGATAACGTGATTTTAATGATAACTTCAACATAGAAAACTTTGAACGACCCCTTTACCGGGAATGAGCGACAGAAGTCAAACCTGATAGGCACATCATCAGCCCTATGGGGAGGACCCGAAAGAACTGGAGATGACCGGACTGTGAAGACGCAATATTGTACTCAATTGAATCCACTAGGCAAATAAGGTATCTTTGAGGTAAAACATTTTGATTGAGGAGGTGCATATATAAATAAATTTTCATACAACTGTGAGGTTGCTAGAACAGAAACTAGTTGCAGATAACTGAAATCAACTTTTGATTGCGTAGGTTTGTGCTAACCTTTTTTCCCCAGTCATATTCAGGATAAAACAAATTTGTCACAAAGCTGCCCCACACGATGTAGAGTCATTTGCCGAACCTCATCTCCCCACTTCAATAGAGCCATTTGTATTAAAATGCAGATCAATAGAGCCCTCCGAAGTGCGAGGGAACGTTTTACAAATTTTCTGTCATTATTCATTTGCCTTTATATTGACGGTTCTCCAACAAGAGAAAAAACATGAAAAACCTTTCACAAGGTAACCCTATTTCACGGTAGTACAAGTCTTCGACATCTAAGCTAGATTCACTGCATGTCTTCGGATCAGTCTGCCGCAGAAATATTACAATAGCCCCTGAATTGGGCAGAAGAAAGGGATCATAATGACACAACGTCTTGCCTCAAAAAGAACTCATGACTGCTGTTAAGTCGCTAGAACACGATGTCAACAAAAAGGCCAAGTTCAGTGAAGTGATAGGACAAAATGTCACTGAACCTCTGATGTCTTACCTGAATAAAATCAAATATTGCTTCAAAGCAGTGTTTGCAGTGATTTTTGCTGCACCAGCAGTCGGAAATATTTTCTTAAAAGTCACTAAAGAGAACCATTGTCTCAGTTTAGACTGACATGCTGCACACCGAGACCTCTCATGCCACAAGTTCATTATCAGCGGAGAAAATCAGGATTGCAGTTTATTTTAAATCATTGTCACAGTAAATAATGACAATGCACTCATCGTTTATATGTACCATGAGCAGACCGCTTATCTGCAATTAGTACGTAGCGAATTGCCAAGTTCCTGCAACGTCACACTGCCTTGTCATGTTACGGAGAAGCCACCAAATTTATATTGAAACTGAATATGTCTTTTAAAGGTAGAGGTATTAAAAATATATGCGATGCTTTCCCCGGTAATACAGAACTCCCATCTTAGACCCAATCGTCTTCTATAAAACAACAATTCCTAAATAATAAATATTCGTCTCAGTGCTCCTATAGGTGATGCCAACAAGATGAATCGGGACAGTATTATCAGATGGTTTGGTAGTATGTATTCTGGTACATTAACAATTACTTGATCAATTATGAAGGAAACAATATTACCGAATAGATGGTAAATCACAGCCGGTCTATAGGCACTCGCTCGCTCCGTGCTTTTATGGCCTAAGCAGCCGCCATGAGTAAAATATATTTTTATACAGTGTCAGGGATTTCCGCATGAGGGCGTCGAGACCCAGCTCTTCAGAACGCCTTTTGCCACCTACACATTGCATTGTAAATCAGCTGTACCCAGCCACTTTCTCGTGCCAATTACTTTTCCATTTGTAGGAAGCAGTGCGAGTAGTAGAAGTGTGTGTGGGCACAGCCTGCATTTTTAGGCACTCATGCATTGGGTAACGAATACGCACTCGTAACGGCACAAAGATATTTTTTAAGGCTCGAACACAATCTATTCGCTGAATTCTAAAATTCTTGAGGCTTGTGTGGTTGTATTTATCATTTAGATGCATGTTAATGAACTCCACATGGTGATAATTTTCAAAGCCTTCCACTATGGCGTCCTTCATAAACATATCAGTGAAATAACTTCCTCGAACATACATCCTTGACAATCGCAGTTGATTCTTGAGCCATACATTGAAGATTTCCTGCTACTGGCCTGTCTGGAAAGTGTGGACAAGAGTCACGCAGAAGGTTTGGCGCTAAACCTGAAAAGTTTCTACGGATTCTTCTAGTTAATTGTATTTATGTTATTGGATCAAAATGGCATGCCATCTGGCTTTGTTTAAAAGCCCATACAAAAGTATTTCTGGTTAGAAACAATGAATGTATTTCAGCCAAGAGCATCACGGCAGAGTTTTGCCAACAGCACTTTTTTAACGTGCAATGAAAGTGTATTAGTTCTTATGAGAACATTTTCCAATTCTCTGAAATTGTTTTGATCCCCTGCGTCTCTGGCAAGCCCATATTGCATATGAAAATGTTTCACATTTCTTCATCGGCACTGCAGATTGCATCTGGTTTGTGTGGGTTTGGGTTTTTTTCTTTAGTACAACGACTTTCCAAAACTGTATTAATACATGCTCTTTTATGTTTCTAACTTTTGTGTTTTAATTTTGATCAATTAATATTTTCATTGTCTTTATTATTACTCTTGATATTACTCCTGCTATTGCGAGTGCTATTCACACCTCGTGAAAAATAGTGACCATCCCTTTTATGCTTTTACTTTCACCTTTTGAAGGACTTATTTCAAATATCACGAAATGTGATACCTTGAACAAAAATGTGCAAACATTTATCATTTTCATGAGCACCAGGCTGCCGGCATGTGGATTTGAAGTAAACGTTCTCAAAGCTACTTTTCTCAGAGAAAAAAACTTACCTTTTCTGTCATTTTATCTGCAAGGTAGTGACGGATCATGTGGCCGAGCCTTCTGATTGCGACGCACAATTGTACATTCGTACAGAATGGAATATTCATCAATTTACCCCTGTCTTGAAGTATGAGAATGAGTTGTCCTATGTGCTTCCTACTATGTTTCCATTGAATCGGTACCACCAGGAAGTGCGACAGTAGAAATGAACCTGAGCCTTATTTGAGTGCACTAGCCTTTTTTTACCAATGGACGGCGACGAGTTAGTTCTGAACGAAATTGCAGCAATAGGTAGAAGCACAGCCTCCTATACACAGGCCGTAAAAAAGCGAGCGTGCGCCTCCAGATTGGCCGCACGTAGATATACTTGGGACAATAAAGAGGAACAATGACCTCACCTATATTAGCAAACTGTGGTCTGAGAACTCTATTGCTAAAAGTTTCACTGTCATGACTTCATTATTAAGAATAAAAATCAAGGTCAAAATTACAATGTTAAATTTCGTGATTAAGCAATTTCCAGGGGTGCAACAGCTAACTAGATTTTAGAGCCATTTTCGGAGCAGCAAAATGCTACTTTTAGATCACTAAAACTGAAATTTGGAGCAGGCTACAAGCGGAAAAACATTCATTTTTTTACCACGAAAGACCGAATTTTGAGCTGCTCGAAGAAGAAGGCATATATATATATATATATATATATATATATATATATATATATATATATATATATATATATATATAATGAGATATAACAGACAGTAATGCCAAGGAATGTACAGGGGAGGTTATTAAAACCAATGGAATGTAAATAAAGAAAAGTGGATGAAAAAATTACCAACTGTGAGCAGGAACCTGCTCACAGTTGGTAATTTTTTCATGCACTTTCCTTTCTTCTTATTTACATTCCATTGGTTTTAATAACTTCCCCTGTACATTTCTTGGCATTACTGTCTGTTATATCTCATTATTATTGTGTTGGAACACGGAAAGGCGAGCCCTTAGGTATACACTTCTTTCCCTTATATATATATACATATATCTATATATATATATATATATATATATATTGTAACAGACTAGAAAAAGTTATACAGAGAAGAGAAGCAGAGGAAGACGAAGAGCCTTGGCACGACCCCAGTGTGCTGCCGCAAACGACCATCGTTGTTCACCTCCTGTAAATAAAACCATCTTATCACAGCTCGCTGTTACAGTTGTGGTGGACGTGCTGGGTAATCGACACCCGAAGACGGAAGGTGAACCGCAAGTTCTTCGACGGAGCCGTCGCATTGCTGAACTTTCACCGAATCCATCTGGTCTGGACATGTCCCACAACGCAAACGAACACCGACCCCTCTTGACTTCTGCGCCGACCAGTTCGGCTCCACAACTGAGAGATTCTCGTCCCTTTGCCGGCAGACCAGATGAAGACGTCGAGGCTTGGCTCATTCATTACAAACGGGTTAGCGCCGCTAACAAATGGGATGCCGCTTCTCAGCTTTTGTACGTCGTGTTCTTTCTGACGGATACTGCATTAATGTGGTACGAGAATCGGGAGGAAACGCTTACGGCGTGGGAAAGATTTGTTTCTGAAATCAAAGAGCAATTTGGCGACCCAACAACGATAAAGAAAGGAGCAGAACAGACGTTAATGCAACGCACTCAAGTGCCAGGTGAAACTTGCACGACCTACATTGAGGAAGTCATAAAGCTATGTAGGACCATTGACTCCGGAATGTCTGAGGAAGACAAAGTCGGGCACATTCTAAAAGGAATCGCCGAGGATGTTTACAGTTTCCTCATCGCAAAAGACACCTTGACATCTGTCACCGATGTCATTCGTCATTGCCGCACTTTTGAACAACTAAAGACGAGACGCATCACGCCGAAGTTCGGCAGGCTACCCAATATGACGTTCATCGCGAGCATAGACAGCAACCAGGCGCTTGATCTTGCAACAACAATCCGGCAGATAGTACGTGAAGAACTCGGCCTGTACGCGCAAGTGGCAAACCGCCCAAGCACTCATACCCCCTACCAGCCACCAGAGTTCGAGCGAAACGTTGCTTCATTCTCCTCGCACCGAGTGGCGGAGGGCTTTGAGGATTCTGATGCCACACCTCAGTATCAGCCACGTCTATACAATAGAGGCCCTGCCTATGACCCACGATCACGACGAGCACAGCCACATTCTTATACTCAGTGCTCTCAGCCAGACTACGTCCCGCTGCGGCAAGGACAGTAGCGACCCTACTACCAAGTTGTAACTTACGACGAATACAATAAATTACAGAGAGTGGCAGAAACCCGTTCTTCGCGTGATAACGAACTTCCTCGCCGACAGCAGCGGCCCAGGATTCGTTCCATTGTATATAGTATAAACCGTGACCCTCCCGTGTGCTACAGCTGTGGTTTCACTGGGCATATCGCTCGGTATTGCCGCCAACAACGCCGCCAATCACGAAGGACACCAGCCATGTCTTCGCCACCAAGACCCGGTGCTTCATATGACCTGCGGACAACCGACCTGTTTCCAAGGGACCGTTTTTCGCGCGAGACCAGACGCAGTGATTCGCCAGCATCCGAGCGGAGTTTGACACAACCACCCAACCGTTCTCATCGCTCGCCGTCTCCTGTGCGTCGTTCTTCTCCGCCGCCGGGAAACTAGCATCCGCGGCCAATGGAGGTAAGGTCGCCGGACGGTCTTTTCAAGATATACCTCCGCCTATTGTTATGATCAAAAACAAAGTGAATGTGTTGATTAAATGAATACCGACGATGACGTTAGTTGACACTGGGGCCGTGCCAAGACTCTTCGTCTTCCTCTGCTTCTCTTCTCTACCTTTTTCGAGTCTGTTACAATATATATATATATATATATATAATGAGATCTAACAGAGAGTAATGCCAAGCAAGTTATTAAAACCAATAGAATATAAATAAGAAGACAGAAAAGTGGATGAAAAATTACCAACTATGAGCAGGAATCGAACCTACGACCTTAGAATTACGCGTTCGATGCTCTAACCACTGCGCTATCACAGCGACGTTCCCTCTATCCACTTTTTTGGGTTTATCTGTGAATTTAGAAGTAGGAGTGACAGGCATTACTGTCTGTTAGATCTCATTATTATTGTGTTAAAATACGGAAAAACGAGCCCTTAGGTATACACTTCTTTCCCATATATATATATATATATATATATATATATATATATATATATATATATGCAAACCATTTACTATTCCCTAAATCATGCACATTGAATATGAGCACTGCTATTTAAACAAAGCATTATATTCTTTATTCATCCCACTCAGCCAATAATGATGAGGTCCACATTAGAAGTCACCAGGCCTGTCAAATTATTTGAGAATTCATATGTGCATTTCTCAAGATGGTGACCATGAAATTCGTAAAACTGAAAAAATCTTACCTTTACGCCTGCAGGCATGTTATATTGTACTCCAAATAATTTTGCCAGTAACTTTTTCAGACATCAGCGAGCATGTTAATTTTCACAATTATGTGGCATATACATACATCAGTCATTGAACAAACTGTAAGTTGTCTAGAGACTACAACTTAAGCCCCTTCTAAATATTGTAACGCTTTTGTGAACGGCATTTATGTATAATGGTGAAGGTGGCTTAAGCGGTGTTTTTGCACCAGGTTAGAACAAGACCAACAAAGTTTTGATGAAGGGTTTATGTTTAGGGCACAACTTTTTGGCTTTCTTGCAAGGCGCGTTTCGCCAGATAAAGTAATAATGGCATGCGCCAGTTGGCCTCACAATGGCACCAAATATCAATCGCATGTGGCGTTGCTATGGCAACTGACGTGGTCACGGCATGATCTAAAGCTTGTAGTGTGCAAGCTCGATATCCTGAGAGTTTGTAAACTTCCAGCTTTAATTCCTAACGATTCCTAACATGCCATGACTCCACTTGCTGACAAAAAAATTCATATTTCCAACGAAGTGTTGGTGGCTACGGCAACACATCTTTGTGTTGTAGTTGCGTCGTCCCACCGGTAAATATCTGCTACGGTCAGCAGACCGACAGGCACGCGGCGTTGTTACTTAATCTGGTTGAACGAGTTTCACGAGTGTCTTGACCTAATGAGCAGCTATCTTACACTGCGTTCAGGGTTAGGGTCTGCCCGCATAGATTGATGACGCAAACTACAAGTGGCTTAAGTGGTCTTCATTTCTCGCTCAAATTAGGTCAAATGACAAAATTTTGAGGCTGGTCTGGCATTTTGGCGCAGGGTGGCGCAATTTCGGGCGATATCATGGTTTTCACGCATCTCGGCGCACAAATGAACAATTTCATCAATTTGGCGCACTCAGTGCAGCTGCTCCACCCCTGCATTTGAGCATCACGTAGCAAACTTCAAAATACTTCTTTGGTTTTTTTTTCACGACATTGGCTAAATGAAATTTTACAAA
The DNA here is from genome assembly GCA_013436015.1 of Rhipicephalus annulatus. Taxonomy (NCBI): domain Eukaryota; kingdom Metazoa; phylum Arthropoda; class Arachnida; order Ixodida; family Ixodidae; genus Rhipicephalus; species Rhipicephalus annulatus. The sequence goes on from WOVY01000246.1 coordinate 521,432, forward strand.
CCATCGTATGCTAGGTCTAGCACCCACTGAACACAATATACTTCATTTTTACTGAGTAGAAGCTATGTGGAACTCCCCCAGTAGACGCCTTCAACATTTCGTACGTCACTGTGTTTGGCATGGCAATCTCAGTGTAATCCCCACCCAAATTTTCTTTTTGCAAGTTTTCTCTTTTGCCGAGCAACATGTCGCGGCAAGAAAATTGTTTCTGGCATAGTGAAATTACAGTTACTAATATGAAAAAAATTGTTTTGCTCTTCTGTGTCTCTTTAAAGAGATTGCAAGCACGCTTTACGACAAAACTGCTGCAGGAATTAAACCTTCAGTTTTTAGACCTAATGCTAACGCCTTACTCAAACTGGGGTCAGACGGCTGAAACTAAATAAGGAGCAGTTTTTAAAGCAACGAAATTTCAATTTTGGAGCAGATAGCAGCCTTTACTATGTTGTCCAAGGTGTTTAAAAATACGAATGTTTAGCAATGTGGGGGCACCAGTGCATATTTTAATTGGTTTGGTTTGCTTTGGTTTGGATTTTGTGGTACATAGGCAGCTTAAGCTATCATGCACCGAACGCATGGTATGATTGTTTTTAAATGTTGGGATGCCTCGCCGAGTTTTTGCCTAGGCAAGGGCCTTGAGGATACCAACCATGTCTAAAAAAAACCTCGATCGTCTTCTCAAAAGTGGGAATTCCTACGAGGTGTTCCTGTTTATTAAGATGATGCAGTGTATAAGTTTAGAGTTTGTCTAAAAGTCCTGCTTCTTTTAAGAAGCCAAAAACTTCTGAGTTATCCAAAAGCGCGTCTTCACACAAAAGCAGTGCAAGATGAAGAGTTATATGTTGTATGTAAAATACGATAAAATGTTTTTTCGTAATTTTTCTAGTTTAGTGCATGACAATAAAATATAATTTACTGATAGCTCACCTCAGCTATTTGGACACGGAGGTTTGTCCTCTTTTGCCAATAAGTAATTGTGCGTGAGATGTGTGTGTCCAATGCGTAAATGACATAAAACTACTTCTATGAACCGTCCTTGGTGTGAGCAGGACTTCCATTCTTCTAAGGTGGTTTTCAGAAGGTGGAGCTTGTTTTCTGTTTCTGAGTGTCATCTTGCCTGCCATGCATTTTTGAGTTTGTGTTGTACTGATTTTACGGCATCTTTGTAGGGAATGCTGATGTTCTTTATTTCTTTACGTCGTGCTTTTGCTGCACAATCATCTGCTTTCTCGTTACCACAGATTCCAACGTGGCTCGGTATCCAGCAAAGCTTTATGTTGTGTGCCTGTTCTATATCTGTTACTATGTTGTGTAGGATGTCGCTTATAATTGGTACTGACGCATTTCTCGGATGAAGGGCTCTTAATACGCCTAATGAATCTGTGTATATTATACCTTTCTCGATTATTATTTTTCTGATTTTTTTCACCGCTATTAATACAGCGTAGCATTCTGCGGTAAATACGGATGCACATTGCGGTAACCAAACTGTATGTTCCCAATATTGTGTATTACCGCACTTCCAACTTATTGTATCGATTTGAAACCATCGGGGTAAAGTGCTGTGTGTCTCGCATGTTTTGCCTGAATGACTGGAAATTATTGTAGTATATGCCCATGCGGGGTTTCCTTTTTTTGAAATTGAGTCAGCGTGAAGTCGCACACAGAGGGGAGGCAGTACCAAGGAGGGAGTGCATTCGGTCTTTGAGCAATCATCGGCAACGTGTCCTTTATATTTAAATCGTGGCACGTCTCTTTAAATCTGAGAAGGAGTGGCCTAATTGCTTGGGGTTTGTTGATAAACAGTGTTCTAAATGGGCATTGATTTACTATAGCGTGACAAAGGTGGTTGGGCATTGATCGAATCTTTAGAACGTATGACCTTGTGAGCATGATTATTCTGTCTCCCAGTGGCGGTTCATTTGCTTCTACCTAGAGTATTTTTATAGGTGACGTCCTAAATGCACCGGTTGCGAGGCGCAGACCTTGATTGTGTACCGGATCTAGCTGTTTCAGATAAAATTTTCTCGCTGATCCATATGCTATACTACCATAATCTAGGCATGATCGTACAACAGAGCGGTAAATTTGTAGTAGGCCTGTCCTAACTGAACCTCAGCGTTTGCGTGAAAGAACCTTCAGTATGTTCAGAGATTGGGATGCTTTTTTTATTTAACGCTTTTATGTGTGGAAGGAATGTAAGCCTTTTGTCAAATACTATACCCAAAAACTTATGCTCTTTCGTTACTGGAATTTCGGTTTGATTTAGACGTAAGGTAGGATCTGTCTGTATGCTTCGTTTTAGAGAGAAGAGAAATGCCACGGTTTTTTGTGCAGAAAAGCGGAAACCATTTCTGTCTGCCCATGTTGCTGGTTGGTAATCACTAACTGCACTTGTCTTTCACATGGGGAGGTGTTGCAGAATGTGCTAGCTATTTGGAGGTCGTCCATGTAGGGTGAGTACATGATGGACTTAGGTATTACTTTGCTCATCGAGTTCATTTTTATGACAAATAGTGCTGTGCTTAGAATGCACCCTTGGGGTACGCCATTTTCTTGAGTGAAACTTTTCGATAGTGTTAAACCTAGGCGTACCTGAAATGAAGAAAGTCTTTGAGGCAGTTCAACATCCTTCCGCAAATTCCTAGGTCAGCCAGAGCCTGGAGGATTTCAAACCTCCAGGTAGTGTCATATGCCCTTTTAAAGTAAAAAAAGACGGCCAGACGATATTTTTTGTGTACGAAGGCTTCACGGACGGTGTGTTCGAGTCGTCCTAGGTTATCAGTTGTGCAGCATGATATTTTAAAACCGCACTGATGAATATCGAAGAATTTTCGTGATTCTAAGACGAATGACAGCCTGATATGAACAACACTATTGAAGTACTTTGCGAAACAGCTGGTGATAGCTATTAGTCTTTATCTACTAGCACTGGTTGGTGGCTTTCCCGGTTTCAATAAAGGGATGATGATGGCTTTCTTCCAGGCTTCAGGTAATTTTCAGGATATCCAACTTTTGTTGAAACATGTTAAAAGTATTTCAACGGCGCGTTCGGAAAGTTGGGCTAACATTTCATAGTGTATCTCGTCAGGTCCCAGTGCACTTTTCTTTGCTGCTGTCAATACTGTGCGTATTTCTTGTTGTATGGTTAGTTTGTGTTTCCACTTGTTGGAAGTGTTTGTTTTTGGGCTGCGTGTTTGTGTTTCAGAGATTATTGTGTATAATGTGACGAGCTGGAAACAGCACAGCAGAATTCACTTAGAATATTCGCCTGTTCTTCAATACTTGTCTGTACACCAGGAGGTGTCAGCAACGGTACAGTGAACGGAGAAAACTTGCCGTCTACCTTCCAGACCCGTTCCCACAATTCCTTTGATGTGGTGGTGCTGTTTATAGAAGAGATGTATTTTGCCACGATGCTTTTACGGCATTGTGAAGGATGTATCTGGCCTCTAACTTTTTTAAAACTTACAAAGTTTTCCGGTGTTGGGAACCTTCGAAAGGTCCCCCAGGCTTTATTTTGCTTCTTTTTAGCTTCTCTGCATTCGTATGTATACCATGTTTTGCGATTTTCTATTGCGAGTCTAGATGCCTGAGGGATAGATAGCTGAGCAGCTGTTACGATGCAGTTTGCAATACATTCGTTTTGTTCATCTATGTTGAAGTCTTCTGTCTCTGGTTTTTCCAGACAAGCCTTTACTTGGAATAGGTCCCAGTCGGCTAAATGTAGCTTCCAACGTCGTGATTTTTGTATAATGACTTGAGGTGTTGTTGTTTGGCTGGTTAGTATGGGCAGATGATCGCTTGCATATGGCTCGTTTAGTATATCTCACTTAAAATCCATGAAAACAGAGGGTGAACAAAATGATAAGTCTATGCAGCTCATTTTTCTTGAGCTAGGAGAGCAGTAGGTTGCTTTTCCTGTATTAAGTAGGCATATGGTATTGCTCAATAAAAACATTTTAATGATATGGCCTCCAGTGTCAGTTTTTTCACTACCCCAAAAAACGGAGTGTGCATTAAAATCTCAGACCACGAAAATGGCTCTGGCAGCTGTTCTATAAGGTGTTCTAATTCAGAAATGGATATTTTAAGATGTGGCTCCAAATTTGCGCTGCACAATGCAATCAATTTATATGTTTGTATGGTGGCCGCCACGGCTTCTACTCTGGTTGTAAGTTTGTGTTCTTGCGCTGGTATTCCGCTCTTGACCATAATTGCATCACCACCTGAGAGCCTAGTTGCCTGCTCTCGGTCGTGCCGGCAAACACTGTAGTTTTTCAAAATGTTTCTATGTTTAGGACCTTGATTAGTTTCTTGTGAACACAGGGCTACTGGGGAGAAAGTGGCTAGTATGCCCTTTTTATCGTTCAAGTTATGTAGGAGTCGCCTGCAGTTCCATTGTATAAACTCTGTGTTGTATGTTACGGGTAGTGTAAAACTTCAGTTTTGTTATGAGGCTCAGTGATCCTGGGCTTGTCTTTTTTCTGATCTTAGGAGTCCCGCCGTCGTTCTAACGTCGATGGTCCAGGACTACCCTGACTTGTGTCCATCGCATAGCCTAACACGACGGACGTCCGTCTTGATTGTACGGATTTTTTCTCGTTTAGCCTCGCCGCACGGAGAGAGGCTTTGAGGCTCGCTGACCCTAGGGTTCGCACAGCCTGAGTTTTAGGTAGTGGTGCAGCGGGAGCTGCGTCCACTTTGGGCGCTGGGTGCCATGCCCTGACGCCACTAGGTGTGCCCTGGGCAGGCACAGAGGGCCGCTGTGTTGCCATGCCCTGTTGTAGTACAACGGAGTAGCTTCTGCTTCCCATCAACGAATGAAGCTTCCGCGTTTCTCTGAAGCTAATGTTTTCCTTAACTTCGCGAGTTACAATGCTTTTTCTCTTGTTTCCACATTGGGCAAGCACGCGAATACGCAGGATGACTACCCTCGCAATTGACACAGTGGTGTGGTTTGACTTGGCATTTTTATCTATTTATTTTATAGAATACTGCGGACCAAAATCTAAGCAGGGTGAGCATACATGAAACACACTAAATAACAGATTGAAACAAGGTTGCAAAGCGTTTTTTACCCACTTTCTTTGCATAGAAGCCAGCGAGGGTATGACTTAAAAAAAGTACCAATAGAACAACAAGGTGAGAATACAATTCTAAGAAAGTCGTGGAAAAATAGTATTTACACAAATATTCAAGAGTGTTGACGAAATGCTTCGGTCGGTTTATTCCAATCATCTATTGTTTTTGAGAAGAAGGATCACCAAAAAGTGTCAGTTCTTGCGAAGATTGGAGTTAGGAAATGAGAATAGTGGTGCCAAGTGGGTCTGCTTAACAAGATAGATATGCATACTGCGGTGTCTAAGGATAGCCTGTGGTTTACTATGCCTGAAAGAAACTGTAGCCGACTTTTTTTCTTTGAATTTGTGATATTTCTATACCATTTGGCGTTAGTAATGCAGTGGGGGAGTCAGTTGATATAAATTTACTATATGTGAATCGTACTGCTTTTCTTTGAATTCTTTCGAGGTATTGAACGTTAATTTTTGTTTGTGTATCTCAAACTATGGAGGCGTAGTCAAGTTGACGCCTAATTTAGGAAAACTAGGAGCGGAGTATAACAGTAGGCGGAGCAGTCTTGTGCTTGTGGCGGAGAAGGCATAATTTACGGAAAGTGGCAGAGCAGATGTTATATATGTGCAAATTCTAGGATAAGCCTAAGTATTTATAGGAGGCTACTTTAGGTCAAGGTGCTTCAGCTAAATTGTATGTGTAGTCTAATGGGACGTTGGGCGTTATGGGAAGATACACTTATTTGTTTGCATTAGAAAGCATTCCCAAATGTTCACACCATTTTGATACATTGCCTAAGTTAGTATTAAGGTCACACTGGTGACTAGTGCAGGTTACATCTCTAAACAAAACACAATCGTCAGCAAATCGACTAATTTGTACCGTGGTGCTAATTACATCGACAATGTCCTTAATGTAGACCATAAACAGAAGGTGGCCTAGTACGCTCCCCCGCGGAACGCCAGAAGTCACCGAAAGGCAGCGTGATTGCTTATCGGAAGTATCTTCGTGAGAGGCACATTCAGCACATGTGTGTTAGCCTCTGCATCTCTGTGAGCCGTGGCCGTATTGTTGGCAATTAGAGCAGCGTCGCGAGTTTGGTATGTATGGGCGAAGTTTGAGTTTAGTGTATCCAATCTCCACAGTTTCTGGTAGTATGCTCAATGCGAAAGTGAGAACGAAGTGCTTTGTTTGTATTTCCTTTTTTGTTATTTGATTTTTATTCTATACACATTTGTAACGTTTTGGTCCTTCAGTTCATCCAGGAGTTCTTCTTCACTAACATATTTGAGGTCATCATGAGAAATGGCGCCTCGGATAGTGTTTAGTGATCGGTGATGTGTAATAGACACTGGAATGTCTCTGAAGGCAGTATTTTTTGAAAGGTTTTCACACTGGTTCTTGTACAGTACTTCCAAAAGAAAGTCACCATTAGCTAGTTTCTTAATTTTACACACTTGCCCTAAGGTGTAGGTTAGGGTTCTGGATACATTAAAGGGGGAGACAAGTCTCGCTGTTCTTTCTGCGTGCTCGCTGTGAATCACATGAAATTTCGGGATTGTGCATTGGTTGTTAGTGAAAAATTTTGATGTTACATCGGTGCACGTTTTTCATTGAGGGCGGCGATCAGGTGAAAATACTGGAGAGTCCACCTATTTTGTGTGTGCTTCAGCCGCAGTAGCAGCCGTCCACCACGGAGCCCAACGAGGGCACAAGACAGGGTCTCACGTGCAAGACCTGCCCACGCCAGCTGTATACCACGACTATAACCGAATAAGGATTAACTCAGGGTGGTTAGCCATACAAGGTTAACCCTTGCCACCAGAGAGCAAGGAAGCAAATAGAAGAGAGGAGTAGACAGGACAAAAAGTGGGAATAAGGACGAAGATGTAGAGAGAGAGAGAGATAGTAAAAGGCAACTGGCGACTTCTCCTGGTTGGGTAAGCCCAGGAGTGCAGTCTGCGTCAATAAGGGGCCAAATGGGTGTGTTGCCTCTGTCGGGAGCCTTGAAGGTCCAATCACCCGGCATCGGGTCAACCCCCAAGATCCACTTTTCCCCGGACACGGCAAAGCCACGCACGGCTAGGCATGGGAGGAAGTCGAAACTCCCCCGTTAGCTCGAGTCCATGGTGTCACTACACACCAAACGCCTGCTCACGCGGACGCCCCGGCAGGGTATTTTAATTGGCTTATAGTATATATAACTACTGAAACAGATTTTGAAGGAAGTTTATGAACAGGTTATCGCTAATTATGAACTGCACGACTTTTTACATACCACACACGTAACCTACGTAACCTTCGTAACACGTGAAATAATATCTAAAAAAAGGTTTTGTTGAAAGCTAGGTTCTGCTTAAACATTAAAAAAACATCAAACTAAAAAATTAAAAAATTATGATTGTACAAGAATCTTAGTGACGTAACAGTGGTCGTTTAAAAAAGCCTAATATGATAGCGTCAAAAGCTTTTAACCAACAAAAGCATGCTGCACTGCCGTTCACGGCCACCTCATGCAAGACCACCTCCAAGAGTGCAATGCGAGAGCCAAGAAGTCTCGCCGCATAGATCTCATAAAGCACGAGCAAAAGCCACTAAGTTATAAGCGCATGATACTGATAACGCCTCTCCAGATGAGCAATCACACGTTATTATTATAGCAGAAGTTGGCCAGTTTTATATTTTTTCAATATCTATAGGTGATCACCGTCGATGAAGAACTCCCTAAATACATCGACTTGCGATTGCTGCCTGCGCCGCTCCGTGACTCACGTAAAGTGCTCGCGTACCACAGGTGAAAACATCCCTGTCCACACAAACCAACCGCTGATCATATAGAGGCATGTTTTATTGCAAAAAAGAAGAAACGAAAGAAAACGAAGTCAGACTGCCGCTGACCGAAACACTGATTAAGACAAGCCAAAAGCTCGTGTAGCCCAGGGCCCGCCCGCATGCACTGACACCTCATTGAGCACTTGTTGCGAGTTTCGATTACAAAACAAAGCAGTGGCGAATCACCAATAATGAAAACTGCGACAAGAGATTGCTGATGCGTAATGAGTCACAAATAAAGCGCCACGGTGCCCGTTAATATTGCTTACAATGGTTTGAACAATCCTTTTGTCACCGCGGCTTCGCATGGAACCAAGTGTTTCTCTCTACCTGCAGACACTGATGTGCGGATTTCATTTGCGCTGGCTTTTTTAAATGCAAAATTCAATGAAAACTCGCCTGTTTAAATAAATTAGTAGCTAATGGGTGTAAACCGGGAATAGATTGCACCCATTTTGTCACTCAGCGAACAGATTTTTAGAACACATGTGCATGTGCCAGAGCATCCGGGAGACACATCGGATGCAGGGAAAAATTACTTCACGTTTACAGTTACTTGCTCACAGCAAACACGTACTCGTAGGAACCGCATGCAGCAGCGTCAACATGAAAGCCACAATGTCTGGAGGAACCCGCAATGCACGAAAGAGAACCGGAGAGTCAACCCCGCTATGCTTGCCACCCAACTCAGTGGTTTTCGCTAGCCGACAATGGCACTACAACGCACAGCCTTGCTAGTAGAAGCAGCACACACTAAACCAATTCTGACCCTTAAGGGTGTCAAAAAGGGTGCCGACACTCCAAGCACACCCTTTGAGCACCCTATTCACGTCTCAGCACCCTACAAGCGGAACCTAAATGGTGAACACATCAAAAGGGTGGAAACTAGGGTGCAAAAAGGGTGCAACAACTAATGGGTGATGATGAGAACCCATTTAGGGCACAGTCGCTGACAAAGCTTTGTGAGTAACGTGGTCATAGAGCATAACCAACAGCTTTTAGAGGTCTACTGGTTAGACATCATGGTCTCTATAATGGCCCCACCGCAGTTACGGATATCTGAATAGCGATAGTGCCCGGCTGAACGTAAGTTCTGCACTGGTTCTTGTATTCTTGCTGCCTTTTTCTCGTCGCCTCACGGCTGGCACTGACCAAGCTATGCGCTACAAACTTACTAGCCAATGGCGGAGTACGCAGCTTGTAGAGCTACAACAGGATTGTGACTTACACATATAGAGCTCTCGGCCTCCTTTGCGCCTAACATTGAAAACAAAGCTTCGTCCGTGACATTATATATAAATCATACATTTGTTAATGCAAAGAAATACAAACCAACAAGACCGTGGTAGATAAAATAGTTTTTGTGTTGTACAAATATTTGTTAACCTTACAATGTATCAGTTGACACGTGTTACCAATTTTTATGGCAGGCAATAGACTTTGACGTTCTAATAATATAACATTAAAGAAACGTTTTCTTGATTTTGTTCATAGAAATATCCTTCAAAGCAAGTTAAAACGAGCCTTGACTAAAACCTTTTTCTAAAGTCATTAAATACAGCTGAAATAATGTTTGCCATCTAGTACGCCTATTTTGTTGTGACAAGTTTTGCTTGCTGCCAGTACTTTGTACTAATATACAACCGATTTACACTGTTTTAACAGCCAGCTTAACCACTCAACCAATGTACAAATGTTAACAAGGTATCGGTATAAGAAATACACAAGCAAGCAAACGTTTCAAATTTCGCGCGCTCTTTCATATTTCAAATTTCGCGCGAATACGTGTTCTATCATTTTGATTTTCAAAGGTAAGAAATATTCTTTGCAATACATATTAGCGTATCTTCTATTTTCACTACTTTTTACTATGAATTTAAGGAGAAACAATCTGTTTGCTTATCATATAAAAGATTATGTGCGCAAATGCGGATCGGTGGCGTCAGAAGGACAGAAATGACGGAATCTTCCTGGATACCGCAACGGCCGTGTGCCGAGCGTTTAAAGTCGATTTTTCATGTTGTTCAAAGTGTGCTTGCGCTGTCTTTCGTGTTCTGTCGGTGCTTCTTGTTACAAAGATACACTATACTCCAGAGAGGACCGGCTGCTTCGTACCGTCGAGCGCTTGCCAAACTAAAAAGGTAGGTGGATGTTTCTGTTGTCAGCGCTTTGTTTTTTGCTTCTCCGGCCAAGGCCGCGGCGTGCCCGATCCAGGCTGCTGTGCTTCCACTCGCGTTCTCGGCTCTTCACGAGCTTAACACCGAAAGCGCTATAGTATAATAACGTGGTGAACTAAGGTTTTCCAAGCTGGTAGACGATAAGTGAGTTTTTATTAACGTAGCGAGCCTGCTGGCATGTCTGATTTCATTAGGCTCAAGTTTAGGCTCAGGGACGTTACGTGCGGATGAATTTTTTTTATTTTTTTATTTTAGTTTTTTGTGCCGTGTGCTCAGATTTAGGTGCACGTTAAAGAACCCCAGGTGGTCTAAATTTCCCGAGCCCTCCACTACGGCGTCTCTCCTAATCATAGAGTGGTTTTGGGACGTTAAACCCCACATATTGTCACGAGGTTGTAACACACGCAGCACTTGGGAGGAAGCACGCAGGAGTCAGGGCGGTGTCAGGCGAACTGTTTATTGGGCGAACTTGTGCCCAGCAAAACAAGGCCAAACACAACTCACAGCAACAGCGGCGTGAACAGTCGTCGGCCGACGGAAAAAAAAGACTCCCAGTGGCGCACTGCGCCGGCTTTTATACACGCGTCGTAACGCGTTCCAGAGTGGCATACAAGATAAACGCGGCCTGCGTTGCGCTTAACAGATACACGCGTCGTAACGCGTTCCAGAGTGGCATACAAGATAAACGCGGCCTGCGTTACGCTTAACAGATACACGCGTCATAACGCGTTCCAGAGTGGCATACAAGATAAACGCGACCTGCGTTGCGCTTAACAGAAAGTGATAGCGGCTTTCTTTGTAAACCAAAAGAACCGCACGTGTCACTACCCCCCTCTGAAAAAGCATCGTCCCGATGCTAAAGACAGAACCTAAGAGAGAGTACATGCAATAAATTACATTAACATTGCGTCACAGCTAATCAGCGCGCGTAATAAGGTTTAAGTCGCACCACGTGTACGACTTCGGGTCGTGCACGGCGTCGTTGGGATGACGTTAAGCCATCGGGCACGACCTCATAGTCCAGTTCACCACGACGTCGGACTACCTTGTAGGGTCCAAAGTAGCGTCGCAGGAGCTTCTCAGACAATCCCCGTCGTCGTATCGGCGTCCAGACCCAGACAAGGTCGCCGGGTTGGTATTCGGTGTGGTGTCGTCGAAGGTTGTAGTGGCGCCTGTCGACCGTCTGTTGGCTCTTGATACGCAGGCGGGCTAGCTGTCGAGCTTCTTCAGCGCGATCCAGGTAGCTGGCGACGTCGAGGTCTTCTTCGTCGGTGCCGACCGGTAGCATGGCGTCAAGCGTCGTTGTTGGGCTCCGTCCGTAGACGAGCTTGTATGGAGCAAACTGCGTCGTTTCCTGCACGGCCGTGTTGTACGCGAAGGTTACATACGGGAGTATGGCGTCCCACGTCTTGTGTTCGACGTCCACGTACATGGCCAGCATGTCGGCGATGGTCTTATTTAGACGCTCGGTGAGGCCATTCGTCTGTGGGTGGTACGCGGTGGTTCGGCGGTGGCTTGTCTGACTGTACCTCAAGATCGCCTGCGTTAGGTCAGCCGTAAAGGCCGTACCTCTGTCGGTGATGAGGACCTCGGGGGCTCCATGGCGGAGGACGATGTTCTCAATGAAGAACTTGGCGACCTCGGCGGCAGTGCCCTTGAGCAAGGCCCTTGTTTCGGCATAGCGGGTGAGGTGGTCAGTCGCTACGACAATCCATTTGTTGCCAGAAGTTGACGTCGGGAACGGCCCCAGTAAGTCCATGCCAATTTGTTGGAATGGCCGTCGAGGTGGTTCGATGGGTTGCAGAAGTCCGGCTGGCCTAGTTGTCGGCATCTTGCGTCGCTGACAGTCTCTGCATGTCTTTACGTAGTGGGCGACGTCGGCAGTGAGGCGAGGCCAATAGTACTTCTCTTGTATTGAATTGAATCTTTATTTTCATGTCTAGTACAACATGAAGGATGGCGGGAGTAAAAGCTGCACTAAAACAGCTTGACTAGCTCCCGCTACCTAAAAATAAATGGGTCACAAGCAGTGGCATACAAATGAGAACAAAAGCATAATGTACAGAAATTCCCATGCTATTGGGAATAAAATAATTACATAATCTGAACGTAAACAGGATACAACAGTTCCTACGAATAGAAGAACAAAACATCAGTAGCTTGAAGAGGCTGTGTATACATGTGTTGAAAAATACATAAGAGGTCAAGCGGATACACAAGGGTAGATTTCATCATAATACAATTTATAAGAACAGAGATGCAATATTTTTTGTGGTCATGGTTTCTATATTTACGTCATTGCTGCTTAAATAATTTAACATTCTGGGAATAACACTGCGTACCATTTGGTCACCGTACTTTGTGCGTGATCGTGGTATTAACCAGAGGTTATGCTTACGGGTATCATATTTATTTTCCGAAGGTTGCAGGTTGGCTAAGTCAGATAGTACAGTTTTTTGCTTCAGCTCTTTTTTTATAGTCCTACAAACGTTGTAACTGTAAAGATTTTGAAAACTAATTAGTTTATATTTTTGTTGCATGTACATAACTGATTGATATGGTTCTTTCTTAGCAATAATTTTCAGAAATCTAGTTTGAAGTCTAGTAAGCTTCTCAATATTTGTTTGTGTTGTGTCACCCCATACTATAAAGCAATAGTTTACATAGGACATAAATAAGGAATGATAAATAATAAGTATTGTTTTTAATGGAAGTAGATAATTGTTGCGATAAATTATACCAAGTACACGTGCCGTTTTTGTTGCCACCTGCTCTACTTGTGCATCCCATAGCATGTTGTTTGAAAATACGATACCTAATGTTTTGACATTGTCAACTATTTCAATCAGACTGTTATTAAGATAGAGCGGAGAACTTACTTGTACCTGCTTGCCTTTTGCTCGAAATATAACCGCTTTGGTTTTTTCCGCATTTATTAATAGTCCATTGGAACATGCCCATTTATATATCTTCTCTAATATATTATTTCCTTTTTGAAACAACTGGTCAGTATCGTTATGTGCAAAAGATACGCTTGTATCGTCCGCATAAATAACGAATTTTGCTGAAGGGTCTATGTTTACAATATCATTTATATACAAATTAAACAGGAATGGACCTAAAATAATGCCCTGAGGCACTCCAAGGGAATTTGGTTTAGTCACCGAAGAAAAATTGTTTATGCACACGTATTGTTTCCTTTCGCTTAGATATGAGTCGAGCAAGTCTAAAGCAACACCTCGTACACCGTATAAATCCAGCTTACGTAAAAGTAATAGTCTGTTCAGAGAGTCGAAGGCCTTACTGAAATCGATAAAGACATCGAGTACTAGTTGTTTACATTCTATGCTATTTAGAATGAACTCTTTCTGATCAAGGAGGGCAAGCTCAGTCGATCTATGTTTCCTGAAACCGTATTGTGCGTCACATAACATATTATGTTTGTTAATGAATTCTGCCAGCTGGGAGTGAAGAATTTTTTCTATTATTTTAGAGAATACTGGCAAAATTGAGATGGGTCTATAGTTTGCTAAATTATTCTTATCTCCCTTTTTGTACAAGATGCACACTTTAGCAGTTTGAAGTATTGCAGGAAAAATTCCTTTTCCCAAACAAAGGTTAATGATTTCAGAAAATGGTTGGGCAATTATTTCGGCGGTGTGTTTAATTGGTTTGATTTGAAAATCAAAACAATCACAGCAGTTACTATTTCTAAGCCGCATGATTGTTTTATATACCTCGCTTTCACATGTAGGTCTCACAAACATAGTACTTGAGCATTTATTGGAAACGTATGATGTCGCATCAAGAGATGTTTCTGGAAAAGCTAAGTTTACTAGATAATCGTTAAATGTATTGGATAAGTTACTACCATTAATAACACAACCATTAATTGTAATTTCCGTAATTACGCTATTTGAGGTGGGTGTTCCTAACACTTTATTGATGTTTTTCCAAGTGGAAGCAGAATTTCCAGCTGATTGCATAAAAATGTTATGAAAGTAGTTTTGTCTAGCCTTTTGGATGTCCTTATTTAGACGATTACGAAATTTTTTGAAGGTACTAAGTAGCTGTGGGTCACGAGAGACGAGAAATGCATTATACATTACATTCTTTTCATTGATTTGATGCGACAGGTCCCGTGTGATCCATGGCTTCCTAATTTTTTTAGATGGGCGGTGGGTAATTCGAGGGAAGTTATGGTCATATACCTCCTTGAATTTTTCTATGAATGTATTGACAGCAATGTTCGGGTTGTCATTTGCGAGAACATCGTTCCAGGATGTATTAATTAGTTCCTGACGAAAATTTTCAAGATTTTTGGATGTTATAGAACGCACTGGTATGGAAAGTCGTTTCTTTTTTATTCGTTGCCTAATAGCTAAAAATATGGGAAGGTGATCGCTAATGTCGCATGAAATGGTCCCAGCTTTAGTATCCTCAGAACTAATGCTCGTGAGAAAGACATCAATTAATGTAGATGAACAGGCAGTAACTCTTGTTGGCATATTAATCATGTTAGCCAATCCAAAGCTATCAAACAAACACGTCATCTCATGCTGTGAAGTTCCATTAGACAGCATGTCAATATTAATATCGCCGCCGCAAAGAGTTACATGGTTATTGAGCATAGCGTGGTGAAATAGGCTCTCCAAACGAGCCGTGAAAGTTGTAATACTTCCAGATGGAGGACGGTACATAACTGAGATGACGTAATTGCTTAGGACAGCTGTCAGCATTTCACAATCAGGCTCTGAATAACAAAATTCTGTTAAGAGTTGACAATCAAAGGTTTCTTTTACAAGTAAGCAGACACCACCCCCTCTACTGTGCGTGCGATTAACACAGAAAACATTATAACCAGGCATAGCAAATGGGTTATCATCATTTGTGTACCAAGTTTCAGTCAGCATGATGATGTCAAAGCGGAAATGAAGCTCTGAAAACAAGGAATTTAGCGATGCATATTTGTTTCTCGCGGACTGACAGTTTAGCTGAAAAATTTTTATGCCAGGCATATAGTTGTCTCCAATGTATTTATGTAGATCTGATGGTAAAATGAACATGATTCCTAAAAAGTAAAGTTATAAACGATTCTGATTTTTCAAGCCAATTTAGAGAAATCTTCCTTTCTCTTCACCAGAACGGCAGGAAAACCATCTCTGCGTCTCATTAGAACTTTACCGTTCGCACACCACACAAAACGGACGTCATTCTCTCGCGCCCATTGTTTTGCCTCCCGAAGTAGAGTTCGCGTTTGTTTGGTTAAGTTTTCTTGAATCATCACTTCGGATTTGGTATTCCTGAGCTTCTTACGACTATGTAGCCAGCTGTCTCGAACTGACTGTTGTGAGAAACGTACAATGATGCCCGGGGTCCTTTCCGCCTTAGAGGGAAGGCGGTGTATCGCGGTAACATCAGTTCCTGTCAGAGCGGGCATCGCAATTGATGCAGCAATTGCGTTGACCTTATCCAATAAGTTCTCGTGCTCAGTCTTACGAATTCCATGAAACTCGAGATTCAGCCTTCTGTTATGCCGCTCTAGTTCGTTCAGTTCACCTTTTATGTCTAGAATTTGTTTAGTGTTCGAGCTTGATTCTGCGGAATCAACTTTCCGTTTCATATCTGACAACTTGTTATCCTGTTCCTTAATGGCTGCAAGTACTCCATCATATTTGTCAGACAGCATTTGGACACTGGCCTCGATATGGGCAATAGTATCCTTCAGGTTTTTCACTGTCTCTGTTAACTCTGCAATGGCTAAGACACTGGGATGATCGACAACCATCTTTGCCCGTGCTCCTCTGCATGTGGGACAACGCCACTGTTTTTTTGTTGCATCGGATTTCGCTCTAAATGTTCTTTCACTTATGCCTGAGCAAGTTCCTATGTGATAAGAACTGAGGCATTCGCTGCACACCATGCAATCATTATCAGAACCAACACACAAGCCACAATCAAAGCAAGGTACATTAGCAACAGTGCTCATGGTGACAAACTCTTGGGCAACAGTATAGGGCACAGTTAAGTGTGTAGTGTCTTAAGAAATAATAAGAACGTGATGCGATTCACAAACCTGTAAACGTAGAAATGTAGTTTTAGGACGCGCCTTTCCTGTGCCGCTGCTGCTGCCCAAGTGAAGACGGCGTCAGTGGAACTTCCTTTTAAAGCTGCTAGAAGGCAGGGGGGCGTCTTCGTCACGTGTGGTGTCCTCTGCGCTCGGCTTGCTGATGACAGCCTTACAGACACGTGTACGTTCGCGATCCGAGATTCCTAATACAGTTGACGCGGACTGAGAGTTCCACGCAACGTCCTGCGCAGCCGGTCACCGGCTACTCCTTCGCACGTGTCGAGACGGCTGCCCAAAACCTCGCCAGGCAGGAAACACTGTAAACGTAGAAATGTAGTTTTAGGACGCGCCTTTCCTGTGCCGCTGCTGCTGCCCAAGTGAAGACGGCGTCAGTGGAACTTCCTTTTAAAGCTGCTAGAAGGCAGGGGGGCGTCTTCGTCACGTGTGGTGTCCTCTGCGCTCGGCTTGCTGATGACAGCCTTACAGACACGTGTACGTTCGCGATCCGAGATTCCTAATACAGTTGACGCGGACTGAGAGTTCCACGCAACGTCCTGCGCAGCCGGTCACCGGCTACTCCTTCGCACGTGTCGAGACGGCTGCCCAAAACCTCGCCAGGCAGGAAACACTGTAAACGTAGAAATGTAGTTTTAGGACGCGCCTTTCCTGTGCCGCTGCTGCTGCCCAAGTCCAGTGTGCGTGACAGTGTGCGGGAAACACCAAGATGTCCGGCTGTCGGGTCGTCGTGTAATGCTTCCAGAACCTCTGGACGTAACGCTGAAGGCACCACGAGGAGGTGGTCGGCGCGGAGCGGCGAGAAGTTCTTCTTCAGGAGGACGTTGTTTCGCAGGAAAAACGAAGCCAGTCCTCGGCGGAATACTTTCGGCACGTCGGCGGTCTTGCCTTGCAGGTAGTCCATGAGGATCTTGAGCTCTGGGTCAGCTCGTTGGCGTTCCGCGAAGTCGTCGGTACTTATGGGTCCCAGGAAAGAGTCGTCGTCCTGGTCATCCTGGGGCGGCGGATCGACAGGGGCGCGAGACAAGCAGTCGGCGTCGGAGTGCTTTCGTCCGCTCTTGTAGACGACGGTGATGTCAAATTCTTGTAGTCTGAGACTCCACCGTGCGAGGCGCCCTGATGGATCTTTCAAGTTAGCTAGCCAACACAAGGCGTGGTGGTCACTCACGACTTTGAAAGGCCTGCCATACAGGTAGGGGCGGAACTTTGATGTAGCCCAGATGATGGCAAGGCATTCCTTTTCTGTCGTGGAATAATTGGCTTCTGCCTTCGAAAGTGACCGGCTAGCGTAACTGATGACCCTTTCAAGTCCGTTGGTCCTCTGCACGATCACGGCGCCGAGCCCTGTGCTGCTTGCGTCCGTGTGAATTTCGGTGTCAGCTTCTTCGTCGAAGTGCGCCAGTATTGGCGGCGTTTGCAGGCGTCGCTTTAATTCTTGAAATGCCTCAACTTGCGGCGTTTCCCATTTGAAGTCGACGTCGGCCTTCGTGAGGTACGTCAGTGGCTCGGCGATCCGCGAAAAGTTCTTCACGAAGCGTCTGTAATAAGCGCAGAGGCCAAGAAATCGGCGTACTGCTTTCTTGTCGGTGGGTGCAGGGAAGTCGGCGATCGCAGCTGTTTTCTGTGGATCAGGGAGCACTCCCGACTTGCTGATAACGTGGCCAAGGAACAATAGTTCCTCGTAGGCGAAGCGGCACTTTTCTGGCTTCAGGGTAAGTCCCGAGGCTTTGATTATCCAAAGAACAGCTTCAAGGCGCCGGAGGTGCTCGTCGAAGTTGGAAGAAAATACGACTACGTCGTCCAAGTAGACGAGGCAAGTCTGCCACTTCAAGCCTGCGAGTACTGTGTCCATAACCCGTTGAAACGTCGCAGGCGCCGAGCAAAGACCAAAGGGCATGACCTTAAACTCGAATAGGCCGTCTGGTGTTATGAAGGCAGTCTTCTCTCGGTCTCTCTCATCTACTTCGATTTGCCAGTAGCCGGTTTTGAGATCCATCGACGAAAAATACTTGGCATTGTAGAGTCTGTCCAGAGCATCGTCTATCCGTGGGAGGGGATACACGTCTTTCTTCGTTATCTTGTTCAGGCGACGATAATCGACGCAAAAACGTAGGGTTCCGTCCTTCTTCTTCACCAACACCACGGGTGATGCCCACGGACTCGTAGACGGCTGAATGATGTCGTCACGCAGCATTTCGTCGACTTGTTGCTTGATGGCCTCGAGTTCCCGTGCAGAAACTAGGTAGGGGCTTTGACGGAGCGGACGGGCATATTCGTCGGTTACGATGCGATGTTTCGCGAGAGGGGTCTGACGAAGCCTCGATGACGACGAGAAGCAGTCCTTGTATTGGTGGAGTAAGGCTTTGAGCTCCTTTTGTTGCTGCCTGGAAAGGCTTTGATTGACGTCGAAGGCGGGCGCGGACACTGCTGTCGACGTTGCGGCTCCCTGAGAATCGGTGAGGGCGAAGGCATTGCTCGCTTCCACAAATTCGCTTAGATGTGCTACCGTCGTGCCCCTATTCAAGTGCCTATATTCGTTGCTGAAGTTCGTCACCATTACCTTGGATTCGCCGTTATGAAGCTTGGCTATGCCTCTTGCGACGCACATCTGACGGTCTAGGAGCAGGTGCTGGTCGCCTTCGATGACACCTTGTAAGTTGGTAGACGCTTTGGTGCCGACGGAAATGATGACGCTCGACAGTGGCGGGATGGTTACCTGCTCTTCTGTCACATTCAAGGCGTTGTGAGCGACGTTGCAGTCTGACGCCGTTGCATTATCCGTGGACAGCGTGATTGACCCGGATCTTAGGTCGATGACTGCGCCTTGCTGGTCCAGGAAATCCATGCCTAAAATGACGTCTCGCGAGCATTGCTGCAGGACCACAAAATTCACAGAATACGTCTGGCTGTGAATCGTGACTCTTGCCGTGCAGGTTCCAGTCGGTGTTATAAGGTGGCCCCCTGCTGTTCGGATATCCGGTCCTTCCCATGCAGTCTTTACCTTCTTGAGCTTAGCGGCGAAGAGACCACTGATGATAGAGTAGTCGGCGCCAGTATCGACTAGGGCGGTGACGCTGTGGCCGTCGATGATCACGTCGAGGTCGGTGGTTCGTCGTCTGGCGTTCCGGTTAGGTCGGGGCGTCGGATCACGGCTGCGTCGGCGTGGTCCGGTGCTGCTATGTCGCGTCGGCGGCGAGGCTTTGTCGTAAAGACTCTGCTCAGGCGGCGTACTGCGACTACGTCGGGAAAGTTCGTGCGTCGTGGTCGTCGTCATCGACAGCGGCGGCGGCGGCGGAGGAGGATCTTCGGCATTGCGTCGTGCAGCAACCGCACCTCCATCGGTTGCTGCCTTTAGTTTCCCGGGTAGGGGCTTGGGGATCGGCCCCGGTTAGGGCCGGTGTACTGGCGGCGATCCGGGGAGACGTAGCGGCCAGGCGAAGGTGAACGGGATGGTCGTCGTTGTTGCCACTGCGATCCGGCGATGTAGTCGGCGATGTCGCGAGGTCGCTCACCTGGGCGCGGACGCGGCGCGTTCACGTCGAAGCCACGCAGTCCCATCTCACGGTACTGGCAGTAGCGGTAGGTGTGCCCGGCTTCGCCGCAGTGGTAGCATAGTGGGCGGTGGTTCGGGGTGCGCCAAACGTCAGTTTTCCTCGGCGAGCGCTGGATTACTGGCGAGCGGGAAGGCGTCGGGGGTGGCGGCGTTGGCTGGCGACGAAACTGCGGAGACGTTGGGTCCTGGTGTTGGCGAGGAGCGGCGACAGGTCGTCGTGCAGTAGCGGCGTAGGTCATCGCCTCCGGTTTGGGCTGTGGCCGTTCAGGAACGCTCAGTGAGCACTGTAGTTCCTCGCGGACTACGTCTTCGAGAGAGGCGATTTGGGGCTGAGACGATGGCAACATGCGGCGCAGTTCTTCACGAACAATAGCGCGTATGGTCTCGCGCAGGTCGTCGGGGCAGAGTCTTTGGACTTCTGCGACGTCTGGTGACATGCGCCGATCGTATTGGCGGGTCCGCATTTCAAGAGTCTTCTCGATGGTGGTAGCCTCGGAGAGGAACTCTTGTACCGTCTTTGGCGGGTTTCTGATCAGTCCGGCGAAGAGCTCCTGCTTCACTCCTCGCATAAGCAGGCGAACCTTCTTGTCCTCAGACATGTCGGCGTCGGCGTGGCGGAAAAGTCGCGTCATCTCCTCCGTGAAGATCGTTACGTTTTCGTTGGGGAGCTGCACCCGAGTTTCAAGCAGTGATGCGGCTCTTTCCTTCCGCACGATGCTTGCAAAGGTGCGCAGGAAAGCAACGCGAAAGTCGTCCCAGGTTCGAAGCGTTGACTCGCGGTTCTCGAACCAAGTCCTTGCGGCGTCTTCCAGGTAAAAATACACATGACGCAGCTTGTCGTCCGGGTCCCACTTATTGAGGGCTGCGACGCGGTCGTAAATGTCAAGCCAGCTTTCCGGGTCTTCGTAGGTCGATCCGCGGAAGGTAGGCGGCTCTTTGGGCTGGTTGACGACCACGGTTGCCGAAGACCTTGCTTCCGTCATCGTGGATGCCGGCTTCGTAGCAGCCTTTGTTTTCTTGTCCTTGTCGGGGAGCGGCAGGTATTCGGGCGGTAGTCCTTGTTGTCTTCGGCTCACTCGAACGACCGGGTCGGCGTCGTCCTCTTGGCGGCTTGGGCTTGGCTCACGGCTGGACGGGGGCGTACGGTACATGGACCGAGAAGCACCTCCACCAGATGTCACGAGGTTGTAACACACGCAGCACTTGGGAGGAAGCACGCAGGAGTCAGGGCGGTGTCAGGCGAACTGTTTATTGGGCGAACTTGTGCCCAGCAAAACAAGGCCAAACACAACTCACAGCAACAGCGGCGTGAACAGTCGTCGGCCGACGGAAAAAAAGACTCCCAGTGGCGCACTGCGCCGGCTTTTATACACGCGTCGTAACGCGTTCCAGAGTGGCATACAAGATAAACGCGGCCTGCGTTGCGCTTAACAGATACACGCGTCGTAACGCGTTCCAGAGTGGCATACAAGATAAACGCGGCCTGCGTTGCGCTTAACAGATACACGCGTCATAACGCGTTCCAGAGTGGCATACAAGATAAACGCGACCTGCGTTGCGCTTAACAGAAAGTGATAGCGGCTTTCTTTGTAAACCAAAAGAACCGCACGTGTCAATATCAACCAATGAATTTTTTCTGTGGGGAAGGAGGTTAAAGCAAGGTGCGCTGTGCGGCTGTGAGTCGGCGGGCGATGCCCTGCACGCTATGAATCACTATATTTTTGCAATGCCGTCCAACGCCATTCAGGGACTGCGCCTGGAAGCCGTAAGCATCGCCTGTGTGTCGCGTGCGTTGGAGTATTCCGGTGATTCGCGTTGAATTAGATCTTTGCGCATTCAATTTAGAAGAATGGAGAAGAATTACGTAGTATCCGCGTAGGTATTTACGCGGCCTTGTTCGTTTTCTGTGCCAAAGAAGTATATTGCTACGTGCCAGTGCATGAAGCTGAAGAAGACGAAGCAGATAGACTGGCACAAGCTAATCTGTGTGGCTGGCGCTGCTCGCCTAACCGGCTGTAAATACATCAGTGATCGGTGACTACCTCTCTGAGTCAGTCTATTTCCCGTACCATATTCGGTGGAGTTGTGCGATCCCTGTCCTCGCCACGGAACTCCGAAGCGGACGCTCCCTCGCGGCTAACATGACCACTCAAGAGTCGGCTACATCCTCTCCGGTCGCTCCCCCTTCTGCTCGACCTGTCAACCCAGCGCCCACAACAACTTTCGTGACGCTTCCCGCGCTCAAAGACCCCGGCGTGTTCTCGGGCAGCGAGGGTTCCGACGTCGACCAGTGGCTACGTCTCTACGAACGCGTCAGCGCCACTTACAGGTGGGATCCCACTCTTATGCTCGCAAACGTCATCTTTTATCTCGACGGAACCCCTCGTGTTTGGTTTGACAACCACGAGCATGACATAACAAGCTGGGACAGCTTCAAGGCAAAGATCCGTGAGCTTTTTGGCAACATGTCTGGTCGTCGTGAAGCTGCGAAAAATGAGTTGTCAACTCGCGCACAATCTTCCACGGAGCCCTACATCGGTTATATTCAGGCTGTCCTTTCACTATGCCGCCAAGCTGACGAAAATATGTCTGAACCTGAAAAAGTTGCCCATATCCTAAAGGGTATCGCCGACGATGCGTTCAACTTGTTGGTTTTCAACAATGTGTCATCTGTTGATGCGATCATTCAAGAATGCCGCCGGTTCCAACAAGCTAAAAGCAGACGCATCTCCCATCAGTTCCAGCGCCTCCCGAAAACCACTGCGACGTCCTCGTGTCTCGACACATATCATCCACCAGACACCTGTGACAAGTTGACGTGAATCGTCAGGCGGGAGCTTGAAGCGGCTGCTCCCGCTAAGGTGGGAACAACGTCCCCTGACCCCTCTCCGCCAATTACGTTGCCTCTCATTCAAGCAGTCGTCCGGCAGGAAATCGCCAGCTTGGGAATTCACTCTATCTCACCGCCTCCCAGCACCGACTACCAGCCCCGATACACGCCTGCACGTCCCTTCCAGACCGGCTCTCCCTCAACGTGCCAAAATCCGTCCGCATGGGGAACACACGATGACAAGCCGATATGATTCTCGTGTCACAGAATCGGGCACATTTCTCGCCATTGCAGAAGTCGCTGGGGTCCTCCTGCACAACCGTCCTTTCGTCCCTTCTATGCACGTCTTGCCTATCGCCATGAGACCAGCCGCGACAATTTTGCCCAGGAACCTGCTTCTGAACACCGCTTCTCCCGCTCTCCATCCCCCCAACGTCGCCAGTCTCGTTCGCCACAGCCCCGCCGACCATCTTCCCCCGCCTTCCCACGAGGTTCCCCGACGGAAAACTAAGCGTTGCAGCCCCCGGAGGTGGCGCTGCATCGCTCGCACTGACCGAAAATCCTCTTTTGACGATACCGACAACGGAACCTCATAGACGTACAAGTAGATGGCGTACATGTCACTGCTCTTGTCGACACCGGCGCCCAACTTTCCGTGATGACGAGTGATTTTCGCCGCAAGCTCAAGAAGGTTCTCACACCTGCAACCACTCAGTTCGTCCGTGTTGCGGATGGTGGAAGAGCATCTATCGTTGGAATGTGCTCCGCTCGTGTGAGCATTGCGGATCGACACACAGTTGTTCTCTTCAGCGTCCTTGATAAATGCCCCCACGACGTAATCTTAGGCCTCGACTTCCTGTCCGCGCATTCTGCCCTGATAGACTTCGACCAGTACGCTCCGTCTACACTTGCCCGCAACAGAGCCTCTTACACTACGGCCGAGTCGCCTCTGCACAACGGGACACGCGCGCCTCCCTCCACAGACACTGACCTACATAGAGCTCGTCTCAATACCACCAGTTCCCGACGGTGACTATGTTCTGACCCCTATCACCGATGTTCTCATAAGCCGTGACATTACATTACCGCACACCATTCTGTCCGTCGCAGGAAATTCTACGTGCCTCCCAGTTGTCAACTTTAGCTGGACACCTCAAGTTTTGCCACAAGGGATCTCTTTGGTGTTGCTCAGCACCTTAGAAGACAATGTGGTAGATGTTTTCATGATGGCCGCCCCTTCTGACCACCACGCTCAACTTCAGTCTGCGACTTGCTCCGACAGCGCTATTACTTCGATGATCGCTTCCACCTTAACGCCGCAGCAGACTGATGAGCTCCACCGGGTTCTGGTGTCCTACATCGACGTTTTTGACATCAGCGGCCGTCCGTTAGGGAACGCTACCGGTATGAGCCACCGCATAAACACTGGTAGTGAGCATCCTATTCATAGGCGTCCATATCGGGTGTCGGCGGCCGAGCGTCACATCATCCAAAGTGAGGTCGACAAAATGCTCACCAAGGACATCATTGAGCCATCTTGCAGTCCTTGGGCTTCTCCTGTAGTGCTAGTCCGCAAGAAAGACGGTGCATGGCGTTTCTGTGTGGATTATCGACACCTAAACAAAATCACCAAAAAAGACGTTTATCATCTGCCACGAATAGATGATGCCCTTGATTGCCTCTATGGGTCCCACTATTTTTCCTCCATAGACCTTCGTTCAGGCTACTGGGATATAGAGGTAGATAAAATTGACCGTGAAAAGACGGCAGTCATCACCCCCGATGGCCTATATCAATTCAAGGTCATGCCTTTCGGCCTTTGTAACGCTCCAGCCACCTTCGAACGAATGATGGACTCCCTGCTCAGAGGATTCAAGTGGTCCACCTGTTTGTGCTACTTGGACGACGTCACCGTCTTTTCACCAACATTTGAAACTCACATAGAGCGCCTATCAGCCATCCTGGGAGTCTTCCGCCGCGCTGGCCTGCAGCTCAACTCGTCCAAATGTCACTTTGGACGCCATCAAATCACAGTGCTTGGCCATTTAGTAGACGCCAACGGTGTGCAACCAGACCCGGCAAAAAAAAAACCGTCAAAAACTTTCCTGTACCACGAACTGGGAAGGATGTACGTAGCTTTATCGGACTATGCTCCTACTTCCGACGCTTCGTGAAAAATTTTGCGCACATAGCGAGGCCGCTTACGCAGCTCCTCAAGAAAGAAGTCCCGTTTTCGTGGGGCGCCGAAGAGGCTTCTGCGTTCTCGACTCTCGTCGCTCTTCTCACTGCCCCTCCGATTCTGGCACACTTCAACCCTGCTGCCCCTACGGAAATCCGTACAGATGCAAGTGGCCGTGGCATTGGTGCAGTGCTGGCTCAGAAACAACATGGCCATGATTGCGTTATTGCATATGCCAGCCGCCTGCTATTCGCCCCTGAACGTAACTATTGAGTGGGCACGGCGAAATCCGTGGAAACATGGCTAAACGTTTCCTCTACCTTGTGCAGGGCTTGCTGCTCTGTGTCCCCAACGTATCTTCTGGATCTACAACGGCCACCACTGGGTACTCGCCGCATTCGCACCACTTTCCTTTCTGCAAGTCACAGCCGCCCCACGTGGAACCATGTGACGTCATCCCGAAGCTGCTGCCGCCTGGCAGTGCTTGGTCTGTGACGTCATCCGATCATCGACTACTTAAAGACACCTGGAACCCCCCCTCCCTTAGTGGGCACGGCAAAATCCGTGGAAACATGGCCAAACGTTTCCTCTACCTTGTGCAGGGCTTGCTGCTCTGCGTCTGCAACGTATCTCCTGGATCTGCAACGGCCACCACTGGGTACTCGCCGCATTTGCACCACTTTCCTTTCTGCAAGTCACAGCCGCCCCACGTGGAACCATGTGACGTCATCCCGAAGCTGCTGCCGCCTGGCAGTGCTTGGTCTGTGACGTCATCCGATCATCGACTACTTAAAGACACCTGGAACCCCCCTCCCTTAGTAGGCACGGTGAAATCCGTGGAAACATGGCCAAACGTTTCCTCTACCTTGTGCAGGGCTTGCTGCTCTGCGTCCGCAACGTATCTCCTGGATCTGCAACGGCCACCACTGGGTACTCGCCGCATTTGCACCACTTTCCTTTCTGCAAGTCACAGCCGCCCCACGTGGAACCATGTGACGTCATCCCGAAGCTGCTGCCGCCTGGCAGTGCTTGGTCTGTGACGTCATCCGATCATCGACTACTTAAAGACACCTGGAACCCCCCTCCCTTAGTAGGCACGGCGAAATCCGTGGAAACATGGCTAAACGTTTCCTCTACCTTGTGCAGGTTACTAGGTCGTACAGCTCATTTCGAAGCAATTGCCGCTGTTTGGTTGTTATGCCGTGCCCACGGCAGTGTCGTAAAATTGCATACGATTGTTTTTGTGCACTTCGGTTACTACTTTGTGGTGATGTCGAACAAAACCCCGGACCTACCAACCAAGACATGCTGGCTAAACTTTTAGAGGGTCAAAAAGCTCTCCGTAGTGAGGTAGCAGACCTTACAACTAAAACGGAAAACATGTTAGCAGAGCTTACACGGCGTCTTTCAGAAATCGAGACCCATGTGGCTGAAATGAAAACTAAAAATTCAAAATTAGATGACCTGGACAACCTTCTTAAGGTCTACACAAACTCAATGAATTTCCAGGCCCGAAAGCTAACGGATCTTGAAGATCGAGGCAGACGTTCACACTTGATTGTTTTTGGTATCCCAGAACAGCCGGAAGAAACTGAATCTGATCTTAAACAGAAAGTCGTCTCTGAAACATTTCACAGCAAGCTCGGCGCTAAATGCACTTCTGTTGCCCGGATTCATAGGCTTGGAAGATCAGGCTCGAATAAGCCGATTATCTTGTATCTTCAAGACTTCACCGAAAAGCTAGCTGTGCTGAAAAAGGTGAGCAACCTAAAGGGAACTAACATCTTTGTTCAGAACGACTACTCAAAGCAGACGTTGGCAAAACGTAAATTACTGTGGGAAAGTGCAAAGCCGACAAAGAACAAGGCAAGAAGGCACTTTTGGTGCATGATAAGTTGCGTGTAGGTGATGATCTGTTTATTTGGAATGACGTAACAAACAAACGTCAGTTAATTGGAAGCCGTCGGTGTGCCACGGCATCGCCTCAGTCTATCGGCAGTGCACCCGATAACGAAAGTACGGGTAGCAAGTGTTGACCAGCTGCGCAGAAGCAAGTTAGACTGATTAACATGAATGCTCGAAGCATTGGAAATAAAACCGAACAACTTGAGGCTGTACTTTTAGCATACAACCCTCATGTAGTTGTAATAACGGAAACGTGGCTCCACAGCGAAATGTGTGACCAAGACTTAGTGCCTCCAGCTTATCAAATGTACCGCAGAGATAGGGCCTCAAGAGGTGGTGGAGTTGCAGTACTTGTTAAAACAGGAATTACTGTCACCCGTTTACCGGACGTTGAAAGTACAGAAAGCATATGCCTTAGGCTTTCACTCTTCAATAAGTCTTTTGTGTTGTATACAGTGTACAGGCCGCCGAATTCGTTGCCGGATTATTTGTTTAACTTGAAAACCCATATAGAAAATTACAGTAATCAAAAGCTAATTGTCATCGGCGACTTCATTCTGCCTAATATTGACTGGAACCAAATGCAGTCGACATCATATTTGATTAATGCAAATATACTGTTCGATATAATGCTTTCCCACAATCTCGCCCAAATTGTTCAGCAACCAACACGTGTTGGTAATGCTTCGTTCACGTTACTAGATCTTGTGTTCATGCATCGCACTATTCTTGATTGCTGTGTTTGTGTTGAACCCGGCTTATCTGATCACGACATGGTCACAGTTTCTTTTTGCTTGCATTGTAATCGCTCCAATAGTCCACCTAACTCTAAACAGGTCAAAAATTTTTCCCGTGCTAACGATACGAGCATCGAAGATTATCTTGAATGTGAATTGGTGCATTTTGATGGTGACGACGCTGCTGTTCTCTGGGATAAGTTTAAGAAACTATGCTTCCACTGCATTGAACGGTTTGTACCAAACAATAAAAAACCCAAAGTTCACACCAAGGATCACAAGGCCAATAATACAAATGAAGCGTAAAGCCAAGCGCCATCGGAAAAAAGGTGCTCCCTCTAACATTCTCAGGGAAATTCGTAACTCCCTTTCCGAAACTATTAAAAGTGCCAAGAATTTTTATTTTACTGTCAAGTTACAAAACTTCATCAAAGAGGACCCTAAAAAATTCTGGTATTTTATTAGGGACCGTAAAAGCTCTGTAAACCGAATCAAGTTTAACGGCACTATAATTGACAATCCCCAAACTATTGCGAAAAATTTCAACGACTATTTTCATAGTGTTTTTTCAACTTCTACCCTGCCTGTCTCAATTAGCATTGACGCTTCTGATTCAGATCCTAACCTCATTTCTTTCGATGGTGCCCTAAATTTACTGCTGCGAATAAATGTTAAATCAACCCCTGGACCAGACAACATACCCAATGCATTTCTCGTGGCGATATGCCGAAATATTGGCCAAGTACATTGTTGTGATCTTCCGAGCCTTAATAAGTTCAGCAACTTTACCCATCGATTGGAAATTGGCACGTGTTCTGCCTTTTGTGAAAAAGGGGGACCCAGAGTGCATACCAAACTACCATCCAATTTCTATGACTTCCGCATGTTGCAAAATGCTAGAACATATAATTGCCACTCGTATAAACAGCTTCTTAGATGATAACCACATTTTATCTCCCTTTCAGCATGGATTTAGAAAACGGTTTTCCACAGTCACCCAGTTGGTCTCAGTTATTCCTCACATTGCTTCTATTTTAGACAAAGCTGGTCAGGTCGATGTACCGTTTTTAGATTTCAGTAAAGCATTCGACCGTGTTCCCCATAACAAGCTCATCGAGAAATTGCAGACTATAGGGCTTCCAAACTACCTAGTATCCTGGGTGTCTGCTTACCTGAACGGCCGGAAACAGTATGTCGACGTCTGTGGACAGACATCACCTCATCTCCCAGTAGATTCCGGCGTACCGCAGGGTAGTGTTCTAGGTCCGCTGCTGTTTATAATTTATTGCAATGATACTGTTAATGCTATTACTGATTCGGTTAAAATAAGACTTTTTGCAGACGACTGCATTATTTTCACAGATGTACACTCGCCAGATGACCAGGTTGCTCTCGACACTGCCCTTAACAATATTCTTTCGTGGTGTAACAAATTGGGCATGGTGCTCAATTTCGATAAATCTGTTTGCCTTCGAATTACTAACAAGAAAAGTCCCCTTCAGTTTTCCTATTCCTCCAAAATCCAACCCTTAAAAGAAGTCAGTCCATACAAATACCTAGGTATAACGATAACGAATAAGTTGTCCTGGAATGCACACATTGCCGATGTTTCGTCATCGGCTTTCCGTAAACTGTGTCTTTTAAGGCACAAACTCAGAGACGCCCCGTCGCAAGTGAAACTAGTAGCTTATAACACTTTAATACGTCCAAAGCTTGAATACGCTTGTATTGTATGGGATCCGCATACTAAGTCTAACATATATTCCCTCGAAAAGATTCAAAGACGAGCAGTGCGTTTTATTTACTCAAAGTATGGTCGTGGTACATCAGTTACTGAACTAATGCGAGATAACGAATTCCAGACGCTACAATCGCGGCGCCAGCTTCTCCGTCTAAAATTCTTGGACTCACTAATTAACAATAAACTTGGGCTAGACCCATCACATTACGTTACCCCAGTTTCGACCAGGCAAACTCGTCATTCTCATGTCCGATCTTTAACTCCGTATTTTGCGCGGACAGATTTATTTAGGTTTTCTTTTTTTCCTAGAACTGTAACAGAATGGAATAACTTGCCTTCTGATTTCCTCCAAATCTTCGATCTTGATGAATCCAATGTTTAATTCTGTGAATCTTGCCCCCCCCCCCCTCCCAATATCGCTTGATTTTTTTTTTGATGTTTCTCTTCTACTCGCTCTTCTTCTACACAGATGTATTTTAGTCCAGCTGTGTTACTCATGTACTGATCGCGTGCTTTCTTTGTTCTGATGTTTCTTTTCTACTCGCTCTCCTCTTACACAGATGTATTTTAGTAAAGCTGTGTCACTCATGTACTGATATTGTGTTTGTGTTTGTGCCCCTCCTGCTTGGGCCTTTTTGGCCTGCAGTATTTCACAAATAAAATTCGATAACAGAGCGTGAGTGCTTGGCTCTTGTATGGGCGGTGGCGAAATTTCGACCTTATCTATATGGACGCCCATTTTCGGTAGTTACCGACACCACGCACTCTGCTGGCTGAACTCTCTGAAAGATCCATCAGGCCGCCTTTGTCGCTGGGCTTTGCGCCTGCAAGAGTTTTCCTATTCGGTGGTCTACAAATCTGGCCACCTACACCGTGATGCCGATTGCCTCTCCCAGTACCCTGTAGACGATCCTGAGGACGCTGACGAGCCCACGGAGAACTCTATCTTGTCGGTGTCCGACTTCCTTAATATTGGGGAAGAGCAGAAGCGTGATCCAGAGCTGCTTGACATCATCAGCCGTATGGAATCCTCCACAAATGATGCTTCCGTCCGCTACTTTGTCATTCAAAAGGGTGTGCTATACCGTCGCAATTTCCGACTACACGGGCCCAACCTTCTCATTGTTGTGCCTAAGCATTTGCGCCGCTGTGTTCTCACCGAACTTCACGATGCTCCCACGGCTGGACACCTTGGCGTATCCCGCACGTACGAGTGCGTCCGGCGCCGTTTTTTCTGGCCAGGCCTTGCTCGTTCGGTACGCCGATACGCCGCCACATGTGACCTATGCCAACGTCGTAAGACACCGTCGCTGCTACCCGCTGGCCATCTTCAACCAATTGACATACCCGCGGAACCATTTTACCGTGTTGGGTTAGACCTGCTTGGTCCTTTTCCCACATCAACATTGGAAAACAAATGGATAGCCGTTATCAAAGACTACGCTACACGCTACGCTATTACGCGACCTCTACCGACCAGCTGTGCAACCGACGTCGCTGACTTTTGTTACGGGACGTTATATTGATTCACGGTGCCCCGAGACAGCTTCTCACAGACCATGGGCGTACATTTCTATCCCAAGTCATCTCCGACATTCTGCGTTCTTGTTCCTGGCAACACACACAGACAACCGCTTACCACCCTCAAAAAAACGGCCTTACTGAACGATTTAACCGCACTTTAACAAATGTGCTCACTATGTACGTGTCGCCCGACCACCGAGATTGGAACCTTGCCTTACCCTACGCAACTTTCGCGTATAATTCATCCCGTCACGACACAGCAGGCTTTTCGACGTTCTACTTATTGTACGGAAGAGAGCCGACATTACCACTGGACACAGTCATCTCAGCACACACCTCGTCCACCAGCGAGTATGCCCGTGACGCGATTGCGCGAGCCGATCATGCCCGTCAGCTCGCTGGCGCTCGGCTGATGGCGTCGCAAACCAACCAATGCCGTCGCTACGATGCGGAACATAGAGACGTACATTTCGCTCCCGGTACCCTCGTTTTACTCTGGTCCCCTCATCGTCGGCTGGGCCTATCCGAAAAACTTCTGTCTCATTACACGGGACCCTACCGTATACTGCGTCAAGTAACACCTGTCACCTACGAGATCAGCCCCATCTGTCCATCATCATCTACTATGCGGCCCAGTGATATCGTACACGTCTCGCGGATCAAGCCCTACAATAATGCGTCAGATAATGACCTTTAAAGCACCGGGACGGTGCCTCCGCCGCCGGGGGTCATGCTACGTGCCAGTGCATGAAGCTGAAGAAGACGAAGCAGATAGACTGGCACGAGCTAATCTGTGTGGCTGGCGCTGCTCGCCTAACCGGCTGTAAATACATCGGTGATCGGATCGGTGACTACCTCTCTGAGTCAGTCTCCTTCCCGTAGCAATATTGCTGCAAGGCGTATTGCGGATAGTGTTGCGCATGCCGATACCGCTGGCACGCAGCCTTATCGTGGTCCAGGATGCACCGCGATTCATCTGCGAAGATCAAGGCCCGCACGTCGACCATTCGTTGATAACGAGATAGCGCCAGACGCTACGGCGACTGTATCTCGGATGGTGAACGCGCCTTGCGTTCCAGTGGGACATTCTGTTCCCCGACGGCCGTCCAACGCGCTGTTCGCCACCCGCTAAGCAGATGTGTCTGTTTTCCTTTAGTGGGCGCAAGCCCGCCAAATGAACGGATCTTCTTCTATTTCTACTAACCTCCCGGTCTCCTGTTTTCAGGCTACCCTCATTCTTACGTGACATCTGGTGGAGGTGCTGGGTATGCACAAAGACGACCTTAAAACAGCCACTGCAGAGAACGAGGACGCTGAAGACACAGACACTCGAACCAGTCGCCGCCTCCGAAGCCTGCCACCTGAGCTGGGACCACTACCGGACCCCACGTGACCACGAAAAGACGCTTCCACAGCCACCATGATTACCTCGAAATCACCTACCTCTGTCATGCTGCAGCAGCCGCGGGTGCCCCAAACTTTCCATTGTTATTCCGCTGAAGACCCAGAAGAATGGCTCGACCAATTCGAGCGCGTAGCTACCATAAACAGGTGGGATGAAGGAATGAAGCTGCAATACTTTTACTTTTCCGTGGACGGCCCGGCCAAAACTTGGTAGGAAAACCGTGAGACCACACTGACCACCTGAGAATTTCTGAAGAATGAGTTGCTCAGGACCTTCACCAGCATCATGCGAAAAGAAAGGGCCCAGCTGCTGCTAGAATCGAGGACCCAACAGCCCAATGAGACCCTAAACGTGTACGTCGAAGAAATGAAACGTCTTTTTAGGCGAGCGGACCAAGACATGACCGAAGACAAAAAGGCCGGATACCTAATGCGAGGGGTGAAGAAGTCGCTTTTCGCCGGTCTCATAAGGAACCCTCCTAAAACAGTTGCCGAATTTACTGAAGAAGCGCACCCCATAGAAAGGACGCTGGACGCCCGGACTCGGCAATACAATCGCCCGTTTCAGCTCTGCTCGCTCTACTCGGAACCGATTCGAGGTGGGCTAACCACCAACGATCTGCGGGAAGCTATTCGAGAAGTGGTTAAAGAAGAACTACGCCGATTGCTACCTCCTACCCCCCAGCCCTCCCCCCTAGTAGCATCTCTCTTGGACATAGTGCGTGATGAAGTCAAGCAGGCGCTTGGCTCTTCATCAGCGACGACTCGAACAGAGGCCGAAGCAATGACTTACGCCGCTGCAGTGAACACAAGGCCACACCGACGAAACGAGCCCAGTCCTCGACGGTACGCTGCAGCCCCAAGTAGCCGTCCGCCCTTACCCGCCCAACCTACATACGAGAGACGCCCGAGCCGAAGAAAATGCGACACCTGGAGAACTCCCGACGACCGTCCCCTACGCTTTCACTGCGGTGAGGCCGGCCACATTCTTGGACACTGCCCCTACAGGCGGATGGGACTGCATGGCTTCTCATCTCAGGCACCACGGCCACGCCCTGGACAACAACCTCCGGCAATCGAAGACTACTTGCGCCATACAGAGTACTTGTCCAGCCGTTCTCCATCACCACCATCCCCACGCTTCACGTCACCGAACCGCAGTAACAACGAACGAAGAAGGTCCCCAAGCCCCCGTAGGGGAAACTAAAACCAGCAACCTTTGGAGGTGAGGTTGCTTCAAGAGGAAAAGCCGAAGATCCTCCACCGACGACCATATATGACGACAGCACATCATCTACGACGACGACAACGCACAACAACCCAAGCCGCGAGACGAAGCAAAACGAAGCAACAACACGAAGCCGGGACCCGAACTCAAAACCAATGCGCAACTCCAGCCCACGTGCCATCGATTTTGAAGTATCTATCGACGGCCTCCCGGTAACTGCCATGATTGACACAGGAGCTGACTACTCGGTCATCAGCGGGCCATTGACAGTACAACTGAAGAAGGTAGAGACGGCTTGGGCGGCCCGCAGATCCGCACAGTGGGAGGCCACTCACCTCCTCACCCCATCGGGGCGATGTGCTGCAAGGGTGACATTCGATGGTCACACATACCTTGCCACTTTCTTAGTGCTCCCACAGTGCTCCCGTGACGTCATTCTTGGCATGGACTTCTTGACTCAACATCACGCGGTTATTGACCTGGCGTCCAGATCCATCAAACTTTCCTCGGATGAAGCCATAAATTCATACTCGGCACCACATAATCGCGCAGCCCTCCGTGTGCTCGAGAATGACGTGAGCGTCCCACCCCGATCAACGACCCTAATCCCCGTAACCACTGGTACTGCCGAAAATGCTCATGGCGTCGTCGAAGGTAACATACAGCTTTTGCTTGGCCGTGATATCGCAATCGCAAGAGGCATTGCAGACTTCCGGAATGGACAGGGCCCAGTGCTGCTAACAAATTTCAGCCAAGAACACCGTCACCTGGCCAAAGGCAAGACCATTGCCTTTCTCGCTGAAATCGCGGAAGTCAGTGACACCCTCGCCCTTTTGAATCCAGCGACCATCACCCCGCAGACCCACAACTCGCAGCTGTCATTCTACATTAACCCTTCCTTGCCTCAATGCAAGCAGCAACTGCTCCAGAACCTCCTTCGACGTTATGACGACTGTTTCGCCACTTCTTCACAGGTCCGGCACACTTCTCTGGCAAAGCATCGAATCATAACACAACAAGACATCCGCCCTCTCCATCAAAGCCCTTATCGTGTGTCGGCACGTGAACGTCAGGCCATCCGAGAGCAAGTTGAGGAAATGTTACACGACGATGTAATTCAGCCATCGAAAAGCCCATGGGCGGCACCAGTCGTATTTGTCAAAAAGAAAGACGGAAGTCTTCGGTTTTGCGTCGATTACCGACGGTTGAATAGTGTAACCAAGAAGGACGTGTACCCTTTACCAAGGATCGACGATACCCTAGATCGTCTTAGTGATGCAAGGTACTTCTCGTCTATTGATCTGAAGACAGGGAAGTGGCAAAATTCAGGTTGATGAAAAATACCGTGAAAAGACCGCCTTCATCACGCCGGATGGATTGTATGAGTTCAAAGTGATGCCATTTGGACCCTGTTCCGCTCCAGCAACCTTCCAGCGTCTAATGGACACAGTACTGGCAGGTCTCAAGTGGCAAATATGTCTCGTATACCTGGACGATGTGGTCGTCTTCGCCTTCAACTTTAGCGACCACCTGAAAAGGCTCCGGACGGTACTGGACGCAATTAAGTCATCAGGGCTGACACTAAAGCAAGAAAAATGCCATTTTGCCTATGAAGAACTACTGTTCCTTGGCCATGTTATAAGCAAAGATGGCGTAAGAGCAGATCCCGAGAAGACAGCCGCTATCGCACAGTTTCCTCAGCCGCAAGATAAGAGAGCAGTGCGCCGATTCTTAGGACTGTGCGCCTAATACCGGCGTTTCGTCAAGAACTTCTCACACATTGCTGACCCTTTGACGCAGCTCACCAAGTCGGACGCCCCTTTCGAATGGAAAGCTGAGCAACGTGAGGCATTCAAAGAATTTCAACAACGTTTACAGTCGCCGCCTGTGCTGGGTCACTTTGATGAAAATGCCGAAACTGAGATACATACAGACGCCAGCAGCATCGGCTTAGGTGCTGTTCTCGTTCAGAAGCACAAGGGCTGCGAGCGCGTCATCGCGTATGCAAGCCGCTCACTGTCGAAAGCGGAAGTGAACTATTCCACGTCTGAGAAGAAGTGTCTTGCGACAATATGGGTCACCTCGAAATTCCGCCCATACTTGTATGGCACACCCTTCAAGGTCGTAACGGACCATCATGCGTTGTGCTGGTTGGCCAGTTTGAAAGACCCTTCTGGCCGCCTCACTCGATGGAGCCTACGGCTTCAGGAGTTTGACGTGAAGTTAGTCTACACGTCTGGTCGTAAGCACTCCGACGCAGACTGCCTCTCAAGAGCCCCTGTCGGCGCACCACCAAGCCATGAAGACGACGATGCCTTTCTTGGGCCTATCAGCAGCAGCACCTTTGCATTACAGCAGTGCTCAAACCCGATTCTACAACAGTTCATCAACTACATCGAAGGAAAGGCCTCCATACCGCCTGCACTGTTCAAGCGTAAGATATCCTCCTCCTGTGTGCCAGACGGGGTGGTAGTTAAAAAGAACTTCGCACCGAATAAGGCAGCTTACCTTCTTGTCGTCCCAAGCAGCCTCAAAAAAGAAATTTTACCAGCGTTACATGACGAACCCACTGCAGGCCACCTCGGTTTTACACGCACACTCCACAGAATTCAAGAACGATACTACTGGTCCCGCCTCTCCTCAGATGTTGCGCGGTACGTCAAGAGTTGCCGTGAATGTCAGCGCAGGAAGAGACCTCCAACAAAACCAGCTGGATTTCTCAAG
The DNA here is from genome assembly GCA_013436015.1 of Rhipicephalus annulatus. Lineage (NCBI taxonomy): Eukaryota > Metazoa > Arthropoda > Arachnida > Ixodida > Ixodidae > Rhipicephalus > Rhipicephalus annulatus. The sequence continues at coordinate 557,427 of WOVY01000246.1, forward strand.
CCAATTTAGCCCCGTCAAGACCATTCCAACAGATTGGTATGGACCTGCTTGGACCTTTCTCCACGTCAACCTCCGGTAACAAGTGGATCATAGTGGCCACTGATTACCCGATACGCTGAAGCTAAGGCCTTTCCGAACGGTGCAGCCGTAGAAGTTGCCAAATTTTTTGTCGAATCAATTTTCCTCCGTCATGTCGCACCTGGGGTACTAATAACAGACAGGGGAACGGCGTTTACGGCTGATATTACTCAGGCAATCTTACATTACAGTCATACAGATCACCGAAGAACAACTGCGTACCATCTGCAGACAAATGGTCTCACGTAACGCTTGAACAAGACCATTGCCGATATGCTCGCTATGTACGTGGACACAGAACACAAGACCTGGGACTTAATTCTTCCTTACGTGGTCTTCGCCTACAACACCGTGGTGCAGGAGACCACTAAAACAACACCATTTAATCTGGTCCATGGGAGGGATGCCGTTACTATCCTAGATGCCATGCTGCCTAATGTCACTGATGAAAACAACCTAGGCGTGGCCTCCTACCTTCAGTGCGCAGAAGAAGCCCGGAAGCTTGCTCGTCTGCGCATAAAAGACCAACAGCGAAACGACGCAAGACGCTACAACCTGCGGAGACGCGATTGAACATACAGGCCAGGTGACAAAGTCTGGGTTTGGACGCCCGTTCGCCGCCAAGGATTAAGCGAAAAACTCATGCGCCGTTATTTTGGCCCATACAACGTCATCCGTCAAGTGGGTGAAGTGGACTATGAAGTGGTCCCTGATGGGGCTAGCTCATCCCAACGACGCCGCGCACGACAAGTGGTACACGTCGCCCGTTTGAAGCCCTATCATGCGCGCTAACGGAGGCTCCCTGTTTGCATCTCTTGTTTTGTTTATGTGTGCGTGATTCGTGCTTATTTGCCATTTACTTTCGCACAGGCTGTCCTTTTGTTTTGGTTTTATTTTAAACAAAGCTTCGGGCCGATGTTTACGTTGAGGAGGGGAGCAATGCCGCGAGGCGTATTGCGGATAGTGTTGCGCATGCCGATACAGCCGGCACGCGGCCTTATCGTGGTCCAGGATGCACCGCGATTCATCTGCGAGGGTCATGGCCCGCACGTCGACCATTCGTTGATAACGAGATAGCGCCAGACGCTACGGCGACTGTATCTCGGATGGTGAACGCGCCTTGCGTTCCAGTGGGACATTCTGTTCACTGACGGCCGTCGAACGCGCTGTTCGCCACCCGCTAAACCGATGTGTCTGTTTTCCTTTAGTGGGCGCAAGTCCGCCAAATAAACAGATCTCCTTCTATTTCTACTATCGACCCGGTCTCCTGTCTTCGGGCTACCCTCACTCTTACGTGACAATATGAAGAAAGATTTATATGTTACGCGTCCTCTTTGTAACAGCTACCTGATCATTAATTGTGTGTGACTACTATAGGGTAGATGTGTTTTCTTGTGTGACCAAATGTGTTTGCATCCTCCGGGTGCGTATAATATTAAATTACCATAATATTCAGCTTAATTGGGTGTGCGTAAACTTGACACAGCGTGCTGTAGGTGCGGTTCTGAAAGCATGCAATTACGCCTGAGCCAATACAGTTTGTCTATGATTGGCCGAATAGCCGTACCTTAGCTGTGCAAGCGCTAGGTTGAGCAGTAGTACACTCGTTCGAGTGCAATTTTGGCAGTACTGCTTGTTCCCCCCTGTTCACCGATATTTGCATTGTTCTGGTTTTTAAGAATTGTGGGCGCTGCAGCCTGCTTTGAAGTTAAAATTTTGCCGAATACCTTTACGTCTACAAACATTCTAAAACGAAGTTATACCACAACTTCCAAAGACGCTTTCGAATACAAGTCTAACGCTATATCCGATATCATAAATTCTTTATCACCTCTCTGCAGATTTACAAGTGACCTGTGATATGTGCAGTGTATGGATGCCTAATTTATTGCTCAAAACACAAAAAGGGTATACATCACAGTATGCGTGCCTAAGGCGTGCATATGTTGCTGCTGACATGCAAACTTAAACGTTGTATTTATCTAAGATTGAACAAATCTAAACTGCCGTTTTTGAAGATGTACGCATCACACCAATTGAATTCTATCAAAAATAATGTTGACCAAGTGATTGTTGTTTATTGGCTTGCACCAACGTCACTAAAACCACCTTGTTGGTACTTAGACCACATGGTAGGATGCAAGATTCATGACATCGTATTGATTGTTATTGTCACATGATTTGCAAGGTAAATTGTTATTAGTATACAGATGCAAATAACGTTGTAGTCTCATCGTTATCATAATGAAGCAGGTTATGCAATATGTGATTCTGCTGCCTTTACGTCATGTTGGGAAATTATTACGTTATGTAGCTATATGTAGTGTCTGAGATCCTGGTTGCCGGTGAATATTGCAGAAGCTTGCCTGCTTTATTGTGATGGCATGGGGATCAAGATTGATGTTTTGTCTTAGTGTTTCCACTTTTCCCCACTATGGTCATTAGACAGCTTGTGCTGTTTGATTAGAAGTGAGGAGTAGGGCCTTTTTAGCCTACCAGAACAATTTAGATCAATTATCACTATGAAGCAGCTCACAATATTCATTTAGTGAAGTCAATTTCAGGCAAATTTTAAACGTCTGAATGTTAGCCGTTCGAAGGAAGCTCCATCGTTGAACTCGTGAGAATAAATGGTAGAGAAGGAAAGGCAGGGAGGTTACCCAGACCAGCAAAGCCGGTCTGTCACCCTACATGGGGAAACAGGTAGATTGAAGTCCTGTCGCAGTGGTCTAGTCGCTAAGGTACTCCGTTTCCGACCCGAAGGTCGCATGATGATATTCCGGCCTTGCTCACTGCTTTTTCGATGAAGGTTAAAATGCTGTAGGCCTGTGTTCTCAGATTTGGGTGCACGTTAAAAAACCCCAGGTGGTTGAAATTTCTGGAGCCCTCCACTACCTTGGTAAAAAATTCATGTGTCAGTATTGCTTTAATTTTATGCTTTATCTGCAGTGGATGCATATGTGCATACTGGCATGTATATGCAGGTTATGGCAATTTACGTAATAAAATATTCATATGGTGCATATTACATGGCATATACCTGAGAAACACATCACATGGGTATCGTACCTTCAGAAATGCAAATGTGCCTTTATGGATGCACTCGTGCATATATTTGGTCATCTTCAAGAACACAATTTATTGATTGCAGGCAACAGCATTACTCATGCATGCTTATCTCTTAAATTACAGGCAGCCGATACTGCTAAGAGAGGGTGTCTTCATCTAAGAGTTCTAACTTCATCTTCGTGCATGAGCGAGCGATCAAGGTGAATGAAAATTCACATGTATGACATCGACATTAAAAGCTCTGCAACAGCATGTTTTTCGTTGTATTTACACTGAAGCATGCCCTTTTTGCATTTCTCAGTTGCGTGCCACTAAATATATGTTGGCCATGCGTTTCTAGCCATTCACTGCAATTCGGCAAGCAGCGCATGCAGTCTGGACAAACCTCACCAAAATAATTTTTTTGCACTGGTGCAGAAATTATTCTGCACGGTCTGTCATTTCGTCTGAGTGAGGCTGCTCAAAAAAAGTTCTTGACAAGGTCTAGGAGCCCAAGCACTAGCGAACTCTGAACCATTGTTCCAAGCATCAGCTCTGTCCACCCTGCTCATGCGCTGTGCCTCACCACGCTCCTGCAAGCTGCCTACTTGTATGAAGTGCTCTCCATATTGCGCTCTGTGTGGCAGCAGTGTGTGGTCTCCACAGTGCTTGCCAAAATCATTTTTTCACAGGCGAGACACTTATTTCTTGCTTTAACTGTGTTAGTATTACTGCATGCACTCCTCCCAAGCAAGAGTACTAATCTTTCCTGTGAATTGTTTGTCATGGTAAGCAGAGGATTTCAAGCGCAAAATTCATGCTGAACTTTGGTCCTTCAAGTAGTGTGGAACAAAGGTGGTGACAGTGTCAACGCGCTCTCTTTAGAAATAAAGGCTTTGCATAAAGAGCCTGTCGCACCTTGAAACAGGCACGAAAAACTTCCAGGTGAAAATAAGCAACTTCAGATGAAAATTGAAGAATTTACACTGTATTCAAGGTTGAACTATCTGACATCAAAGGCGTCTCAGATGAGGGTTTTCTTTTGACGCTGTCCGGAATTTTGTGTGCGATAATGGAAAAAAACCATTACTTGTGATAATATTGACACTGCAGACCGAGTAGGAACAAACAAGCCTAGTTTGAAAAAAATAGTACTGCATTATGAACGATGGGTGTGTAGCGACACCACGGACCCGAGCTAACGGGGGAGTTTTGACTCCCTCCCACGCCTAGCCGTGCGTGGCTTTGCCGTGTCCGGGGAGAAGGGGATCCTGGGGGTTGAGCCGACGCTGGGTGAATGGACCATTAAGGCCCCCGGCTGAGGCAACACACCCCTTTAGCCCCGGCTTCACCGTAGACGGCACCCCCGGATTGACCCGCCCGGGGGGAATCGGCAGTTGCCTTTTCCTGTCTTCACCTCACATCTTCGTCTTTTCTCTCACTTTTAATCTTTCCGGTCCTCTACTCACTTCCATTGCCTTCCGTGTTTCTTGGCGGCAAGGGTTAACCCTGTGTGGCTATCCTACCTTGGGTACACCATATTCGGTTATAGTGGTGGCGTACAGCTGGCTTCCGCGTGGCCTGTACTTACAGACCCTGCAGCGTCTCCTTGTAGGACTCCATGGTGGGTGGCTGGCACCGCTGCCGAAAGTAAACATTTACATATGGCTTTTTCCTTCCCCCTACTCCCTGATCGCCCTCAGAAAAGAGGGCGCACCGATGAAGTTTTCCAGTTTTTTGGTTCTTAGAAAGTATTTTTCCCCGATTCCATGTTATCCACGCTGACACACCCAGGAAATCAGTGCGAACACTTTCACCTTTTCTAGTATCAAAGTCCTTGACGGAAATCTTTGGCCCAGGATATAAAAGATCGAGAATGGCAAGTTGTTACCTCGTGTTGGAGCTCCGCGACCAGAAACAATATGAGAGACTGCCTAATGTAGTGAAATTTGGAGATACTAAAATAATAGTAACCCCACACCGAACCGTCAACACCACTCGTGGCGTTGTTTCAGATGATGACCTGTTAGGGTGGACGGAGGCTGAACTCCTGGAGGGTTTCAACGAACAGAATGTCGTCAACGTGAAAAGAATTAGGATAAGGCGTGATGGCAAAGAAGTCGAGACTAAGCACCTGATACTACCCTTCAATTCAAGTGTACTGCCCAACTCCGTTGAGGCTGGGTATATAAGGCTTCAAGTGAGGCAATATATACCAAACCCTCTCCGATGTTTCAAATGCCAGCGGTTCGGCCACAGTTCACAGAACTGCCGAGGCCGCCTAACTTGCGCGAAATGCAGTGCTGATGAACACACATCAGATGCCTGTGAGAACTCTATTCACTGTGCGAACTGTAATGGGGAGCATGCCGCGTACTCGCGGTCATGCCCATGCTGGAAAAAAGAAAAGGAAATTGTCAATTATTAAAGTAAAACAAAACTTTCATTTAGGGAGGCACGAAGGCAGGTGTCCTGCCTACCAGAAACCAGCTTTGTCCGAAGTGGCGCGTCAGGGGGCAGCGCCACGACGGCCCCCGGCGCCTGTCTGCCACACGCGTAGTGAGCCAGCGGGGACGCCATCCGCTCCCTCGGCGCTTGCAGCCAGTGCTGCTCCGCCATCCAAGAAAGACCCCCCAACCTCCGGGCTAGGGGCCGCGAAGGTCTCGTCCTTTTGAGGCGAGGCCCTCAAAACAAATGGCAGCGCTCGCAAGAGCGCGTGTCCAGTGCCTCGCAAGAGGCAATGGACACAACACCGAGCGTGAGGGCACAGCCAGCGCCTGAGGATCGGCGCGACTCCGTCGACCGATCCAAAAAAGAACAATCTCGTGTCATGACCCCCGCAAAGGGTCCGTGAGCTAACTTTCCATCCTTGAGGACACAGCACAAAACACATCTAAAATGGATACACAGATCTTACAGTGGAATGTGAGAGGACTTCTCCATAATCTCGATGATATTAGAGAACTTCTTAATAAACATACTCCAAAGGTGCTGTGTGTTCAGGAAACAAATCTCAAGTCCACACAAACAAGCTTTCTAAAGCATTATGCTATCTTCCGCAAAGACCGTGACGACGCTGCCGCTTTGTCGGGCGGTGTCGCTATAATAAATGATAAAGGTGTTGCCTGTAAGCAACTAAACCTCCGAACTTCTCTTGAGGCAGTTGCTGTCCGAGCAGTGCTGTTCGCGAAGCTACTAACAATTACCTTTATTTACATTACTCCGTGCTATCGACTTTCGAAGAAACAATTTCAAAGCTTCATTGATGAACTTCCTCTGCCATATATAGTCGTTGGTGATCTAAATGCACATAATCTCCTATGGCGCGACTCCCGTTTAGATGCACGAGGACGCCTAATAGAACACTTTCTGTTTTCGTCAGCTGCATGTCTACTAAACGAAAAGAACCAACGTATTACAGCACTACACATATCACATACTCTTCTATAGACCTGGGTATTGTCTCGGGTGCTATAATTCTATATCTGGAGTGGTTCGTTCTCAAGAATTCTTTTGGGAGTGACCACTTCCCGATTATGTTAAATTTAACAAAAGAAGAGACATACTCGCCTGACTTTCCTCGCTGGAACACCAAGTCAGCCAACTGGGAACTGTTTCGAGAAATTCTATTTTTAGACGGAGACGAGATTGCTGCTTTTAATATAGATGATGCTGTAACATACCTAACAGGTTTTATTATTGACGCTGCAGTGAAATGTATCAAGCAAACCAACGGAATGACCAATAAACGTCGCATCCCATGGTGGAACGACGATTGTCGGAAAGCACGCAATAGACAAAATAAAGCTTGGAGACTACTCCGAAATTACCCAAAGCTGAAAACCTCAATGATTTCAAACAGGTTAAGTCCCAAGCCAGAAGAACGCGTCGCCTTGCAAAGAAAAAAAGTTGAAATAGGTACATCTCCGGTATAAATTCTCAGACCGACGAAACGAAGGTTTGGAATTGGGTAAACAAGTTAAGGGGTCGGGAGTCACACCCCCTACTTTTGGTAAGTAGCCGAGCGGAGAGCCTGGAGAAGCAGGCGGACTGCCTCAGCGAACACTTTGAATACGTCTCGAGTGCATCGCGCTACACAGAAACGTTCTTAAGATTCAAAGAACGCGAAGAGCGGCAACCCCTTAAATCTAAACGTCCATCAAGGGAGGCTTACAACTGCCTATTTTCATTAGCTGAACTTAAGGCATCTCTTGTGTACTGCAACAACTCGGCGCCAGGTGGCGATCATATAACGTACAAAATGATCAAGTATCTTCACCCAGAAGCACTAAAAACGCTCCTAACCCTATTCAATACCATGTGGAAAGCTGGATATATTCAATTGTCATGGAAAGAAGTCCTAGTCATCCCGGTACTTAAACAAGGCAAAGACCCGTCCTTGGCCGCCAGCTACAGGGCAATAGCGTTAACAAGCTGTTTGTGCAAACTATATGAGAAAATGTTAAAGCGGCACTCAACCCACTTCCTAGAAAGTAACAGTATACTACACCCCCTTCAGTGTGGTTTCAGAGAGGGGAGGTCGACAATAGACCACCTTGTTCGCATAGCGACATACATCAGAGATGCATTTATTCATAGGCAGTTTGTACTTTCGGTATTCTTGGACCTGGATAAAGCGTACGATACCACTTGGCGATTCGGGATTCTACGCGATCTTGCCGCCATGGGCATCCAAGAAAACATGCTAAACACAATTAAAAGTTACCTGTCTAACCGAACCTTTTGCGTAAAAGTGGGAAATGCTCTCTCTAGATCATTTACCTAAGAGACTGGTGTTCCGCAAGGGGGTGTGCTTAGCTGCACACTTTTTCTTGTAAAAGTGAACTCTCGGCAGTCAGTCATTCCAAGCGCGATGTTTTATTCTGTGTATGTAGATGATGTGCAGATGAGTTTCAAAAAACGCAATATGTCTATCTGCTAACGACAAGTGCAGCTTCGAATGAATAAATTCTCTAAATGGGCGGATGAGAGTGCTTTTAAAATAAACACCCATAAAACTACTTGCGTACTCTTCTCCAAAAAACGAGGGGTAATGCCACTACCAAATATTACGATCAAGGGAGACCAACTCTCTGTGAGCAGCAAGCATAAATTCCTAGGAACCACTTTAGATTCTAAGCTCACGTTTATTCCCCATATAAAACATGTAAAAATTAAATGTCTGAAAGCGATGAACCTCCTAAAGCTCCTATCACGTACAACATGAGGTAGTGATCGGAACTGTCTTTTGAACGTGTACAAAAAAAAGCCTTGTTTGGTCGCGCCTTGATTATGCCTCTATAATTTATTATTCCGCAACGCCAAGTGCTTTGAAAATCCTAGACCCCGTTCACCATCTGGGTATCCGACTGGCAACCAGTGCTTTCAGGACAAGTCCGATCCAGAGTCTCTATGTAGAGTCGAATCAGTGGTCACTTCACCTACAGCGATCCTATAGCAGTTTCACTTATTTTTAAAGGTACGCGCAAACATAAAGCATCCTTTTTATTCAGCTATAAACGATATCACCGCTGCCGTCCTCTACCATAATCGACCCGCAGCGAGAAAGCCGTTCTCTTTGCGTGTGAGAAGCTTAAATGAGGAAATGGGTGTTCTGCTGCTAGAACTTTGTCCTATGCCCACAACAAAACATTTGCCCCGCCGCGGTGGTCTAGTGGCTAAGGTACTCGGCTGCTGACCCGCAGGTCGCGGGTTGAAATCCCGGCTGCGGCGGCTGCATTTTCGATGGAGGCGGAAATGTTGTAGGCCCATGTGCTCAGATTTGGGTGCACGTTAAGAACCCCAAGTGGTCGAAATTTCCGGAGCCCTCCACTACGGCGTCTGTCATAATCATATGGTGGTTTTGGGACGTTAAACCCCACATATCAATCAATCAATCAATCTATCACTCACAACAAAATATTTACCGCCGTGGCAGTGGCAGCTCATACATTGTGACACTTCCTTTGCCGAGATCACTAAACATGCACCAGAAACACATATTAAAATGCATTTCCGACAACTTCAGTTCAATTACTCATGCGTAGAGTTTTATACTGGCGCTTCTAAGTCGCATGCAGGGGTGGCTTATGCAGCCGTCAGACCATCCTTCTCGGAATCCAGTGTGCTGCACGCGGAAACAAGTATGTTTACGGCTGAGGGATATGCACTATTGTCGGCTGTGAAGCATATACGGAAACCAAACATAGAAAAATCTATTATATTCACAGACTCGTTAAGCGTCGTAAATGCATTAAGATCCCTTTTAAGATTCAGAAATCCGGTAATAATTGAGCGGTATTCCGTTCTGTGTACAGCGTATATGTCCAACCAGCATGTTACTATTTGCTGGATTCCTGGCCATAGAAGCATCAAGGACAATGTGTTAGCTGACCAAATGGCCACCCCATTTATATTGCGCGCTATTAACCCCACCGCTACTGTCCCTGCAACAGACCTAAAACCCTTCCTACGTAAGAAACTGCGAAACCACTGGCAATGCTTGTGGGACATAGAAATAAATAATAAGCTTCACCTGATTAAGCCGCGGTTGGGTTACTGGCCCTCCGCTCCAAGAACACGGCGAACTGATGTCCTATTGTGTCGCCTCAGAATAGCACACACTTATGGTACCCATAGCTTTCTGCTGACTGGCGATGAACCTCTTACTTGTGGTAGATGTGGTGAGAGGCTAACCGTCCTCCACGTCCTCCTGGAGTGTCCTGAAGCTGAAAGTTGGAGAAAGAAATATTTTGCTTTAGCATACCGCTATAATCTTCCTCTACTTCTGAATATGTTTCTCGGTGAAAAGCCGCTTTTTGATGTAAAATCAGTTGTAAGCTTTTTAAAGGATGTAGTATTGAATGTTTTTAGCCCAACATTGAATGTTTTTAGCCCAACAGGTTCATAGCGCATCCTCTGTTCAGAGAATGCCGCTGTGATAGCAGCTTTTAATGAGTCCAGGCCTCCATGCTCTCTTTTTAAAGGCTCTGTCGAGGCACTGGTGCTCCATGCCAAATTTTATTTCACATACCTATCACTTTAAACCATTTTATGTTTCCATAGCACACATCATTTGTCGTTGCTATAATTTTACTATATATTTTTACGCACCTACAGCGACTGTTTTAGGCTTACAGCCACGTCACATCTGTTTCATCTACACTTCACATCGCACAGTTCATTATCATCGCTCTGGTGCTCTTTGGCCACATCTGGTCCTTGCGCCAATAAACTCCACTAATCGTCAATCAATCATTATGAACGATGTTACAAATGAAATGTTCTGGATAAGACAAAAAACTTGTGTCTGTCTACAGTGGACTTTCGTTTTAGATAAAGTAGTCCTATTTATGTCAACGAACACTTGACAAGACAAGGTAAGCAGTTAGTGAGAGCACGAATGCAAAAAAAAAACAAGTAGGATGGAGGTTCATTTGGATGCAAGGCACGAAATTTATAACAAAAAATTAGAAACATTAGCAATTTTGAAGACTGCCTCCTTAGAAGGTCTGGCAAAACGCAGTGTTGATGCCTTCAGAGCCACACTTTTCTTGAGCTTGCAATGTCAGTAAACTATGACTGACATGGCAGAGTTTTGATACCTAGATAGAGAAAAATTGATACATAGATAGTTAAAAAAGGTTAACGGCTATCTTCAATGCGTTTATCTCAAGTGCTCTTAGCATTTTAAATAAGATTAGTAGCCTGTGTCTCTATTTCGATGACATGTCGGTAAAATTTGATGCCATTCTTTTGACATAATCCTTGTATTTTTTGTGCGATATAGCCCACGAAAAATACCAGGGTACAATTATCAAGGCATTGTGTAGTTCATGAAATAGGGAAGAGGAATAGCTATGTGCATCAAAAGTTAATTTTTGGCCGATGTCAATGGACTTCCGTGTGTTAAGCCTTGTGTTAAGTGTCTAGTAGTACGACTTGGTGGTGTTGTTTTGCAGCAATCAGCACGCCTCCATCAGGTCCTAAGTAGGAATATTTTGAGTTTCTGGAAACTAGGTCACTTGATTTTTCGGTCACAGATGCACAGTTGATTTTTCACTCACAAACAATACGGCAGACTCCGGCGGGGGGTTTCTGCGACACGAGCTCTTCAACGCTATCATGTTAAAAAGCTGAGATAGGCAGCATTGACCAAATGAATGCAAAGAATAACATCAAGTGTTCTAGCAGGAATTGAAACCGAGCATTCTGCTTGGCAATTAAGTATTCTCCCCCAGAGCCATGCCCGGCCTCAGTTATACTTTCCAAATAGTCTCCAATGTTTGTGTAACATCAACTGTCATTGCAGTACTGGCTATCACATTTTATAACTATTACATATGCACTCCTATGATGCAGCCGTGAGGTCGAATCAAAGTCAATTGTAGTCAGGCACCATCCTGTGAAGTATTTGTGTAGCAGTGTTGAAGGCTACCATCCTCGCGAGTGCCAGCGCAAACACCAATGCTTCATACCAGCCTACCACTTCTAGTGTGGCTAATATCCATGTTTCTGTTAGCATCGTCACAAAACAGCAAATAACTCCTAATGTTGTCGAAAGTGTAACATCTCCCCATAACAAATTAAACATATGCGGCTGTTTAACGTATGTGTGTGTGAGAGTTTGTACATATATTGAGCTCCACTTCATAAGATCGCTCAATAAAAAAATTAAAATACATGTTATGCGTGTTTCGCATAACATCGATTCCCAAACTATGTGGAGTCAGCCAAATTTTTAGCATCATTTTTGTAACCTAAATGCTACCATAAACAATTATTTATTGAACATGAACAGCTGGACAGCAACATACTAAGTTTAAGGTAGTAAGAAAACTGAATATATTCATGACTACAGCATACCTAACAGGCAAATACTAATACTACATACATGACACAATATTGTAGAGCTGGACTAGAATATTGCTATTGGCACTTTACACTTCTTTAAAAACACTAATTAACTTCAGTGCCTTAATCAGTTTGTTCAAATCGGATGTGCGCAATTACTTGATGAATAGCTTTTTTACTCAAACCTAACTCATGTTTCACGTGTGCATCATGCTGAATCATTGCTCAGATGTTTCTTGTATATATATTTTCTTTCTACTATGCTGTTTGTTTTTGTATGTAAAATCTGTTGTACATGCTACCCTCTGTAGGCCTCAGGTACTGTCAGGTTTTTACACAGCTTTTTGCCTGAGGGACCTCCAACAAGCATGTTTTTTGTTGAAAACAAAGCGGATTTTGAGGCTGACTTCTACTCACATAGAACTAAGAACACTGCAGCATGACAAAGCGTATTGTATCTTGGACAGTCTGTCTTGTAAAACTCCCGGTGATCACTTCTGTCTTTATTTTAGGCTTCAGGGTGCGGTTGTGCTGTAGAGAAGGAGCGCGCTCATCACACTACTGTAAAAGGAACCAAAGTTGCCTGGGCTGCTAAAGATGGATTGTGGAAGTGTTTGAATGATCACACATTAATCCAACACCACTTGCATTACCTTGCCTATATTTGTGATTTTGTAGCGCACAAGTTTAGAAACACACACAAACATATAAATGGAGAGCTGTAAATAAGCCTTGAGCAAGTTTGTAGTCAAGACTTTTAGCATGACTACCAAAGCATGTTATATAAGCCCACATGTTTTACCACACACCTACTTTCCTATCCATTTTCTTTTTCAATTTTGTGGGCACTGGCAACACCCTAAATAAGCGCCTTTGGACTGCTGGTGCCTCTAACTTATATTTTGTTGTTCTTATTATTTATTTGTTAGCTACAATGCAAGGGGGAAGTCAGAATGTTAAAAGTTAAAAAAAAGTCTCGTCACAAAAAAGATGTCTACTCATAAGAAAAAGATTTGAAAAACAGAAGATTGATCCTTACTCACAAAAATCTCACCATTATAATCGATGCAGAAGGTCATAACTCATGTTTACTATTGTCAATCTATTCGGGTTGTATACTATGTACAATAAAATAGTGACTATTTGCATCATGTTAATTTGTCATAATTTATTTGTTGGGGCCTCATATCTTGCATTCTCACATGCATAAAAGCTCACGTCTACTACACATAAATTAAAGGAAGGAAAACAGAGGGAAAAGAAAGGTAGGGAGGTCAAGCAGCCTATAGGCAGCTGGTTTGCTACCCTGCGCATGGGAGAGGGACGGGGGAAATGAGAGATAGAGAGCAGAGAGGGAAGAGAGAAACAGCACAATCGGCCGCACACGCGCGCACACTCAAAGTCCAGTGTTGTCTTTCGCGGTGTGTGACATTGCTGTTACAGTCGCTTGTTCAAGTCTGTGTCGCATAAGAATTTCAACAGCGCTTTCGTCGCGAAATGTTCAGGGTGGGGCAACACATAATTTAAAAGAGCGCAATGTGGTAAGGTTCTGTATTTTGTGCATATTATCTGTGTGTCTTTTAAAGCGAGTATAAGGCTTTTGAAATATTCAACAGTATTCGAAACTTGTGAATTTTTAATTTGCAAGCATGCATGTCTTTGCAAGCATGTAATTTGCAGCATGCAGGAAAAAGCGTTGAATAGATTACATTCATTCTGGACCAAAAATGGGTAGCACAGGCCATGTACGCACTTTGGGAATTTCATGAATATTGAAACACACATATTTATTCAATATAGCTTGCTTCAAGGTATGTATTACATATTGTATATTTTCCACCTTGAACATTGCACCATGCATCTGGCACTCTGCTGAGCGCTTCTCGAGGGCACTTTGGTAAGTAGTACACAAGCGTATTGACAGCTGTAACTGGGGCCTCCACTTTGTTGACTGCTGGAGAAAGACGGCTTTGCCAAGTCACACTTCCTTTGTGGTGAAGCTAACTTTGCTCTATCAACAGCACAAGCTTATCTAAAGTTAGACACTTCCTCAGAAGTACAATAAGTGCAGCTTGTTCTATTCAGAGCAGCAAAAAACGAAAACCCGAGGAACAGCACCTGGACAGGGTAAGGCACAATTGCAGCACTTCTCGATAACAGTGCCGGATTCTCTATTTGCCTACACATAGAGGAAGCAAAACACTCCAGCCAACTTACCAGTAGCTTCACTGCAGAGACACTGTGTTTTAAAAGACGATAATGCAAAAGCCCCACCTGGAGTTGTCACTGTGTTTCAGTGCTAGTTTCATAAGCGCCTGCGGAAGACACCCTGTGGAGGGCCGGCCGCGTGCATGCTGCACGTGTTCAGGGTGGAATGGACGACTTAGTACATGTGTTCAAGTACCAACAAACCGTATGTGGGCTGTCACTCAGCATGGTCTACAGAGTGTACAGCAATCTGAATTTTAGCCATCCCCAGCATCAATCCTAGATTTGGCCCACTGGCACGTCGATGTGGAGCACCCTTCCAGCACTCATTTGAAACGGTGTTATGATATCACAGCACCTTTATTTAAAGGGTGCACTCGTTACACCCTTTAAAACTTTTTCTCTGCACCGTTTTCTTAAGGGTGCTGAGCTCTGCACACTTTCTCAGCACCCTTTTTTCAACACCCAATAAGGAGCAAAGGATGCTCGTCTGGCGACAAGCTCATTTACACCCTTAAGGGTGAGATTTGGTTAAGTGTGCACGCTCGATGCACGGCAGCACATTTTGCTGTGGTCACGTATATTTGCTAAAGTTGAAAGATTATGGCGGCACCTCGGGAGCCTTTGTCATCAGAAAGGTGGAAAGTGAAAAAAAAACACAATTGGGTGTGTCTTATTAGTCAAACTCGCCATTTTTTCACCACTGAAGCTGAGGTCGGCATCAAAATTCTAGCTTTCGAGGCTGTTTCGGAGCTGTTTGGAGCAATTTTCATAATTACTATGCTTTTAGAGCAGCTTGGCGCAAAAAAAGGTAAATGCATCAAAACATTGCCCGCAGCTTCCATCGGGGGAACACTGAGGAGGATGCGGAGCATATAATTGGTTAACGGGGTGTTAAAGTGCGACTTACTTGGGTCGATGGCTAAATTGGTTAACGTGGTTGTGAAATGGGGTGTTAAATTGCGACTTACTTGGGTCGATGGCTAAATTGGTTAACGTGGTTGTAGGAGGGGGTGTTAAATGAGTGAACACGTACACACGTATGCGAAAGGACGGCGCTGGTCGAAGGGACGTCGATCATTGTGTTTGTGGATTCGTTGGAATTCATTTCACCGCGACCTTGGACGTCGACGCGCCGTACAAACCAACCGACGAGCGGCAACTGAGCGAGCGAGCGCCGACCTTGAGTATATATACAGCGCGACGGCGCATGCACTGTCAGCTGTTGAATGTTCTCGAAGGAGAAGCGCGCGCGCGGCACAGATGGCGACGGCGCGACGGCGCATGCGCTGTCAGCTGTCGAATGTTCTCGAAGGAGAAGCGCGTGCGGCACAGATGGTGGGCGACGGCGCGACGGCGCATGCGCGCGAATCAGCTGTCGAATGTTCGAGAAGCGGTGCGGACGGCGTGGACGGCGCACTACAAGGCGCGAGTATAAGATGCTTCCGCATCTAAAATGCGCAATGTGAGCAGCCGTCACACTCCTTACGAATACATGTGTGTTGGCATTCCAGGCCCAGGTCGCAACAGCCTCTTTTGCCTTACACATTAGCTTATTCCAAAGTGATCTATGATGGATTGTCTGCAGCTAAGGTACAGGAGGCTGTGTGCAAGTCATGTGTGCACAAGGTATTGAGCAGTGCTTATGCTCAGACCCAGAGGTTTCCAACAGCAGGTTTTCCAGATTATGTGGTCACTAGATCCTGCGAAAAGGTGGCGAGACGGATCAAACATTTCTGCAAATGCGAAGTCTGTGAGAAAAATCATGAAAGCCGCCTATGCCCGTCGCCCTGCGTTCAAGTTCTTTATTGATACACGCTCTTATTAGTACATTCAAATACACAACACTTGTTACACTTGTTCACAAGATGGCACACAATTAAGAGTTTCGTATCCAGATATTATGCGGCAGTGGTATGTACAGCTCTCAAGAAGCTGGGCAGCACTTTCACACATGTAAAGTTCGGGGCCAAAGGCAAAACCGAAAATAAAGGTGGATGTGGTCAGAAACACCGAAGGTCCTCCTTTCCTTGAGCTACTGTAGTGTACAAGATTACTCAGTCATGCGCCAACAGTTATATTGGTCAAACTGGTAGGTTCATGTTAGATTACGGGGGCACCAGAAAAAATGCGAAAAGAACATACGAATATCAATTTTGTTTGCTTATTGAACACAGTGCCGTTGAAAGCTACTGTTTACCAATATCAGGGGTGCAACAGCCGAAATACAACTTGGACCACATTTAGGAGCAGCAAAATATTACTTTTGGAGCACTAAAATGTATATTTCGAGCAGGTTACAGAGAAAAAAATGTGCAATTTTCATAACTAGATACCAAATTTTGAGCAGTAAAAAAAATAATGCTTACATTTAAAAACAAAGTATGTATCAATCATTGGACATCCCCTAAATTGTGCAGTGTAAACATGAGCACAGCTCTTTCAATGAAAGTGGTATTTTGAACGACCTCACTAAGCAAACAATGATAAAGTCCATATTAGCATTTGCTGTGCCTGTAAAAATATTTGACAGTCTCTGTGAATTTGATTTTGTATTTGCCAAGCTTGCGACCATGAAATTTGGAAGATTCCTGAAACCGAAGAGCATGGGTGGTGAAAAAACAAACAAAAAAACTGGTGCACAATTAGGTTTGTTTTTCAGTGAAGAAATGTCATACACTGCTGGAAAATATTTCCAGCAGTATATTTAGACATCAGTGATTACACTGATACTCATAATTAGGCAACGTTCAAACGCATGAGTAAGTGAACATTATGTGCAGTGTCCCGTGACTAGGTATAACAGGAGCATTCCCAATCTCAATACGCTTTCCCCTAAAGCACCGGTATAAAATTGCAAAAATGGCCCATTCAGGATTCCCTGCACGGGTTAGAATCCCAAGCCAAGAAATGTTCTTATCACTACACCTCCCCTTCCCCAGCTTCCCACCTTGCTCTTTTTTCTTTCCCCATTTGAGGTTACGTATCGCTTCGGCTCTCCCTTGAACGCGCATTCGACCAGGTAAAGTAACAACGGTGTGCACCCGTTGACCTAGCGACAGTACCGAAGATGTCCATCGTCAGGAACGTGGCCGTAACGACGCAACTTCAAGACAAAAAGGGGGGGTCAGCGCTTTCAATGAAATAGGGGTTGTCCAGTTTTTTGTTAAGCTTTATTCACAAACTGTGCGATATTTCATGGCAGCTCTTAGAGATGAATCAGTTTTCGAAGCTTGCCAAGTTTTCACCTGTAGTACAAAACGGCATTGAGAGGAAGTGAGAGTGGCTACGGGCCCATCCTACGACTTAATCTATAAGCAAAGAACCCTGTGAGCTGAGGTCGCAGATGACAGAGGCGTTGCCAGAAATTTTTTTGAATGGGGCGCCAACTTGATTAGAATGGGACCCAGCTAGGCAAGTAAATGTGGTAGACCGTTATTTTCTGCGCCCTTATGTACCATAAGAAAATACGTTGACGGCAGAGGCACGGGCCTGGTGTGCCACCCCCTGGCTACGCTACTGGTGGATGGGAATCAGTGTGGTCAATTGCACACATACAGAAGCAGAGCCGGGGATGAGGATGGGAGTGGCACAGGCTACTGTTAGGTTACCATTGCGACAGAAGTAGCTCTAACTGGAGTGGCACATGTATGATATAAGAAAGAAGGCTTCGTTCAACGTGCTGGCCGAACACACAGAAGCAACTGACATCAAAATACACTAGAAAAAGGTGAAATTACCAAAATAATGGTAAAATAATTGGACTTTTGGGCCATATCTAGACTCCCTAACAATTCGGACAACAACGGGGCACATTCTTGAGTGTAATGACAATGACAGCAACCCCCAGATATACACACCTAAATCCTATGTTGAAATATACATAATCGGACTGTTCGCACATTCATTTTTAGTTGGGAGCGTGGCTCCCGTGGGGAAACCTAAATGTTCCACTTTTATGCGAGCATTCATGGTCGGTGCTCATGTTAACCCCATAGTTGAATAACAACCACAACACAAAAAGAGAGAGCTGACCGTGGCAATGCAAGCCGCCATGAGAGTACCCTCACGTATGTAGCGCACTGTGGCAGGCCGCCGGTAACATTTGCTGTCTCTTGAGATTGCGCAGTCTGCAGAAGTCCGCGCACATAAAGCCAGAGCAAGACAACGCTGTTCGGATATTGATTGATATGTGGGGTTTAACGCCCCAAAACCACCATATGATTATGAGACACGCCGTAGTGCAGGGCTTCGAGAATTTCGACCACCTGGGGTTCTTTAACGTGCACCCAAATCGGAGAACACGGGCTTACCACATTTCCGCCTCCGTCGTAAATGCAGCTGCCGCAGCCGGGATTTGAACCCACGACCTGCGGGTCAGCAGCCGAGTACTTTAACCACTAGACCACCGCGGCGGGGCGGTTCGAATATGAAGACACTGCAAAGTCACGGTAAAATCACACATGCAACTGCCAGCTTTCCTTTTCCAGTGCGAGGCGAGATTTTGTGACCCCAACCTGCACGTCACAGCAATTGCAGCACTCGCGCATCTCGTGGTGGGCCTCACGCTCAATATGTTAGGGAAACTGCTACACCAAACCTTGGTACACTGGATGGTGCAGCAAGCAAAAATTGGAAGATAAGAGTGGTCAGTGCAGGGTGAATCAGTGGTCGAAAACACAATGACACGAGACTTTTGGAAAACAGTCAACCATAAATTCTTGGCTCTCTAACCCATATGTAAGTAGTGTAAACAAACATCTTGTATATTATAAAAACCAAATGTCAGTGAATCGCTCAATCAAACCCTTTTCTAACATACACTGTCCTGTCATGCAAGTTTTGGTTCAAGTCAAACATTAGTTGGCAAAAAATTAGAGCTCACTCAAACTCACTCATACGTACTTCGCGTCTAGGGCTCATTCTGACCCAGCAAAAGTTTCTTAAATCAGGCTCGCTCGGCCCAAAGCTCGCTAAAATATTACTAACTATTACTCACTCAAGCACATGACATAATTTGAGTATGAGCGAGTCTCGACTAAGTCAACCCGTAAGTGTGTTGCTGACCTAAGGTGTCAAGTTTGGGAGACGATGACAAAGCGGCCAAACTTATTAGGCTAGAATAAATCTATCGATCAGATAGATACTACACAGACCAATTGACAGAGAGATATGGTTAAGGTGCTTTTATTTCGCTAAAAATGGTCTGTTTTATGAGCAGGTGACTACCAGGAGCTCAGCCCTTAGGGGAAGCGTCACTTTGAAACTTCAGCTTTTCTGGTTTCTATGAATAGAAAGCACCTACGAGACATTTTGATACTTGCCACTCTGTACTAGCACTGATGTCCAAGCGATAGCCGACACATTGCCCTAAACAAGCCTCGCAATGGAAACCACAGGTCAAGAGCACGACAAAAAGGAATTCTCTGTTATCATGGCAGGACGACAACACTTGCTAGGCTAAAAAAGAAATATTTGGAAAACTGATGTGTTTTTGAAACACCCGACAGCGTTGTATAGACTTTGTGTAGAATCCGCTGTCATCTAGCAGACACCAAGCGCATTTCTGCAATGTTGAAGGCTGGGTACGCTCCACCTGTGCAGGCACGGAATGTCCATATTAAGGTGTGGTGGCAGATAGGGGCGGCAGTGCCAACAAATTTTCATGTGCCATGTTGCTCAGAGTGAGCAAACTGGTATGCTAAAAAATATTTGCAGTAAATCAACCTCTATGTTATTTCACTTCCTCGTGGCTGACGCGAAGGGCCAGATCTGTTGCTCATTTAGCTGCTTACACTTAAATGCCTGTTTATATTCTCCATTCTATCTAGATGTGAACAGCATAGGCACTCATCAAAGTACGTTCTTTCATGCCATGGCAGAATGAAACAGTTCTTGCACCGTGTCAATGCAGGCACAGACAAACTGGCCTTGTGCACGAGCTTCAAAGCTGCATCACGGCTACTCATGCTTGACTCTGCTGCTGTTTACAGTATTACTTTGTCAATTACATTGCGATAACAATTTCATATTAGCCACGTAGATTCTGCATGACATCGATTTTCATCTAATGGACTGGTTGTGCACCAACATGTTGCTTATTGTTACTTGTTTATTGTGGAGTATAATAAGGTAACATTTGGCGGTGTGGTTTGCAAACGTATTGCTTAACTATGTGTACTTTTCAAGCATTGCATGTGCTCCTTTAGAGAGGGTGGCCATTTTCATAAGGGCAAGCCGAACGCTTTGACCCTCCCCCTGTTATTTTTTGTACCCAAGAAGAGCAAATATGTTATTCCAAACGGTGACCTTCCTTCATAAAAAACTTATATCCACCTTTGTGTGCCGTAGAATGTTAATAGATGTCTCAAGTGTGTCCACACTGTTAAAACTAAAAAAATGCTGTTCTGGCAAACCTCTTACCCTTACTGAAGGTGCGTTCCCACTGTTTGCGCACAAAGGTGGTTTCGCAATTGTTCAGTAGGCTATACACAACTGCCCTGCTGGAAACGGCGTGAATTGGTAAGGTGCAAATAAGCCCCGAAAGAGATTATGTGAACCCAAATATTTTACACCGACTGGGCTGTTTACGAGCACATGCCCCCCGTCAAAAGGGTATTTAATGAAATACCAGATAATCAGCACCTACTTTATGGGTATGCTTTTCATTTTTCTTTTTCATGCACAGAAGACAAAGTTTAAAGTATCTTACGTGTGTTAATGCTATATATAGCGTACGTTGATGACGCTCGTCGTTCGTCGTTATGCCCGCATGCATGCACATGCTTGCAAATCAGGTACTGTCGTCTGTGAGACAGGGTTCATACCGACACTATTCGTATAAGCACCAGCTGGCTCAGCAACAACCGTTCTCCAACAAGCACACAGTTGACAGAGGGCGGAGTCGCGGAAACCGTAACAAGACAGTGTTTGGAGCAATATATGATCGATTGGAGACGTGCTCGGCAAGAGGGCAAAACGGTTTCGGGAGAGGTACCAACGGGTAGTGAAAAGCAGAATAAAAGAAGTGATTACTGTGCTTGGATAATCAAACGCATTTAACTGCGCTATTGGAGCACCGTTTCAAAAACTTTACAGGCTTTATAGTTGTTGTGCACTTGCGCACAACTTCTTCACCACAACAGAATTTCCACCTCTGGGTGGTCAAATATTGCATATGGTTTCTGGCTGTATGCAGTATAGCACATATTACGTGCCAGCACTGTTCTGGTATTAAAATAATCTTTGGTGTATGACTGTGAGATTGGTGGCCTCGAAATCAAGCGGCAAATGTTTAGACCAGAAAAGCTATTTCCACTGATACACACTGTCAAACGTGAGACTCTCCTGCAGCATAGCATATTCTACTTTGATTTTATTAGGATGGTGCAGGAAACTTATTTTGGCGCATTCGTGCGCAGAAGCAGCATCCCTCGATCAGTAATGGGGGGCGTTTACATTATTAAAACAACACGAAGCAAATAGACAAGGCAAACAAGAATTCAGATGAATTATTACTTGAAATTTCATAATTTGTTTTTGACTCGCCACGAGTGAATTTTCAAAACGAACTGAAAGGTATTGTTGGGCTTGCAAAGCTATAAAAAACGAAAAAGTAACTCAGACCTCCTTTTGTTCTCTGCCAAGCTAACCCCGCTAGTAGCAACCTGATCACCATCAGAACTTTCTTTGCTGCGATGTAACTGACATAAATGTTGATGCTACTTCTATTTACTCGTATTGATGTCAAGAAGCTTTTACACGTCACTGCTCATTATATCTAATGTAGCTAGCAAGTTACACAAGCCTTGTCTAGCGTACTAACCTCCTACACAGAGAACTGCCTCTAGTTGCAATGGGCCACGCTCCACATAATGGCCACGCTGAACACACGGCAGACTGCAGTAGTTTGCCTTGTTTTAGGTGTATCGTAAAGATGCGGTTATGCCAAATGGTGCGACATGTGCTACGTGTATGCATTATTTAGCTCACACTGCCGACCCACTACACAAGTTTGACACCCAGGCTTATGAAATTAGCATTGGTGACAGGCAGGCACTCTTCTAAAAGATACCCGGGACATAGGCAGTCGACATAGGCTCCCGTCATGTTGCGGTAAGCTTAGACAAATTGCAAATTAAAGATTACCTGTACTCTACTATGTACCCTTGAATCGAAAGAAAAAAGATCGATCACTCGGGTCACACGTACGTGACTAGCCACAACTGTTCATTCTACTTATTCGCCGAATACTCGCACACTATAGCGAGTGGTCGATTAAGGTGCACGTGAAAGGTATGAACAAGAAGGCACTCATACAGAAAAACAGTAACTTATACTCACAAATGTAATCTGGCTCGTCGCTGGCGTTGCTGAGGCAGCTGAAATTTTCTTTTCTCTGCCTAGAACCCGGATGTCAAAATCAGTGTTGCCAGGTCTTGGTAAGGCAGCGTCGACGAAATCAGACAAAATCGCCCGAAATTTGGCCAGGGAAGTACACATTCACAACAAAACTAAAAATGATTTAAAGCCTCCTTAACCAAAGTGATATTTAGCACTCAGAAAGGCAGCGATGATGTAGTCAACCTGCAAATGTCAAAATCTACTGTCGCTCAGCTTGGTGAGCTGGTATCGCGACCAAGGTCGTGGTTGGCGCTAAAGACAGTGAAATGAACTTTTTAATGAAGTTTTTAATGAAGCTTTTATACAGCACCAGCTGGCTGTATAACCAACAAAGCAAGTTACTACTTCTTACGACTGTGCTAAGCTTGCGTTGCCTGTCACACGGGCACCTACCATAGCGGAAGGAATAAGGCGGTCGCTATCTGTGCATCGCAATTTCCGACTCTCAGGCCGTGATTTAGCTAACGCTTCGCCAAACGTTTGCGTGATTCTGCGCCAAACACATTTTTATGGGTCTGATCACGATCAAAAGACACCGTTACAAAGAATCTTCAAGAAAAATCAGGCGATCCTCGCATAATCACGAAAACCAGCATCAGCTTCTCCGATTGCAGCATATGTTTTATTTCATAATGCCGAAGTTCCGTGCGCTATGCAGCTGCAGTAGTCTTGAACTCGTCATGCGTGAAAAGCCACGATTGTACGTGCGAGAAAGACGCGTAAATACCAAGTGAGAACGACGGCCGTAAAAGGTGAAGAAGCGCTTAGTTTTTGTCCTCAATAAAATAGGTGGTAGTATAAGATGCTAGGCATTGCCACAAGGTAGGGTTCAAACTTTACAATTCATTACAATAATACCGGTTCAGCCACACCGTGAGTTCTATACATTACCCAGTATTAAACACTGGCCACGCCCTTAAAAACGTGACCCAGCATGGTCACACGTGTGTACTTTTACTCTCAGATACACCTCGCACTGATTGCGACATACACCAGACCGTGTGAACACAATATGACCACTCATATGCAATAGCTAAGCGTATACACGGGCAATCTTTATTAGTCAGAAATGTGCAAAGCCATAAAAGTACACCTACGCCTGTCCGTTATTAACTTCGTCCTACCATTATTAAATTTATACGCTCTCGAAAAGTACGTTACTATGCTACCAGCGAGCATATAAGCAAAACGTCGCAAAAGTAACGAGGACTATGTTAGAGTGTGCACAACACGAGCGCTATTTTAAACATTTTTACAGCTTAACCGCCAAGGAAAGCTATGCATCGGTGTGAAGCGATCGGTCCAATTATTACTTGTGTTTTAAGGCATAGGAATTGCACCTGATTGTTTTTGTTGCAACGATAATATAGCACCCTACATTATCACTGGTTTATATATAAAACCGCGGAGCCACCACAACAGTATGGTATAGTTCTTTGAGAAAGAAGAGCTCTAGTTTCCGGGCTATGATGACAGAGAAACAAAGAAGAAATAATTCTGCGTATGGCAACTCAACCATAAAATTGATGTAGCACATAAATTATATTAAAAGCACCATCTCAATGGGGCTGCAATTCAAAAGAATTTTTGAGGCAGCCATACCAAATTACGCATATACTTACAGATTTCGCCGATTTATCTCTGCCCAATGTGTGCTGTGTGTTGGTGTTACTGTGTTCTACGAATGGTGCTAAAGTCTAAATCAGGATGCTGACGGCATAGCACCAACAGTCAACTTAGCGTAGCTGTTTCAACCCAGCACCTCACATTCGTATATGATGTCAGATAGATGATGCAGATTTCCTCCGAAATTGGTCTCTTGTGTTTCAACCATTAAATCCTTTAGGAAGATGTGCAGATTTCAGATAACATACTGATAGTGACACCGTTCATTGTGTCTCATCTTCTACATATGCCTTGGGGCATGACAAACTCTAGACATACATTTCCGCATTTTCCCCAGCCTTCAATTGTGTCATGCTTGTCTTGACAACCTACTCATTGTGATTTCATCAAATGAGCAGAGTTCACATCTGAATTCTGTAATCGAACATCAGAACAAGGCACAATTGTACGCATAAGATGTGTGCATTTGATGTTCAAAAGCTCACCTGACCTATCCTCGTGTTCTCCGCATCCAGTACTTAGCTCTACAGATTTATAGGTATTGAGAGCTTCCCATCACCGAACACTAGATGCTGATAAGCCCTACAAGCTCCTTCGTCTTATTTTTCTGAACTACGTACTACACTAAATTTTTTGTACCATGGTGCCAGGCCATTCTACATATTCCCTCCACTTCGTGCTATTGATACGCAGAATTGCTACTATATTGAGTTCCCTTAGACCAACAACTCCATCAAAAACTTTTGGCGATCAACAGATGCTTGCGCGACAGTATATACTACTCCCTGAATATGAATTGAGAGTTCCACTATACATCATCGTACGACATCTTGAATGCAATTTGTGATGGATCACCGACTCGTCAAAGGAGTACATACGGTGGCCAAACAGTTCCCTAACATGTCCTGAAAACTTATGCCCACTATCTGAGCAGCATCACAGCATTTTTTGTAGAGACTGCCGCCAATAGATTCTCAAAAAAAGTCACTGTAATATATGGTTGGCCCTGTAATCATATCCAGTAATGTGACAATGCGAATTAGTCTTGAAGTGCTGCAAAGCAATTTACTCAGGTGGTACGTACACCCACCTGATGCTATACTACACCTTATGTTATTTGCCAGGGAAAGTTTTTGGATTTCAATGTAATTAGGTGTGTGTTAAAAATTCTTTAATTTTGATATACCAAATTGTGCTTAGAAGTGGGCATAAATGGTAAGTGCGTATGTCATTACATTATTACATGGAAGAAATTACGTTATTTCTTTGTCATAGAATATGTGAGTACATCTAATATCGGTACATGTTAGACTCCTTCAGTTACAATCATGACATCCATATTCACATGAACTGCAGCAGATGTCAAACATATCCGAACCATATCATAGGAGCTGTCAAAAATTTCATTGATGCCCTGTAACGTAGCCCAAACAACAAGTTCACATGTCCCAGAGAAATAAACACCTTAAACGAAGTTGCGACTGGTTGACATGACAACAAATTCTACTGTCTGCAAGAAATATAAGCTTTGACGCTGCTAGACTATCAGTGGTGCAAGGTCGTTTGCCATTAACAGGAGACATATTAGCTTCATCACATGCTGTGACCCAAGAACTTACCATTTATGCCCACTCGCAAGAAAAGAATTAGGCATATTACTAGACTGTATTTCATGTCCAGATACGCGGGAAATTCAAAGCTACTCCTGGCAGATAACGGAAGGTGTATGGCATTACGTGGATTCACGTACCACCTGTGTCGAATGCTTTGCAGCACTTCAAGATTCAATCACATTGTGACATTGATGGATAAGTTTGCAGGCCCAACCAATTGAATCAACGACGTTTCTGAGGATCCTATTGTGCCATTGACTATACTGCTGCCTTGAAAATCCAAACTTGTAGGCTTGTAATGATTGCATGGTTCAGCCTTGGGTGGAATATATTCTTACTGCAGGTAATTCTAGGTCACGTACTGTTGCTCCTGCTTTTGTAGCTGCTGCCTGCACAACTCATGTCATCTTTGGTCCCAACAGCTAGAGAAAGCCAATACGAAGCGAGAGTATTCCACCAAGCCCTACCTCCCAATGAGCAATGAAATTACTAAAACGTATACGCATGATATTCAAGGCAGGCATTGGTTGCAACACTGTAAAACTTGCTTTAGGCGTGACTGTAGGTCTACCCAGTGAAATTGTTTTTTTACTCTGATCGACACGAAGCCCACCAGTGACTACACATCATAAAGAAGCTTCTACCTATAGCTGTGTGACAGCGCATTTGAAGGCACTTATGGTAGCAGTGAACCAGACTCTTGTACACGCATGCATAATGAAATGATATGGGCTCACCATCTCTCAATGGTGTCATCCTGCCAACTTTAAAAAAACCTTTCTCTCAAGTAACCTTTACTGAAGTTTCATGAAAACAAGACAGATGATTCTATTCCTATGCAGAAGTCATTGTCAGTGCACAAATGGCCTGAAACAGCAAAATATCCCACTTACATGACATCTATAGACATTTTCCACAATACTGTAATTAAAATTGCATGTTAACTGGTTGTCAAGTCAATCTAGCTAATAAAGCCTTTACCAGCACCATTTCTTCAGGCAAAGTGAAAATATTTTTTCTGCGTTTTAAGCATATGTTATATCTAAAATAATAGTTTATGTGCCGAAAAAATGCCCCTTGAATTTGTGACACCTGAGTTATGATGGCTACAAAAGTTATTGAATAACAGCAGTAATGTTACCATATGATTCAGCATATCTATTTTTTGCATGGGTTTACAAATGTGCTAGTTCTCGAGTGCCACAAATAAAAAGTGAGAATGTAATTTAAATTCATTATTGCCTGGTACTTACGCTCAACTGCTGTAAAAAATAAAGTGTAACGTCATGTTTGCTGTGAGCTTGACCCGTGCAACCAGACCTCACTTCAACAAAGTTGAGGCACTATTCTTAATAACTGAATTTTCAATCAGTTGAAATAAAAGACGGTGTGGTCTTGCATGTCGAGCTTTGTTTCATTTGTAGATCAAAAAGCTCGCGGTCGTAATTCACGCTTAATTGTCTTTCTTAACTCATTAACATCAAGAAAGCACTGAAGCTTGTAAAGCCACATTTGCAAAAGTGAAAGATTTAGACCGTGCATGTGCTTCTGAACAGCAAAAAGCAATATTCACGTAACCGATGTGATGAATGCTGTGAACCCTGTCGTACATCAAACAGTCCTCCGAAAATTTTGAGAGGCATGCTTGGTCATAACTCTGACATGGTTTAGTAATAAAACTATAGGAGCCAGAAAGCTTGAAGAGGACTGACACATTAAGTTGGTGTGAATTCATAATGTTAGAACAGTACAACGAAGAAGATTCAAAACAAATGAGCCAAAGGAACACAACTGCCCATTCGCGGCTGAAGTTTATTCAAAATTACAAAACAATATAAACTACATCCACATGGCAATACGCGAAATTGACCGGCAATACCAAAAAATAAAAAAAACAAGTTGTACACAATAGTGAAGAACTTGTTTACCCTGCAATATAATTGAAAGAAAGCTGACGCATGATTGTTTTTCATTTTGACTGTACCTTCTCAATTGGTTCCTTTTTTTTCTCAAAACATCATCCCAGGACAATTCAGCAAGCCTGTGCTTGCGAACGTTACTCAAAAGTCTTTTTTACTTCTTTGTCGTGCCAGTATAAAAACAAGAAAGCTTACTGGATCTCAAGATAAGTTATTGTAGTTCTTACCCCTACTTGTTTATGCGAAAATCCACTGGTATAACCTCTTTTTACTCCACTGTTGCCATACTTGTTGTGTATCTTATGTCTGAGTAGTTATTTTTTAGTCAACTTTTGCACACTGAAATAATGCTACTATTCAGACTCCCGGCAGCTTTAGTGCAATGAACTGAATTTGTTGCTGCGAATAAGTTAATGCAGCAAATTTTTCTGCAGTTCACTGAATCAAACACGCATTCAAGGCAAATCAAGTAAGAGGACAGCTAGCGATGGCATTTTTCATATTGAAAACGTTGTTTGGAGCAAGGCACAGCATTAGAGTTTAATTAAGGCTATATAAATTGAGGAACATTTGACTATCTATATACATTTATATTAAAAGTAATGATGAACATGAGAGCCGAGTCTGATAGGGGCTGTACAAGAAAGCACATTGATTGTCATTCTCTGATTAGCTTCGAAGCCTCACTTTAGCTTAAGCAAGCCTGGCTTTATGCACTCACTGCATGTAGAAAAATAGCAGAAACACAGCACAAATACTTCTTTATAATATACACACTGTCATTAGCGCAACAACTTGGTTTTTTTATTTCTAACAAAGTTCAAACTTGCTGTAGTTTAGAGACGTCTCCAAGTGTACATGCTTTCTTACTGATATATAAGTGTTTCATGTTTTTCATTAGGCCCAACTAATACACTAACATGTCAACTTGAATATAACAAATGGCTCAGATGTGAAAGGGGGTCAAAGATGGCCACGCAGGTCATTGCTCATTTATTCAAAGAACACCATCGGAATGCAGCCCCCCTATGCCCTCTGTCTCCTTTAATTAGAACACACTCCCAGCAACGATGAAGGTGGTGAGCTTATTAGAGAGAAATTTGGGGAGACGGTTTCTATAAACCTGAAAGCAAGAGTATTTTAATCACGTTAAAATGAGTTGTGTGTGTGTATATGCCCCTGTTTCACATCATAGCGATGGGCAGAAGGTCATCGGAACATTCTTATCGTGTTTGTGAAGTCGAGATTTCAGGTTGGGAACATTGAATGTTCCCAGTGTTCAAGATTTCTTGTCGCATCCACTCTTGCATAGGTTCATGGATGGTGGTTGACGTGTTCACTGTGGCGCATTGTAGTCGGCCTTCATGTCTCGTCCACTTGCAGTCAGCACTATTGAGGGTATGTTGAAGAGTTGTACTGAAGCCATTGTTAGGAATTCAGGTCCATGTAGCTTCCATCAGTGCATAAGAGCCGGATTTGAGTAATGGCTTTCTTCTCTATCAGTGTGTATTGATTTTAATGTTCTTGTGCAAGAAATGCATTGAAGGTAGGTTTTCATGACTTTTCAGTGCTGTGCATGAACTGCTGGCATGCATGAAAGGTTTTTTTGTGGTGTTGTCTCGGTCAGGGCCACACAGCCTACTGTTGCTTTATAATATTTCGCTTCGTAGTATTGCTCTTTGCTTGCTTTCTTCAGCACTTTGTACTATTATGAAAGCAAGTACTAGCAGGTATGGACTGGGGTGCTTTTATTTGTGTTCCACATACTTCTCGCTGGATTCATTGGCACACAAATCAAGAAGTCAAAGTATAGCTGGTAACATTTGCTTTGAGTTTTCTGTTGTTCTTATTGTTTTTAGGCAGGGTAGGTGCCAGGATTGGTTATACTGGGGGTGCACCCATGATAAGCGAGGTTCTCCAGGAGGAGTGGATAGGCGGGGAACTTGGCAATTGTGTTACTACTACGTTTCCTCTTGAGAACATAGTCCTAACACATAGTCATAACACAGCACATAGGTCAGGCAAAAATTGGGTGAGGGGGGACTTCAGTCGAGCCTCACTGTGCCTACCTTGGCAACACCCCGAATTCCAGACAGTGTCGTTTGATTGCTGACGACCTCGTGTGACAGCTCTTCCTCGTGCACTGATTGTTTGTCAGTTACTTACTCGCCTTATTAGTTGAAGGCTGTTCATGTGATGAAGACGAACCTCCGTTGGCTCTTGTTTTTTCATTTTTCTATGACGTATCCTCAGTATCTTTTCTCAGTGTACCCTTATTTTACTTGGCTTGAAGATCAGCAACGTTAAAAATTTGAACTCTTAGCATGTTTTGTGAACTGTAAAAGTAATTGCCGCTCTTTTCTCCAGCATTCCGTTTTGGAAGGTTGACACGACTGTACTTCTCCTATAAGCTGGTGAGTATTTTGTAATTAGGACTTTGTTGCTGCAGCCTCCTGGTACTGGATGCAGTGCTCACTCAGCCAGCCTTGTTGGCACAGCAGAAAACATGAAAAGTGTGAACTAATCACTTCAGGTGTGCACTTTCATGGTTGCGGCTGCTGTATTTTTGCGGTGGTGATGTCCTGAGCATGTATTACTAGATCGACAGGCACAGCCTCTTCTTTCAGTTAGCTGCAAATCACGTGCGAAGAGTACTATTAACACTTGCTATGAATTATAGCCCCTTCAGGCGTGAAGTATGATGCACTGTCAACAAATGTGGCAAATTCAAATAGCACAATCACAAGGCACTCGATATTACATTCCAAGAAAGAAAATGACGTGTTCTTTTGTGTGAGCTTGAGCAAGCAATTACAATTTCTCTGAAATTAAATACTTTATCAATCTGCTGTGTGTTATATTTAGTTTTGATATAAAATAAATGAAATCATAAGCTCTTGATGTGTGCGCATTTAGTTTTTCATTGCAATAACTTCGGGAAAAGAAAAGCAACACTTGACGTTGGTTTTAAATCACGATATTAACGACCCTTAAGAGATAGCAGTTTCTTCACTAAACTGATCAGCTACGGTTGTACGCAGCAAACTGAGGTCAAGTCATGACATATTGACAAGGAAGACGGTTCAGTTCACCTAACGAACTATGTATTTTACTCTATTCTGGCCTCAAGTGGACACAACTAGCATAAACAAATTGCATACCACTGATGCTACAGGTTTTTATTTGATTCTCTAAGAAAATTGTTTTTGTTTGAAAACATAAGGTCGCATTAACCTTGACCAAATGCTTGAACACGGGCCATGGAGTTATAACCTGTGATGTAGGCGGAACTTTGTGTGGTGGAGGGATAAGGGGATGACGTCCTTTGCTTTCAGTGCAGGCAAGTCGAGTATGTGTTATTTGGTTCTCGGTATTTCATTGCTGAAATTTCAAGGTTAGGCCATTTGCCCAGCGTCCCAATTCTTGGCTACACCGCTGCATTAACTATAAAGCACACATCTTGCGCTTTTGCGCCTTCAGTGGCTCATCAATTAGGCTGCCTCTCTAGTGACGAGACCATTTCAGCCATTGATAATACAGATAATTTAAATATCTTAATCTGCATGTCAAACTAAAGGTGAAAAGGGTTGTTTTTGTTTGAAAAAGCCGTGAGGAAACATGTTCATATACCACATGAATATTAAAACTAATGAGAACTTCATGTGTGTAGAGCAGTATAAGTCACAAAAATAGAAAATATGGGAAAAGTGAAATGCACCGGCTTCTTTAGCCAACTGAGCCGTTTCTCGCTGTTAGTTCTGTTTGACTCTCCCGTTGATTATACGATATCCTGAAGACACATACACCACGAAACTGCACACAGAGTGCGTGATATTTAGACAAATGAACTAGTTAATCGCTGATCACAACAATCCTGTTTGCTCTCCTGCACTGATTCTCGCGAAAGGAATCTATAAAAACATGACTGAGCTAGATTGAGAAGCACTGTAAGAAAGAAATCGCAAGATCTCACATGCCAAATATACAAAAAATGCACAGCTACTGACAACATAGGCAACAGTCTTCAGTACTACAAACAGTCACTCACTCATAGCTTAAGATTTATTCATCAATAAGGCCTTTCAATTGTGAGGACCAGTCTTGACACCAGCTTTCAAATGATCCTTCTCATGTTCTGGAGATTACAGCAATTTTTGACACATTTTCCGGTTTGTAACGTGTACGTCCATTGATTTCTCGAAAGACAGCCAGCTGGCCTTAGCCACACCTCTAAACGAAATAATAATA
The DNA here is from genome assembly GCA_013436015.1 of Rhipicephalus annulatus. Taxonomy (NCBI): domain Eukaryota; kingdom Metazoa; phylum Arthropoda; class Arachnida; order Ixodida; family Ixodidae; genus Rhipicephalus; species Rhipicephalus annulatus. The sequence continues at coordinate 589,423 of WOVY01000246.1, forward strand.
AAGGACAGCGAGTGTGAAATAAAACTCTCTACTTTACAGGGACTAGCTTGCCAGATATGTGCAGAGCACTTCCTTCTTTCCGCAGACTTGAAAAAAAGCCTGAAGGGAGGAGGCGGAGAGGGTCTGTGGTTCTGTATTTGATAAAACAACACGACGCCGTAAGCGTGCGTGTTTCTTGTTTATAAACGATTTAGCGTACGTGTTATGTGTTCCATGCATCAGCAGCACATGTTAACGCACAGAAACGTGTTTTTTTTTGCGCGTCGTACTGCGGGTTCAATTAACTCTTCGGACTGCGTACGCTAGCTGATGTTTTGGCTACAGTGGGGCAATGTATGTATATATATATATATATATATATAATGAGATCTAACAGACAGTAATGCCAAGGAATGTACAGGGGAAGTTATTAGAACCAATGGAATGTAAATAGGAAGAAAGAAAAGTGGATTAAAAAATAGCCAGCCGTGCCCACGGCTGGCTATTTTTTCATCCACTTTTCTTTCTTCCTATTTACATTCCATTGGTTCTAATAACTTCCCCTGTACATTCCTTAGCATTACTGTCTGTTAGATCTCATTATATTGTGTTAAAACACGGATTAACGAGCCCTTAGGTATGCACTTCTTTCCCTTATATATATATATATATATATATATATATATATATATATATACTATATATATATATATATATATATATATATATATATGGGATATGGCACAACGGGAGCGTTGTCAACAAGGATAAATATATTTATTTCCCAACAGTTTCGGGAGGGGACCTCCCTTCATCAGGGGATGAGTTATACTGACATGAGCTTGCAAACTTCCTTGCTGCCGCGTCCCTCTCGCCTTGAAAGACGTTTGCGAGAGTGAGAGGGAACTGGAAAAAAGGGAGAAAAAAGACGAAAAAAGAAAGAAAGTAAAAAAGAGGAAGAACCACTATCAACACTGAGAACGAAGCCAACTGTCCGTCTACATCCACCTACGGTTCATATCACGTGCTGTTCAGTTCTTGGCGTGTGTCGGGCCACCCAAGATTGTCGCCGCGGTGCCGGGAGGGTCCGGGACGGCGTGCCTAAAGAAAGGGGTTTCCCCGTAATTGGTCGTTCGGCGGGCGGCGGGCGGTGTGTGTAAAGGAAAGGTTTCTCGTTAATGGGTCGGTCGGCGATTTACCTTTAATCTTCGTCCGTTTCCCTTCAACGGTCATGAAGTGGTAGGCGAACGTAAACACTTTGTATGTGCATGTGGAAAAAAAAAACACAAGAAAGGACAGTGTACACGTACGAGTCAGTCAGAAAAAAGCATGGTCTCCAGCTATCAATCAATCTTTGTCACCAATTTTCTCCTGGCTTACTTCTCGGAGGCAGTTGAGTTTTCCGGGGTCCTCGTTGATACCGGCTACTAATGTACGAAATTTGAAAATAAAATATGCCTCACGCTGTTCGCGCTCGCGTCTGTTTGAAAAACCGGACTGCAAAAGAGTTACGCTAATATCTTCAAAACTGTGGTTTGGCAGCCGCAGATGTCTAGATAAAGGTAGCTTCGGCAGTGAAGTGGTGTGGTACCGGTGATTATTAAACCGCAGCCGAAATGGCGTGTCTGTTTGGCCGATATATTCTTGTCCGCAGATGTTGCAATGTAGCATGTATATTACGTTACTGGAGTCACAATTAAGGCTTTCAGTTATGCAGAATTTGAAATCCGAGAAGTTTGCTTTGGATTCACGTGTTGTGAGCATCTGTGGGCATACCTTGCATCGAGATTTTCCGCAGGGATGGCACCCTGATTGAATTTTGGGGGTGTTTCTTTTTGCTCTGACAAGAATGTCCTTCAGATTTTTATCCCGGCGGTACACCACGTGAGGTGGCTTCGCGAAAATAGAAGTTAGTCGTTTGCTTTGCCTGATTATGTTGAAATGGCGGAAAAGTATCTTGTTGATTCGTGGCGCTGAGGAGGAGTAAGTTAGTACAAGGTTCGTTTGGGAAGTCGTTTTAGGTACTCTGTTTGGTCCCTTAATTATATCATTCCTGTTCACGTTGCGAGCACGTAGTATGGCATCGTCAATAATGTCTTCTGGATAATTTTGTTTCAATAAGGAATGCTTTAGGTGTTCCGCGTGTCTGTAAATTCCCGCATATCGGTGCATATTCTTCGGTACCGGTAGGCCTGAAAATATGGAATACCCGTTTTGCAAAGCTTTGGGTGGCTGCTGTTGAAATGTAGGTACATTTGACGGTCTGTAGGCTTTTTGTAAAGGTAAATAGCCGACCGACCAACTTTTTGTAAAGATTAAAGGTAAATAGCCGACCGACCCATTAACGAGAAACCTTTCCTTTACACACACCGCCCGCCGCCCGCCGAACGACCAATTACGGGGAAACCCCTTTCTTTAGGCACGCCGTCTCGGACCCTCCCGGCACCGCGGCGACAATCTTGGGTGGCCCGACACACGCCAAGAACTGAACAGCACGTGATATGAACCGTAGGTGGATGTAGACGGACAGTTGGCTTCGTTCTCAGTGTTGACAGTGGTTCTTCCTCTTTTTTACTTTCTTTCTTTTCTTTCTTTTTTCGTCTTTTTTCTCCCTTTTTTTTCCAGTTCCCTCTCACTCTCGCAAACGTCTTTCAAGGCGAGAGGGACGCGGCAGCAAGGAAGTTTGGAAGCTCATGTCAGTATAACTCATCCCCTGATGAAGGGAGGTCCCCTCCCGAAACTGTTGGGAAATAAATATATTTATCCTTGTTGACAACGCTCCCGTTGTGCCATATCCCATACCTTCACGAAGACTAACTGGCCCATTGAATTATTACTCCCACTATATATATATATATATATATATATATATGCGCGAATATTTCTTGGATAGGCCTTCTAACCACGAAACAATTCACCGTCGTAAATCATATGATTGGACACCGAACAGTAATCGAGACAAGTGCTTGGACCTTTATATCACCGCAGTACAGAAAGATATAGTACACGAATACCACAGACAAAAAGGAAACCGAGAAAATTTGACCAAATCTGAAAAAATAAGTATGAAAAATTTGGCATCTAGGACAGACATAACAATCAAACCCGCTGACAAAGGAGGAGCAATTGTAGTCCTTAATACAACCAACTACCTAGAAGAAGCATACCGCCAACTAGACGACTCAAGATTTTACGAACGCCTCCCAGGTGATCCGACAGACGAATACAAACGTATCGTATCAACAGAACTAAAGAAACTGTTGGACGCAGAAAAGATAACCAACACTGACCACAAACTGATGCAAGCAGCATACCCTCGTCCAGGTCGCTTCTATATCCTCCCGAATATATATATATATATATATATATATATATATATATATATATATTGTAAGCTCAATATTGACAACGTTTGACCTTCATCTTCTTCATCTGTATATAATCATCATCACGAAAAACGTAGTCTTCTTTCGAAGGGTTGATCAGGCGATTCAGCCTAATAAACGCCGTCGAGACTCCAACGCTGCTACTGTCTTACAGAGTGGTGGAGATGCGACGTCACGTTCCCCTGGAGCTTCGTTCGGGTCGCCGCTAGCTTCCCCCGTCCGCTGTTATGGCTCAAGAACCGCTGCCTGGAACATCCAGCATCCCTGTCCAACAAACCATTCTTGCGTGAATCGTCAACGCCCGGCAGCGCGACCCACCCATCTTCTGTGGTCTTCCACGTGACGACGTCGAAGTATGGCTGAAAGAATTCGACAAGACCAATGTTTATAACCAATGGGATGAGCCTCAAAAACTTCGTCAAGTCACCTTCTATCTGTTCGATGTCGTGAAAACGTGGTTTTTTAACCACGAGAGCAGCTTCCCGGACTGGCCTACTTTTGCTCAACAAGTCCGTAGGATTTTTGGAAAACCGAACATTTATTCCGAAGTGTCAAAACGAAAGCTCGATGGGCGTGCCCAACTTCCCGGGGAGACGTACACTTCGTACATTGAAGACGTCCTTGCCCTTTGCCACCGCGTGAACTCGGCGATGACAGAGGCTGATTGTGTTCGCCGCATCATCAAAGAGATAGGCCACGTCGCGTTTAACGCTCTGGCTGTTAAAAACCCCACCACAATTGAGGAAGTCATCACGACATGTCAGCATCTTGATGAACTCCAAGTCATTCGTTTGCACCCAGACTACACAGATGCCAGTGACAGCCGGCCTCCCTCGGATGCGGATTTGCGCGCGCTGATTTGCACTCTGATTAGCGAGGAACTTCAAGCGCAGGGGCTGTCATGTGCATCCGCCCCTCGGCCTCTTTCTCAATCTGCTAGTCTGCGCGACATCATCAAAGAGGAGCTGTCATCCATGGCTGGCGCTCTCCCATCGAACACTAAGGCGCCACCAACACCACCCATGACGTATGCGCAAGTCGCTGCCATGCCACCTGCCTTGGTTCAGCATGCGCATTCTGTTCCTGCGCAGTCCAACGTAGCATCATTTGCACCACACTCGCCTGTCCTAGCACCAGTACCATTGCCTGTGACAGCTCCAGCACACTACGCCCCCAGGCGCTCGCCTCGCCCATTGTGTTACTATTGTAGCATTCGGGGCCATATTTCACGATTTTGCCGCAAGCGCCAACAGGACGAACGCCGTGGCTACGATGTTTACGAAAGGGATTTGGAGCCATCCCCGAACCAGTACCAGTGACGCCCTACGACACGTTCCTCCTCTCCGACTTCTCCACTCGCCGCACTTCGCCCCTCCTATCCCGGACGCCGCCGGTCGCCTTCACCTCTACGATGCGCAACATCTCCTCTGAGACCGACTGTACCTACTTCTGACTACCACTCGGAAAACTAGCTGGTGCAGTTTTTGGAGGGAAAGCTGCATCGTTCCAACACCAAGACCTCAAGAAGTCCCAGTCAACTTGTTATTAGTGTATGCGGAAGGGGTACCAGTTCAGGCATTGGTGGACATGGGGGCTGCTATTTCTGTTATTCATGTGGATTTGTGTACTCGTCTACGTAAGGTTACCACACCTTATACTGGCACACTCTTACATAGCGTTAATGACTCGCAGATACGGCCATCAGCACAGTGCACCGTTAGAGTTTTTATTGATGGAATCCGGCATTATATTCAGTTTGCCGTGCTGGATTCTTGTGCTTTTATGCTTATTTTAAGATGGGACTTTCTTTGTGATGCTGCTGCTTCCATTTCTTGTCGACAACGACTCATACAGATGCGAGAGACGGATGATATTTCCCCGAAATTATTACGTGAGCGACTACAAAACGCCAATGACTTCCTTGTGCCACCTAACCACGAGCACGTTATCACGGTTATGTCTGACTCCATTGACCACGGTGATGTCCTAGTTCGTCCATCAGCCCGTTGTCTATCCAGAGGGATTGCACTTTCATCGACTCTTGTCCGCTTCTCCAAGGGCACCGCATTTCTCGCAGTACTGAATATTACCAATGAGCCGATTCTGCTGACCAAGGGCAGTGTTGTAGTTTTCAGCGTGGACACACAACCTATCTCTGTAGTGGCTTCCGATACCAGTCTGGTGGAATCACGTTCAATACCAACAGAAGCTCCACCCACTACGGCTCTCGTCGATACCCACAGCTCGAATCTCACTCCCCCGCAAGCAGACTATCTACTGGCGTTGTTGTCTGAGCATAAATTTTCTTTCGACGTACATTCCACTGCTCTAAGCCTGACTTCTGCGGTGGCTCATCGCATACACACCGACGGAACTTCTATTGTCCGTCGTCGACCATACCATGTTTCTTGCAGCGAACGCGAGATCATCGACAAGCACGTTGCTGATATGCTCAGGCATAACATCACCCGCCCCTCCTCAAGCCCTTGGTCGTCACCTGTCGATCTCGTAAGAAAAAAAGACGGTTTGGTGCGATTCTGCGTTGACTACCGCGCATAAAACAAAGTAACCAGAAAAGACGTATATCCCTCACCTTGCATTGATGATGCCTTAGATTCCTTACAAGGAGCGGAATATTTTCTGAGCCTTGACCTGCACTCCGGTTATTGGCAAAGTTTAATGCACGAGGATGACAAGGAAAAAACTGCCTTTTCCACACCCGATGGGCTTTACGAATTTAACGTCATGCCTTTTGGCCTCTGCAATGCGCCAGCAACGTTTGAACAACTGATAGACCCTGTATTGCGGAGCCTTGATTGGAAAACATGCTTATGTTACCTTGACGACATCTTCATATTTTCTTCAACATTCGAACAGCACTTGCAGCGCCTGGTTGAAGTTCTGACGCGTCTCGCAGCTGCTGGCCTTCCGCTCAACACCAAGAAGTGCCACTTTGCTGGCAAAAGTAATAAAGTACTCGGATATCTCGTCAGCAAAGATGGAATCTAGCCTGATCCCGACAAGATTACCACCGTTCTTCACTTCCCGGTGCCTCAACGCGTCAAAGAGCTTCGAAGCTTTCTTGGCCTTGCGTCGTACTTCCGGCGCTTTATACGAGACTTCGCCACCATTGCTGCGCCACTTCATCAACCCCTTTCTTCGGCAGCGTCATACCTATGGTCGGACGAATGCCTAATGGCTTTTGACACCTTGAAACGTGCCCTCACGTCTGAGCCAGTGCTTTGTCATTTCGATAATGCCGCACCCATTCTCCTCCATACTGATGCCAGCGGACATGGACTCGGCGCTGTACATCTGCAAAGAACAGAGCGTTATGACGAACGTGCGATCGCATACGCAAGTCACACCCTCACAGCAGCAGAGAAAAACTACACCATCACCGAGCAGGAGTGTCTCGCCGTTGTCTGGGCAATCCAGAAGTTTCGACCATATCTTCACAGCCGCCACTTTACCATCGTCACTGACCACCACGCTTTGTGCTGGCTGTCGACATTCAAGAATTTGTCTGGACGTCTCGGCCGCTGGATACTTCGTGTCTAAGAATACGAGTTTGACGTTATCTACAAATCCGGCAAGAAACACAACGATGCCGATGCCCTGAGCCGCTGTCCTTTACAATTCTCATCAGGAAATCCTGACCTGTCGCCAACTTTGAGTGAACCAATCAAAGTGTCTTCGTCAGTTCATTCACTCACCGCTGTCGATTTTTTTTCTACCTTCAACAACGACACGTTTGCATTCCACCAACGCAGCGACACTTACTGTCGCTCTATAATGCAGCGCCTTCAAGGCTCCTCTCGTCCTCCCAACGCTCGCGCCCATCGACAGCTGTGGAACTTCAAGACTGAAAACTCAATCCTTTACCACTTTGTCTTCCACTGCGAAGGACAGCACTGGGTTCCTGTTGCTCCTCGTTTCCTAAGGGCGCAGATTTTGGAGGCATTTCACGATGACCCCAAGGCTGGTCATCTCGGTTTTCAAAAAACCTATGAACGCATCCGCACTCGTTTTGCCTGGCCTGGCCTTTCCAACTGCGTAGCGCGATATGTTGCGTCATGCTCGCCATGCCAACGCCGCAAGCGACCCACTTCTTCCCTTGCCGGTCTTCTACAACCTCTTCCGTGTCCTGACGCTGCCTTCGATGTCATTGGCATTAACCTCTACGGACCGCTACCAATATCACCTAGCGGCAAGCGCTGGATTGTCATAGCAGTTGACCACTTAACAAGGTACGCCGAAACAGCTGCACTTCCTTCAGAATCAGCAGAGGATATTGCCACATTTTTTCTGGAGGCAATCTTTCTAAGACATGGTGCACCATGCATCTTATTGAGCGATCGCGGCAAGGCTTTTCTCTCAAAACTACTCGAACAAGTCCTCCACGCATGTAATAGGATTCATAAGACGACATCCAGCTACCATCCCCAGACTAACGGCCTCACAAAGCGCTTCCATCGAACTTTGACCGACATGATATCTATGTATATCAACGCCGACCACACCAACTGGGATACCAACCTGCCATTCGTGACTTTTGCGTACAATACCGCTACGCAGCGCACCACAGGCTATTCCCCATTGTTTCTCGTCTATGGCCGTCAACTAACATCTCCGCTCGACATCTCCTTTTTTGACGTCCCTGTGAACTCGTCATCGTCATCGAGGGAGCACTTAATCTCTCGCCTGGTCGATTGTCACCGACGCGCCCACCTCAATACACAGGCACGCCAACAAGAGCGGAAGACTCGCTACGATGACGTCCACCGCGCAGTTCACTTCAATACTGGAGACGAAGTACTGTTGTGGACACCAACGCGGGTTACCGGCCTGTTTGATAAGTTTCACTCAAGTTTCATCGGCCCCTACGCTATAGTCAAGCAGACGTCCCCTGTTAACTATCTTATAGCCCCTGTTGTCATGCCTTCCGACGGCCGTTTTCGTGGTACGGAGGTTGTTTACGTGTCACGCTTAAAACCATTCGTGCACCGTACACCACCGCCATAAACAATGGCCTAATTGGTCGCTTCCGCGCGAGGGGGAAATTAGTGTAAGCACAACATTGACAACGTTTGACCTTCATCTTCTTCATCTGTATATAATCATCATCGCGAAAAACGTCATCTTCGTTTCGAAGGGTTGATCAGGCGATTTGGCCTAATAAACACCGTCGAGACTCCAACGCTGCTACTGCCTTACAATATATATATATATATATATATATTAAAATAATCAACAAAAAACTTTCCACAACAAAATTGTAACTCGCGACGACCCACGGAGACAAGGTGCCCGACGCCAACGCACTCCACCACAATTTGCCAACCACTCGCTGCAATGTTGTAGGGAATTCGTGTGGCCATTGCGATACAGGATGCGAGCGTCGGTGCGTGTGTCAGATTACGGCAAATGAGTGTGTTGTACGATTCAATCACCGTAACGTAACTGATAACTTCAGTTCCCACACGTCAAGCACTTGTGTGCCGTGAACTGGTACAGCGCTGTGAACGCCAAAAAACCAAATCGGTCGTGGCTATAGCATAGCAGGACAGATTGTGAGAAGAGCCTGCACCACTACTGTATCGCAGGTAGCATAGCAGGACACACCATACGATACGCTTTGCGTCCGATATCCACGAAACCGAAAGCGCTTGGCGTGCATTGCCGGCGTCATGCGACAAAATGCACGCCGGCGAACGCGCGTACCGGGTCACGTCGAAGTGGGTCAAGTACAGCAGTGGCATCCGCTGTTGCTTCATCGCACATATCTGCACAATTTTTATCTGGGAAAGCACTGCATCGGACGGGTGAAAGGTGACAAACTCGATAGATGTTTATCAGTAAAATAGTATACCTTGCGAAACTTCAATCGACACTCATGCATATCAACTAGGTGTGCATGATTTGATGACAAAAATAAATTACTCATGCACCCCGCATATACATATACTCTCTATAACTTAAAAATCAACACGTGAGTGGAACCAGAACAGCGCCAAAAGCAGCAGATGCAGAAATCAGCTCATAACGGTCCAATGTTATGCCAACAAAGTTGACTCTTTAGCCAACACCGGCAATAACGTTCGAACGACGGGCCAATAATTCCAGCCTAACCGCGTGGCTCCGCCCATATTGACTGCTGGTTGTAAAATTCGGTCCAATGTGGCCGTTCTAATACGCTGGCACAGCCAAAAAGGCAGGGAAGTTCTGAATGCTGGTCCAGCATCACTGTTCTATTCGGCTGGCACAGCCATTATTGGTGGAACGTTGTCAACGCTGGTCCAGCATCGCCGTTCTATTAGGCTGGTACAGCCATTATTTGCAGTACGTTGTCAATGCTGGTCCAACATCGCCGTTCTATTCGGCTTGTTCAGCCGTTATTGGCGGTACGTTGTCAACCCTGGGCCTTTCTCGCGCCATCAACTGCCAATCTATCCCCAACATTGGGCCACCGTTCTGTGCTGCCTGGGTACAGATTCGCCGCAAGATCTCCAACCCTATTTCAGAGTTCATGAGGAATTGTCCGTAGTGAGTGAATCGTTGATGCGGGCAGAGGGGCTTGTAGTTCCTTCATCTTTCGTGGCTCAACTTGTCGCAACAGCGCATGAAACGCAACAGGGTGTATCACGCACCAAGGTCATACTTGAGGAGCGATTTCGGTGGCCCCACATCGACAATCACGCGGAAGAAGCAATCCACAATTTCAGCATCTGTCAAGCAACAGATAAATCATCAAAGACGTCGCCTGTTGCGCTGCAACCTGTTGAGTTACCAGAGGGACTATCGCAAAAACTTGCAATTGATATCGTTGGTCTCCTTCAGAGGGAGCCTCAAGATTGCCAATTTGTCCTGACATTAGTGAACTAATTCTGAAAATGGCCAGAAGTACAGTTTGCAAGAGAAATTTCTTCAAGAACCCTGTCCGAACTCCAGCTCAATGTGTTTGCACAGGGAGGATATCCCGAAGAGATAGTTGGTGAGTCAATCCAGTTCACGTCTAAGGAATTCATGAAGTTCTTACAAGAACAAGTGATCTATCTGTCGCATTCATATCTTTATTACCCGCAGGGAAAGAGACAGATTAAGGGGTTCAACCACACGTTCAAAACTTACCTCCAAGTGGCCAATCTGGAACAACGTCCACTGTGAATGGCTATACGGGATTATATCGCCGCATACAGGTGTACGCTACGCC